>JANEYF010002177.1:0-1200000 GCA_029963845.1 Rhamnusium bicolor | reverse complement strand
AATGATTTAATCTTTTTTAATCTTTGATCATATTGGTGAAATAATTATAACCCTATTAATTACATTTCCTTCCGATATTTTATTGATTATGCTTACATTTTGATGCGAATATATTATATTATAGTGTACTCTTACACAGCAATTCTTACATTGTTCCCAAATATTTGTTAAAAAAAAAAAAAAATATATATATATATATATATATATATATATATATATATATATATATATATATATATATATATATATATATAATTAGTTACTACCCAGGTGTACTATGTCCATAACCTTAAAGCCATACCGTTTTGTATTGCTTAGTTGTAATTATTAGTTCTTCCTTTCATATGAATTTTCACATATTAATCTAACTATAAATTAGCACTCACGCGCAGTTTTTTAAATTTTTGTGAGGCTTACACTTTTATTGACAGTGAAGATTTATTTATATTTTATTTATAATTGTAATATTTTGTATAATATTCGTATTTATATATATGTGTATGTAATATTTGTATATCTATTTACATTTGTAATATTTAAATTCTGTAAATCAACTTTTTTGTCAATAAACATTATTATATTATTATTATATAACCAAGGAACATCAAGTAATTTTAATGATATTTTTCTAATTTTCTATGGATAGCAATAGATCAATTAGACCCTTGTTTATTAATTAAAATTTAGGTAAAAAAATAAGAAATAACCGAGAATCTTGATTACTTTAAAAAATGAGTTCCATTTTATTTGAAATAATTGGATATGTATTAGATTTCGTAAAGGTAAATGGTCTGTAGTGATATGCAAATATAATAAAGACATCCATATTCAAATTTTCAGCTTACGATAATACGAAAATTTTAAGAGTTGCCATAAAGACGCCCAATATATTCCAACGTTTACATATTATACTCCTATAACTACACCCCTTTTTTTAAGCAAAATTAAGAAACATGAATTAAACATAACGTTCAATGAACTGTTACCCCAAATAATATTATTGATCCGACAAAAACAGAAGACGTATACTTATATAGCATATTAGGAAATATATTTGAATATTACTTTTCTTTTAGTACAGGAGCTGGGCAATAAATAATGTCTATCTTTATGGCCACGAAGTTTTTCTTTACAAATAATAGGTATGTTCAATAGGTAGTTCAAAAACAGTTGATGGCATAATTCAGACATCGACCACCATCCTCAAAGGAAACTGTCGGCGCTGCCATAACTTTTAGTTAATACAAAGCGTCTAACTTCGATACACATTTTATCTTATTATCTCTTTATTTAGCCAAGCTAATTTAACAAGTTATACATTGTTACATTGTTGAACACAATATCTGCATACATATTCAATTATACTAATATAAGATATATCTCGCCACAAATATAAATATACACATACAATAAAATATCCAGCCAATGCAAAATAAAGCATGTCAATAACTACACAATAGCAACAATATGTCACAAAATATATTAACACATAAAAACAGACAGTTATAATTATTATACAAATACCTACATAGAGTCAATAACACATAATTTACTCAATTAAATATTTGGAGATCCAAACTATTAATGTGGGCATTCACCCAGTAGATGTTCTTTTAACCTCAATTTGAATATATTTAATTTATTTATGTTTTTAATTTCTTCCGGTAAGTTATTAAAGGAGATAATGCCCTTGTGATAGACAGATTTTTCAGTATTTGTTTTATTTTTTGTAGTAACATATAGATTTAAATTTTTCCTGGTATTATAATTATGAATGGTATTATTTACGACTAACTTGTCATTTAAATATGCTGGTGTTATCTTATTATTTATCTTATAAATTAAAATCATGATTTGATATTCTAAATATGAGTGAACAGGTAGCCAATTTAGCTTGTTCGTAATTGGAGTATCTCTTGCAGCTAGCAAGATGATACTCATAGCGCTATTTTGTAATTTTTGTAGTCTATTTAATTCATTTTTATTAATAAAGTATAGAACCGAAGCACCAAAAGTTAAATGTGGTAGAATTAAAGTGTTATATACACAAATTTTAGACCACTGTGATAAAAACGGAGCTGCTCTTGATAAAACACCTACATTCCTTGATATTTTGTTAATAACATACCAAGCATGCTCTTTAAATGAAAGACTTCTATCTATTATAACCCCAAGATACTTAATTTTTTCTACAACTTCAATATCATCATTACCAATGGTTACTTTAAAACTATTTAATTTAAATTCAGTATATTCTCTATTATTGCAGAGTATCATAAATTTTGATTTTTTTGCATTTAATTTTAGTAAGTTGGAATTGAACCACTTTAAAAGATTCGCTAAGTCTGCATTTATTGTATTGATAAGATGTTCAAGATCTTTGGAATTAAAATAAATTAGCGTGTCATCTGCGAACAAATGTATATGACAGTTTTCTACTGCATTCACTATGTCATTAATATATAGTAAGAACAGCAACGGTCCCAAGGTGCTACCTTGTGGTACGCCACTGTTATTACTAATGTCATCGGAGATTCTAACATTTATTTTTGTAATTTGCTTTCTGTTCTCCAGATAGTCAATAAACCAGTTTAAAGCCATACCCTCAATCCCATATTTTCTAAGTTTTTCAATTAATTTTTTCCTATCAATAGTTTCGAAGGCTCTTTGCAGATCTAAGAATACCGCACCTACCATTACATTATCATCCAAGTTATTTTTCCAGTCATATGAAACATTTTGTATAGCAGTTTCACAACTATGTCCTTTTCGAAAACCTGACTGATTTAATATTAATATTCCATTATCCGTAATAAATTCAATTAACTGATCATATACAATTCTTTCTAATAATTTTTCGATGGTCACTAACATATTTATAGGTCTTAGGTCATTTGCTTTCTCAGAACCTTGGATTTTTGGTATTGGTATAATAGTGGCTACTTTTAAAATAGATGGTACTTTACCTGTTTGTAGTGAACTATTAATTAAATTTAAGAGAGGATTTTCTATGCTATTATAAATATTTTTAAGTAATTCACTTGTGATGTCATCTGGGCTGCCCTTATTTGGTAAAGAAAATACTGCTTTTCTTAGTCCATCATACGTAATTAACCTAAAAGTATCGAATAAAGTTTGTACAATAATGTTCTCACCGTCCCTATTATCTATACTGCAGTTTGTTGTATCTATTTTAGATATCACTTCTTCAATACTGTTAATGTAGAAGACATTCAAAGAATTTGGAATTTCTTCTACATTTGTAATAATCTCTTCGTCAATTTCTAACTTATTAATTTCTTTATCTTGCGTGTCTTTTATTAATGGTTGTAATGCTTGCCACATTTTTTTGGGATCATTCTTGCTATAATCTATTTTATTTTGGTAATATAAAGTCTTTTCTTGTCTTATAATTTTAACAACATTATTTCTACTTTTTTTATAAGCTTGTTTGTCTATGGTACTTTTACTTATGCTATAAATTTTGTAACTAGTATCTCTCTCTACTACTGCATTTTTAACTATTTCATTCCACCATTCCTTAAATTTTGGTTTTATGACAACTTCTTTTCTAGGTGAAACATCAGCAAGATATTTTTTATGTTATTATAAATGGAGATATATTTATCATCTATACTATTGTGGTGAAAATTCCAATTAATTAATGTCAGTTTTTCATTCATTTGAATATAGTCAATTTTTCCTCTAGAATAAATAACCTTATTTATTTTAGTTTCACTGTTGAAATAAAGATTTAGGGACAAAATATAATGATCACTTATGCGTGGCGTTTCTTATGGAATTATGCCAAGTAAATGATACTTAGTCAGCGGAAATATGTGCCATTTTCAGCACCAACGGTTATATAAAAAAATTCTATTTTTTAAAGAGCCTTTATATGATTGAATTGTTGGATAATATATATGCGTTTATCTATATACCTGTAATTCGCGGAGCAGTGTTTGGCATATGGTCCGCAAACATTCGCGCATAAAACGCTCTTACCATAATGGCGCAGTCACTACCGTTTATGCTTAAACTACAAAAAATGATTGAAAACTGTGATGACTTTACAACAGATGGGTCACATATTTTGTTTACTCCATGCAATCGACGTTTCTTATTTCGTACACGCCGGCGGCGCCGTGATTGTGAAAGACATTTAAATTCGGTTATCCATCGATAGAATATTATATTTATGATTTGTTTATCATGTTCTGTGCGTGTAATCTGTCCTGGAAAGTAGTCAACAATGTTTAGTTTGTAGGTTTCATTGCAAAATACGTACCTACCAGGTTTTCCTTTACCTACATTGCATAAAACATATCTACTAAGTGTGTATAAAAATATTTTGGGAAATATAGAAGACGTGTGGAATAAATTTTTGTGGGTGAGAGTGAATGAAACAACTAACTTTCGGTTAATAAGGTTGTTAATGTTATACTAAGAATTTTGAGTGTTCAAAAAGAGAAAATTCGTAAGCAGTATCTAATGATAGGCTCAATGATTGGGAACACTAAAAGCATATTCGTTAAAGCAAGCTCAGGAAAGCACGAATTTAAGGAACGTTTTCTTTCCTAATATACTGTTATCTCCCCGGCCTGTCCCTACACGATGGTGTACAGGGATTGAAGCTGCGATTTTTTATATTACAAATTTTGAGAATGTGAGCACATTTATTTTACAGCTAAATCCTAGAAAATTCGTGAACATTATCTTCCCGGTTTGTCAGTGCATACACGCCTATCAATGTGAACTATTTAGAATCTGCACTATTAAGCTCGGTAGATGTGGAATGTTAATCCATCCTGGGAATGCCCTCGGATACTATGCCTACCGTGACCAACTACGACCTAACCTTCAACATCCTTTCTCCGGAAAGAGATGAGGGGGATCAGAACAGACCTACTGAGGGCAGATAGTTGCTGGTTTACAGAAGGCTTCAAAAGTCCCGAGGGAACAGAAACCGGAGTACATAGCTACGGACCAAGAGTGAGGATATCCTCAAGCCTAGGTACCAATGCAACTGTTTTTCAGGTCGAGGTTCATGCCATTGAACTGTGTGTACGAAGGCTGGAATATATGCATCTTACACGTAGATCAATAAAAATTTTCTCAGATAGCCAAGCAGCTATAAAAGCTCCTGTCTCCTACTGGTGTAACAACAAAGTGACTCTGGTCTGGATACCCGGCCCCTCTGGTATGGAAGGTAACGAAATAGCCAACTTCTTGGACAGAGAAGGAGCGGGATCACGAATCATCGGACCAGAACCGACACTTGGCAAAACTTCAAATACTGCTAAGATGGCTATTTCAACCTGGGTTAAAAGGAAAACTCTCCAGTATCGGCAAGAGTTACGAGGATTAGTTCATTCGAAGGCGTTTATAAAATACCCTTTGAAATCAAGAGCTAAGAAACTTTTAGAGTTAAACAGGGTAAACTTGAAAACTCTAATAGGCCTATATACCGGGCACTGCCGACTAAACTATCATCTGCATAGACTCGGCCTAGCTGAAAGCTCCGAGTGCCGTCTATGCCTGGAGGATGATGAGAAGGCATATCACATCTTATGTACCTGTCCCGCTGTGAAGAGGATCTGATTCTCAATATTTGGCAAAGGGCAACTACTGCTAGAGGATCTGGACACATTCTCACCCAATAAAGTTATCAGTTTCATTAGAGACTGAACTTATTGGGTGATATATAACTGAGTGAGCCAAAATAGGCCTGCTGATGGCCGCAGTGGAGGGTTCACAGGGATCCACTTACAAAAATCTAATTCCTAATTCCTAAACAAAACTCAGACGGTTATAAACCAAAAACGTCAAGAATATTTACCAAAAGTGATGTCGAAGGATTTCTGCAAGAAGCAGACGATAAACAATGCATTTTTGTGAAACTTGCGTTAATCGTCGGACTAGCTGGGGCGTGCAGAGTCTCTTCGCTTTTTGTTGCCAAACACTAAAAATAAAATATCCAGTGAATTTTACTTAACAGCGAGACACATTACAATAATCAATATGATGGAAGTGGTTCGACATTATGTTAGCCTTCGTCCGAGTACTAATGGTCATGGACGATTCCTCGTTCAGTACAGACAGGACAAATGTTCTAGACAGCCTGTGGCCTGCGGGAATCAATTCATTTGGATCCTTGCCAAAACGAATCGCTTTATTTTTAAAGCTACAACATACCGAAGAATATACCGAACATTGTCGCAGACAGTCGTCTTCGTCACTATTGGCGCACTCGGGAGCAGATTTATTAACTATAAAACGCCATGGTGGCTGGCGTTCCAATACAGTTGCCGAAGGGTATATAGAGAATTTTGCCGAAAATAAAAGGGAAAAAATTACCCCAAAAATTTTAGGATATAATGAATACAAAAATATGGGAGTGGAGCTTTCAAATTGTTCTAATGATCAAACATTTAACATGGTCACGAAAAAGGCTCAAGTTTCTTCTTCAGCAGGAATTTACTTTAATGCACCTAAAGACTGTCTTATTAATATATATAATAAATAAGATATTCGTGTTTTAATATGATGTATTTAATTTCAATAAATTTTGGCGCATTTTTGCTGCTATCATTAATTTTTGAAGATCAGTGTGATAAGAAATACCAGTGCGATAAGAAATACCAGTGCGATAAGAACGAACAGTGCGTTCATAAGCTTCTTCTCGCACTCAAAATCAGTGCGATAAGGAGCTCTTATCGTACAAGCATAGATAATAGTTATTTCCGATATAATTGGGAGAAAGTAATTGTGAAGAATTACCCCACGAGGCTAAGACCTAGTTGGGGTCATCACATCGTGGCTTAATGATGTAGTATCACACATATATTGTACAGAGTTTTATCAATCATCGCTAAAATTGTCTTAAAGTAGATTCACTTTAATAGAATAATAAAGCAAACAAAAGAAAATTTTACGTAAAGAATTTTATGCACGTTCTTCACAGGAATGCAATAAATGTATTAATTGTAGGCCTAAGATCAGCAAGAGTTTGTAATAAACTTAATAAACTGGGATGTAGGATAATTTTAGTAAATAAAAATAATTTAGGTAAAATTTTAATAATAAAGACGAAACTGAAGAGTTACAAAAAACAGGAGCATATGAGTTAAAATGTAGTGACTGCGATTCTATATACATTGGACAAATCGGACGAAATGTAAAAAAGCGATTCGGGGAACACAAGAAATATATTGTAAACAATGTGTATAGCACGGGTATGTCAACACATAGCATAGAAAACAGTCATTTTATAGATTTAAATAGTGTCAAAACGATGTATTAGAACAAGTAGAAATAAGTAAGGCGCTTAAAGATTATAAAAATTTAACGAATGAAAAAAAAATTTGTGTCGGTCACCATATTTTATATAAAATAATTTGATTTAAAAAATAATGTATGTCCAATTTATAAAAGCATATTTT
Organism: Rhamnusium bicolor; assembly: GCA_029963845.1. Classification (NCBI taxonomy): domain Eukaryota; kingdom Metazoa; phylum Arthropoda; class Insecta; order Coleoptera; family Cerambycidae; genus Rhamnusium; species Rhamnusium bicolor. The sequence goes on along the minus strand of JANEYF010002177.1, from coordinate 1,192,558 downwards.
ACAATAGTTTTATAGTGGGTACCAGATGTGGTTACATAAGTAATGAACACAAATTTTACTGTTCAGTATTCCCTGTACTCTTGACAAAGGCCTAAAAAAGCCGAAACACGTATAGCGTTTTTAATAAAAAAATTTTGTAACATTAAAAAGCAAATTTCCTTCATATATTTAAAGTATTCCGTATATTTTAGATATGTACTTTTTTAAGCAGTTGAATAATTTGTTGCTTATTCTTAAACCAATCAAATGTCTAATAAACATGTTCTCTTTATTTACTTGAAAATTGACATAGGAGTACTATCTTTATTGTTCATTTACTGTACATATAAATTATTGCTGATTACTGATTAGTGATTATAGACTGTAAAATAAATGTTTTAAAGCGCTTAGTAATAAAAAAAGTACAAATAAAGCAAATTACCCCATACATGACTTTTTATTACTTCACGTTAGTAGCTATTAAAACTAGCAAAAAAATAACTACTACGTTAAATGTCTTGTAGGTAAAAATAACAATTGTAGCTTTCACACATGACTGGCTCGATATGAGCATTTCTCGTCGAGCGGTAAGGACACTTGCCTCTCACCCTGGTGTCTCGGGTTCAATCTCTGGTCAAGGATTTTTTCTAATCCTGAAATTAATCCTAGTATACTCGAATATTGGTTGTGTGTCTATTGTCTCTATAGCCCATTCTCACACAAGGTACCTTGAGCTATCTTCAGTGAGTTGTATTACCTGTGCTGTTTAATTTAATTTAATTTGAATTGCACAGAAAATACAAATTATATAATACAATACAAACTGTTCATAATAAATTTATTGTAGACATTTTTTTTTCTATTGGAAATTAAAGAAGATATAAAAGAAAATATTACTGTTTCACGATGTTTCACAAACCATAAGCTTCTGAGATACACACAAAGAACAGATGATTTGGGATGAATATTTCTGTGAATATTCATCATCTTGCGGGCATCTCTATCTAATTGGCGCAGCTTATTTACCGCCCACTTTACTACTCCACAGGAGTTGAGCAGAACTGGCACGGCAAGCATGTTAGTCGCAGACACCTTGTTCTTCCCCGAAAGTTCGGAAGACCAAATCTTTCGGAGACGGTGTTTGTACTTGCCCCGGAGAAAATATTTTACTTGTTTTACATCCTGGATGTGCTTTTGTTGCACACCCAGGTATGTATAGGTCTCTCCGACATCCAGAAGTCTTAAGATACTTCCGTCTGCAAACTGCGTATTTTCAGAGAATTCCCCGCACATCCTCTCTTAAGGTGAACGACTGCACATTTGTGCAACCCGAACTCCACACCAATTGTCCACGTCTATTCTTCGACCACCCTAAAGACCGTTTTGTAGTTCGCGCTCTTCGTAGGTATGTCATCCATATAAAAGACATGGATGACCTTATGCCTCCGATTATTACTTCGATCCACGGTCTACAGTACTCGTTCCTCTCATTGACGTTAGAGTTACACATGACAAACGAACGAGTCAGGATGAATGTTCGTTTGAATATACATCATATTACGAGTATCTTAGTCTAATTGGCACCGCTTATCTACTTCACTACTCTAAAGAAGTAGCTGTACTACGAATTGGCAAATTTATTAATCGCAGATGTCTTTTTCTTCCCTTAAAGTTCTAACGACTTAATTGTTAGGAGTATGTACTTATTGCGAAGATGGTTTTTTACGATTTCAATGTATTAATATTGACCCAATATTAAATTGGTGTCCAGCCATATTATATTATACCTGGGACGCTCTTTTTTCTATTGACTAGCAACACAGGCCATCTACATTAATTACCCTTTAAGGGGACATGAAGCTTTGTATATTTACATGTATACCTAACCACCAAATCACAAAACACTTGCTCGTCTCACGAAAGATGTGGTTTTGTGACCAGATAAACATCCCAAACATACATACTCTAAAGAAGTTTAGAGAAGATAGATTGAAAATCTACTGTTCAAAGAAATATCTACTCACCTTTGAGTTTAGCATTGCATATTCCGTTTAATGGATAGGTATTATCGCCACAGAAACAGTATGACTTTAAGCAAGTCGTTCCTTTGATTAGATTGCAGTCCGCTTGTTGTGTACAATGTTTGCCTTGAACTAGAAAAGAAGGTGTATAAACCTCATCAATATTGTATATATAAAATACTAACAGTAGTTCTTTATTTTTAATATGAAATGTAAGTGAATGTGAAATAAATAACTTTGATTACCTTATGCAGTGGTTGGTGAAATAGCTGCTGAGAATTAAATGCATGATAATTAAAAATTGGAATTATTAATACAATGGGTGTTGTGCCAAAACGTGATTGATTTAGAACAGTGGAACTGACAATGTACAAAAATGTGTTAGTATTCGCCTTGCTATGTGATAGTGATTCATGAATCTGGTTGGTACCATGGACGACATAAAACTCGTCTAAGTGCATCATGGAGTACCAAAGAAGTGCAATTCTAATGCTCAAGAAATGTAAAAAAAATTATAAATAAAAGAAAGTAATTAATTTATAGATGTGTTAGACTTAAGAAAATAGAAGGATCATAAATATGAAATGTTTGAAAACTAGTGCAGTAGATGTTTTTCTACTAGGGTGTCACTTTACTCCAGTCACGCGATTTGTCTTACACAATGGAAATAACGTGACTGCTATATTCTTGTTAATATTACATATTCGAAGGTAACCAATTCCGAATTTTCAGAAATTGTACAAATAGTAGTGTCTCTTAGAGGATGTACCAAATTTCAGTTTTGAAGAATGGAACATTTATATCCACAATTTTTAATAAATGTTTTAAAAAGTCTCTCTAAATATATTCTGCAGTAAACGTTCTCAGTTTTAACGATTTACTCTTTGCGAGATTATTGTCAGATAATTACCTACCTTTCAAAATCTTATACGGGTGGCTATTAAAAAACGAATTCTGCTTGAAATTCCATAACTCCGGAGTAAATTGAGATATCGATTTGAAATTTGTATCTCTTACAGGCAAAAGGTTGAAAGTTATTTCTAGCAAAATTCAAACGTTTATTTAGAAAAACAAGCGAATAACGGTTTTTTATTCTCAGTTAAAAAAAAACAATTATACGTAATTACAAAATTGAAATGGATATTTTAATACCACTACTACTTAAAAACATGTATTGGACCTCCATTCTGCAAATTTACTACCCTTAATCTATGCTTAAATAGCCATTCTCAAAATTAGAGAAAAATTTCTTCCATAAAAGATTGTCTTTATTAGCAATGTCAAACTTGACATTTTCTCTTTATATGTTTCCATAGACTAATCCGTTTGACGCAGAGGTTTATTTAACAAACTTGTTTAAATAATCTATAAGATGGTGGTAATACCAACACTTCCACAACTAGTACCCGTATCCTTAATCCTTATCCTCAAATCAACTACCCAATGACATCTTATATTAGTTGTCTACAGGCGAATCTACAAAAAGCCAGGGCATTAACCAAAGAGGTGAGTCACTTTCTGAATATTTATTAAGTGAAGGACTAACTGTGAATAACATTGGTTCCGAACCAACCTTTGTCACCCGAAATAGGAAGGAGGTATTAGATATCACAATCAGCTCAAACTACTTGAGCAACAAGATATCCGATTGGATAGTATCTTCTGAACCCTCGTGTTCAGATCATAAACGTATTCTATTCAATATAGAAGTTGGTCCAAGACCTATGGTAACATACCGAGATCCGAAGTGCACGGACTGGGAAGGGTACAACCATTCCCTCCAGTTTCACCTTCAATCAGCTATCACCACAATCAGGAATCGTGATGAGACTGAAATTGCGGCGGAACAGATCCGCAACGCAATTGTCTCAGCATATAACGAAAACTGTCCAGTGAAGACAAAAAAAGAGAATAGAGGCACGTCTTGGTGGAACAAAAATTTGGAAAAAATGAGAAAAGAAGTTCGACGCCTCTTTAATCCAGTTAAAGCTTCGGGCGACTGGGACCAATATAGATCCGCTCTAACGGACTATAACAAAGAAATAAGGAAAGCAAAAACGAGATCTTGGAGGAAATTCTGTGAGAGTATAACTGACCTACCTTACAGTACTAGAATCCACAAGATTCTTTCCAGAGCGCCGATGAGGGAATTCGGTTCGTTAAGGCGACCGGATGGCTCATATACGGACTCTGGAAAGAAACCTTACAGCTCCTAGCACAAAACCACTTCTCAGGGTGCTTGAATGCGGATGACCAACAGCCTTCATCATCAGAAGGCCGATTAAACCGACCTGATAAAAATAATTGGCTGACGGCTAAAAAGGTGATCACAATACCGGCAATTGAGTGAGCCATCAGATCATTCCAATCATTCAAATCGCCAGGAGAGGACGGAGTTTTTCCAGCTCTACTACAAAATGAACTGGAAATATTGCTCCCATTCCTCATTAAACTATTCAGAGCTAGTCTGGTATGGAACTATATCCCATCCAGTTGGTCGACGGTTAAGGTAGTATATATACCAAAAATGGGTAGGAAAGAACCAAGCCCTAAATCGCTTAGACCAATTAGCCTGACATATTTTCTGTTGAAAGGCCTGGATAAGGTGCTGGACGGATATATCAGGGTGAACATCCTGAATCATCACCCCCTCAATATCCATCAGTACGCCTATTAGACAGGAAAATCAACAGAATTAGCACTCAATAACCTAGTCGAGAAGATCACCCAATCCCTTCAAATGAAGGAAATTGCGGTGGGAGCCTTTCTCGACATTGAGGGAGCATTTAATAATGCACTGCCCGACTCCTTATATGCAGAGTGGCTGCCAGAGGAATTGAGCCTACTATAGGTGACTGGATTCGTGCTATGCTATCAAACAGAACCATAACAACGTCTGTACAGGGAGAAACAGGTTTAGAGCCACGAGAGGATGCCCGCAGGGTGGGGTTCTCTCCCCCATTTTGGGGCAATTAGCACCAGACCGTCAGCTGCAATGGAAATCCTCCTTGACTTACCCCCTCTTCATATATATCTGGAGAGAGAGGCCAGGTGGTCAACCTACAGACTGCAACAAGCGGCCATTAATATGCCGCAGACTAGTATCATGGAGCGGAACAGGTTGCTGGATGTCATAGAGAATCACAGAATCCTGGGAATGCCCTCGGATACTATGCCTACCATGGCCAACTACGAGCTGACCTTCAACATCCTTTCTCCAGAAAGAGATGAGTGGGATCGGAATAAATCCGACCTACTGAAGACAGACAGTTGTTGGTTTACAGACGGCTCCAAAACTCCCGAGAGAACAGGAGCCGGAGTACATAGCTACAGACCAAGGGTGAGGATAGTCTCAAGCCTAGGTACTCATGCAACTGTTTTTCAGGCTGAGGTTCATGCCATTGAACTGTGTGTACGAAGGCTAGAATATATGCATCTTACACGCAGATCAATAAAAATTTTCTCAGATAGCCAAGCAGCTATAAAAGCTCTTGGCTCCTACCGGTGTAACTCCAAAACGGTATGGAATCATCAGAAAGCTCTAAATCATTTGAGCAAAAACAACAAAGTGACTCTGGTCTGGATACCCGGCCACTCTGGTATGGAAGGTAACGAAATAGCGGACTTCTTAGCCAGAGAAGGAGCGGGATCACGATTAATCGGACCGGAACTAATACTTGGCATATCCTCAAGTACTGACAAGATGGCTATCTCAACCTGGGCTGAAAGGGAAACTCTCCAGGATTGGCAAGAGTTACCAGGATTAGTTCATTCGAAGGCGTTTATAAAATACCCTTTGAAATCAAGAACTAAGAAACTTTTAGAGATAAACAGGGTAAACCTGAAAACTCCAACAGGCCCATATACCGGGCACTGCCGACTAAACTATCATCTGCATAAACTCGGCCTAGCGGAAAACGCCGAGTGCAGTCTATGCCTGGAGGATGATGAGAAGGCAGACTACATCTTATGCACCTGTCCCGCTGTGGAGAGAATCCGATTCTCAATATTTGGCAAAAGGCAACTGCTGCCAGAGGATCTGGACACATTCTCACCCAATAAAGTTATCAGTTTCATTAAGAGACTGAACTTATTGGGTGAAATATAATTAGGCGTGAGCCATAATAGGCCTGCTGATGGCCGCAGTGGAGGGTCTACTGAGACCCACTCACAACAAACCTAACCTAACCTAACCTAATACAAAAAACGCAAAGAAACATTACAGGATGCCACAAATGAATAACTGTAAACAATATACTTTTACTCTTGTGATCGCTAGTTAAAAATACATGTGTGTGTTAGTGTTATATTTTCAGCCCTCTTTGTATTAACTGTGAATGTTACCGAACTCGCCACAAGGTAATATATTGTGTCATATATGCATGGACATATTTACGCTGTGACACATTACCTAGGAATTGACGTCATTTATCGCTACACCCCGATCTCTACATATTATATAGGAAACTGTAAAATTGTGAAAGTTATTAAACTGTTTTATTCAATTCTTAGTATTTAAAAAAAAATACGTGGAAAGTTTCAAGATCTAGTTTATCTATTTCGTGAAAAAGATTTGAGTCCTATGCTTCAAAATTGAAAAATGGTTTACCTTAAAATACCCGTTTTTAATACAAAAAAAATTATATTTTACAACTTTCTAAATTATTGAAATAAAAAATCTTTAATTTACAAAATTACATACGAAGTAAAAGATGACGCAATTATTATTAGTTTTGCTTAGAATGCGTGCTTTTTACAAAGCGTCAAATTATATTTTAGAATTTTCTAAATTATTGAAATAAAAAACCTTTTATTTACAACATATAACAGGCTTTTAAGATAATATCAATTACATACAAGTAATAGATGATGCAATTAATATTACTCTTGTTTAGAACTTTACAAAGCTCAATGATTTTACTTTAAAAACTTTGGCATTAGCTCTATAATTAAAAATATAAAGTTTTTAACTTCACTACTGTCTATGTCGTACTTAAACTTAGGAAATCTCGCTTCACCGATTTACAAAAATTGCACAAAATTATTGTTTAAACTTACATAGTATAATTTTGTACTATTTCACCTAATTATGTTTTTCACACCCTAAAGATTGGTGTTATACAACAAGCCATTAACTATGAATTACAGATTTTTACATCTATCTAGGAATTTTGTCTGTACTTCATTTAAAGTTATTTATTTTGTAAATCGGAATGTTTCTAGGCTTATCTCTAATAATATAGTGTATAAAATAGTATGAGAAAGACATGCTAACTAAATATAAAATAAAATAACTCGGTAGTGCAGTGGGCCAGAGCGTTAAGTGAAAAACGTAGCTGGTTTACTGCCTGTCAACTTCCGGGTTCAAATCCCGGTTTCGATTCTGATAAAGTCGAAGGGATTGGTTGTGTGTCTGCGTTTTTTTCAACTGTGTAACCCCCTGTCAGTGCAGCTTCGGCTTTGGTTTGGGAGTTGTCTAATTTATGTGGTGTGTTTATATATTTTATATATATATATATATATATATATATATATATATATATATATATATATATATATATATATATATATATATATATATATATATATATATATATATATATATATATATAATATACTTTGGATCGCAATAATTGTGTCATATCCAAAGACAAAAAAAAATTTTGTAGAATTTGTTACATCAAAATATGTTGAGCTGAAATGTTCATATGGACATGATTCAAAAAATACTTTTCAGATTGCCTTTAAGGCATAGACATGGTGTTTCTTACATTTGAAGATAAGTTAATGAATTAACCAGTACATATGCTATAGTATTGCCAACTAAAATGTGTATATGTGTGGATGAAGCGAAGAATAATTATCAATGATTTAACAAAAAGACAAGTAATAGATATTTACGATCCACGTGCCTTATTCGTGTACGTGTGTGGAAGTTACCACACAAGTATGCTAATGAGGCGTTACACACGTATTTCGTACAATATTTTATCTATGCCAGTTTAAAATTAAGAATTTTATAGAAAATTATTAATTAGACGTTTAAAATTATTTTCTTAATAAGCAGAAAATTGAAACTAACTATATAGTAGTTGTTCCAAAAATTTATTGCAACGCCTTAAATCAGTAGTAACCATAATGTTACCATAAACAACAGTTTGTTTTTTCCCAGTGCGATAAGAACCTGTTATCGAACTTCTTAATAAACTAATATAAACAACAAATTGTTTTTATTAACACTGAACTAACAGAATTTTCAAGCGTCCTTCCAAACATACATAGTGGGAACAAAAATATACACAAAATAATATCAACATCAACACTGGTGAATATATGCAGACAAAATAATGTATAATTCCATATAGGAGTTATTAATGTTAATATATTCGTAAGAAATATTAAAATTATAGAAATAATTAATCAAAAACAAAAACAAGTAATTAAACTAGTATATTGGAGGTCATTTTAGATATTATATAATATAATAATATTATATAATAATAATAGTAATGTTTTCAAGGGCAATTTTAATAAATTTGAGAAAGTCGTTCTGTGTAAAACACGCCCTTTAAAAACTTGAATTTTATCTGATAACTAGAGTTGGCAAATCTGTCCGCAAGTCACGGGCGCTACCAGGTAGAGAAATACCTAGATACGTAAACGAGACTGGTTTACTATTTTTGTAAAGACTAACATTTGATTTCAGTCTATTGTTATGCCTCGTGGTGTGTACAACGTAATTTATTCCTCACCGTTGTATTGTTGATAATTTTATTTGTTGTATTTTATTCTTGATATTAATTTAATAATAAAATATGTCAGACCTGCCCAAAGGTAAAAAACTGTCATATGCTGACAAAGTGAATAAATTCGTCAGTGAATTCTCGGATTTATTCTACAATGGTGCTATAATAATTTGTAAGGTGTGCGAGACAGACCTGATGTGCTGGGACAAACGTGATTGTAAAGGTCATGTAAATTCTGTGCAACATAAAACAAAAAAAATGGCATGCCTTCCGTTGCACATACTCGATAAACAACTATTTCAGGAGTTCTAGAATAAGTACAATCTCAAGGTACGTTACCAAGTCGCACAACGTTGCGTAACTATGTACCAACTGTAAGCGAAGACAATGTAAATAAGATCAAATCTGTACTGAAAAATACACGGCTGTGGTTATGTGTTGACGAGATGACAAATTCTAAAAAAAAATCTATTTTAAATGTTGTAGTACGTGTACTGGACCCTCATAAAACGACATTTTCACTGTTATTAGCTGGCAAAAGACTAACTGAGTGTACTGGCCAACTAATTACGCGGGTGGTGCTGGAGACGTTAGAAAAATTTGACCTGTCAAAAAGTCAAATGTTGATATTTGTAACCCATGGTGCGACCGATAATGCGTTGGGTAATCCGTTCTCTTCAAGAACACGGTTGTAGGTTGGTACATGTTATGTGTAAAGTGTAAAGTGGCAAAAACGATTCGACAAGGTTTTCCAGAGGTAGATGCATTAATAGCAAGTACAAAAAAGTGTTTCTTAAATCTCCTAAGCATCTTCGCGCATTTCATAGCAAGTGTTCCGGTATTCCCGAACCACCACAGCCGATTCTTACACGTTGGAGAGCATGATTGATAGCAGCTTTTTATTATGCTGAATATTTACAACAAATAAAAGCTATGATACTACAATTCAATCCAGACACGGCTGTTACTATTAAGGAAAGCCAGACAAAATTCGAACATGTTTCTGTTGAAACAGCTTTAAAAACTATTCACAAGAACTATAAAGGATTACATGACACCATATAAAACTAACAAAACAGTGCGTTGTCGTTAGCGGGGTCACTGCAAATGGTGAACGAAGTAGATCGACTACTACACTCTATAGGTGACGCAAAAAAATGAGCACCTTGGAGAAAAGTTCGCACGTGTGTTAAAGCAAGACACCGGTTTTACCAGATTAAGACAAATTTGTGATGGTACTGATGGTACATCTGCAGATCCGTTAAGTGAGTTCAGAGACTATTTTAAGCATGGTTGTATTACATCAATATATGTCGAACGGTCGTTCTCAAAATATAAGCAATTTTTTTTACCAGATCGAACATTACTCTTGGAGACCATAGAAACATAGAAACATACATGATGCTGCATAGTTTTTACAGATCTTTTCCAGTTTGTGATAATCAAGCTAGTTAAGAGGGTAAGTTGTGCATACATTGTTATAGACTGTAATAGTTTATTGCTTTTATTACTAGTTAATTTCTTTTATTACACTTATTATGATGCGTACGCCTATGTCCTGCGGCGCATTTTTGCCAACTCTATCGATAAGAGACTTGTTTATTAAATGCTACTCCAAATACTTATTTTTGATGATTTCTGATGTTTGAATCTATTTTTATTATTTATTGTTTATTAAATCTTATAAGATTTAAAAAAGCAATACTTCTTTTAAAGAAAGGCATAGAAAATTAGCGTATCCAATAGTAAAGATATTTACATCATTTAGTGGGACAAAAATTTACAAAATTAATAGGGGGGATTGTCTCATAGTCAAATAAATGAAACAAAACACTGACGTTCGTGTTTGTAAAATATTTGCGTTTAACTTTGACTTCTTGTCACTTTTCAGGTTTTCACTTTGTTATTTCGATTGTTGTGTCAGTCGGTGTAAGTCGGCGTATTGTTAAAAAATAAACACGCGGTAGTAAACTATTATACGGTATACATATTTTGCATTTATTCCAGCAGAATTAGGTCTACATATATACTTTTTATTTCAAATGATTTGTTACTATGTTAGCGTGTATAAGAAGAATGAGGTCCATATACAAACCTCACTTTGTACTACGAAAATGGCAAATGACAAAATTATATAACAATCACAACATTAAATGCTTTATGGTCAAGTTTTCGGTCACCATGTTGTCCATCTACAAAAAACTGGAAACATGAAAACCGAAAAACTATTAAACATTAACTAAAGTAAATGTGGTCAGTAGATCATCTAAAACTGAAAATAATTATTTAATTTCTGAAGAAATAAGCACGTGACGTCACCTAATCCGGAAATTAAAAATAATTGTTAATATACAGTCTGTCTATTAAATAAGAGTCCTGAAGTGGGTTGGAACCTTTGATATGAAGATACAGCACTCGATGCGCCTTCGCTAACCAAGTTAGCATCATCTGGAGATGATTGAAACTTACGTTATGCTACCAATGTATCATATTTATACCTAAACTCTTGTCACGGTTCTGTGAACCATTAATCACTACCCAATAAAGCTGGCTATTTGAGATTAGCCCTCTGTTACTATTTATACTATATTTACATTTGGTTATTTCCAAGCTTTCAAATGCATCCAATTGTCTAGTATTTGTTACATTCCTAATTAATCTTAAATAGCTAATATCTATTTTATTGTTGTTCTCAAACGCATGTTGGGCAACACTAGGTCGAGGAATTTTGGAGTATCTTTAAATTTTCGTTTCCTAATTATTTTATCAATGAATCCAGAACATCAGTTACTCGCAGCTATATCCTTATTCAATGACTTTTCTTTTTCAAACCTCTCCTTATTGAGCGAGAATCTTAATAGACGATCTAGTATCTGTTCTGTATATGTCAAATTCTAACTTATTTTCACTATTTTTAATTATCAATACATGTAAAAATGGTAGTTGCCTAGAGTTTTTAATTTTATATGTGAATTTAACTGACGCGAAACGACCGTTTAATTTAGAAACAGAATGTCACTTTCTTGCAACGGAATATTTTTCACCTTATTAATGAAATCATTGGAATTAATAACATAGAAACTAGGTGGTGCATTTTGATAGGTGGTAAGTCGGCGATCCGATGGCTGAAACAATGGTTTATGTGTCTTAGGCAAGCAGTACAATCTAGGTACACTTGGGTTAGATACATGAAACCTATGTAAAGCAGGCGCAATAAGGTTCTTGCAGGACATTTCTTACTTCAGTAATTATTTTTGGTAATGGATTTCTAGAAAGTTTAAAATAACAACCTTATTGCCCTTATCAGCTTTTAAATAAAAACAATATTTTTCCCGAAACTGTTTGATAATTTTTTTGCCCTTTGTGAATTTTGACTTTCTAATTTACTTTAGCGACAGTATTTGTCGAGATTTCATTTCTGCAAGCTTTTCTGACAAATCCTTTATAGGAATCAGAGAAGTATTGAATTGAACTTTCAACACTTGCAACAATCTCATCTAAAATGCCTTCAGAGGCAGGTAAGGAGATCAATTTCTTCTTTATCAAACGACTGTGAGGAATGATTTTCTACAATACTGAGAACTTTTAAAGAACACTTTTTTTGACGTACTACTGATTAATCTTTTAAGTTTTTTATTTTGTGACATGTTCTTAATAAATTTCGCGTTAATTGATAAAAACATGTTCCTCTGACAGTGACGCCATTTTTCATGCTCTAAATAATTTAACTTAAAGGTAAGCCTTTTATAAAGTCATATGCTTGTAATTCAATCGTACTTCGTTTACTGTTCAGATATTTAATTTCTATATCCAGCCATTTCTGCTTTGCAAACATTGTAACTTTATCTGAAATATGTGAAGAATTTGGAATTTTAACTTGAACAAAATTTGGAAATACTGAACGACGTTTGCAAGTTTTTAAAATCCAATTGGAAAAGAAAATTCGAAATATTTATCGATTTCATTCAATCCTCGATTCATCCGTGGTATTGGTAAGTTTTTAAAGATATAGGTATGACAGTGGTTCATTCATCGGAAATAAGCTACAACTTTTAGGCGATCCAAAAGACCAAATTGAAAAAAAACGAAAAGTCGGTCATTTACGAAATTAGCTGTAAAGAATATAATCAAAAGTATGTTGGACAAACTAAACGAACAATTCAAACTAGATTCAAAGCGCATATGGCCTATCTCAGATATAGATGTCTAGTGTTTCCCAAAACGCGTTTGAGAACAACCATAAAATAGGTATTAGCAAATTAAGATTAATTAGGAATGTAACAAATACTAGACAGCTGGATGAATTTGAAAGCTTGGAAATCATAAATTGTAAAAATAGAATGAATAGTGACAAAGGGCCTATTCCAAATAGCCAGCTTTATTGGTTAGTGGGTCACGGTTCACCGAACTGTGACAATAGTTTAGGTATAAATAGAATACATTTTTAGCATAAGTTTAGTTTCAATCATCTCTAGATGATAGCAACTTGGTTAGCGAAACGCGCATTGAGTCAGTGTTTTGGTGTTTCGTGGAAAACTATGTCAGAGTTATTATAAGAGGACCATTTCGAAATAACCCATCTATTATACGTCACAAACCAAAACTGTTTTAGTAATGAATATTGTAATTTTTGAGGGCTACATGCTTGCGAAAGAAAGTTTGAAAGTCATGGCCTACTTCCTGGGTTATAATAAAAAAATTGAAAAAGTGTCATAACTTCAGTCGCCTGTAACCTTATTATTTTAAGAGATAGGTGAAACTTGGTAAGGTGATATTTGACGAAAAAATGAAGCTCATTCGCCCTACCCTAATAGAATTTTAAAATTCTCAATATATTTTACTATGTGAACTCTTGAGTTGGAGAAATATTTGTCTCAATCCAAATAGGCTATAACAAAATGCTTTCTTTTTTCCATTTCTTGCAATATCTGCACGCTCCAGTTAACTTTTGATTGTATGGGACTTTCTTGTAATTTAGGGGAAATATTGTAATTGACGACAAACATGTCGTCTACAGCAATGTTATTTTAATTCCGTGTTAGCATTAACAAAATATAATAATAGATTTCCGAATGTTCCGCAACTAAACAGAAGAACTTTTGAAAACAAACAGATAACCTCGAAACTATGGATCTTTTACGAGAAACCACAAACTGGGAGCACCTAACGTCAACAATAATACTCAGAAAATAAATGGAATTTTAAATTTTGTAAATCAAAAAAAATCAACAAAATCAACAAAATAATGATACGTCGTTAAGAGAACTACACGTAAATTGTAACATTACAAAAGATAGTGCCAGAAAAATATTAAAAAGAACGGTTATAAGTGCTATAAAGTACAACATCTGAGAGATGGAGATAAGCCTAGACGAATAAGAGATTGTAGATGGTTGCTGGAAAGGAAGAGAGAAGACCCTTTTGTATGCTGAAAAATTCTACGGTCTAACGAATCCAATTTTTCAAACAATTTTTAATAGAAATAAGCATTACAAGTGGTCTAATCAAAATACACATTGGTACAGAGAAACCGCTTTTCAAGAACAATTTTCTGTAATTGTTTGGGTATGCATTTTAGACAGGAAAGTCATTGGACCTTATTTTTATGATGGTAATTTAATAGGCTTTAGATCTAGCATTCCTGCAGATTGAGTTCTCTCGTTTTATAGATGATCTACCCCCAGCGCAGAGAGATAATTTTATATATTTCCAACAAGATGGGGCTCCCCCACATAATTAGGCAATATGTTGATAATTTTTTGAAAAAAATTACCGGAATCTTGGATAGGTACAAATGGACCCATTGAGTGGCCAGCCCACTGACCCGACATGACACCCAAAATTTTGCAATTTGGGGTTACATTAGGGATAAAAGGCTCCCCAAAATATTGAAGAGAAAATTAGAGAAGCTTGTATGTCGGTAAATCCCAAAGCCATGAGGAATACTTTAAGAATAGTAAGTAGCAGAGCTACTCTATGTATAAAAAATGGCGGAGGTTAATTCGAACATCTTCTACTTAGTACTGTAAAGCAATAAATATTGAAATGGATTATATTATCTCTTGATATCTTACTTACACTTACAAGAAAGTCCCATAAAATTAAAAGTTAAGTACCACCTAAAAAATTTCATCTATCTCTTAAAATAACAAAGTTACAGGCACTTTTTAAATTTTTTTGGTATAACTCAGGAAGGAAATCCATAACCTGATTTGAAATATTCTTTCGCAGGCATTTATTCCTCAAACATTAGAATATTTCTTACTAAATCAGTTTTAGTCTTTAACGCATAATAGACAAGTTATTTTGAAGTGGCCCTCTTATAATAGTCTGTATATATCGAATTATTGTTAATCACAGCGTATTTTTTGAGTGGCTGGCAATAAATTTTCTCAAAATTTTGTTTTTTTCGGTCATATTAGCTCTAATTAATGTTCAATTTCAATCAAATTTTCAATTCTTTTTCGAAACTCAGAAAGCCAGAAAATCCAGTAAACCATCTAAAATGTTCACCCTGTACACAATAATATGAAAATTTCGTATTGACTATAGGCTTTATGTGACATATATCAGGTAAGTAATACCTACTTGAAGATCGATTTTACTGAAAATTCGACTAAAAACTGTGAGAAACATTCAGTATTCTGTATAATGTAATAAAAAAACAGTATACAGTGTGTCAGGAAATTTTGAGCAAACAATTCAGGAGGTGATTCTACCCACAAAAGTAATGGTTTGTATATATTTTTTTTTGAAATCTTACTGTCTTAGAAGTCATGAAAACATATTTTTATGGTAGAAAAACTCTACAAGAGGATGCAATAATATTTAAACACTATTTTTACCTTACCTGTGACGATCATTCTTTTCAATAAAACAAAATCGCACATACATACATACATACATACATACATACATAATGCAAAGAAAATATTATATTTGTTGGGATATAATGGGATACAGCGGCCGAATTCCTTGATTGTAAAATTAAGCAGAGGGAAAAATTAATGAGGTATTTGCAAATATGTAATATGTATTCCACTCCATTTGTAGAAATAATATATTTATGAAAAATCTGAAGCAAGAATAAAAGTTTTACACATAATGAGATTTATAAAGAATATATGAACAATAAATAATAAATGTATTCCGTATTTGCTTGTTCCGTAAATACTAATTTTATTATCTACAATAAAATACTTGACCTGATTGACCTTTTTATTAAACCTGTATAGAAAGAACTATTTAATTTTGATACGTATTAAACATATTTTGATTTTGTTATGAATTGACGCAACTCATTAATTATTATTTTGCTAAGCTAGATTGTTGGTTTGAAATAAAAACACATAAAAAAAATTCAGGTTTTGGCTTAGTGGAATTACCAGGCAATTTGCATTCTGAACGAAACTTAATAAATAAACAATCGTAAATTAATTTCTCTTATTAATAATGTACTTTTTTATTTTTCAATGTTCTTGAAAAACTAAAACAATTCAAACGCGTACAAAAATAACCCGAATTTTAAACCACATTTTGTTTTATTACTTTGGTACTATGTGATAATGAGAAAAGTTCACAATTTTAACGTCGATTGAAACAAAAGCAATGTTCTTTCTCAACTACATTACAACTACATTATTTGTACAAACCTGACTGAAGCGAGGTACTTCCTAAAACGTTTGAAACATGTCTTAAGTACCATTATCCAAAGTGAAGATAAATATTAGGCAAAGAACAAAAACAGTAAGAGTTGTAGCCCTCATGGTGAACAAGAGAGTAATGCCGATCCAGGGTTAAGTTTTCGTGCAAAACTCTTATCTACAATCATCTATATATTGACAAACAATTGATGGAGCCATCCGTACCAACTGGTTGTTGGCCTTGATTATTAGATTTTCCAAAAGTTGTAAGTCCATAAGCGTGGTTAAAGCCCGCAAGCACCAACAGTAGAGATATTGACACTGTCACATGTAAAGCGTTCATCTTGCACTGAATAACTTTTGACAAGTTCTTGCAATCACAGCCGTGGTCAAAATGCGTTGCTGCTGCAGACTTTTTACCGCTTTTCATAGACGCTTGCGCTTCGGTCTTCATACTAAGTCATGCACGTGTTAAATAAATACACAGTGTACCAAAAAACATACATGTTGTCCCACATGGCATCGAACTAATGTTATCACTCATACGAAATTCACAATATGTGGGTTCTAATGGCGTTTAAAATTCTGCCGGGCGGACGCTTACACACTAAACTT
Source organism: Rhamnusium bicolor (assembly GCA_029963845.1). Classification (NCBI taxonomy): domain Eukaryota; kingdom Metazoa; phylum Arthropoda; class Insecta; order Coleoptera; family Cerambycidae; genus Rhamnusium; species Rhamnusium bicolor. The sequence continues at coordinate 1,175,554 of JANEYF010002177.1, read as the reverse complement.
TTAATCATGTAAAGGATAGGACTAAGTAACAAGTCAGATAGTAAAATTAAATAGCAATATAAGGTGTTTTTCGTCTAACATTATTAATTTTTGAGTAAAATTGATTTGAACTTCATGCGGGAATAATGTCTTTATGTATATTTTCGCAAAACAGAAAAAATAATGAGAGGAAAACATAATTTGGTTACAATATTTTTTATTAGACAACAATGAATTGATTAAAATAAGGTAACTTACAAATTACAAGAGTTGTTCAAAGTGTATTCCTCCAACTTCAACACATTTTTGGCACCTGCGCACAACAGAGTGTGTAGCATTACGAATAAAATCAGAGTTAGCCCCTAAATCTTCGCTTCTCGAATTCTATTAGTCTGGTATTTATAGGGGTTGCGTAGACTTTGTCCTTTAAATAGCCCTAAACAAAAAATCAATTGGAGTCAAATCCGGTCAACGGGGTGGTAAGGTTCAAAAACGAATAATTTTAGAAAAAAAAACGCGACTTTTTTAATTCAAATTAATGGAAAAGTGATACACAGTTAATTTTGTTTCCATAAACTTTATTTTGCAAATATCCACAGAGGAAACAACCAACTGAGTGAGGTCAGGAAATATAAGTGGCCATGTGGCCTTTATATTAGATATAAGTGGCCAGGTGGCCAGGTGGCCTTATATAAGAATCACTAGTAGTAATAGTAATTTTTAATTCTTTTTACGAATATGCATTATGAGTGAACGGTATTAGCTGAAGTGCTGGTTTCTATACTTAAACATTAATATTTCAAAAATAGAAGGTCAAAGGAATTAAAGAGGCCAAATAATCAACCCATTTATCACGACACTGTCGATTTCATAATGTCACTGTTCTTAGATATATTTTAATTTTTCACAACAGGTTTACATAATCGAGAAGTGTAACAATGTCAAGTTGGTGCAAACAGATATCTATATTTTTAGATATTATGGGGCTAAAAACAGTTTTAATTTTTACCCTCTTTAGAAAAGTACTCCGACTCAAAAAAGATTTTACTTACATTTGTATGTATTTAAAACTGCATGACCATTTTTGCTTTTAATGATTTATAAAAAAATATTTATTTGTGGGGTACCTATTCATCTATTTTTTCATCTAATGTTTTAATATAGCTTATGAATTGTATACTTACAGCTAATTGGTTAATGTAAATAAAAATATTTTTTATAATATACCATGTGACACCTTAAATGTGATTTTCAGTCTTAACACTGAAAGCAGAGTATTATTTTTGTTCTTAAATTTTGTAGAAATATTTTAAAATATGTGTAAATATAAAATTTTGCTCACATTGTATAATTAGCTTCTTGAAGGGATCTTAAACCGATAAGGTATAGCGGCCATAGCGGCGCCTTGAATATTCTTACCTCACGCGAAGTATTGCGTCACAACCTGCAACCCCTGCGGTAGCTACTAACTCATATAACCAAGTGGACAATCACCACTTCCCTTATTCTCTGGCCCATGCTAAAATTAACAATCTGACACTACCTCAACGGAAGTTCGTCATACGTTAAACTATTTTTGTAACTGTTGGATTAATCAAATAATATGATGACGACTCCGCAATTCGTGGTATTTTGTGCAGTCAAATTCCTCTTGAATTTCTCGTTATTAATAATTAGTCATGTAGACTAAACAATAATAAATTTATTTAAAAAATAACTTAAGTTGTTACCAGTTTATTATCTTTAGATCTCAGAGAGGGTGTGATTAACTTAAATTGGTTCGTAACAGTGAATCTGACTCGTTTTAATATTTGTCTGGATAAAAGCACCTGCGAATCCTTTTTGCGTATCGTTTCGTTTATAATAAAAATGGCTTCACTCTGAAGATGTTCTTAGGACACGTAGTGCTAATAATAGTTTGTATATACAGGGTGTCCTGGCAGTAATCTACCATACTTGAGAATTTGAGAGAACAAATAAAAATAACATAATTTTGTTATATAAACTTTTTCCGAAAAGTGAACCATTACCGAGTAATAACCAAGCAACGATAATACTAAATATTTTCAGAATAGCAGATATGTCGATATAAACAAGAGATATGAGTATCCTCTATATAATAAACGGTAGGACGAAGGTCTACAAGGTTTCACGCGTAACTTAAAGATAAATAAAATATTAAAAACATTTATTTTATGTAAAAAAAATATTTTATAAATGATTGATTGAAGATGAAGCTACTTTGTGAAAATCCATTTTGATTTAAAAAATTATAAACACTTTTTATTAAGTACTTGTCTAATTTTCACTATATTTGTTAATTTTACAACTAGTTTCATCCTATTCGGATATTTCCAAGTAGAATAAATTATACAGATTTTACTTTCATTTAAATATAAACTGAACTGAATAGAAGGATGGACCACTTATTTTTAGCGCTTCTAATAGATTAAGTTTTTTTACTTTTCCCACAAATATATAAAATTTTAGGTTGATGGTCGTCAGTTATTGTATGACCAGAATCTGTTAGGTGTTTATACAAGTTGGAATATTGTTTTTGTGTCCGAATAAGATGAAACTGGTTGTAAAAAGAACAAATATAGTGAAAATTAGACAAAAAATAAAAAGTATTTATAATTTTTTAAATTTTACAAATGAATGTTGTTTCTAATAATTATAAACCAAAAACAAGTGTAACTCATACCTGAAATTACAACTTGCAAAAAATATTGCAATTATTTTGGTATTTTTCTAAACTTTGTTTATAATAATAAGATAAAAAAATAAAAAACAACAACAGGCATAAATCATCACAGAGGCACAATCTTCGGCGCCATTTCTGAAGAAAAGTGCTACCAACCTCCGATTTTCTGGGTTAGTAGAAAAGAAAACGCTCTTTTTAAATACGTAATCGCTTGTTCTGTTGGTATGAGACAAAATATTCATAAAACGTTGAAAACTTGGTAGGTCAAAGTCGTACAATCTATCATTAAACTCATTTAAAGTACTTGAAAGCATTTTCAAAAGACTTTCAATTCCAGGGTTTGAGCAGTTTTAAAATGTACTTTCGAAAGCAATTTAAGATTGTTTTGCCCAGATTAGCAGAGGTTTTAAATCTACTTTAATTTAGGAGTTTTCATAACAAAAATAAGAAAAAGTGACAATGAAAACAATATATTGGTGGAAATATTCCATCAAGAATAATTAATTTCAAAATGTCGGTTTTATGTAACTTGTAATTTGGATCAATTATATAAATATAGTATTTAATATAATTATTAATTTTTCAGAAAGAGACTAGATCACCTTATATGTAGAACACTATATTTTCATGTTAAAAGTAATGTTTCACATCGAATAAATACACAAGAGCATTTATTTCTACAAATAATAAAATATTACCATCGGCGCATCCGGCAGAATTTTAAATAATAGAATTTGCATAACATTTTTTTTATTATATAGCATAATTAATTTAAAACTGTCATTTTTATATAATATGGAATTGACATCGATTAAATAAATATAGTATTTAAAACAATTATCCATTTTTAAAAAACGACACACCAAACGAACTTTTTATTTGAGGGTTAAAAATTTTCCATTAAGTTTATTTAATCACATATGCCTTAGAAACTTGTATGTCAATTTACAGAACAATTGCAACACTATTAATTTCAGGAAAATCTAATAATATTTAAGTAATATGCTGCTTAATGTATCTTTTAAATGTTAAGTTAAATATGTCAGTGTCAGAACAGCGATTGAAACTGCGAGTTATTCTCGCAATTGCAGAATTCATTCCCAAATTTGTTCTATGAAAAAAGTTCACTAAATGTATTGTTATATCTAATTGTCCGTGCAAGAAAATGGAAATCTATAAGCGAAAGCAAATTTGGGCAGTCTAATAAATTATTAAGTAATATGAACAAAATCAGTGTGAATTGGCATGGCACGAGTGAATTTTTCAAGTTTCCCAATGATATCACGTTAAATTGTTGTCCTGCTCGGGCAATATCTGGAATTTCATGTATTACTCTAACTTCATAATTTAAGAAACGTATGAATCTATTTTGCAGTCTTTCCACTCTCTTAATATGAACTCCATAATGGGGGTTCCAAATGACTGAAGCAAAATTTATTTTATTATGAACGTACGCAAAGGAAACAAATCGATTTTTTCAGATTGAAATGTTTTACGAAACCCAATGTTTTACTACTGTTATTTAAAATGTGCAAATTAAAACTCATTTTTCAGTCAAAAACACATCCTAAATCTAAGCCACGTTAAACCAGAAAACAGTCCCTTGAGTTGTGAATCTCCGAGTACATTTTCGGATCGTCAGCATATAAAACATTTACAGTAATTAAAGCATTTGCTGATGTCATTAATGTATATAAGAGACAATAATGGACCAGGTGCAAGTCCTGAGGTACTCCAGAGGTGACAAGAATTTCATTCGACTTTCATTCGAACCATTAATTGTTACAATTTGAGTTCTGTTGTATGGATATGACACTAACCATCTTAGTAGATCAACATGTATACCAACTTCAAACTCTTTAACAATCAAGATATTATGGTCCATTTTGTCAGTATACGGAGACTCAATCTGTACATGTTGGTCCATTGCTCTGATTCTACTTCGAGTAACACAGATGGTTGGATTTAATAGACCTCTGTGAGAAAAAGCCGTGTTGCTCTGGAATTATAATGGATTGGATTGGATATAATCCAACACGATATACACTTATTTAGCAAAATATTGCACAAAAATATTGGTGCAACAACTGTAAATACTCAAGAAAAAGTATAACACATATAAGCAGACTCAAATTTCTTAACTTAAAATAAAAACTCCCTTTAACTTACTGCATCTCCTATTGCTAAGACATAAATAGGTTAATATGTAATTCATATTGCATTTTCTATGAAAACATAAGTCAACATTATTAGTAACAACAACAGTCAGTTTTTAATTTAATTAATATATATGTCAATAATAAAGATACAAGTAAAATAAAGATTTGGAAACTAACAAGTTTTTAAATAATACCTATACCATCCTAAGTGTTCAAGATATAAATACTACACTTTTATGTTACAAGTAATGTGTCATATCAGATAAATATCCAAGGACATTTTTTTCTATAAGTAATAAAAATTTTCTCTACCAAAATTAAAATATTACCATCGGCGCCTCCGGCAAAATTTTAAATATAAATTTACATAAAACTTTCATGCGAGTGTATGCCAAGGGGTAATATTTATATAACCTTATAGCTATTAAAGAACATTTAACAAATGAATGTGAACGTTTTTGTAAAATGTAACGACAGCACATGACCAAACATTTATTAGTCCTCTTTACCTTGACTACTTACAAGGACACAGTATATATAGATATATAACTACCATCGGTCTTTCATGATAATTATTTTTGTTGTTTCGAATAAAAATAGGAAATGAACTAAGAGCTTTAACCTAATTAACAGAACAAAAAGTAAAAGGGATAAGTTTCAAATACTTAAACCTTTCAAGACGTCCTTACATTACAAACATGGGCAATGGAAAATAGGTTAACCAATAAAGGATAAAAACGTTACGAAATGACAGCTATACAGGGTGTTTTCTAAGTGACCTCGAAAACTTCAGGAGGTGATTCCTTGGATGATTTTAAAGAAAAACGTTGGGTTGGAAATGCTTCCCAATTTTTCCCATTGTAGAAAAACGCTAATGGCAACGACGTTGAAAATTCTAAATAATAATAGTAACAGAAATTTAAAATCACATACCAACTAATTTAAACAGCGTGATTTGAAATAAGGGTACCTATTCCATATTGTAAAGTCACCATTTGCATTTATTTTTAATTTGGGATAAACACGACAAATAATAAATTATGGATTTCTATTATGAGTACATATTATGCGTACAATAATTAAATTGTTATGCTTAAAAAAAGGTGTACTTTATTTCTGCATAAAACTATTTTGTATGAGATATGCCGTGTGATAAGGTGTTGATGGCATTTTTTATCACGATGAATCGATTTATACCATAATGTTCTAAATATGATTTTTTAGTAGCGTATAACATATTTGACGACCTTTAACCTTTTCTTTAGATTTAATCAAAATTAATGCGCTTAGAAAACATAGCAAAAGGAGCTCATATTGAGCCTAACATAAATTTATTAAATAACTAGATGCAAATTTTAACAAAGTGTACTAAAAAGTAATAATACATTGCGTTTACTATTATTAAAATTAGCTTTGATTATCATTAACTACAAACAAAGAAAAGTTGTTTTTGAAAGTTGATAATTAAAAATAAACATCACAAAAATATATCTGAGACAACCAATTTGACATAATCGTCATAACTGCTACATATCATACAATTCATGTGAGTGACTCCTGATGTACGTACTCCTAATTTAAGAGCTTTATTAAATTTGTTCATTAGTGTTGATTCTAGCAAGTTTGAGCTGACAAACGAGGGAAGCGTAGAGATGTTTAATGTAAGTTGAAGAGATACAAAATTCCTTGAATCTGCTAGAATCCACACTAATGAGCAGATCTGTTGTGTTTCATTTATCTTTCTATCTACCTATCTATATTGACTGAAATGAGTGTATGAACTGCCGTGAAGCGAATGTCGTACAGTTAATTTTTACTGTAATATAAATTATATAATAGAAAAGTTATTAGGCTTAAAAATTGTTGGGAAAAGTTTTATTGGGTCCTTATTTTGAGCAAAACTACATGTATATATATATATATATATATATATATATATATATATATATATATATATATATATATATATATATATATATATATATATATATATATATATATATATATATATATATATATATATATATACATATAAAATTCATATCCTGTTCAAAATGGCATTAACCCGAGTAGGCTATTCTCGATGGCTACGCTGTATATAAATTAAGCGCAAAATTGATGGTGGAAATGTACTTTCTACAAAGTTTCACAATCCTGTTCTTATACTCTTTCTATTGGTTAAAGTCGGTTATCTGTCAAAAATTCAACTATAAAATTTTACGTATGAATATTTTGTAAAGTTACCAAGACATGGTGTACAATAATTTTCAATCTACTTCTGTGGGAAGAGAAATAATTAATTTCCAAGCCATCATGCAGTATTCTTTACCTACTACCGGTCCAAAATCAATTCAATATCCATTATTTATTTATTGACAATGCATATTCGAACACTGACATTTTGTTTGACACCTTATTAAGGAAACCTCATGTTAGCCACGCAGACCAATTTTATTCAACCAGTTACCTGTTTTATAAGATATATTTATAATCGTTTCATCAATAGAGGCTGAAATATAAATGAAATAGCATCAGTTTCATTGCAATGTACTGTCCTTTTGTAAGAAACAAAATATAATAGTTGAATTTATTCTTATAACATCAATATTTTTTTAAATATTTTTGAAAATTTTATAACCCTCTATCTCTCTTACAAAAATTATTTACTTTTACTGAAAAAATACAGTATTGAGTAAAAACCTTCGAATAATATAAAATTGCCAAATATCGTTTAAAAAAATTGTAACACTGTGATGCACTAAAACAAAAATTGTCTGATTAAGAATAAGTCAGCCCCGAAACATTAATTTTTTTCCAAAATTCGAAAGTTACCCACAAAACAAATCACTTTAGGCTAGTTAATCTAGGCTTATAGGTAGAAGAAGATTAGTAACAAGCTGATCTCAGCGGGAATGTTTAGTCAATAACGTCCTTATTAACCTGCAAAAAAACTTGAGCCCTGTTTAACCTCCCCCCACTACACATAATATTACAAGAGGAGGCGAGGATGGGACTCTTCAAGCTGTATATATATATATATATATCGGACTAGAGATTTTCGTTTTTGTATTGTAACTGGAGAAAATCGTTCCTTAAGTGTAACAATTTCCTATTTTGGTGAAACAATATTATTTTAATTTAATCACTTATCTATCTTTATCATTAGCTGAAATGAGAATATGTTGTTGGTTAATGTCTTCCTGGAGGCCGCTATAATTTTAATAGAAAACTGATTCCTGACTATCAGGTATTTAAGATTTCTCAGCAGTTAAGATGGCGGCTATTGTTTTCAAACTTCTTTCACCGGGAGCGAATTTTGACAGATTAAAAAGAACGTTATTGTCTAAATATTCCCACAGAGATCAGCTTGTTTTCATAAAAAAAAAAATAGTCACAAAATCTGGCAAGTGTTATTCAAAAATTCTTCTAAATTAGTGTTGTATAAAAAAAAGTAGTTTTAAAAGTTGCGTATTCATATCATGACGAAATATGTATATTGACCGTGTTTTAATATTTCATAAAAAAGCAAGCCTTTGATAATTACTCACACATAATAATTTGAATTAGAAAGCACCGTGACTGATAAGATTTGACCTTGATATTTCTTAATATCAACATGTTAAATATTTTGATGAAAGATGTGAAAATTAGGGGAAATTTGAGCAAATCTCTGTGTTCTGTAATAGGACAAATAATAATAAATCCATTTTTTCCATTCCAACATATTTTAGAATTTGATCAAATTATAATGTTGAACACATAATCAATTTTTTTGATACAATCTGCATCTATTATTGTTTATATATCTTATTTTACTGGAATAAAAAAATACTCATAGGAAATATTATTAATTATTTTAAATTCATTAAAAATTTGTATATTCTCTTTGCTAACTATTATCAATTTTTTATAAATAATATAGAATTATGCAATTAATAAAAAATGTTGTTATTATGTATATACTTTACCAAACAAGGTATGTCAAAATTCGGACAGCTTCTAGACAGATTCTATGATCAAAAATTTCTAGAATACTGAAATTTCGAAAACTGATTTCTAACGGAAGTGTGGTCTTTCAAATTTAGGAGAAAACAAAGCAGTTTACTTTTATGTAAGATACTTTACCACTCAGAATAATGCTTGAGGTTGGTAATAGTTTGAGATATAAAAGTACAATAATTTTAAGCAGAAGTCTACAAGTTTATGGTAATCTTGTTGTTTGTTAATATCATCCTTAGGAATTAGAAACGATATGTTATCTAGAAACGTGTAGACGTACATATGCCACTAACATTGAATTTAAAACCAATAAGGCAGTTATAGTCCTCGTTCTTATCTGAATGAGCTATTATAAAAGTTTCAGTTATATAATAATTTCTATGATAAAATATATTGGAAGTATTGTTTTTGATTTATTATATCCCTGAAACTTTTATACTAGCACATTCAGATAAGAATGACAGTATAAAATAAAAAACTATTTGTATTTATTACTATTATCATGTTAGGTTTGAAAAAATGCTTATGTAATACATCATAATCATTATATTATTTTTCTCTAGAAATGCATAAATACGAAGCAATAATGCGTCACATTTCTTTAAATAGTGATGGCATTTAAAACCTCATGATTCAATTTTGGGATATATGGTAACTTTGGATAGTGGCGGAACTGGCTCAAATTTAAAGGTGGACCGCTGGAAAGACAACAAGTATTTCTGTTAGGTCAATAAACATATGCGATAATAAGTATGGGTTAAATGTGCCATGCTCCAATTGTTAGATATGGCATAACCTATAATTATAGGTTATGCCATATCTAACAATTGGAGCATGGCAATTATAATTCACCAGCCGCCGCTGGACGAACTGCCACTTCCGCAGTGCGCCTGCCTCTTTGCATTTTTTTTTCTTATTTGGGCCAGGTTAGGCCTGGAAATCAATTAAAAATAGTTGATTCCCCTCCATTCTTCAGCCACAAGGTGGGGCAAAAAATTGTCTTGGCCTGTGTGCGGCAAAATTGTAAATGTATTTTTCTTGACTAGCAGGTAGGCATTAGGGCCGGCTATGGATTTTTTGTGTGGACCCAGGGTCCACCCTTAGTTCCATCGCTGCTTTTATATTTTGAAAAATAAATTTTTAATAGGTTTCGTGTTAGTAAAAGTATTGTCCCTTCTTTCCCCTAAAAAATTCCCAAAAGAAAGAAAGCCTAACAAAGCAAGACGGCCAATTGGCGTAGCATGCAAACTTCAGTATTTTTAGATTTTCTTTTGATAGGGAAAGAGCAAAATCAGTGAACACGCATGGTATACTTAAAACACGAAAGGACAGTATCTATACTAACTTACTAACTTACACCTAAGACCTTTAACAATGTTGCACGAATATCAAAAATTTCCTAACGCCGGATACGCAAACAAATTTTTAAATAAACCGTATAATTTTATTATATGGTATGCATTAAAGACTCGGTCTTTCTTGGTCAGTCATATGTGGATATTAAAGGTGTACTATAGACGCGTGGAGGGCACACTCGCACGCTATAGTGTTATTGACTATTAATTTATAGTCATGACTTATGAAATGTTTTCAGGAGGCCGTGACGAAAATTTATTTTGTACGTAAATTCCGGGTCATTTCCCTAAACATAACTCATGCATATCATGCACGAATAAAAATGTATAATCTTTTATATCAGAGAACATCTGAAGCTTGTTCTTAGACTTATTCACCATGATTGATTGCACATATGAAAGTAGATTGTAAATCAGGAAATAATAAAATATTTTTTACAAATTCATTTCCTGCAGCAAAAAGTATTGTATATCCGGCAATACATTTCTGTAGGTATCCTTAAGGCGGCGTTAGCACTCCTTCATCGCCAAAAAATTTTAAATCGTTGTTAAAATTTTTTCTATTGATGAAAGCGAAAAATGAAAACACTCGATTAATCTTAAATACGAATATTTTATTTGGTGTCATTTTGTGAAAATGAAATGAAAATAATCGTATTTCTTAGGTTTAAAGAAATGCGTACCAGTATTGCCTATAATTTTATATATTAAATCTATACGATATTTAGAATGAACCATATATTTTCGTCTTTCGGACAAAGAAATTTTAACAGCGATTTATAAATTTAAATTGAATATACTGTGTTTCTTTGCTAATATCTTGAGGATTGTCATCAAGTTTTAGTACGCAGCCAACTTACCCACATCTTCTCATTACACTAACAATGTCCTCAAACCAGTGGCAACGAACTACAATACCTATTAAAATGTCGAACCACGATAGATTGCATCTCTTGTTAATTCCGTCCCTCAGCGATAAAATTAAGCATTTTAAAAGATCACGATACTATGTTATTTGTATGTTCCTTAAAAGAACGTTGGAAATCGAAAGTGGAACGTAGATCTTTGAAACTATCGCAACGTTCCAGTGTAGTACCGTTAATATCGTAATCGAATTGTAACTTGTTTAACTTCCTGGTAAATAAAACCATGCATTTCCTGATATTTAGAGGTAATCTATATGTGCTGTACCAATTACTGAATGTGTTTAATTCTGTCTGTGATTTATTACAGTCGGTTGTACTATTAATTTTGTGGTAAATTTTAAAGTCATCAGCGTATAAGAGAGATGGACATTGGAGATCAAATACAGTGTCATTTATGAATATAATAAACAACAAGGGGTTCAATACCGAACCCTGTGAATCGCCTGATTTAGAGATAAATTCAATAGATCTATGACCCTCATATTATACAAATTGATTTCTGTTACAAAGAGGGGTAGATAGATAGGTAGGTTTCTTGTGAGTGGGTCCCTGTGGACCCTCCACTGCGGCCTTCACTAGGTCTATTGTGGCTCACACCTAGTTATATTTCACCCAATAAGTTCAGTCTCTTAACGAAATTAATAACTTTATTGGGTGAGAATGTGTCCAGATCCTCTGGCAGTAGTTACCATTTGTCAAATATTGAGATTCGGAACCTCTCCACAGCGGGACAGGTACATAGGATGTGATCTCTCATCTCATCATCTTCCAGGCATAGACGGCACTCGGCGTTTTTCGCTAGGCCGTGTCCGGTATATAGGACTGTTAGAATTTTCAGGTTTACCCTGTTTAACTCTAAAAGTTTCTTAGCCCTTGATTTCAAAGGGTACTTTCTAAACACCTTCTAGTGAACTAATTCTGGTAACTCTTGCCAACACTGGAGAGTTTTCCTTTCAGTCCAGGTTGAGATAGCCATCTTAGCAGTACTTAAAGATATGAAAAGTATAGGTTTTGGTCCGATGATTCGTGATCCCGCTCCTTCTACGTTCATATTTATAGTAATATATGATATCTTTGATATTCATTACAGAAAAGATACTCTTAAAGTAACTCCAATAAGAATCTAAGTGCATATAATAGACCCGCGTATCTCGGTTACTAAGACATGTACATACATCGGTAGTAACTGCACAGCAATCTATGTGAATATGCCAAAGGGAAATGCGCAATAAAACAGTATCATCTATTATTAGCATGCTTTAATGTTGGATTCAATTTGAAAGTTTCTGTAAACTTCAGGAGATATTTAGTGTGATGTTGAACACCTAATTCGAAAGTATAAGTTTTTTTTTAAGAAAATATCACAGCACAAGTTCATAAGGTAATTCGTAAGGTCACGTACAATATACAACCGGTTCTTCTTGTAAAGGTTACAAGCAGGCTGGTTGTCTCTTGTAGACAGGTGTCTCATTGTCCTTTCGAGGATCACGTAACTTCCGGTGTTAGTGCCCATAGCTACCGCTTGTGTCACCTCGATTCCACATTTAATAATTCAAACTAGTCCATATAACAATGGTCATTGTTATAGAGTAAAGTAGCACTTGGTTCTACACAGGAAACTAAGTCCGTTTGTAGTTGATATAGCTAGTTCAATGAGATATGTATGACAAGGGAAATGGTTATACGAATAAGGGTTCCTGGTTATACCAAACAAGGTAATATTTGGTTCATAATGATTATTTCTTCTAGAGAATATTCTGGACTGAGTTTTAAACCAATTGAAATTATTAAGATTATTATTTAGATTATAGATCTAACGATGTGTTGGTAGTAGGCTTGGTCTTAATGAATCTTTATCTACTCCTTTCTAATAGACCTCAGGGCACTTATAATAAGCACTGTCTCATATTCGACTCCTGCAGTACGTGGATAAATCCATGTTTGCTGATTTATATAACAACAGAGAAGCACTGGATTTATTGATAAGGCTGACCAGATCAGCACGATTAAAGACAATAACACAAGGATTTATTATGTCCTGCCAAGATATTGTCATCAACACATTGTGAGGAGAGATTTCTGATACGTATTGCAGAACCTTATCTAAGACATCAGAATCTGTATGAGCGATTACTTTCTCAATAAGCTTATACTTATTATTATCCGAGGCGCTTGTACAAGGTATACCATACACAAAAATGGTATACGCAATCCACGGTATATACCAAATATCAGTGCTGACTTACATCTAGTTGACACTTACTGAGACAAACATAACCTTGAAAGTTTATATCGTGATCTCCAGTATTAGCTGTAAAAAGTGCAGAACTCAAGGTGTTCGTCCTAAGAATGGGTGTACTTGGAGGAATGAAGTCGACGCTACCACGGAACTGAAGAGTAACAACCTACCAGGTAATTCTAGGCTCTGCTCCGCCCTCTTAGGGTACGGATCCTAGGACGTATAACCATTAATCTTGCAGAATGTGATGGAGTGGATAATATTTTTTTTAACTGAGCAGTACATTAATGAGAGATAACTGACTTGTAAATATGGAAAACGTAATATTTAAGTGCATGACGAGTATAGAAAGTGTTGATTATTTGGAAATAAATTAAACAAAATGTTTACAGTGGGTACAATATTTTTATTTGAAAATCAAGCATATATGTGTACAATATAATTATATCACAAAAATAATATCAGTCTGTTATATGTATAATGTAAAAACATACACGATACAAAGTATGAGAAAAATAAGCTACAAAATTTCCCAACTAGTACACTGCTTTTATAAAGGTAAATTAAACGACTAAATCATATAGATGATTTGTAGTATACTACAAATCATCTATATGAATGATTAGTTACATGATTTAAATTATATCACTAAACAATCGTACAGATGATGTGTAGTATGTTACAAAACACATATATGATTGGTTAGTCATTTAATATACTTTTACAAAACCGGTATACTAGTTAGACTGCAACCTGTTATTATCTAAAAAAATTTACATATATAAAGAACCAAAATTATAAGCAATATCACTAATGTAGTAAAAATTAATGAAACATTTGAAAATTAATATTGCCAAATATTTTGGATCCCTAATATTATATGAAAGTTACATTAAATATGTAAATATGATATAATTTTTACTATTTAACTAATTAAAGATATGATATTAGAGTTAAATAAATCCATAGGTACATCTTTATACGGTAGAAATATATCAAACACTAATTCTTACAACGAATAATATAATATAAAAACATAAAATATGTACATAAAATATAAAAAATTAAATAATATAAAATGTAAATTTTACACAGTAAAATAGAGGTACACGTGTTATAAATAAAATTTTATAATAATAAAAAATAAACCAGAATAAATCAATATACATTGCTATATATACAGGTTAGGTCGAAATAGAAATTATATTTTTTGGAGCAAATAAACATGAAAATAAACTTTAAAACAGTTATATAATTATATGAAAATACTTTTTATCACGAAGAAAATACCCTGTATATAACAGTAAAGTATAAAGTGCAACATAGAAACGCAATATAATTTTTTGTATCGAGAAACAATAACTAAAAGAAGCCTACTTTTACAACTGACTTTAAATATACACTTTTTCAAAAAAATAATGCACTACCACAAAGAACCTCGCCGTAATATAGGTTTTGGGCCAAGCGCGCCCAGGGAAGAGTTGTGTTTCAGGTTAAGCTCCATTAAGGGCTGATTGAAAAATAGCTAGTTGTAGTTCACGAAACTCCCGCCGGTATTAAGTTATAGTGCTGATAAGTACTACCCAACGATCGTAGCTTGGCACTTGGCCGCGCAGCGAGAGAAGCAATATCGCAAGTGTGGGACGGAGACGAACAAACAGATTTACATTGAAAGGGCGGGGTTTAGACGATTGCACATCCAAGCTCAAGTGCCAAGCTAGGATAGTTAAAAAATGGTACTCGTGCTGTTGGCTGTTTTGTCCATGTCATGACCATCATCTGGTACCTAAGTTACGATAAATGCCTTAGAAACAGTTTACACCATCTGAGAAGATCAGTAATAGTTCCAAAACCATGCACTAGAAGAATCTTGTCAAATACTAAAACTCTTTTGAATTCTTCCAGCGCAAGGGTCAATAAGATCCAAAACTACTTGACTATTATTACTAGTGTGCGCTATAAAATGGTATATGTTTCAACCCTGGGCGTTCTTGACCTAAAATGTTTGAGGTTCTTTATCATATCAATTTCCTCCTGAACCGTTCGTCTGATTTTAAAAAACTTTTTCTTGTATTGTAGGTTTATTCTTTAGGAATGTCAATGTGCCGGTGTTTTTGGGATAAATTCACTTTTGATCAACATACCGGGTGTAACATTAACGTTTTTTTTTTACAACATTTATAACATGCTGTAGAGCGGACCAGCAACAACTACAAATCCCAGTGAGATACAAACTGTAGTATTACCCCCCCTTTAACATTTTAGTTTTTTATTCACATTGATATCTCTCTCATGTAATAGAGGAGATACGCGGTTTTATAGCTTAGTAGATTTTTTTGACTCTTAGTTTTAATACAAATTGGAAAACAAATCAAAAACAGCACGCTATAGAAATCGAGAAATTAAAATTAAATTTTTTAAATGGGCAAAAAAATTTCAATAGAATATTTCCGCTTTAAGCACGAATAATTAACTGCTTCAAACCGGCGACCCATACTTAAAATAAGTGACCTTATTTCGCTTTGGTCCAATCCCTCTCCCAGATCTGAATCATTCACTGTTCCACTACATCTAGGTTGTTTGGTTCGTTGTATTCCTCTCCTAATCGCCTACCAAGGGTGTCACAGAGATTCTCTATGAGATTTAAGTCTGGACTTCATGGTGGTCATGCCATAGTATCAGTTGTGACCTCTTCCAGATAATTTATTACAGCTGGGGCATCATAAGGCCTAGCCTTATCTTGCGCTAGAAAAAAAATGCCCGATATATGGCGAACACAGCATTACATATTCCCCTAAGAATTCTCCTATGTACCTTTCTGCTGTAAGTCTTCCATTATTTATGACCACGAGGACCGTGCGCGTGGTCAAAGAAATATCTCACCAAACTATCACAGATCCTCCTCCAAATAATATGGTGTATGAAAAATTACACTGAGCATATCTTTCATTGAGACGCTGAAATACCCTGATACGTCCGCCATTACTGTATAGAGAAAATCGGGACTCATCCGTAAATAACACACGTGTCCAATTAACCTATAGCCTGTTGATATGTGCTATGACAAAATTCAGTCTTGCCCTACGGTGATCTACAGTTAATACTCGGCCTTGAGCAGCAATTCTAGGTCTCAAATCATCTTCCCTAAGTCGCTGGTGAACGGTTTCACTGATGACTTGAAGATTATGTACATTTGGAAACTGAATTTGTAGGTTTTAAAGTCTTAAAAATCAATCTTGAATCTGGGTTGTAACTCGTCTCGAGATATCTCTGCATTATCCTTGAAACCATTGTATGGAACACAATAAAACGCCGACCAATTCTTCGGTAACTACAACTGCGAGTCAAATGTTGTGTTACACGCTCCATATTGAATGAACGATACAAAAGAAAACGCAGAATAACTTTTCAATAATTAAATGATAATTTCTTTGTTGTAGGTTAAATAAAAATTAATAAACAAATTGCTGTTTCTTTTATTTTCTAAAACGGTAGAAATACATATGTAGAAGCCAGTTTAAGGATTGCGGGTTATAAAATTACTTTATCTCCCGAGTGCAATAATAGGGTCCGCAAGCCATAGCGCCTGAAAAACCGGGCTTTAAAGTACAGTTTAACACCCGGTCGTGCATAAAACAACATTAATGTTACACCCGTTATTTTGGTCAAAAATGAATTTATCCCAAACACTACTGACACATTCCTATGAAATTACTTTATCGCCCGAGTGCGATAAAAAGGCTTTAAAGTATACTTTGTGCATAAACACCATTAAAGTTACACCCGTTATTTCGGTCAAAAGTGAATTTATCCTAAACACAACTGACATTAACATTCTTAAAGAATAAACCTACAATACAAGAAAAAGTTTTTTTAATCAGACGAACGCGAACGGTTCAGGAGAAAATTGATATCAAACTTATGATAAATTTACTGCTTGGAAGTGTATTTTAATATTGCTTTTTTAGTTTACAGAAATGTTTTGATATAAATAAAAAAATAAAATTATAGAGAACCAATAAAAGTTCTAAGGCTTATAAAAATAAGAAAATAATTATAAAGATATGTAATGTATTTGGTACAAAGTTTATGAGAGTTAGTGTTATAGACGTAGGTGCAGATATATAAGATTTACACTTCTGTGTCAGGTGAAATAGATAAATTTTAAATAAACATGCAACGTTAATTATCTTGATTATCCATAAGGTTACATTTGGGTCGAATGAAATTCAAAACAGAAACGAAAAGTGGAATAATTAACAAAGATTTTAAAGACCTTATTGAACGAAGAAAACAATATTACACTATTATAATAATTAAACTTCGTAATTTGTATAAGCAAATATCTTTTCGATATTGATATTTCAAAGATTTTTAAAAAATGTCTCTCTACCTTGGTTTTCCAACTGAATATTAGAATTATAATAAAATGTAACACGCTTGACAATTTTTAAATTCTAATTGTACAGTTGGCTGATGAGTTGACATGCACAGAATATTTTTAAATTTTTTACATAACGTAAAAAAACTAGTCAAAATGAACACAGAAACCATTTTACATTTACAAATAGTTTTTTAATTAGTTTAAAAACGTTATTTTTCAGTTACAATGTTCTGGTTACAGCCACTGCACGTAATCTCCATGTCAAAATTTAACTTTTTTCTAAAAAAAAGTATGCTTTCTTTTATAAAAACAGAGTTTTTAATTTTATGGATGGACTCAGTCATCGAACTCTATCGCTGATCTTAGGCCTATAATTAATACATTTGAATCAGTTATTTCTTAAACACCCTAAGTCAGCTTAGGCAATTCTTTGGAAATCAAAAAAAAATCTCCTGCAGCCAGTGACAGAGTATTTACGTGCTGCATTGCTTATGCCAGACATATCGAGTCGAATTTATGGACTATGCTGACCTACGGCATTTTAGCACTCTGATGAAAAATGATCGAATTGACCAATTTAACTCATTTTGATCCAAAATTGGCTTTAAAAAAATAACTGATTCATTTATAGATTTTATGGAATTCCTGTGAAGAACCAGCATAAAATTATTTATGTAAATTTGTCTTTCATTAGTTGCAACACTATACATTTTTTGGCGCAAAGCACAACCAATTTTTATGAGATGAGCCTAAAATCGGGACATTATCTGTCCAAACATTTCAATTTCAGCGGGACAAAAGATGCAAAATATGGACAGTCAGGCCTAATTCGGGACAGGTGGTCACCCTATTTGTTTCTGTTCTGTATTATTTTCATTAGTATTTTGTCACATTTTGAGAAGATACCGTGACCATAATATGTTTTCAAACTCTGAAATGACGGATATGATTGCTGCTTATTGTCAACCACAGCAATTTAATGGAGGAGCTGCAACGAGAAAGTACAGTGCATTGTATCAAAATCGTCGCTAACTAACGAAAATAGTACTGAACAGAAACAAAATCTTAAAAAAGTAAATGTAAAGTAAAATCAATCACCAAACTAGTTTAATAACGTCAATTTGACAAATGGTAACTTGATCGATTACCATATTTCATGTTAACGTAAATGCATTAATGTCAGTTAGACAAATGGTAACTTGATTGAATATCATATTGCATAATAGCTTTTAGCAAATACACTGAAATGTTTAACCGCGTTTTTATTGAGAACCGTGGATTTGCCCGACTTGAAACAAATAAACTGTATTTTTGTCAAACTAATGTTTGTATCATAACATTTGGTCATACGGGCCAAAATAATAATAATAAAAAAATTAAGATAAAAAATATTACAAAGAAAACTGCTGACAGTGATCTTTACAATATGCAGAAATGTTTTACCCTCATAATGTTCATACTCCCCTATAGTATAAGTGAACTAGTTTCCAGGTTGATCGGTCGTTTGGTTTCTGAAATATACCCAAAACAAAAAACTGTTTTTCTTTTTCTTTAAGGCCGCTATAACTTCTTAGGGACGTACATTTGGATGAAGATATGTTTGGTTTAATCGGTCCCGTTTGCCACAGGAAGATATGTTTAAGCTGGGTCCCATTACTTTCGGACACCCTGTACATAGGAAAATATGTTTTATAGAAGCCTACTGCAACCAATGGGTTTTATTTATGTTTGCTTTATTTGTGTTTTTTACGAAGGTTTAATCACTAAATTCATTTTAACGTTTAAATATTGTAGTATTTTCCTCCAGTCGATACTTAAGTTGAAAAGGTTATAATTTACATATTTGAAGGGATTGTAAATGATGGAGGATTTAAAAGTACGGAAGTGGGTGTTCCTAGAGTAGTTGTGGTAGTAGGGATGCTACTCATAGACCGTTTAAAAAAACAACATGGTAAAATACATCGTCCTTCCATGTAATTTTGTAACACATAGACAAATGGGTCTAAAGTGAAGTACACGCACAGTAAAATGTCTGCAAGTTTTGTGAACGTTTTTGAGGATCTTGATTCTGGGTAAAATTGTGCAATTGGCACAGATATCTGAAAAAGAAAAGAAAGGAAACATTTTTTTAATATGTTCTGTAATATTTCAGTTACATTTAAAAATACATTCCACCTCTCAAAATTAACTCTGCAAATAGAACTCACGTTTTATATGAGAAAACATTTTTATATGTACATTTAAAATTTAGATAAGATAAACATAATTCACCTATAATATTATAATATTATCAGAAAGTAAACCAAATTGTAAAGTTCCTTGCACTTTACACTATATCATTTACACAAGAAATAATGTTGTTAACTAATCAATTTTCTATATTATGGAAAATTACGATGTAATTACTAATCTACATATAATTGTTTTATTATTATTACATTTGGTAAGAAAGACATGCTTGCTTAAATTTAATTGCCTTTTAAGTATAAACTACTGATAATTGGAGAAAATCACTTAAAAGCATTATGAACATAATTTTTATCATGTGGTCAGAAATTAAATAATCAAATTTACGTGAATTGTAGTTCAGCGCTTAATATGTTTCGCCAGCTAATTAGAGCAGCGTAATTAATGAAATACAATTGTTCAAAAATTATCCTTAAGTAGTGGGTCGAACCATAAATTATAGTACCCCTCACTTTGCTAGTAAAAATCTGAGAGGATTACTCTAGTTATCTGGAGGGTGGTTAATAAATATTTTACAGTAACATACGGAAAATGCAAAAACGTTTTTCAGTTCCATCCATGTAGGATAAAAATACATAATACTTAGTTTCGGACATGTAACTACAGGGTGATTACAGTCATGTTTCAAACAGTGACGTCGCTTTCCACAAAACACCAACACCATTCGACGCGCTTTTCGCCAATCAAGTTGACATCATCTGGAGAAGATTAAAACTAACCTCATACTGACAGTGTGTCCTATTGATACCTAAACTACTGTGAACCGTGACTCACTAACCAATAGAGCGGTCTATCAGGCCCTCTGCCACTATTCATACTATTTTTACACTTTGTAATTTCTAAGCTTTCAAAAGTATCCAGCTGTCTAGTATTCGTTACATTCCTAATTAATCTTAAATTGCTACTACCTATTTCATGTTTGTTCTCAAACGCATGGTGGGCAATACTAGACTTATCTGTTCTACTATATTTGCGATGAGTCATCTGTTCTTTGAATCTAGTTTGAGTTGATCATCTAGTTTGCCCAACATACTTTTGATTACAGTCCTTATAGCAAATTTCGTAAATCCCTGACTTTCCGTCTAATGTATAAAATGTTCAAAAAACAAATGCCAGTTGGTCTTAAAAATTGGACGATTTTTGAAAACGTCCGCCATTTTTGATTTCATTGTTTCAATTGAATACATGACTGTAATCGGCAAGACATCAACTTTGATTTAAGCTTAACATTTAAAAAAATGGAATAATAAATAGAACAATTATAAGCGAAAATCTAGAGGTGCAATTTTTTCGGCCCAATCTGTATATCATCTTTTATGATTTTCAGGTGCAAATGATTAAATAATCATTTATTTGTATATGATGCATAGACAATAGACGTTTTCAGTTTTCCACTACGCTCTGTAATAAAGAGATGTTTGGCAATTGTTGATTTTGGAGTTGCATTTTTACTAAATGTCTTTAATATATTCTTAATAAATAAGTGCAAAAAGTAGTCAAATCTCTGTACTCTTCAAAGGCTCAGAAGACGTATTACCCATAAAATCCATAAGGTTAACCTTTTGCCTTGTTCACCACTAAAAGATACAATAAAAAATTAAGAGCTCCTGTTCTTTTAATTATAATGAAAAAAAGCGAAACTTAAATATAACGAATTACACAACTAGGAGCATTTATAATTTATTTACTCATTGGATTGATTAAATATTTGTGACTTTTATAAAATGTTGCTGTTTTTAAGGTCTAATTAATGAATGTAAATGAAATGTCACTTTAGATTTTCATTTAATTAATCTCTTGATTACTGAAACATGCAAACCAGAATCAATTTACTAAGATCGATTTCTTATCTTCAATATACACTGCCCGACTCCTTATATGCAGCAGTAGCCGCCAGAGAAATTGAGCCGACTATAGGAGACTGGATTCGTGCTATGCTATCAAACAGAACTATAACAACGTCTCTACAAGGAGAAACAGTCAGCTTTAGAGCCACAAGAGGATGCCCGCAGGGTGGGGTTCTTTTCCCCCTTTTGTGGTCACTTCTTGTGGACGACTTACTGGCTATTCTCACACTGTGGGAGGTTGAGGTTCTAGTATATGCAGATGATCTAGTTATACTAGTCAGAGGAAACTCTGAAGGAGTAATATCTAATACTCTTCAAGAGACACTGAATGCAGTGGGTAACTGGTGTGACAGGGAACAGATGTCTGTGAACCCTCAAAAAGCAGTAATAGTACCATTCACCCTGAAAAGGAAGCTGGAGGACTTAAGACCACTCTCCTTAATGGGTGAAACTATTCCATTTGCGGAGGAGGTGAAATATCTAGGAATCCCTCTAGATAAATCACTTAATTGGAATTCCCATCTGGAAAAGGTGATCCAAAAGCAAAACTGCCCTTATGGACATGTAGTCGTATTTGTGGTGAATCCTGAGGCATGGGTCCCCAACAGATTTACTGGATTTATGTCACGGTCATCAGACCAATGATAACACACGGATCCGTCATTTGGTGGCCGAAAGGATTACAACGGACGGCCAAAGCCAAACTCTCTGGATTACAGAGATTAGCATGCTCGATCGTAATGGGGGCAATTAGCACCACATCGTCAGCTGCAATGGAAATCCTCCTGGACTTACCCCCTCTTCATATATATTTTGAGAGAGAGGCCAGGTGGGCAACATATAGACTGCAACAAGCGGCCATTAATATGCCGTAGACTAGTATCATGGAGCGGAACAGGTTGCTGGATAACATAGAGAGTCACAGCATCCTGGGAATTCCCTCGGATACTATGCCTACCATGACCAACTACGGGCTGACCTTCAACATCCTTTTTCCGGAAAGAGATGAGTGGGATCAGAATAAAACCGACCTACTGAGGGCAGACAGTTGCTGGTTTACAGACGGCTCCAAAACCCCTGAGGGAACTATAGCCGGAGTACATAGCTACAGACCAAGGGTGAGGATATCCTCAAGCCTAGGTACTAATGTAACTATTTTTCAGGCCGAGGTTCATGCCATTGAACTGTGTGAATATTTTTGGTAGATTAAAGTATATAAAGATATAACAGACAACATTTTAATACTATGGAACAAACAGGGAATTTCTTAGAGTTAAATTAACTTTTATAATTCTAATAAAATTTAATATAACGTTAATATAGAAATGAGTATTTCCAGTTGGCAACATCGGAGTGCATTAATCACTAGTATTAAGAAAAAAATTAAGAACTGTAAATGAATATTTAAGTGTCGTACGTAGTGTAACCTCAATTATAATTCAAGTAAACGGCTTTCCTTTGCAGAAACTTTAAACTTTGTAAGTTAGTCTTAAATGCTCTGTATAATTTATATATTTAAGACCTATTACAATAGTGAATTAAAATAACATAATTTACAATAACAAAATATTTGTTTCCTTAGTTGGTCTGCTTTCTCTACTATGCATTCTTCTACACGACGACGTAAAAAATCGTCCATTACTCTGCCTAGAATCTACAGTGAAATTGTTTGCGTTTCTTTCTCAAGAATTTGTTTCAGTGCCTCAATATTACGAGACATGTTATACACTCGACTTTTTAGTAATCGCTGTAAAATAATCTAGTGCTATTAAGTTAGACGATTGGGCTGACTATATTATATTGTGACGTATGCAACAACAACAACAACAAAATGGCAATGTTATTAGTCACTTTGTGGCACCCTTTACTTCAGCGGTACTTTGAACTTTTTATTACGGAGCGATCTCGTGAGATAACTCTGTGAAGAGACGGTATGTCCAAGGATCTGTGTGTATAGTTGTCGGTTTCGTAGCAATAGACAACTTCACTCTTACCTACTGAAACATATGATTCTCGATATATAAACGTATTTATTACTTATACCATTGCTTTAAATAAAAGGCAGAACTTCAACTTTATTCACACTATTATATTTAAGACTGCTTCACAGAAGAATGAAAAAACAATGTAAACAAACACAACAGTTATGTTTTAATGCAACGTAGATACTAAGCTATATTACAAGTAAGCAACCAAGGAACCACGAAAGAAGTTATGATAATGCAAAAGCGGTGATCAGTTATATCAAGCACAACTAAATTACGGAAACTACTACTACGGTATTACCATCAGCAGGCAACATTCAAATGTTTACTACAAGCATCTACAGAACCAAGAAAGCGGTGATTCAAAATAAAGCACAGTTACTGCAGCTACTACTACTGGTATTTACAGCAAGCGGTTCATGGCGACAGTCATCAATGCTTAAGGCGGTATTACGGCAGGCGGTCGGTGCAGCAATTTTGAGATGCTAGTGGTTAGGGGGTACAAGTGTGATACAACGACAGGATATCAGCCCAGGGACAGACGGTATATATGACTTTCTAATCGTGGATGTGCTATCTCTTTAGATTGGCTACTGATGTCCCTTATTAGGGTTGAGTGACTAAGTGGTTCGGATGGTACGGCTAATACAAGTTACCCGGGATACTTCATGAGATTTCAACCTAAGATCATGGACTTAAGACCTTACTGGTATTTTAAACTATAGCTGAGATCATGGACTTAAAATCCTACCTTTAAGTCTAAAAGAAATAATGACAACCGTATATTTCCGATGCTAATCTAATTATATAGTACTGAGGTTTTAGTTAAATAACTCGTTTCTTAGGGTAAACTGTCCCTTGAATTGACTAAACCAGAGATATGCGTGAGTATTTTAAAATATACGAAGTTAATTTAGATTTATAGTGGGTGAGTACGGAGGTGGAAAGGATCGGATAATACATTACGGCCGGGGGAACTCTATGAGATTCCAACCTAAGATCATGGATTTAAAATCTTACTCGTGCCGTGTCACGTGTATTCCAAGGCTGGGACCCGCTAGACCCGATAGAAACATATTTCTTACTATAAATAAATGATTTGAACTTGATTTAAAATTAAACTGAATTAAATTCAACTACTTTCATCTTACTTGATTAAGTACAAACACAATAATCGATTTATCATTAGGATAATAAAATAAATTAAGATAACCCTGAAAAGAAACCGGTTTAAAACAATTATATTTGAGAAATAATTATTATATCAAATACTGGACTTGTAAAATAAATTTAACTTTGATTCAAAACGGCTTTAAAAGAAATATTAACACATGTATCGTATACAGGGTATACCAAGGTGAACGAAAAAAATCACTTAGGTTTGATTGCAATAGAAAACTATCCCTTCGTTACAATATTTACGTTACGAGAAATTAAACAGCCGTGAAGAATGTTGTTCAACATATATATGATGATTTTCACCATATGACTTATTGCCCCATCACGCTGGAACCAGTAATTATCACCAAGTTCCTCATACCCTAACCAGAAAAAGTGACAATCATTAAAAATATATTTCACATGTTATGGTTACCGAGTAAAAAAATACGGACCAATAATTCCAGTAGCTGGTATGGTGCGCTAAACCGTTACTTTGGTGGAATGAATTAATTGGTCGTTAATGAATTTCAAGGGAGTTCTTCGTTGCCCAATACCAAAAATGTGCGTCACCGCTCGATATGTGATTTATATTTTGTTCTCTAACAATACCATCTAAAAATTATCTACAAAACTTAGCTCCTGAATAAGTACCAGTTTGTAAAAGAGGAATTTCATACACTCAAGGATTCTGTGAATAGGAGTTTTCTTTAAATTTTAAGGTTCCTACCTGCGTGTATTGCAAATGGCCGATATGGACTTCTAAAAGAAGGTGCTAGCATTTGAGGGCTCTCAATGGATTTTCCGAATTCATAGGAATACATGTACCATGTCCTCAATGGAAAAGCTAACCAAGAGTTAATGTGTTTTATTTCTCCAACGAAATATCCCTTGTATGAAATTTAACACAATATACAGGGTGAGTCAAAGTTAAAGTTTTTCTCGAAACGAGTCAATAGAACATGCCAGTTTCCCATATAAAGAATATTCCAAAAACCAACCGTTTCGGAGATACCCGGGGTTGAAGTTTGACTTATTGTTGAGTTTCTACAGTTTATAGCAAAAGCAGGATGAGACATTTGTTTCAAATTTGACATGTCGCCCAACCAAATAAATCTTAAATAAAACAACAATAAGATTGGAACATTTTGGTCATCAGTGGTATGTATATGGGGCAAGTTCACCTTTTTTTTGGATGAGAAAAAATGTTACGCCAATGGTCTTTTTGAAAAAAATACTCACATTTTTTAATTCCCTGATCCAATTTGGCGAAAAAAATCTTGTAAACATTTCATGAATGTCCCTGTTTTTGGGTAAACTGAGAAAATTTGCTTTAATGCATAAGTGAATATACTTATTTGAATACGAGTTTTGGGCAAAAAAATATGAATACTTATTGTTACTAATGTTTCCTTGGATCTAGTGATGGGAATTGGATAAATACCCACTGAGTTATTTATCTTGCGCTTGCGTCCAAATTCGAATATGAACCATAAAAATGTATTTGACGTTTGAAAAAATAAACATGTATCTATAATGCAAGTACCAAGAGACAAAAATTTTGAAAAGATACTTTAAAATTCTTGGTCGTGTCGCTGAAATAAGAACTTAACTGGAAAGTATACATAGACAACTTAATACGAAAAACTGACGATGCCCTAATCCAGTTGCAGTCACTTACTAATCCATTAATTTTTATTTTCTCGTGCGTGGTATTGATTTTTAGGATAAACTCATTTATTTGGAGAAAAATAGAAGCCTTTTTAGGAAACAGTTATCTCTACATGGATTGGATACATTAAAATACGTTTTTTCCTGCGATTAGCTCATATATTTTTTAAATTAATTTTGCGAGAGTAGAAAATTTATATATAATGAAAGAAGTAAAGATAAAGTAAATAAATACTTACTACTTGGGGAGCCCAGCATACTATAAATATAACACAAACAATGGCCATCAATTTTGCAAAAGCTACTTCTTCTGGTGTTTGATAACGAGAGCATCCGACACGATTACTTATAATAGACCTACTTACTCTTCTAACGAGAATTCTTCCTTGTGATCGTATTCTCGAGAGCTCCCACACTACAGCTGAGTTGCATATAGCAATACATAGACACAGAGTTGACCCTAAAAAAAGTAACCTATTAATAAAAGGTAGCCTAGGAGTATTTATGATTTTAAAATTTGGTCAATCAATATTTTTGAAAATTTATTAAAGATTTACAAACAATAAACGTTCCATTAAATATTATGACATAATTTTATACACCAGTCCATTAATTTTTAAACATTCACTATATTTACCAAAAAATGATACACCGGGTGATGTTATCGGCACTGATCGCAACATTATAAAAATTGATCTGGTCCTGGAGTTTTCCAAAGTAAACTATGCCACTTTAAATCGGAAACACCCTGTATATTTAATATATAAATTAACTATACCTAATGTAGGCTAAATTAAATTGTAAAACTATTCTCCTGGTATAGGTTTTGGTAAAGGAAAGAAAAATTACTCAGAAACATTAAAGGAAGGTATATAGTAACAAAGAAAAATACACAAACTCATTGTTGATATTAGCAATAAAGTCTGTAGGTGATCTGAATCTGTCAAAATTCCCATAAAGCTGAAATATGATATATAAGTAGAGTTTTTCTTCCTGTTTAACATAGGTACTAAAAGTCCTGACCAATCAAAGCATAACTTTCGCCGCCATCTTGAAAAAATAGCGCTCAGTATGAGCTTTTTGCAAATATTTTCATTTTCCTATTTTTTCAAAATGGCGAAAGCTAAACTCCCATTGGTCAGGACAGATGTTAATCGGGAAGCCAAACTTTAGATGTGTACTAATTTTCAGATTGAGAACTTTGTCAGATTCAGATCGATCATGAATTCCGACAGATTGGATTTAAGGTTTGTTGGAGCAGCAGTTAGAATTGGTTTGAAACCATCACAAATTGTACTGGCTTGTATAGTACATGGAAAAGTGCCTGTTCTGCACATAGTCGATAAGGTTCCAAACCGTTTCTGACTTGCTGGAACAAAGCTATTACGATTCATTTAATTATTTACAAAACCTGCAACTCCTTCGGTAACAAAGACTCCTGTTATTGAAATAATAGCTTGCAATATATTACATTTGCAATTAATCTCTTTGGTTGTGTCACCTGTGCAAGTTAAACATAATATCAAATTTAAATAAAAGTTATAATGAGAAAATATTGTCACCATTTTTTTTGGTTATTTCCCTTTTCATTTTTTTTAGATATCATATTTTGCTTTTTTATATTCATTTGACGAAGAAATACTGGAGAAAAACTTGATATGTAACTATAATAATAGACATTTTATTTCATAGTGTACCGACAAGGTTTAAGTACATTGTAGTTTATTATCATTTAAACTGTAACATCTTGACCTATTTTTTTTTATTTAATTTATATTGATTGCTATATAAATATTAGCTTAAATTTTTAATGCGTTAAATTTTACATATCTAAAAGAAATTCAAAATACACGCTTAAATGCTAATCTTTTTGTACATTTATTTCAGTATAAGATGTACGTAACAATTTTTGTACAACAAGCATTAATATTTCAGCAAGTAGAAGTCCTAGGGTCATGCCTAGACTGTAAAATAAATTTACAGTCTCATCATCACCTAAAAATAGAGCCTAAACAAAGTCCTAAATGGCTCTTTTCGACTTATTGCTAAAATATTGTTATAACAAGAATAGCCCAACACTTAACCAAATCATTCTGAAGTGGGTTGGAACTTAACACTGATGTGATTTTCCACGAAAAACAAAAACACCATATGCTGCACTCGGCGCGTTTCGCCAACCAAGTTGGAATCTTCTGAAGATGATTAAAATTAACCTTATGCTAATAATTTATACCTAAACTATTAGCACGGTTCGAGGAACCGTGACTCACTAACCAATAGCGCTAACTGTTAGGGATTGGCCCTCTGTCACTATTCATACTATTTTTATACTTTGATATTTCCAAGCTTTCAAATGCATCCAGCTGTCTAGTTTTTGTTATATTCCTAATTAATCTTAAATTGCTAATATATATTTTATGGTTATTCTCAAACGCATGTTGGACAACATTAGACTGAATTGAAACAAACGAAAAGTCGGAGATTTACGACATTACCTTTAAGGAATGTAATAAAAAATACGTTGGACAAACTAGACTATTAATTCAAATTAGAATCAAGGAGCATATGGCTCATCTCAAATATGGTAGCACAGATGTCTAATGGTACCCAACATATGTGTGAGAATAATCATAAAATAAGATATTTAAGATTAACTAGGAATGTGACAAATTCTAGACAGCTAGATGCATTTCAAATCTTGGAAATCACAAAGTGTAAAAATAATATGAATAGTGACAGAAGGCTAATACCAAAGAATTCACTTTATTGGCGCGTCGAGTGCATTTGGTGTTTTATGGATGATAACCACGTCAATGTGAACCAACTCATTCTTCTCGTACATTTAATTTTTCCCTATGAACAATTTGCAAATTAGTTTTTCAGCTAATTTCCATTTCGCTTTTACTTTGAACTGTTACAAATATCTGAATGTCATAATAGTCGATTCTGCGTTATAATGGGTGTTCATAAATGATCGAAAACAACATGACCAATTAGTTCCCTTTAACAGCCTCGTCGAGTCATGCCATCAGCGAAAGATGGTTGAAAACAATTCCATAGACAAATACCAATGTGCAAAAATCCTCATCAGGTATTGACGTAATATAAAATACACAAAACAAAATCACAATTTAAAAGGTACTAATTGATCACGTGGTTTTTAATCATTTATGGAAGATCTGTGTATTATTCACTTACCAAAAACAAAAAATAAGTATGCATATATCTTGTCTTTAAGTTCTACTGCATATCTGTATCTTATACATTTTCCTTTCCCTTGGATTTCTTCTTGATTATAGTAGAGACCAAATCCGAACAGGGGAAGATACGTTAAAAAGACTGCACTTAGCCAAAGAAATATTAAAAATCTTTTTTAACATTCGATAAGTGACTAGCTAAAAATGAAGAAAAAATCGATTTAATTATCTTATTTGACTTTTAATATCTTAGATAAAATAAAATGTATTAAAGTTTTGGTAAATTATAATAGCAAATTAAATTATAACGATATATTATGTAGATTTTGATGAAACATATTTTTCAATTGGTAAATACTCTATGTGTGATAATTGAATAAGTTATCTTACTTGTCTTCTGAAATATCCCGAAATGATTGAAAATTCCGATTTTTATAAAATAATCAATCTCCGCATTTGACACAGCGTTTCCAAAATGGATAACGCAACGAGATGAGTTGCGTTAAAACAGGCAATCCAATAACACCAAACATGTAACAAAATTTAAAACAAACACCTAGTAATTAATAGTTTCTTTGATGATAGTGTAATAAACCGAAATGTTAGAAAAAATAAAATAAAATTAGTTATATCGGACCGAAATCCCCAAAAATCTATCAGATATTATTTGATATTAACGGTCAAGAAAAGAAAAACATATATACTGGTTTATTGAATTTATGATTCTGAAATTTAGTAATGAGGCACAAATTGTATTCTAAACAAATTTTCTTAATGGAATTTTTTATATCTTGAAAATGAAGGTAGTTTATTAGTGACGATTTTTATAAATTGACTTATAAAACACCCTGTATAACACCGATCAACTCATTTTTGATACCATATATCTTAGATTTACATCAAGTCCAAAATCATTATAATTTTATTTACCTAACTTAGGTCACTTTTATTAAATACCACAAATATAACTGAAAATGGGCCTTCCTATGCGCTTGTTCTTTTTTTAATTGAAAGTTTTCAAAATGACAAAACTAATGACATATTTTGAATGAATAAATTTCCCTCTACAGTTTAAACTAGGATAAGTTATATCGGTTCATTGGTTATGGAGATATCGCAAATTCAAAAAAGGCCTACTTGCCATTTTTTAAAATCTATAACAAAAAACATACTTTGATATTGCCTGCGAATTCTTTATTTCTCAACTGATTTGAATGAACTTAGTCTTGTTATGTAAGCTATAGAATCGGACCTAAGAAATTGTAATAAAATTTCGAAATGTCAAAATACAAGACTCATTTTATACTACGTCTATCGCTTATGCTATTACAATATCTTAAATAACAACAATACGAACTACAAAAATAATTTATAAAAAATCTTATCTAGGTAAATACCACGATGATATGGTAGAGGACATTTTACCAGAAATCCATAATTAGGTGGTAGGTACTAATGAAATTCGTCCGGTAAAACAAAACAAACACGTTTGGCGCACAATGTGGGGCACTGCTAAAGGTGTTATGGATCCTGGTGCCATTATCAAGGATTATCAATGTTTGGAAACTATTCAAATAGTCTACATTGTGGTAGGAGTATTTTGTATGGATGCAAATTATTCATTGAAAAAAGTCAAAATTTTCAAACATTGAAGATTCAACAATAAGTAAGTAAATGAAGTCTAACACATCATATACCTTGAATGTGATCTCCTCGCGCTATAAAAATGTTAGGCAATTTTTCGCAATATTGGGTTAAGACTTGTCGTAGCTCCTCAATATTGTTATATTCATTTCGGCCATTGTCGTGCAGTCTTAAACGAAAATATGGCCATATAAAGTAATCCAATGTATTTACTTCTGGACTACAGAGCGGCCATATTCCTGGCTCTAAGAAATTGACATTGGTGTTTTTCAGGTACGTCAAAGTCTTTTGCGTTTACAGCATTTCTATCTACTTGGTTAGAACATAGACCACTCAATTTGAGTGGCAGAACAATGATTTTTCACTCGAACCTTAAATTTAGGTCGCCGAAATGTTATATAGCCAGGAAGATAGATCAGGGAAGAGTAAAACTACAAGGCAGGTGTCAAACATTGTTCGAAAAATGTATTTTTATACTGTGATCGCTCTGCAGTTCTTAGCTGAATCTATTGGATTACTTTGTATGGCTACATTTTCTTCAAAGACCGCACAATAATGACCGAAATCCATTTAATAACATTGAGGAGGTACAACAAGGCTTAACCCAACAAGGAAAGAACTGCCTCAAATTTCAATGAGTGCAAATGTAGCCTATGTTCAATTGCGTCCGCCATCTTGAATTTTAATATTTTGACCATCTTGATATTTGGTATTTGTACCCTATTTAAGCAGATAACTATTGACACCAAGTTCGTTAAAATCGAGTGAGAAACAAAAATTAGGCAAACAAAAACAAACAGTACGGTCAAAAATTCTTTAATTTTTTCCCGGTCATAGCAAAAGTTGCGGGCGACAAAAATACATAAATCGGGCCTGTTAAGCCTTTGCCAGAAATTTTGTTACGATATCAATTAACTTTCGTAGGTACAACATTGTTGATGATTATATGTTTTCTTATTTCAATATTTCTATGTAGAATGTGTATGCAGTAACTATTTTGCCTTTGATTAAAAACATCTAGTTATTTATAGGAATTAATCCACTTAAGATCATTATATTTGACTGCGGCTAACTTTGTTTTATTTACAACATTGGGACTTTATAACAGCCCCAAATAAACATGGCCTTTGTCGTCCCTAATTTCTTAATTAATTGGGAACACATTTAAAATCAATAAAGGACGTATCGTGTATCGCTCATCTTGGATATAAATTAATATAGAAAAACATAATTTAACTTATAGACTACACATTAAGGTTAATTGTAAATTTTTATTGTATCAACACGGCATCGCGGCGCTATTTTTGATTGTTTTCCGTTAATACCCAATTTTTTCTCCGGCTTTCGAAAAATATTTTTATTTTCAGTAATTTTTTTGCACATCAATTTAGATATATTTCTAATAGATTATAAGTTATAACGCTTAACGGTTTTTATTGCATTTGATTTTATATGCGTTTTAATAATAGATTTTAATACCAGGGACGGATTTAGAGGCCCTCAGAATTTTCAAAACACACTGTAGCACTATTAAACAATGTATCCATTATGTATGTTTCCTCAAAGAATTCTATCCATTATTCACTTCAGTAATTAATGATTTCATTATTCGCTGGTTCTGCAAGTTTTTATTACAATTTCATCGACCAAAAATCAAAAAGTAACGACAAATGAGGTCAGAAAACGTTTGACTTTATGTGCACAAGAAGAATATTCACAAGAAGATATGTAGAACATTTAATCTGTTGTAATGTACTACAGTTTGTTTAGTATTTTTTGTTGTCAAATATTTTGAATTATTAATTTTTGCAGTTTCACTAAATGTAAGACTTTATGAGTTGTTAATATTTGAATTTAAATTATTTTCAAAATAACCTGTTAAAAAACATTCAGATAATTAAAAATATATTATCTGGTTTCATAGTTTCATTTTAGTATTATTTAGAGCAATATGTTGAAACACCTACTTAGTTTAATGTTTTGACATTCCTGAAGCTGTAATTTTTAAACTATTAGAAATACATCTAAAGTAATATGCATAAAAATTACTCAAAATAAAAATATTTTTCGTGTTACGTTTAATTGTGGATAACAATTTGTGCATAAGCTCTACAATTGGAAGTTGGAGGTTGGAAAACTCTATTTTCCAACAGGATAATACCAGGACTCATACTATTGTAATACCCAGAAGGTTCCTACATTATGCCGTGAACGTTTTTTCATGGCCTATATGATCACCTGACCTTTCGCCAATGGAACATATATTAGGCATGATAGGCAGATGGTTAGAACGATTATCAGTCCCACCAATGACCTTCAGTGATTACAACAAGAGGTTCATATAGCTTGGGACACAGTGCCATAAGACATCGACTACCTAATTTGAAGCATGACTCTTAGAGTTGAAGATTGTATAAGATTGCGTGGAGCATTTTGCTGTAGATAATAATGAAATTTTAATCTTTGACACTACCTTAGATCAATCTTTTAACAAAAAATCATTAAAATGTTTTAACGATTACTAGGTGGCAAATTCGGTAAACAAATGAACAAAATACTCAGAGTACACAACTTTCCATGCCTATGCGGGGAAAGCTATGCAGGGCGATGTGTACAAAATTGAAGTAACATAAGATACACCAAATTTCCTATCCTATCCAAATTCTCAGAAGATTGAATTATATTACACAATATTTGACCTGTGTTCACAAGAAATAACAAGCAAAAGACTATATTATATTATTACTCATGATATGATGCACTGTTATATAAAATATTGTTTACTTTTTACAAAGATTTAGTGTTGGTGGTTCATGTAGTACCTCCTTTCCCATTTCATGAAGCAGTACTAACATGAATAATTTTATTGGTTAAGTAAATCATCTGCGCAGATAAAGAGAAGTGACGACCGTAATAATATAATCGACAAGTTATATAATAAAAAACCATGTGCCTCATAAAACTTGCCATTTTCATTTCTAAGAATCACTTAAATTGTTACATATTTAGTATTCAAGGGACACGCCACAATTGAATTAATGAAAGAACAATGTGTTATTTCAAGGTCTGAATAATGGAAAAGAAATCATCTTACATTAATAGCGGAAATGCAATACATTAAATTCATGAAATATAATTTGAAATTTTACTTAAATATTTGTCCTAGTGGATAACTATTGAATGTTAATAAAGACACCTACGTGGCAAAATTGTATTATATAAATTAAGAATTTTTCTTTTCAGTGATGGTTCATCGGAAGTATATTCATTCACTCAAACCTCTAATAAATAAGTATTTATTACATGCATGGGATGGTTACATTTTGAATCATTTTTCGAAAATTCATTATTTTAGCTATCTCTGCAGTTAGTCTTAATTAACTATACAATTAAAGAACTTCTGAAGCAACGGACGATTTCATCCTCCAAGGGAAAATTTACAATTTTGAGGAAATGATAATATTTGACTTTAGACAGAAATGGAATAAATGCGTAGTCCAATTACATGTTTAAGTTCCCAATTTTTTTATGATCTCCTTAAAAAGCAGAAAAACGTATTTAGTCCAAATAAAATATTTTATGCAATATTCCATTTAGGGGAAAACATAGTCCATATTTACATTTTAAAATATGCATACATATGTCACTCAGTTGAATTGAAATAAGTATTCTGAATGTTGGTAAAAAAAATCTCACGTTTTCTCTCGAAAAATGGACACGTACAGAGTGAACAAAAAAGATCACAACGCAGTTAAATGTCATTGTAAATATAATTATTTCAATATGTTCGATTTTGTGGAAACTGAAGAATTCATCGTCGTGAAAACAGTCCCTACTACTGAAGCTATAATAATTGCACTTTATGCCGCTGCATTTTACAGTAAGGTTTTAACAAGGGATCAAGGCTGGACTGGATTTAATAAAGGCGCGTGCTTTTGGTCGACTAGAGGCGCTAAAATTTTTGTTGGTGAAAAAGCCCTGTATTTATATATATTGTTTTTGTTAGTTATATAATTTTTTTTCCATGGATACCTAATTTTTTATGTACAATATTATAGATGACATTAACTTGAAAAACTTTTTTCTAATAACATTTTTACCAAAAATCATTAGTTTTCGACCTATGACCAAATAAAATGGCTTATACATAATTTCAACCAATACTTTTATCTCCTAAACAAAAAAGGTATTTGAGAAATTCAGTAGATATTTTTTTGAGCTCAACTTATTCTACAAATCTGGTGGCAAATCATGTTCTGGTGCATCGACGCTAGGCGTCGCGAAGCGTTTAATATATTTTTTCATGGATGCGCAATTTCTATTACACGGTATTATACATTATTAATTTGAAAAACTTTTTTCTAATCATGTTTTCCCAAAAAATCATTAATTTTCGACCTATGACCAAATAAAATGACTTACACATAATTTCAACCCATATTTTTATCTCCTAAACAAAAAAGGTATTTGAGAAATTCAGTAGAT
Source organism: Rhamnusium bicolor (assembly GCA_029963845.1). Taxonomy (NCBI): domain Eukaryota; kingdom Metazoa; phylum Arthropoda; class Insecta; order Coleoptera; family Cerambycidae; genus Rhamnusium; species Rhamnusium bicolor. The sequence continues at coordinate 1,139,575 of JANEYF010002177.1, read as the reverse complement.
ATTTTTTTTGAGCTCAACTTATTCTACAAATCTGGTGGCAAATCACGTTCTGGTGCATCGACGGTAGGCGTCGCGAAGCGTTTAATATTTTTTTTTCATGGATGCCCAATTTCTATTACACGGTATTATACATTATTAATTTGAAAAACTTTTTCTAATCATTTTTTCCCAAAAATCATTAGTTTTTGAGCCATGAGCAAATAAAATAGTAAAATAAACTTTTTTTTGTAATAAATATACCACTGTTACGTAAAAATAATGGAAACTCATAACGAAAAAGTAGATATCATTCTTGTATATACAAATGCAACTCTTGCTCGTCATCTAACTATATGCTGAACAATATCCAGATTGCCATTTGCCAGACAAAAATATTTAAGGCTAGAATCTAGTATAAGACAAAATCTTTACGTTTTTTCGCCAAGAAAAGGCAGAGTTTAGAAATGACAATTCTGCTCCAGTAGGTACCTCATTATTTTGAAGAAAATCCTGATAATTCAATTGAACAGGCCTCGAGAATTTTAAATATTGGTAAAACATCCATACAGAATATCTACATTTTTTTGCAAAAGCTTACCGAAGCAGATTTTGAAAGAAGACGACATTTTTTGGTACAGTTTTTGGTAAATGGTGACAGATATCTTTGAAAATACACAAGGAACTTCCTAATAAACACGACTGGGAACTTCCTAATAAGATTGTCATCAAGAGGCGGCTGGTGAAATTTAGGCTATGTCATACCTTAGTATTGGAGCATGGGAAAAAGTTGGAAACATATTGAGCCTCCAAGGTTATTTTTTAAGCGATTTGTAAAATATTTGCGAATCATTATTTTTTTTCAGAATTAGGTGGAAAATATTAACAACAGATTTCAAATTTCATAAAAAAATATTGATTTTTTACAAAGTTGCACCTTACTGAAATTTGCACAGTGAAAAATTAATCCCATGCTCCAATATTATGAGATGACGTAGCCTAAATTTCACTAGCCTTCGCTGCCGGATCAATATCACATGAAAATCCTCACACTGTTTATGAAATACAATATCAAGGTCACTTTGATATTAATGTTTGGTTTGGACTTATTGGAAAACACCTTAAAGGGCCATACTTTTTTTGAAAGCACACTCACTGGTGCTGTGTATTTAGATTTTTTAGAAATCGGTTTACACGACTTTGTCAAAACATAACTCCAACACTTTTACAGGTTGTGAGGCTTTACCAAGATGGAGCTGCTCCCCATAACTCAAGATTGGTTCAGAATTACCTTAATATCTAATATCGCAGTAGGTGGATTGAGACCCATGAACCTATTCAGTGACCACCCCAATCCCCAGAATTAAACCCTTTGGATTATTTTTTTATGGGGAACAATAAAAAATATTGTATGCAACACCGTCCCTGAAAATAGAATATTTAAAAGAAAAAGTATCAGATGCTTTTCTAGAAAAAAATAATAAAATAATTACATAAGCATTCTTTCACACCTAACATGATAACAATAATATATACCTTTAGTTTTTTATATTTTATACTCTCATTCTATCTATAGGTATTTATTATTGTTATCATGTTAGGTGTGAAAGAATGCTTATGTAATACCCAATAATTATTTTATTATTTTTTTCTAAATACGAAGCAATAATATATCAGATTTTTTAAGATGCCTGTGCAAGCATAGAAGATGCTACAATTTTCAAAAGCTATATCACATTTAAGGAAAAGATTCTAAATGTGTTGTGACCAATATGGAGCGCGTATTGAAAATTATTTATAATTAGTGTTTTTATTGTTTGTTGATTATTTGTTTTGTGTATTTTTATTCATAAATATTAAAAATTGTATGTTTAATTTGGATTATTTGTACAATAAAACCCTTATTACATGTATCAAACATGAATAAATAAAATTAAACTAGCAAAAAGTTCATAATATTTTCATAAGGTGCAGTGAAAATACTGGAACAATGGAAAATAATTGTAATAGGGTTTCGAAAAGAGATATTACGTATCGATGCACCAAAAACATCATTTGCTACTAAATTCATAGGTTATGCTCAAAATAATGTTTTTTGAATTTCTCAAATATATTTTTTTAGGAGATAAATATAAAATTTCTAAGGCCGGTCGCAGATAAATACATGTCGCCGACATTTATCGCCGATACTTGTCGTACACAAATGTAGTAAACAAAATACAAATACTTCCCTAGATATATACACCATGTCGCTGATATTTTTGTACAGTAGCACTAGTGATGTCGTCGGACGAAAACACCTTAATATTAGTATCCATTTTACGAAGGAAAGAGAGGAAAAATAAGAGAACATTTTGGGTTCATCCATATATAACAACCTTATGTTTAAAAGTTGCGATAGTAATGAATTGATTGAAGACCCTATAACAGTATTTATGGGGTGGGTTGAGCCTGGGAATATTTTGAAGGCCGTGGGAACTTTTGTCGGCATACTTCAAAGGCATACTTCATCATTATCTTGTCATTTAAGGGGGGGGAGGTGTTCAGCTGAGGCTCGGAACAGATCGGCTATAAGATTCCGCCCTCATACATGTTCTTCTGAGAACGGGGCTTTGTCCCAGTAAGTCGTCCCTATTAGTGGTAGTGACCTTCCAAAATATTGATGTAGGGTATCACATGAATCGTCTCGACGTCGCGAATAATAATATAACATTCTAGTAGCATAAAATGACACTTGGAGTTTGATATTTGAATTGAAAGTACAAGAGCATGTTCTGCGGTTCGAGACTCACTAGAATCAGCTATAAAATCACGACTTCCGATTATCTTGCATTAATTCGATATTTAAATTCACACCCGGCTACCATGAACTCCGGCACAACATTCGAACAAAAGACAAATGTAACAAATTGGAGCAGGCAGTGTCGTATATAAATTGTCACAGACAAGTCATATCTGTTTGTTTGATGTACCAATCTTCATCGTAAACAAATGTTGTATATATCTGCGGCCGGCCTAAATTTCTTCTACGCCACTGGGAAGATATGATGTATCCAGATGATCAGTTGATGATCTGGACCTGAACTTTCTAGGAATTAGTTTACCATTTCTGCTTTCCACTTGTAAACAACTCAGAGTAAATTTATGACCTCTCAAGATTATTATAGATAAAACTCCAAAGTTATAAGTTGTTTGCATTTGGCTCGTATTGCATATATAATTATCATCAATTTAGTGAAAGAATTGAATTTATATTATATAATTTAAAAATGAATTAACCATTATTAGCATAAGCGAAAATTAATTTTAAATGTTTATCAGCAAATTAATCAACTACTGAAAACAAAATAATATTTTAAACTTTTTAAATCACTAAAAGCGATTCATTGTCATTGTCATAAATATGTATGTGTCTTTATTCATATACACACGTGTATGCATATACACATATACATATCTATGTGTATATATATGCAAGGTGGGTCTTGTACATCGCCCTCCCCCCTGTGGAGATTTTATCGTCATTAAGAAAAACATTTTTTTTTTTTGTTTTTGAAAATTGAAAAAAATTGTATTCCTTATCTTTTTCTTATTTCAAAAATACATAATTGTAATAAATTTTATTAATAAATATTAACAGTTTGTTATATTTAGAATAATTTTTAACTTAATAAAATTATGTCACAGAGACCGTGCCCAGCAAACATTTAACATAAAATTAGCTAAACCTGGTAAACGATGAATTTACTTATTGAAGTAATTATGATATAAAATGGACTGAAAAAATACACTTCACATATAAATTTACCAATAATTGGTCTTACTTTATATTTAAATTTGCTTAAATAATACCAATAGATCTATCTCATAGACTATTTTGCTGAAAGGTAATTTTAATCATAGCAGTAAGGGACAACAACTAAAAAATCTACCACAAATTACCTTAAAGGTAAATTTTTATTAAAATCGTAATAGGTAGTATGATTACGTAATATTTACCTTTTTGGTCGTCATAATGTTAGAATATCCTAACTAGGTAGATTTTGTTGTAAATCCTACGTAATTTATATCTACACAGCAACCGATTTGGTCGCCTTTATCATACTCCTTTAAAGTAATAATAGGTCGACAACGTCGATGAATTCTACCTAGCTTATCTACCTGCTGATTTCAATCATTTAGTCAATTATCTTTTGTAGTTAAATTTTTTTAACTTTGAGGTCAAATTAGCGTCATATTTTCTTACCACAGTTGGAGTACGATTCAAAATTGAAATTTTCAAAATGAACTTGTATGGAAACGAACTGATGAAAAGATTCAAGAAATACATAATTATATTGTTGTCATATTCAACAAGTATAACATGCTTTTGGTCAAAATATTATTATCATTTTTTCCTTGATAATAGGAATTTTATTATTAATCAATATTTTGGAGGCGCATGGTTACTTTTCGAAGTACGGGTGATAATATACACGACAAATGTTCGGCGCATTATTTTCAAGAACGGTGAACTGAAGATACTACGTAATTAAATTGGAGTTATTTTTATCACCGGCATTCATTTATTTTCCATCTTACTATGAATTAGGTCTTTTCAATTTGTAGGTTACTGTCAACAATGTTGCTACTACTTATAGAGACAAATACCAAATAAGTATAACATTCTTATTTTTTTTTTTACTTGGAGTCATTTGCCATTTACACAGAAGATCGTAGATTATATCTAAAACTAGTCAACTCGACGTCAAATTGACGTCGAAATAAAGTCAAAGGTACCTAAACAGGTATTAGGAACCAAAAATACTGTTATCTGCAACTACAAGGAAGATTTATATGTACTTTTACTTATCTTAGTCAATTTAACTAAATTTGGACGTCGTCTTATTTCCCACTTATGTAGATTCCACGTCGCGTTAATGTAAATTTTACTTAAATATGATTAATTCGAATTTTGAGACTAAATTTATTATACATAATTTAAGTAGTCTCTACGTCAAATTAAACCAAAATGTTTGCTGGGTGAAATAAAACAGTGACAATTTTGACATTTCTACGAATTATAACATGTCTCAACTGTGTAGTTTATCTTTCGAAAATTGTGTCACAGATTTGTTACAAATTTTTCATCCGGAAAAAAGAAAATAGTGAGGAATAAACCAGTTTCTAAAATTTCTAACTTTACACCTAATTTTACACCTGATTCTGAAAAAAAAATGTTTTGCAAATATTTTATAAATTGTATAAAAAATAACACAATTTTTTTCGCAAATATCAATCGCTATTTTTTCTGCATTTCTTCATTTACTCTTCCCTTAAAGTATCGCTTGGGTCTTACCAACACTAAAATATGTCATGTCTTAACCTAAATTTCAACAGCTGCCACTGATATAAACAATTTATGCCCATATTTTGAAACTATTACAAATAAAATTGTTAGGGTCAAAAGAAAGAACAATTGTGTTGAAACAACAAGGCAGATATAAAATTATGTTTATGCACTTTTAATTTAAAATGGAGATACAATTTATAACTTTGAAACGCACTGAATATGATAAACATATTATTTTATAACATACATAAAATGTGCATGTGACATATTTAAATATTACTTTTGAGTATATTTCAAAATATTTAAATGAAATATAGAACTTGTTGTTACAAAAACACTGCTTGAATAGAGTTAGATTATACACAGGTAAAAGAACATACCTGATGATATAAAAAGGGTCTTGTGAGGGCAAGCCATCTTTCAAGAGCCATTACGAATGCCACACATCCCGAACCAAGTCCAAAGGCGCGAAGTAACACAAACCCCACACATGACCAGTAATCTGGTAAAACTTGGTTTTTGTTCAAATATATTAACACTAACATCCCAACTTGAGCTACGAGATCATTCAGAGCGAGACATCTCAGCATAAGCACGTGTTTTCTGTTTCTTCTACTTGCAGTTTTATACAGAATCCAAAGAGCCGCAACGTTACCAGCAGCCCCGATTAGAAATGATATGGTTGTTAGAATATGAAAAATCGAATTTACCCCCATAGCGACTTAATATCCACACGACATGACTAGAATTGAACTGAATCACTATTTATTTTTTTATTTAAATTTTATCGAGTTGTGTGCATTATGACAACTACCATTTGTAAACAAATCCAGCTGACCTCTGCATTTTCGGCATGTCTGCCGAACAGGGTAGCCGAAACGCCCGATGACACTAAAAACTGTTGCTGTCTCTTTGCGGTCTACATTAATACTAGAGACTCGCACTGTGTTAAAGACCACTGGAACCCTCGTAGATGATTTTGTGATCTGAAAAATAAAGATAGGCTTTATATCTATATATACTGATATTGATATCTTATAGGGTGCTCACTTATTCTTATTAGTTATGTTATTAACATGCATTATGTGTTTTACTCTACAAGTCCAAGGCGAGTCACGTATCATGCCCACTTAATATTTTAATTGTTTCTGTGTTTCTCTTAAAAGATGTTTTTGTTTCATTTATTTTTACGTTATTTCTGTTCTCGGAAAGAGTTACATATTCACTTATTTTAATATTATGTATATTATAACAATTACAACAAGAATTAATTATTAAATTAAAAATCCTCTCCTCTAGTCTACCTTAGTCTATAGGAATGCTTAGAGTAATCTTGGAACATTTGTTTCTTTTAAAATATTCAATTTTATATGGAGTTAACACCTATTCAATTTTTATTAAAAAAAAAAAATAGGTATAACGCATAGAGTCGGGTGTCAATCAAAATGGGCAACATGTGGAGCACTTATTATAATTTTTTCTAATCAATTATTTGAAAAAACCTCTATTTTTTAAGTTTATTCTTGAATGTTGTACTTATTGCTCAATAAAACGAAAATGGTTACAATTAGCCATAGGGAAGTACTTACAAAAAATTTTCGTCTTTCATTTCTACATTACATAGTCGTAAAATATACAGTGTTCCATTTGAAACAAACTGAGAAAATTCAGTTTAAAAAGTTCTTAATTGAAAAATAATTTTTGACCACCCTGTACATTTTTAGGAAGAAAAAAATATTCAAAAACATTAATTAGATGTCTCGTAACTAGTATTCACATAAGTTTTTCTTAAAACCCATAATTGTGACTGATGATTTTTTCAACGTGCATCTGCACATGCCATTATTTCAACAAAAAAAAAATTCTATACATCCAAGTGGTTTGGAGATAGTCAATAATAATACAGAAATGAATAGAGTCTAGAAAGAGGCTTCGAAAAATGTACTGATATACATAGCATTCCATTTAAGGAAAAGACACTTGATCCTGTATTTTCGTCTTGGCACGCCCTGTATATTCGAAAATAATTTCCGGTAATAGACTTTTTTATCTAGTTTACTTGTATTTTTTTTAATTTCTAGCTATCGTAGAACTCAAGATATTGAAATCCGATGCACTATTGCCCTACCCTGTATATTTCACGTATAACAATCAATTCTTCTCACAAATATTTGGAATTGCCATGGAGTCACCTATATCTGCCTGCATAGCAAATTTAGTAAGGGAAGAATTGGAAAATAGTATATTAAAATCACTAAATTATAAATCAAAATCGACAAAAAGTATGTAGATGACTGTATTATTTGCTTACTAAAAGACAAAAAAGAATATACTGCTAATAGCTTCAATAATTACTATTCCAAGATTACAGTTTACTACGGAAATAGAACAAAACAACAGATGTAACAGTCAAATATAATATCGACGGTATTATTGAAACCAACTGGTACATGAAAAAAGTTTGGTCCCAAAGGTGTTTAAACTTTAAATCTTACACATCAAACAACTACAAAAAAAAACTCCGTCAACAGCTTTACAGATCGAACCATTCAACTTTCATATCCAAAATATTGACCAAATAATCTGAAAAAAATCAAAAAATTTCTAGGAGTAAATTGCTACCCTAAACATTTTAAGAAACAATAATAAAAAAAGTACTTATATAAGTCAATCTAAACAATATCTGCATAAAAGAGTATACATACACAAATACAGCCGTAAAAACCAGAAAGCTCAGCACTCGTCAAACGCGCCATAGAACAGAACCACCGATTTAATTTTAACAACATACAAATTCTAGAAAAAGAACCGACCGATGACCGAAAAAAATATACATGAAATGTTGCAAATAGAAAGACATACCAACGCAATAAACAAGCAGAAAAGTCCCTGGATTCTATTCAGTTTTCCCCTGTGAAGTTAGATACGGATAAGAAAAATGAAGCGAATTTTACTGAAAATGTGCAAAAGTCAAATACATTTTGCAATAATAATACAAATAATAAAAAAAATATATATTTTTTTAAACTTGCTTTTCTTAGTCGTACTAAAAAAGTAAAAAAATAAGTTCTTTGCCAAAAGAAAAGTCAAAAAAGCAAGGCGTGCACACTTTGTATGATTGTACGCAGATTGTATAAAATGCGCACGCCTTGCTTTTTTTTTTGGCGAAGAAATTATTTTTTACTTTTTAGTATGACTAAGAAAAGCAAGTGTTTATTTTTTTTATTTTCTACTTTTTTAGTTATACTTTAATTAAATTATTATCATACATTAAATTATTATCATATTTTTGCAGATTTTTCAATTTTCACCCCCGCGCCCCTTACATGGGGCTATTTGCAAAAGTAACGGTGGAATATTGTATTGTCATCCGATCTTAGTAACGGTGCAAAATTTCATCAATTGGTTGTCAGGAAGTGTGTTAAATGAAGGATACAAGATTTGAAGACAAACATTCTGGAAAAAACTACAGTGTGAGTTAAAGAAAAGCAAGTGTAAATACACATAAACAAATATTTTTCCTTTGTATTTATTTTGTATATATCATTTATTGTAAAAAAATTTTGGTGGTGTATGGGCATTCTTTAAAAGTAAATTCTGAGCTACCCTCTTAGTTCTTCCCCTGACATATGATCAGTCGATAGGTTCCATTATGATCTAAAAGATGGCACACAAATCACAAAATCGAGAAAAATTGACTGTTCTTGTTTTTCTCCTGTACCCTTCAACCCTCCATATATTTGCACTATTTAAGTAAAATACACACTTTAAAATCTATACAAATCCGCCGATATCTGTGTAATATAAATGGGCATTCTTTAAAAGTAAATTCTGAGCTACCCTCTTAGTTCTTCCCCTGACATATGATCAGTCGATAGGTTCCATTATGATCTAAAAGATGGCACACAAATCACAAAATCGAGAAAAACGGACTTTTCTTGTTTTTCTCCTGTACCCTTCAACCCGTCATATATTTGCACTATTTAAGTAAAATATAAACAAAACTTTAAGATATATAGGCCACTGTTATGTGGAAAAAATCGTTTTAGTGAGTTGTACATTTGTTGAAAATTTGTAACAAATAAAAAAGATACCGAGGTGTCTTCATGAGAGATGAAACACGCTGTATACAAAGCTACCATTTATTTGGATTGAAACATTCATTAATTTTGAAAATACTATTTTTTTGTGTGTATAAATCCATATTTATCATAAATACGTGCTGAAATCTCTGAATATCTGAAAGACACATCACTAAATACCTTCGTTATTCGTAATTAGCAATTATAAAGTTGCGAAATAATTGAACCTCAGTTTTCCACGTTCTTCATAAAAATTAAATGAAAACACAGTTTTTAGAAAACTAGGGATGAAGCAGTCGTATCATATAATGACACCAAATCCAAGAGAGCTTCCTGATTATTATCGATTGACCATGCAATTAACAGATATATTATGACACCTATTTAACCCTTCTATATTGAGGTTAAAGCAATCATTAAAGCATTACATCAAGTATTTATTGACGTATGTATGAATGAAGAACTTCAATTCTCAATATAAACACATAAATATAGAATCATTTTAATACACCAGTGAAAAAATTTAATCATTATTATAAATCCAAAGTTATATTTTCAATTTAGATGTCAGAATATTTTTCATTTTTATCGTTATTCTAATGTGTTTCTACGTAGAAGATTGCTTTAAAAACATTCTTTATACTTAAGATTGAAAATATTTTAAAAATTAACTGCAGTATACGAGTGTCAATGAAAATATAAGCACCTGTTTATAATATTATTATAATATTCCATCAATGCAATTTTGAGTATTTACCTCTAGTATATTTTAATTAAATTCTTAAAGTTTCTTCTATCGGGTGGGCCGAAGAAAACTTACTTTTGTTTTTCTTTGCCAAATATTTGTTTCTTAGCCGATTTTAGCGAACTTGGTGTCAATGGTTAGCTGATTAAATAGGCTACAAAGATCAGATATCAGATGTAAGATGAAATTGAGGCCTTTTTTGTGTTCGTTCTTTTAAAATTGAAAGTTGTCAAAATAACAGAACTAATAACAGATTTCGAAAGGATGAACTTTCCTCTACATTTTAAGACTGCCTATGAGTTAAATCGGTTTAAAAAAGTTGATTGAAGATGAAGTTACTTTGTGAAAATCCATTTTGATTTAAAAAATTATAAACACTTTTTTACTTGTCTAATTTTCACTTTATTTGTTATTTTACAACTAGTTTCATCCTATTCGAACATTTTCAAGTAAACTTGAAAATGTCCGAATAGGATGAAACTAGTTGTAAAATAACAAATAAAGTGAAAATTAGACAAGTAAAAAAGTGTTTATAATTTTTTAAATCTAAATCGGTTTACTAATTTTGTAGATATAGCGAATTCAAAAAAGGCCTTTGGCAAAAAAAAATAAAAAGTACGTTTTTTTGGCCCACCTGATATAGCACTCTTTTTTAGATTACAAAGAATTAAAATTCTTGTACACTAAAAAAAAACCATTTTGCTCTAAAGTAAAACATAGCTTAACTAATTGTAAGACGTAAAGATCTACATAACGCAACCAAAATTTTAATAGGGATGACTTTTACCATATATAATATCCATGTATACCGAATTCTAGACACAGAATTATATTTTCTGATGCGAACATCCACCACACTTCAATCAGTTTTTCTGAACTTCCCCTAGCATTCTAAATATATTATTTTCATAGTATTCAAGCAATCAATCATTCAAGAAAAAAATATTCAAGCCTATGTATGCACTGAATCGGATACAAAAATCATTGATTTGATGGATACATATTTGTAGTTTTTTTAAATAATATTTTCTTAGGTATAAAGGCCTACCTAGGTATCAAAAAATCCTAAATACATTTTACCAAACCATCAAATTTAAGTATCAAAAACAAATATGAACTCGAGTACGAACTATCCAAAACCGTTTCATTGTAAATAATTATTTTTTAAGGATCTAATACAAACACGTTTGTGTTCAATTTTAACTAGCTACTATTATATTACGAATATAACAATAAACAGTATAAGGTGCTCTTACCGGTAAATATGTAGATAAAACGAATAAAATCAAAATGCACTACTACTTGAAGTAAGCACATAAATATATAAAAGCAAAAACTGAAAACCGCAAGAATTTTTAACAAATCATCAAATGAATTAAAAAAGGATATGACTAACTAATTAATATATACTTTATTCATTATTTCTTATTCCAAAAAATTCATATAAGGAAAAATTAAATATACTGTACTTATTCATAAATTAGTAAACAGATATTATCCTGCCGTAGATGAGGACAGGCCTTCCTTCAGAATTTATGGCAAAATCTGATTACCAATATTTTGTAATGTGATTCGAATTAAAATTATTTTGTATTCCATAGGCAGGCATACTGCGATTATTATTAATTCAGAAACGGCGCTAAAAACGACCAATTTTTCATTTTTCTGGAACTGGATTTATTCTCATCCAATCGGTCTTTACAATTGCTAGCACAATTAGCTAATGTACAACTTAATTTTGTTCATCGAGTCTTGATAGTAAATTAAATCAAATTCAGATGAACATTACATGACGCGGATATTCCTTGTGCTACCTATAGAAAGTATAATATGAAAATATCAACAGAAAACTCTTGACCACATACTGATTATACCGAGCGACACCGCTGTTACCTGTGAAACAAAAACTGAATGCCTTTGATTAGTTTTCAAGATACTTTATATATTATTCTGATGAAAATTCACATTATTACAAATCGTCAGTAATTATTTTTTTAGGTTTGAACCTTAATAGACTTAAAAGTAAACTATATATTTTAATAACTCGGTACAAACATACAAATTTAGTAGATACATTTCCAATTTTAAATATGAACATTGAACTATGTTAAACTTGTAAGCAGTAATAACCACAACCTATGATAACAAGTTTTATTCATTGGTCATAAAATTAAAAAATACACTCTTGGCTTCTAGATTGTCGGTAACGTAATTATGTAAATGAAAATTAAATTTTAATGAGTCAAGAGGTAACCATATTATACGAGAAAACCACTCTAAATTTCAGACGGGAAAATAGTTGCACAACTTTTCCATTATTTTGAAAAATAATAATAAAGTGCCCAATATACTAAACTTAATACTGAAGTAAAGAAATGTTCAAAATTGAAGTAATATACAAAATGTGAGATATTCAATACATTAAATACACACACAAGTTCGATACATAAAACCTAATCGTTCTTTCTTTATGATATTACCTTTTCCTGTCGGTAATATCCTCCATACAGAGACAAGAATAAGTTTGTCTAAATAAGTCTTTGAGATAATCAACACATGCATATATAGACAAATTATTATTATCTTTATAACTTTAGCAATTAAGACACAATTTTAAATAGATTTATTTTTCCGTTTGTATCAAAGTATAAAAACAATAATATAATAATTTATATTCTACTCATTCGCTTCGTGATTCGATGCCAACAATTTATGCAAAAATATAAGAGCCGTCTTTAAAATAAAAATCTCATTGTTAACTACTGTTGTTCCGTTTTCCATTTTGATTAATAGGAATACCTATACTTATTATAGTTATATCCTGTTAAACCTTTAAACCAAATTAAGAAAGAATTTTTATTTTATTAATTTTAGATTATGCCATGTTCATGTTGATTAGGATTCTAATATTTTATTTGAACCTTGCCAAGTCTCGTCACGAATAAAAGCAATAGATTAATCATTATTTGACGCAAACTTGTTTTCAATAAAATTTGTTTTTATATATGATCATAAAATATATATATACATATTTCAAAAAGCGTTAAGAAGCGTTAGAACTGAAAATTGGAAAGGAAAATAATGAATTATGAGCAACATTTTCTTGCTGTTTAAGATGTGTGATATGATATAATAGCGTTCTTTAAATTATATTTTTTTTATTCATGCCAGTTAACTTATAAATAGTCTAAATTGTCGTGGCTCTATAATCCTAAATATTGTTGCTTAAAAATCTATTTTTAATGATCAAATTTTTCACGAGAGTGGCAGGTACTAATAGGTCTCTTGCGTTTACCGTTTGAAGCTTAATTCTGGTGATCAAAGTTCTGACCCTTATTTAAGTTTTCGCTTATTTTACAAATATTTTTTTCACTTTCAGCATTATTGGCTTGGATAATTTCCCATAGAAGTTGCAATTTATGTTGATTTCTATTTATGCTGGGGCCCACTTTAGCAAGCGCGATTAAAAACATAATTTCTTTAAAGTAGTAGTACTATATCTATAAGGTGAAAGATTCATTTAGACTGGACCAAATTCCGAGTAATTCAGCGGCGTCGCGGTTGCCATATTAACTAGTGGAGTAATTGTAATTACCGTACGGGTCACGGCGAAAATTCAAAAAATGCAAAAATAGTCGTGACTCGTCAGCATAGCAAAGCGCCAAAACAAATGAACAGCTGTTATTTTTTATGTCAAATAACTACAAACGGGAAGCCTTTTTTTTTAATAAGCGCGTTTTGAAATTTAAAAGTTATGGCGTGTAGTGAAAGTGAATTAGAATTAACACCGCCCAATAATTTGGAATAATATCTGTTCCAATTTGATGCCGGAAATATCCAAAAGAGAAAAGTATAATACGGCATATAATTTATTCATGGCGTGGCGTAAGAAGCAAAAAACGAGAATGTTCTTTTGGCCTATTTTGCTAAGCTCTCAATGAAATTTAAAGCTTCAACTGTATGGGCACAAAATTCCATGATGAGAACGACTCTCAACAATAATAACAATGTAGATATAGCTGGGTACGCAAAAGCAATAGTCTTTTTGAAGCGAAAGTCACATGGATATAGAACCAAAAAAATCTAAAATCCTCACTTCAGAGTAAATGGACAAGTTTATTAAAGAAGCTCCAAATGATCAATACCTACTGGCAAAGACATGTTATAATTACAAATAAAATAATAAAAATCAGACATTTATGAATAATTTTTGTAACTTATATTAATTATGGGAGTTATGGGTGCTTACCGCAGGAATGAGTTGTATAAAATGAAAATAACTAGTATCAAGTATTTAGGTTCAGCAGTTTTAGCTGAAGTGCGTAATACGAAAACAAATGTTTCTGAAAAATTCACAATAACGGAACTTTTTTTTATGAGATTTTTAAAAGTTATGCAAATCTTTGCCGACGAAATACTAATGAATCCTATTTCTTCTGAAGTACCAGTAGGAGAAATACACCATTCAAAGAGTTGGTATAAACAAAGTTGGATATCATCGCTGTCAAGACAAAATCTGCTTTATGGAGATTTTGCCATTTTTGTGATATGGGTGCCATCTAAGAGCTGTAGAATTTCTGCGTGCTATAACCATCTAAGTGTGAAATCGTCTTAATCGAATTTATTTACGACGTTAAATGTACTATGTGTGCAAGTAGATATTATTGCGTTATGGTTTTTCGCATCTTCTGTAAAATTTGGTCCACACAGCAGTTTTTGACTTGACAGCGACGATGTACTGGAAAACAGATTGCTGCATATTTAAAACTTTCAAATCCGGAATCATGTTTGCGCACATCTGCAACATAACATCTTTAAAGAGACATGGGTGGAAATGGGTGGAAATCCGCAGTAGTCGCCGAAGGATACATCGATGAATTATTAAAAAGTAAAAACACCAAGGCGAATAAAATCTTAGGCTCAATTGAAAAATTTCATCTACTTTTTTCGAAAACACGGAGAATGTAGCTATAGAAAAGAAGTTCACAAATTCTCCAAGAATGATATTTAATAATTGTATTAATATTACATTTAATACTGTTAATAAATGAAATAAAAATTTCTAATTATTTCTGCATTTATAATAGATACAGTCGTAGGAAAAGCAGTGTAAAACTCACACGGAATGTCCGTTTTCCATTTGTATAAAAATTACAGCACTCGCTATGGTTCATACTGTAAAATTTCAAATTCGTGGAAAATGAGTACCATTCCGTGCTCGTTGTACAATATACTAAGTATACTCTTAGTTAACAGTATATAACATAAAAATATTTACCATACGGTATCGTATAAGACTAATAAAAATTAAGATAAAATCTCTCGTTTGTTTATGTAAAATATGTACAGCATATGAACATGTTTGTACTTTGTTGTAGTATATTATTTATTGGTGTTATCAATAAATCGTTAGTGTATGAAGTTATAGAGATAATATCTTTAATACATGTCATTATTACATCTAATGTGTACATATTAAATCTATACAGGACTTATTTATATTATGTTTTCTTACGACTAGCCATATTGAATCCAAAGTTTTGTGAATTGAATTTGATACGACTATTTGTTTAAAGAAATATTAAAATATTCTTTTTTTTAGTAGTATAGAGAGAATGTTAATTAGTTGTCATGTATTAAATGACGTCATGAAATTACTTAAAACTTATAAGTGTAATTAAATAATATAACACGTGTATTTCTTACAATATCAACCACATTATATAAAAATAATAACTAATTTAAAATTATCTCACCTAAATGTGTATTGCAAAATCAACTCATTATGGTAAGTGAAGTACTTCCTATTGATTTCTAAGAATTATTGTATATATCGTCGATGATTTAATTTATCTAGGTAAATGTAGATGTAGAATTATAATATAGTAGTCTACAACTGAATACTAAATATGTACGAACACCCACATCGCCTTCATTTAAAATGTGTTATAGTTTACGATGATAATTGTACTAGGAACAATTCTTAATGAAATTAAGTTATAAAAGATAAAAATTTTAGATGATAACTGAATGCATTTACGAGGTACCTACGAGTGGACCAAAAATTATTTGTACAAAAGTAAGTGGACACATTAATTATTTAAAAATTCAGTTTTTTTTATATTATGAAGACATGTTTTCAAAACGTAATATACTCAAGGACTTTGTACAGAATGATGTGCTAGAATAATAAAATTTACTTTGGTTTTACCAACCATATGACGAATAAAATGACGCTTGAATTTAATTTACTCTTCTATTTGTCACCACTCTACCCTATATATGATGAACATGTAATAATAATAATGATAATAATAATAACTACCCACTGACGCCCTCTTATACAAGAATTCATATATAACTAATTATGTAGATTACTCCCTATTGTTTATTGGCTCCATAAAGTTGTCTTTCATAAAATTATCAGCATAAATTTTCATTTTTCTTAACATGTTTCTTTATTTCTTTCTCAAAGGTCTTTATTGATTTAACTTTATATAGTTTAGCGTAAAATACTAATTTATAATGATTAATGACAATCTTTTTCATACTTTTTTGGCGTGGTAGGTGCATTAGGTTATTCTGATTTGATTTATTTTTGGGTGCAAATAACAATGTAATAAATACGTATGATGACTGACAAAATAATCAAGTAATTAAAATCGAATTTGCACGATTTATAACGATTTTTAATTTTGGAGACAATTCCCAATCGGTACACTCCAACAACAGTTCCATACAAAATAGAAGAACCAAAGATTATGCGGTAATTATTGTTGAAATAATAATGGTTACTACTTTATTTTCCATCACTTTTAAGTATGTTCAGTGTTTAGGTTGCCTAAGACATGCTTCTTCCAATTCAATTGACAACAAAGAGTAAAACAAAGCAAAATTTATTTTATGTAAGTAAAAGTAACATTAGCCTACTCGGATTTAACTTTTTTATCTAAAAATGTTATTGCACTACGTTTTTACAATAACGTATTTCAGTTTAAATTACAAATATTTATTTACAAGATGGAATTAAATTTTTTTTTCATTGCAAATTCCTAATGCAATGAAAAGTAAGTGGTCAACAAACGTATTAGCACCACATAAAAGATCGTTTATACATAAAGTAAATAGTCATGGGTCCAAGACTGATTCAGTGGGGTATCCTTCCAACCGGGCAACCCTTATTCAAATCCAAGCTGAAACAAGTCGATGATGTATATTAGATAAGTGGACATTGTTGCGTCACCATATTTCAAGAGGGATTCCAAACTTCTTCGTGTCCACATTGTGAGCATGTTAAAGATCTCGATCGGTGATTATTAGCCTTGATATCAGAAAATGGTTTATGTCATATAAACTGACAAATGATGAAATATATGTATTAGCTAATAAAGACATTGAAAATAATTCGATACGATTTGTGTATTTCCTTTTTTAAGTAGTGGTATAATTTTAATTGTTATGTTTTTTTTGTATCACATCATTTTTTGCATACCTTTTAAAGAAAATGATATGGAGATATAATATGGAGAACTTAAATCTTTCCATACCTAAATTTAATCATATCTTCTGCTACAGCAATATCCAGTTTAGTAATTTTTCTGCTAGCAAGAGTGCATGATCAGCATAAAAAGGCAAATTTGTTCATATGTGTTCATAATTTTGAATAATGGAATTTAATTCTTCTATGATTTTCAGTTATTATTAAAGCCCCGAATTTAGGTAATGATGACATCAAAACCAGGATTAGCTGTATGTCATGTGTTAGCGCGTAAATACGTCCATGCTGTGTGGCATAATATATCTTACCTTGTGTTTTTTTTTAGCGAATTCCGTAATATTCAAAGTTGACAATGTCAATTTATTATAAACACTCACTCGAAGAGTGGGTAGAGGCGCAACTAGCAATTAAAGCGCCTGTGGCCTGCCAACAAAAATCTATTCGATTTTTTAAAGATTTTTTTTCAAACATTTTTTTGTTTTTCGTCCAAAGGGACTGAGATTTGCACAGAATAGTAGGGTTCCAAAGTTGACATGGAATATGTGTTGGTGTTTTCTCATTTATTTTTTTGATATCTACATTCCTTCACGAGTTATAAGGACTTTTTAGTTTTGCTAGTTTATACTTCACATATTTAATATCTATTCGATCTGTTAAAGAATTATTTTCAAATTTTTTTGTTTTTCGTCCGAAAAATATAGTTTGATGTTACCCCCAAATTTGACTAGTGCAAAAATATGGTGACCTAAATGGCAAAACAAAAAGCACTGTTTTTCAAAAAACACGTAACTATGTGAACATACAAAGGTTTGTAATCTTGAGATTGAGATACAAGCTTTTAAATTTTAAGGTACACATGAGCAATATCGTGATAAGTGATTACAATCGGTGCGGAACAAAATCATTTATTTTGCAACACTCGCAACTCAAAATCAACAAAACTTGTGTTACGAGATTTTGACTTCTGAGCGACACCGACGAATTTTTTTGTTTTTTGTGATGCGTTTTGCAATACAACTAGTTTACGTATAAACATTTTCAAATGAAATAAAATTCTCTTTATCATGGTCTGCATACAAGCCGTCACTGGAAACCGATACCTCCCTCCGAGCTCTAGTTATTATGGAAAATCCCTACTCCAGATTTTGCCAAATATCTAAGAATTGATCGACAAGTTGATTATTATTTTATTGTTGTGCTAAATGGCATTTTGCAAAAACACGAATTATGAAATGACTGGCCCATATATTTGCTATCTATATGTTTGCTGGGTATTGTAACGTAGCTGGTATTTGTTTTAGGTTTCAAGTTTTGTTAGAATCTTCATATATTTGCTAGATTACATTAATTATTTAAAAAAATGGTGTTACAGATTTGTACAGTGTACACATTTTTAGAAAAGCGACCAAATTCAAAATAGCTAACTTGATAGGAAATGACTCATATAGTGCAATTGGTACTAGTTTTTACAATGTTTCCAATACTTTTTTTAACTCAATTTAAAAAAAGAATTTTCCATTAATTTCCAAACTATTAAACTTGTTCAAATAATTACTTTACATTGTTCATATGAAGAAAATATATAAATGTTTTTTAAATTCTGAAGAAATACCACTTAACATATTACTATGAAAATTAATGAATTATTATGGTGATCATGACTAACATATATGACACAAATCTAATTGTAATTTAACAGTTATCGAGAAAAAAAATTCTATTATTCTAAGCGTTGTATTAGTTTCCCCACTCTAATTAAATAAACTCTTCGTTAGATAAATTAACTTTAATTAAAGCTGTACATTTTGAAAAAGAGTTTGATGCAAAAAATTATAAAAATATCTTTTATTTATGTTTTTAACCCCATGCCATAAATTATTTTGAAAGCAAAAGATATACAACTGCATTGAGTTAAACGAATAAGAAATAGCAATTTTTGCCCTAGTTAAAAAAAAATAATAATAAAATTGTGACATTTTAAAATATTCGTAATTTATTACTTTTTTACTTTTAAAAACACGTTTACTAGGGAGCAAATGAACTTTTGTATATTATTAAATTTTGAACGCTAGATATTGCATGTTTAAGATAAGCATTATTATTACATTGTTGAAACACTGTTGATTCGATAACATTACAATTAATATAATATAATTAGCCATTTCTGTTTAGTAAACATAAAGGATCAGTGGAAAAAATTAATTAATTGACGTGACTACTATAAATAGTATTTTTAAATCAAATATTGTGTTGAACTTGTTCATTAATTCATGATTAACTTTGTATAACAGGTATGAAATTTTAATTAATCGTCCGGATAGTGTTAAATATCCATCACGTCATGAATGAAAATTGCTATAAAATAGCAATAGATGAAATAATTCTGTTTCAGACCGGTTTGTTTACAAGATGTATATTTTTTTAACGACTTATTTATGCGTATTTCTAAAAAAAAATTTAAAGGTCTTGGTTCCACATTTATAAAAATTCTGTCACTGACTATTTAAAAATTAAACAACAAAATTAAAACAAAAAAGTAATTAAGAATACCTTTGAATTATAATAAAAGCAAAATAGTATAAACTTACTTTATATAATTGTAAACACGCCAATCTTGTATTTAGTTCAATACACCCCAATAACCACCATAAACTAATTAAATAATATTTTTTCAGCTACTCAAGATGAAACAGCCACGTGACAGCAATGAATACCCGCACGCGTATTCTGTATTGTAAGACATTGTGGTTGCTTAGAGTTATAGCACTCTGTCCAAAAATGTAATTATGGTATTCTGTGGTAGCCATAGAGAGAAATACACATTAAAATTATCATCAATCGTTAATATATAGTTTAAATGCTAAAAACGTACCCTGAGCCGGTTTGTTTGGATAGATTTGTCGCATTTAATTATTCAGATTATTAATAATAGATTGTATTTATTCCAAAAAAGTGCTTTTCGTGATAAATCATTATTAATTTTAATTAAAGAACTAAACATAAACTTATTTGCAACATAAAAAACGTCGGCGACTTTGATCCCTTTACCGCCGTCAAAAGTGTCGACGTTTTTTATGTTGCAAATAAGTTTAAGATAAACTTTACATTTTCTCAGTTCGTTTCATAATTCACTGACATCATTTCCATTACATACTTCACTCTCTGCCAAATTTTCTATCAAATATTAGTTTTTGTACATAAGATCTCTACAGCATGCATTAATAACAGTCAAGAAAAGCTGCTTAATTTTTTTCTCGTTCCATATTTTTATTGTTTTCCGTCTTCTATATGCACGAATGACACAACAGAGTATTGTGCTTTTGAGTCATTTTGTGTTTGTTCGGGATCGATCCCATTCGAGATTCACTTTCCTTAGTTACGATAAGCTGATGAGGAACAGTAATTCTGAAACATGTGACCGTTGCTTCATCATCGTTTTCTTCTGTTCACGGTATATGTGGTTAGTTCCTGCTTGTTTTATTCTTGGATCACGTTAGCTTTTCCTTTGTTTTATACGAATAATGCTTATGGACGCCGCAGATATAGTCTAAAAATATGACCAAGTTAATGGATTTTAGGTCATTACTAACACGAAGCGAAGAAGTTTCAATTATTCAACAACATTATTAACAACAGTTTTCTGGTACGAGTTCTGCTTTACATTACTAGGAGCCCGAACGTGCATTCTTTGGACCACTAACTAATCATTCTATGATCAGATTATATTATGTCCACTGAAAGCAAAATCTCCCATATACATAGTGCGTCAAAGTCCAATATTGGCCTTATTAGAAGACTTTGAAAAATTAATTTTTTATGGAAGTGGTATAGTGTCAAAAGGCGCATATATTAAAAATATTTTGAAATATTCATGGCTGTATTTTTTTTTAAATACATCCTACATATTTTTATAATGTTATACATATATCTAACGACCTCCAGATTTTTTGTTTTTGATGTGGTGTTGCCGAGATATTCGAAAAAATATGAAAATTTTGGTCGAAACAAGGTTTAACAAACTAATTCGCTATGTATGTATTACTATTAATTAAGAACATTTATTTTGCAGTTATGTAGACAGGGTACATTTTTGATGTGGCACGTTAATTCTTTACAATTTTTGTGAATAATGTCATACACCTAAAATCGATATTTCCAGAGATATTTTTACTTTTTCATTGAAAATCGTTAAATTATTATACTTTTTATTTCTAACTGATCTAGTAACCATAATTTTGACATAAAGTGAGAATAATTGAAAGTTATCTTGTTGACGTTTATGTATTAACTATTATGACAAAAGTATTTCAGTATTTACACTTATTTTAAGTTACAAATTAGTTTGAAATTCGCATTTTCCAATAATGAATTTTTCATGAGAAGAAATGGTCGATATGGTTTATGTTCTGAGTGGGAGTGATAAAAATTGTTTGCTATCAACTCAAATTTGTAAGAGGCGATATGCGGAAAGAAAACAATCTTCTAAAAAATCATTTGAGAGGTTGATGGAATGATTTGACAATACGGGGAAAGTGGAGTATAAGCAAAAACAACGATTAAAAAATGTAGTAAATGAAGAAAACGAAACAGTCATATTTTTGAGCGTAACTGAAGATTCTCATCGTAATATAAGAGAATTGGTAAGAGAAAGCAATAATTGCCGATCTTCAGTCCATCGAATCCTACAAAAAAAAAACTAATTTCATCCCTACCACGTTCAACTAATGCAAGAACTGATTGATAGAGATTACGAAAACTCAATAAAATTTTTTCAATGGGCACAATAATTTTCATTATTTGACACAATCAATTCATACATCTCACAAACAAATAGTCAAATAAGATGATCATTGAATGTTTGGGGAGGAATGGCTGGGGATTGTGTGATAGGATCACATTTTTTGATGGTCGTGTGAATGGTCAAATTTATTTGGAATTTTTGCAGGACAACTTGGAAGAATTACTGGAGGTTGTCCCCAGGGATATTAGGGAGAAAGTGTGATACCTGCATGATGTGGCACCTGTGCCCCACACTGCAGCTATTCACGAACATTTAAACGACACTTTTCCAAATGGTTGGAGAGGAAGAGGACTCAATAGTCGGTCTGTCAGAATTCCTGATTTGACCAAACTTGATTTTTTTCGTGAGGCTATATTAAGGAGCAAGTCTACAAAACTCCTACAACTACAAAAGAAAATATGAAAGACAGATTAAGCGAAGTTTTTCAGAATATTACTGTAGATATTTTAAGAAATGTTAGTAGAACATTCGAAAATTATCTACAGATATGCATAGATGTACTGGGAGGTCACTTTGAATAGTTCCTATAAACATTAGGTATTATTTATTTGATTAATTTAGGTCCAAAATAAATTTGATTTTTAAAATAGTGCCAAATTTTGTATTTCCTGTTATCGTATTTTTCTGTTCCTATTATTTATGTCAACTTTTTTGTAATATGATTATGATTATGATTATAACGATTATTTATAAATTTTTGAGATACTCAAATGTGACTTAATTAAATTATGAAACTGTGGTAACCATGAACCACCCAGGAAAAAAAATATATCAAAATCATGGCTACTAGATCAGAAATAAAAAGTATAATAATTTAATGATTTTTAATGAGAAAACTGAAATATCTCTTGAAATATCGATTTTAAGTATGGGACATTATGGACAAAAATTGTAGATAATTAACATGCCAATTTAAAAATATAATAATATACAGGTTGTTCTATTTGGAAAAATTAAGAAAATGTACTTTGAAATGTTCTAAATTATCGCTGGTGTAAAAGACACCTTGTATAATAATAATCAATATTTAGTGGTTGTGTCGTTGAAGTACATGCCTTGTCTACATAACTGCAAAATAAATCTCCTTAATTAATATGTAGTAATACATATACAGCGAATTAAGTTGTTATACCTTGATGCGACTAAAATTTTCATATTTTTTCTCGGCAGCGCTCAAAAACCAAAAACCTGGATGTCGTTGGAACGTAATTTTACTCTGAATTCAAAAATGTAAAAACATATAGGGTGTTCTATTTAAAAGAAATGATAGTCCACTGTACTCACCCTGTATATTTCAAAATATTTTTAAAATGTGCGCTTTTTGACGTTGTACCACTTCCATAAAAAATTGTTTTCTAAAATCTTCAAATAAGGCCGATACTCGACTTTGACGCACTATTGACATCCTGTATTCCTGTTTAACATATTAAATAAACACCCGCATCCAAAGCTGCACGGGCGAGGGTTACACTTATGAAAAAACGCGGACACACAACCATTGCCAGTGTCGGTGGCGGGATTCGAATCCACAGTTATAAGGGAGAGATTATCTAGTCACACTTGCCATTGTACGCTCTAACCTACTACATCACTGAGCCGGAGTTATATATATACATATATATATATATATATATATATATATATATATATATATATATATATATATATATATATATATATATATATATATATATATATATATATATATATATATATATATATATATTTTCACATTTTAGCTTATTTTAATACCGTTTTACATAATAAAATTATAAATACAGTGGATTTATGTCTAGATATTCTCTTTTATCTGATTTCAAAAATTGTATAAATGTTTTAATTAAATGTTGTTTAACTAAAATTTGGCAACTCTCACTGTTTGTGTATAAAAAAAGAGATGATTTAATTTATGCAAAACTAATTTATTATTATATTTTAAATATCTTATTTATAAAATATAAGAAGACACAAATAGTTACAGATATTATTATGTCCTCTACGATTACTGTCTACTATGTGTTTACAAAAATATTTTCTTTATATTCTGTTAGGAAAAATTTATAAGAAAATGAAAGTCAAATGAATTTAAACTGGAATTTTTTTAACTCAAGTTCAGATTTTTCTTGTCAAAAATCTTTGATTTCTTTCATAAAAAACCCGTTTGTCCTCAAACACAATCTTTTCCCAATTAAGTGTCAATTAGAAAAACGGGCGAAAAATATTTCATCTTCCAAGGAGCAGAAGTATTGCCAGTTTATAGGAGTTAATCTGATGACTTTTTAAGACCATTTATATTGTATTTTTATTCATGTTAAATGTCTAGTTAGTACCTTTCTCGAATGTGGATTTTCTTTCGACTGATTTCGATAGGTAGTATCGTCTTCTTCATAATGTTGTTGTTGGTGTTTCATTCGTGTCCTGAACTAAGCAATAAACCCAACCTCTACCCTCTTCAGGTAGTCAAATTTAATAGTTATTTTACATTCCCCATGAGCAAACAGACTGGTATCAGTAAAGAAATTATTTATCGAATAATAATTTTGCTGCAATCTTAATATTTACCACTGCTTAATCTTTTTTCGAATATTAAAATATAGTTTCACATTACTATCTTAATAAGGGTAATTAATTAAATTTGTTTTAATATTAATCAAATTAATATCGTTTCTTTGCCTGGAAACGTATATTTTTCTAAGTTATACATAATTCCAAATGATTATAATTTTGTATACCTAGGCTTATATTATTTTATGCACTTTTTTAAATGAAAATGTTGGGATTATTATTTAAATTTTTGGTAGATTAATTTTGTACAATTTATTTTATTATGACGTATGTATCCTCGTTTAGGGTTTCTAAAAATACTTTTTAATTTGAGAAAAGTATAATTTATAATCCGTATTGCTTAAAACATTTCTGATTTTATATTTCTTCATTTCATGAAAAATAACCTTTTCCTATCTATAAATTATGGGTCATATAAATCTTTTCAAATTATCGTATTCCTAACCTCAACAAATAAACCAAGGATTACAGCCTGCGCCAATGATATAAATTAATGATATAATAATAAAATCGTTTCAAATGTGATTTTTCTACCAATAATGATATAAAAAAATACTAAGGGTCTGTTATTCCACCTCCCATTAAATCTATTTGACAAATAAGTTCCACTATTAGATATAAACAATTATTGATATTGATACAAACTATATTCATGGAAACTGTATAAATTTAATAGGATATGGAAAGAAGATAGTTTCCTTGGATAAAATTGTTTCCATGGAACTTATTTATCAAATAGATTTAATGGGAGATGGAAAAAACCGGCCCTAAGTCTACTAAATATAGTGTGGCAATCCGTTTTGGACTTACATTAAAATAAACAACTGAAAACTTTTAACGGACACTTGTAAATTAACACCCCTTATTAAACTTTTGAAATGGTCATTTTATATATTTTGTTTTCAAAAACAGTTAGCTTAGTCTCTAAATCTAAGCTGTACTTACAATTTATATTCCACTCACAGCTAAAACACAACTAAAAATGCCACTATTAATAATAGACTCAGTCACACTTATCTGTTATTAATAATATAACTATTTAAAATATTTGTATATTAAAATATGTTTACAATTAAATTCACTAATATACGTTGTTGTTAATTGCTAGTATTAGGTACCTATAGCTGAAATATAATTCCTTTGTAGACACATCGAAAATATTTACAATATGAATTTTTTTCATAAAATAAGATCCAAATTTAAGTAGATGGCCATGACTGAAAACGAGCTCATTAGTTCTTAATTAATTATTGTGATAATCTAAGGCATGTTTAACATTACTGTGAAAGTAAATTAATTGTATAGTTTTGCTTTAAATTAGGAAATTCACATACACTTGTTTAAATTTTGTGATGATAATTATTGTCGTACTGTCAAACCTACGATTTATGGCCTCCTTGAACTAAGACAATAATGTCTAAATACATTATTTATATCAAGACATTAGAATTAGGCGACTCGTGAGGTTGGTAAAGGGCACAACCTACATAAAAATTAATAATAGTATGGACGTAAAAGCTGTTTTCAAATTAATAGTATTTTTTTACATGTCTGAATTTACACAGGTCCACGATCCACTTTCCGACTTTTCCGATTATTTACTGATGCTTCACTGAATAAAAGCGGGAAATCTACATGCCATGTACCCCAAAAAAAAATACGACGCAACTACGGACAACGGTGCTCAGTTTCGGAATTTTGTCTCTTATTAACGCAGTGTAGGTTCCCACGTAATAATTTAAATGCCTTTTTAGATTTATTTAGGTTTTATCAGTGGTTTATAGTGGCCAGATCATAAAATGGTGATTTATATGCCAGATGTATTTATTATATGTTAATACCGCGAGTAAATAGTAGATTTCAGGTCTGTACATATCGTATTGTACAGGTATTGGTATACAACGTGGTGAAAAATAGATGTTTTTTCAGAAGCACACGCTCCATTTCGCTATGCGGGTCGTCAGAACGGTTTAGCACACGGACTCCATCACATTGCAGAAACTGTTAAAGACTGTTATCCCACAATAGACAGATTAATAGCCAGCGTGAAGAAAACATTTTCAAAAGCGCCGAATACGTCATTACCACCACAGCATGTTGTGACGTATTGGGGGCACATGGTTAGAGACAGCAAGCTATTATTATGTTTATTTTGAGATAAAACATGTTTTAAGTAAGATTGTTCAATATTAATATGGTTTATGGGTACAGTCGCCATTATCTCTAGTGATCAAGCGATGTATAATGATTAGTCATATTGGGAATGTTCCGGATTGAACAAAAAATGTAATTTGTATCTAATAGAAATGTTTTCTAAAAAAAAATGTCTAACACTACACCATATTATGGGCGGATGCTACCGATTTATTTATTTTTAAATCACCTGAAAAGAAGATGAATTACTTACATTTTTTTTTAAATTTGTGTTTTTAGGAAATGCACGAATTTTTACAAACTACTCAACCCATGTTTACCAGTAAACGTCATTGAAAATTTTATTCCACTGTGAGGCGTCCCAACACTTTATTATAAGTAGTCGTCTATAAACTGAATCGTTCTCAGTAGTCATATTATGTCCATTTTATAACTGATATGCATGCGGCGCATATACACTACTTGACTCGATTGCATGCAAAACCTGTGTTTAGTACGATAAAAAGTAACAGAATTAGAGTTTAAATATGCAGGAGAGAGTTGATTGTATACTGTTCGTTGCCACTAAGGCGCTTGGTGCGATACAATGCGCAAGTGAATGTCGAATTTAGCAACAGCGCATAGCAACTGTCTTTGTCGTCTACCAGTTTTCTATTATTCCATCACTGTCTGCTAAATGAAACGCAAGTTTTGCATGAAATCTAGTCCAATAGTGTATATCGTATTAGGATCAAAGGAGTGTAGCCCTAGATTTATTTGCATCATTTTAATCGGCTTAGGGGCTCAGTGCTTACACTGACCAAGGGTCCCGCGTTCGAAACCTGGCTAGGGCATGAATGTATAGTGGTGTTTTTAAAAATACCGAGATGGTAGCACAGTTGGCTAAAGCGTTATTGCGTGACAGAACACGGCTAGTCACTGTCTATCTTTCCTGAGTTCGAGTCTCTGCTGCGACATCTGACAAATGTCCGAGGGAATGGTTGCTGTATATAATATGTCTGTCTTGGTTGAGTGGTAGAATAGCAATGTTTTAAACTCCGCCAGGACGTTAATATATATAAACAGAAAAAAATTACAAAACATCCGCTCAAAGCATTTGAGTGTGACTTTCAAGTTTTAATATGATGCTGATCCTAAACCAAGTGTGATTTATTATATTATACTCTTCAGATATTCTACGTATAAAGATTTGGACAATTCATTAAAATATGAAAGATTTGATAGTAGTTTTAAAAAGAGGCACGTAAGCCCTTCTCTAGCTAGGTCCCTGCACTTTTATAATGGTTTTAAATCAGTTTTATGGAAGCCTTCCTGACTATTTACGTTCATAAGTAGTCTTACAAATAAGCCTTGAGGATATCTTGTAGAGTATTTTGAAATTAAAATTATTACTTAGGTTAATAAATTGGATATGGAACAGAGTACATCAGGAACAACCAAAAAATAGATGGAAAATACAGCACATACTAATCTATTCGCGTCATTGTGTCTAATATGCCAATTTTCGGCCTCAATGAGCAATCACCACAAGGAGACTTATGTACTGGTCCTCTCCAACTGGCAAGTTAAACAAAATAGATTGATAGCTCGTTTTCTCCAAGTATGACATATTATCGAAATGAACTACAGCATCTGGGACTGTGAAGTGAATATATATTGATATTTTTGAATAGTACCGTATCTTTAGTAATATTTCTTAAGGATATTCTACTTAGTAAATTTTGAATTATAGGTCTCTCTCTTTTATTATTAACATTTTTCAATAGTTACTTAAGTAATAAAACGAAATACGTAGAATACTGTAATTTTAAGTCTGACGAAATTCATGTTAACTCGGGGGTGACTCAGGGCTCCATCCTGGGCCCATTCTGTTCGTTTTATTCATTAACGACATAGTGAGTGATTTGGATGTTGGCGTCTTACTGTATGCTGATGATGTAAAGATTTTTACCTCCATAAAATCAGTAGCTGATTGTGAAAAGTTACAAAATAACCTTTTTACAATTAAAAAATGGTGTGACAAAAATAACCTCCCACATAATGTAGAGAAATGTAATGTTATGTCGTATAACAGAAAAAAAGATTCAATACTCTATGAATATAAATTAGATAATATTGCGCTGACCCATCCCGAGTTTATCAAAGATCTCGGTGTCGCGTTCGATGACAAGATAACATTTAAAAACCATATCGAGCAAATTGTACAGTATTCATATAGAAACTTGGGTTTTGTTATAAGAAATACTAAAGGTTTTACAGTATTTCCGTATTTCTACTGCTTTTTAACACCTTCGTGTGGTCAAAATTTTAACATGCATCTCTAATCTGGAATCCCGATTATTTAGTCTATGCAAACTCGCTAGAAAATATTTTAAGACGCTTTTTAAAATTTATATCGTATGTAATAGATAGATTTTACCCTGAAGTAGGGATCTCACCACAAATACCTCTCACAAGATTTGCTGTAGAAAGCCTCGAAATGCCTAGAAATAAACAAGCATTGCCATTTTTATTTAAATTAATACATAATGTGGTAATTTATCCACCTCTACTAGAAAAACTGACTTTTTTTCTATACCACGTATTCAGTCTGGACATGCCAACACCTTCTATCTTGCCACAGCTAGGACATATCCCTTAAAATTTTCTCCCCTTTATTTTATTAGTAATACCTATAACTAACTACTTCCATTTGAAACATTTTTTCTTACCCTGACTAGCCCTAAATATATATTAACAATATTTTTTGTCCAAGTTATAGACGTAAAGAAACAAAGATCAAATTGATTAGATTGTTTGGTTACAGATATATTATAAAAAATAATAAATTTCGTTTTTAACTTATACTTACATACAATCTAAATTAACACTTTTATAAGACAGCCGGCCGTCGTATTTACCGTACTTGTGCTATTATCAGAGCTACGAAAAATCTTTGGACGATTAATGCTCATCGGTGTAACATTTACCTAAAGCAACAAAATTTATTGTTAAATTTATAATTCATTTCTAAATCTAGCGTATTCTCGGCATATCAAAAGTTAATATATTCTCTTTAACGGCTACGATATAGCACTGCTGATAAGATTCCTGGGAGAATGCTAAGCGCTGCTTTTTCACCGGATTGGCGTGAATTCTAAGCGTTAACGTTTCAAATATAAAAAAAAACCACCGTCAGCAAAATTTTGGTCCACCAGGGACACCGAAAAGTAAGAAGAAAAAGAGAAAGAGCCGAACCGTGAGCGAGCTAAAACCTAACCCGTTTTTAAGAACAAAAATTTCAAAAAATTAAGGAAACATAATAATAATTTAAAAAAACTCTATTTGGAATCTCGCACAAAACGTCTCGCCGTGTTTAGTTAGTAGAACGATAAAAAGCATAAAGTGTTGTGATTTGTGAAAGTAAATAAAAATAATAAGATACTCTCCGGTTATAAAGGTAAGTTGACCAGTTGGAGAAAGTCTCAGAGTTGGATATTTTTGCCAGGCAACCCATAAGTTACGTAATTGTTTTATTTACCCCTCTGTCATTGCAAATTGTATGGCGTAACACGAAGAAAAGGGCCCAAAGGACTAGACTCCCTGAGGACAGGCACGCGTATAACACGCTGAACAGGAGAGTCAATGCTGCCCTCCAGGAATACCGTCAAAAAGGATAGCAGCGTCACCTGGAATCGCTGGACCCACAGGACAGGAGCATCTGGAACACCCAGCGTGCTCTGCGGAACAGGCCGAAACCGATGTCCCCAATCCACGGAGAGAATGGGATTGTCTACACTTGCCAGGAAAAAGCCGAAGCATTCGCGGACAGCTTGGAACTGCAGTGTAGGGAAAACCAACTCGATGATGAGGACGAGGACTGGGTTGATGACGTGGAACGCAGAGTGCGTTGGATGCTTCACCTGCCAGACGATGATCACATCCGTCCGACCACTACAGAAGAGGTCAAGGAGATTCTAAGGAGCTTAAAGCCGAGGAAAGCTCCTGGATGTGACAAGATCGGAAACATCGTCCTCAAGAAGCTACCCAGGAAAGGGGTAGCAGTCCTGGTGAATATCATCAACGGGATCTTGAGGCTCAGATATTTTCCGGACAGGTGGAAGAAGGCCGACGTCATAGTCATCCCGAAGACAGGTAAGGAACTAATCTTTACCTCCTCTTACAGCCCCATCAGCCTACTCTCAGCTGTGAGCAAGGCAGCCGAGCGCGTCATCTTGAGAAGAATAGAAGAGGAAACCGAAAAGCTCCAAATCATCCCGGATGAACAGTTCGCGTACAGGACAGGACACAGTACGGAACTCCAAGTGCTCAGGATCAGCGAAGAAGTCACCAAAGGTTTCAACCAAAGACAGGTCACGGCGGCACTACTCATGGACGTTGCGAAGGCTTTCGACTGGGTCTGGCACGATGGTCTACTAGCTAAAATGATGAGTATGGGTTATCCCATTGCACTCGTCAAACTAGTTAGATCATACCTGCACGGGAGACAGATGCGAGTGAAGATCAGGGACTGTGTGTCCACGTATCGACCGATGGAAGCCGGAGTCCCCCAAGGCTCTGTGCTGTCACCCCATCTGTTCGCTGTCTTCACCTCTGATCTCCCAAGGGCCGAAGGCACCGCAATGGCACTCTACGCGGACGACACGGCCGTCACGGCCAGATCCTGGAGAGCACGAACAGCCACCAGAAGACTCCAAGAGGCAGCCTCTCTTCTGGAAGAATGGTGTATCAAGTGGAAAGTCGCAGTCAACGCGGAGAAAAGCCAGACAATTCTCTTCAGGAAAGGACGCAAGGAAACCCCCACAGGACACGTCTCTATGTTCGGCGAGGACATCCAATGGCACGATTCCGTCAAGTACCTCGGCGTAATCATGGATAAAGGCCTGACATGGAGACAGAACACCGAAGCCATCGTGGTAAAGGCCAAGCGGACGAGAGCTCTCATCTACCCGATGGTAGGGAACCAGAGCAGGCTCAGTCTGAGGAACAACGTCATCATGCCAAATGGATATTGGCGCGTCATAGCTTTTGACACTGTAGGAAAACAATTTGTATGATCTGCTAACTAAACATGTTGTTTTAAGTGCATTTTGCGGTTTTAAAAACTAGTATTGGTTATTTAACATCTAAAACAATTCTTATTGTTTTATTTCGTTAATTTTGATCTTAAGATAGAGATGAGTTTGTATTTTACGGAATTGTCTCGTGATATACATGAAAAAATCTCCACTAGTTTAGATATACACATGGGAATATTGTAAATTCTTTAGTTTTTAAGCGTAATGCCCTACACAAAGGAAGATGCATTCAAAAGCCATAAAACATACAACTAGTTCGTCTGTGGTTGAGTGAAGGAAGTACTTTTTAAGAAATTTCTCACAAAAAAGAGCTTATCGCCAAGATTCTTATCAATTATTATCAGTCACAATCTT
The DNA here is from genome assembly GCA_029963845.1 of Rhamnusium bicolor. Taxonomy (NCBI): domain Eukaryota; kingdom Metazoa; phylum Arthropoda; class Insecta; order Coleoptera; family Cerambycidae; genus Rhamnusium; species Rhamnusium bicolor. The sequence goes on along the minus strand of JANEYF010002177.1, from coordinate 1,106,990 downwards.
ACTGTGACACAGTAATTTATTATAAAAAATTGGTTATATTTCCGTTTTTAAATTGCACAATGCTCACAAAGATGTAAATATTTTGAGGTTCCCATTTTGTATGTCCAAAAAACACAGATATTATGAAAAATAACAAATTTAATGATTCTGTGGAAAAATATAAATCAATCACCATAAAACCTGAATCGAGACCTGAACAGATATCGTTTTGTTTTCCTACAGTTAGGGAACTTTGATATACGCACGCGACCTATAGCAACAATTCAGAGCGTCTATTGGTCTATACTTATCCGTCCTAAATCCATATTTGTAATTATTAAGTCCACCATTGATGTTATGTAGAATTTTCTCCTATCAAAAGCCATATTATCATATTAATTGATTAATCAACCGTTTGATTTCAAATGTGCGATAACCATAATAAATGCATAAAGAACATTAGTAAGGACTTTCTCTAGGAATATGACCGTGTAGGACTGCACCCCTAAGACATTACTTGAAGTAACTTGACACTAGGAGGACAAAATATAAGTATACGTATATTGATGATAGATATCAAGATTATCACTTATCAAATAGTAGAAATGCCTCGGTCCACTATAAAGGCAAACCTATTACCTGGGTTAAATCTACCAGATAGTTGGGAATTATCATTGATCATAAATTAAATGTTCATGAGCATATCTCATATATGTATGTAGGTACATCCAACAACGTTTGAAAGGCAGCTCTAACGTTGTTGATCAATGACAATTCCCAAGTATTTGGTAGATTTAACCTAGATATTAGGTTTGCCTTTATAGTGGACTGAGGTATTTCTACTATCTGATAAGTTCTTCTAATATGTTTTAGGAGAATTAGAAAGACAGCTCTAATTCTTCGAAAACATATTAGAAGAACTTAGGGCACTGCCCTAGACACTATGTGCCCATTCACCATGTCTTATGGCTCCCATACTGTTTATAATGGTGTATGTGTGCGTGTGTATGTTGCTAACACGACATATTTCTTCAGATCCGATATGACGTACATATTTTAACAACACAGATAAAGTTGATGAAATTCTACATATTTATCTCCAGTCTGGTTATTTTTAAAATATATGGATCCATTATTATATCATCAGACATTAACTATTAAAATATGTCGTCAGTGTGGGTTAACTATAAACTTTGTGGTTTGGTGAATTTATGATATTTATAGTACCTAATACTTTAATCGCTACAATAATAAATAATCAGTTTCATAGCCCTAGCTTATGAAACTTCTTGGTGGTTTCTTAAAAAAAAAAGTAACAGCGGCCGCAGGTATTAAGTATTTTTTATATATTTCTTTATTATCTTTCCTTGATGAAAAAATATCTCTAGTATCACGTAAAATAATTTGTACTAAATAAATATCTCGATCCGATAATCGTTACCCATAATCATTTCGCTGCTCAAATATTTTTCTCATCTTTCAGTATATCAGCAGTTTATCAACATTTTCATTATGAACAACTTAATTTTGCAATGAATTCAAGAAATTGTTAAATCCTAAGCTACATTTGAAGGGCTTCATGCAAAAAGTCTAAGTGATTCGTAGGTTTTTGAACTAAGGCCGACATCTGCTACTTGACTGCCATACCATCCTGAAAATCAAGCAAAATTACGTTGTAAATAACTCGATCATACATGGAAATATTAAGAAAAAAATTTTTTAACCATTCACCTAGTTTCAGTATAATAACAATGACAATATGTGGAATTGTTAAAAACTCCTTTAAATAAAATATTTTATTTATTTATTTATTTATTTATTTATTTATTTATGTATTTATTTATTTATTTATTTATTTATTTATTTGCATACACTGCTCAACAGGTAAACCCATTTCTAGAGCAGGAAAATACACGAAACAAAAAATACAATACAGTATCAGTATTTAGTTAAAGATATTTAAAAAGAAAAAAACCATTGTATAAAAATAACAATAAAACATTGTATAAAAATAACAATAATATAATTTCAGACAGTTTAAGACGGAAAAAGAAAAAAGAGAAACAAAGACTCAGTTATTATAATATTTTTTAATAAAATTAAGGGTACAACGAAAAATATCAAACTGCCCACAGTTGTTGTTGTAATTGTTGCACATAGTAAATAGAGGAGAGAATCTAAGAATATTAGAGTGCGACAATGAGAGGTAAAAAGTTTGTGTTCTCCGAAAATTCACACTAGGAACATGAAAATTTAATTTCCATAATAATTCTTGGCAGTCCATTTGATTGTGTAAGATTTTATATAGAAATATTTGAGAAAAATATTCGCGTCTATTTTCAAGAGATGTCATGGAAAACTTAGTCAACAACTATTGTTGGGGAACACCGATAGATGGGTATGCTCCCTCAGACTTAAGCCATAATAGTTTTAAGAATAGTCTTTGCACTTTCTCCAAAGAGTCTACGTGATTTCTGTAGTGAGGGTTCCAAACAAGAGACGCATATTCAAGTTTAGACCTAACAAAAGCAAAGTGTAAAGTTTTAAGTGTACTGATATTCGAGAAGTCTCTAATTAGGAACCCAAGAGTCTTAAGAGATTGAGTCACTAAATTATTTATGTGAGGTATAAGTGAAAGTTCGCCATCGAATATTACGCCAAGGTCAGCAAGAATAGAAGGTCGTTGAAGGACTGCCTTGTCAATACTGTAATTAAACATAACAGCCTTGGACTTAGTTGTGTAGGTCATAACGTTACACTTAGACACATTCAGATTTAAGTTGTTTTCAACACACCAATTAAATAAGTTTGAAAGGCTATTTTGCAGAAAAACGCAGTCCTCCAAACAAGAAATTACTTTAAAAATTTTGACATCATCAGCGTAAAGTAGACAGGACACATAACATTCACAATATCGTTAATGAATATGTTGAACAACAGGGGACCGAGAATTGACCCCTGTGTGACTCCGGATGTAGCAATATATTCGACAAACTGGAAACCATTATACGCAACATATTGTCTTATATCCGAAAGATAAGCATGAAAAAATAATAACAGAAACGGCGAAAAATCAAAACCAGACATTTTGTTTAGCAGTATGGAGTGATCCAGAAGGTCGAATGCTTTCGAGAGATCTGTATATATTACGTCAAGTTGCCTGCGTTGATCAATAGCTTCAGAAATAGACTGGGTTATGCATAACAGATTAGAGGTGGTAGAACGTCCTGTCATAAAACCATGTTGGTACACCGATATTTGGTTGCTAACGCTATAGTAAATGTTATCATGGAGTAAAATTTCAAGGGCCTTTGAAAAATTACGTATGGTAGATATTGGTCTAAAGTTGCTAATATCATCTTTATCACCCTTCTTAAAAACCGGACACACTTTTGAACATTTCCAGATTTCAGGGAGGCAACAGCTTGTAACACACAGATTAAATAAAAACGTAAGCGGGTGTGTAAAAATACTAGCACAGTCTTTTACTAAAAATGCAGGAACACCATCAGGCCCGGTCGTTAACTTAGGTTTTAGTTTTTTTCAGAGCGTTAAATACCTCATTTTCATCAAAGCACCTGATATTAATTGTGGAATTGTTGATTGCCTGATTGTGCGTAGATTTAAATTAAAGAAAAACAAAATAATTTCATTTATTTCTTTTAAGTATTTAATTCAAAACTCTTATTTTTATATCATTGAGGCTGCAATTAAAAATATCGAGCTCACTACACAAGTCATTGAAATTATTACAGATATTTAATTTAGATGAATTTTGCAATATGTTGGTACGTGAAGTGTGTAGTGGGTAAATAGATTACTTCGGTGCTTCGAGAGATTACTCTGGGAATGTGAAAATTTAATTCACTAATTATTTCAGGTGCATCAAAATCATTGTGTATCACTTTAAACAAAAACATTTGAGTTAATTATACTCACCTGTTCTCAAGACTAGACTAGAATATCTGTCAAGCAGATTATTCTGCGGAAAACCAATAGCTGGATATGGTGGAGTAGTTGACTAGAGCAGGCGATGGTAAGCGTGACTATATAATCTCTACATTGTCCTGCTGGTTCGATTCCTGCAACCAGCACTGGCAATGTCGGTGGGTATGGTGGTGTGTTCGCATTTTTTCATAAGCGTAACCCTCGCCCGTGCAGCTTCGGCTTTTTGCTTTATTTCTGTGGTGTTTATATGTTATGTTATAGTTGTGGTAAATGTTATAGTAGAGGGATGAACCGAGGCGAGACGCGCTAGGATCCGGTCGGTCTAAACGAGAGGGATGATGTGTTAGATCGCCCTCGACCACGGCCGTCATCTACTATATTCTTTGCCGATAACCATCCCAAAGTAATTTCAGAAATCTGCGCTAAACTGCTTCTAAGTTATTTTTATGTACGTCATAACCAGGACACTAAATAAGTGATGAATACTCGAGTTTCGATGTGACAAATGATTGGTATAGCATTTTCAACGTAAAGGTATCAGTAAAATCACGACTAGAACGTGCTATGAATCCAAGGATTTTAAAAGCTTCAGAGACAATGGCATCAATGTGACTAGTAAAGGATAATTTAATGTTAAATACGACTCCAAGGTCACGAAAAGTTATTAATCTCTGAAATGCGACAGTATCCAAATGGTGGTCAAAGATAAGTGACGATGTTTTTGAAGAAAATAACATTACGTTAAATTTGTGAGCGTTAAAATGTAATTTATTTACTGTGTACTAATACACACAATACACATAAATATCTATGTATTTATTTTATTAACTCATGTTTGAAGTTGGAGACAGTCATTTATATCTTCAGATTGAGTAGACTTTTAAGTCATCAACATATAACATAGTTATTTCCTTTATTATAGCATTAATAAATATATAAAAAACAGAGGCCCTAAGATAGACCCCTGAGGTGGCAATAAATTCAATATACTTGAACTCATTAACAAAAATGTGTTGAACCTATTCATTAAATAAGCTTGATTTAAATAAAAGTAGTAGCGAATCTGAGAAGCCATTTTTTTTAGCTTATTAAGTAGTAACTGGCGAATAAGTCTGTCAAACGCTTTAGAAAAGTTACACATAATAAATTCCATGTTGATGATAAGAAATTTTGGTGTTTATGAAATAATACATACTGTCATGAAGTAGGATGTCTAGGACTTTATAAAAGTTACAAATTACGAAAATTTTGCAGTTTTTTAGATATAAATTAAAAACTACTGTCAACGATGGCACGATCTTTTAATAGGAATGCCGGTATGCCATCAGGACCTGTTGTCATTTGGGCTTAATCCGTTTTAACGCCTGTAATATCTCTACTTCATTAAATGACTATATTTACAATCAAGTTATCGTTTAAACAGTCGGAATTGATGGGAGTACTTTCAATATTCAAAAAGGAGTCAGTATAAGATTAACTCAAACAGTTCACAAATGCGTTTAATATATCATTAGAATTATATAATCGTACATCATCAAAATACATTTCTTCAGATACATTGGCTGACTGAGCCTTTTTTTACTATTAATGAATGCCTAAAATTTGTTGGGATCGTTTTTAATATTATTTGCAGATATTTGTAAGAAATTACTGTAATCTGTATGTATGTCTCGCTTTATTTCAAGTTTAACATTTTTAAAATCATCATAATCGAAAAATCACCAAGCCTTGTATACCTGCTTTTAAGACATTCTTTCAGATAGACCGTTTTTATAATGTTGCGGTTAAACCAAGGATATTTTCTATTACGCACAGATTTTTGGGTACGTAGGATTCGAAAACAGACTCAAGTTTATCATAAAATTTTGAGCGTACGCTGTTGATATCATTATAGGAGGAAAGAAATGACCAATCAGTATTGAGAAGACTATCGTATAACTTAGGGAAATCAGATTTTCCAAAATTATGTAGATTAATTTATTATAGTTAGTTGGGAAACTATTATTCAAGTTTTCAGTGGTGTTCACCTCAGCCGATAGGTCAGAGTTAGATGGTGCTTATCTTCACTGATCAGTGGATCGATAGACTGAGGTACGACACAATTTTTGTTATACAAAATTAAATCAAGAAGTTATGTTTCAAGTTATACTGAGATAATTTGTTAGCATTTAGAAAATTATTAAATGCTCTTATTTGACCATTAGATTAAGAATGTTTTAATTATAAGCCGTATTTAGAAATACTAAAATCACCTAATTACATCACTATTTCATCATCATTATTTTGCAGATATTTTAAAGTACCTAGCGTCTCAAAGAAAGTCGCAAACATATATATTTGGTGGTTTATAAATGATAAATACATAAAAATATTGATAATTAATTGAAATTTTTACACCTGGTATATCAATAGCGGGTATGTTGTTTAAACCAGAAGAATCAAGGTTTAATACGGAAGAAATATATTTCATATTTACTGCTATTTGTACATCTCCACTTCTTGAGCGATTAATAATAGCAAAATTACCTATCGAAAACAGAGGGATCAAGCGGGGTTTCAGTAAGAGGCTATTACGGATTACTCAGAGGACACTGATGAATTAATTTCAGTTCTTTTAGTTCTGATGCCACGCGTATTTACATGAAAAAAAGCTTGGAGTGCTAAATTTGAATCACCCCCTACGCATATCTGAGTCAATAACTTAAAAAAACTGAACGCTGTTCTGATGCAGAACTTTGCTTAAATTACACAATTAAATTACACCCTGTATATTATATAGCATTAATAATTTTTTTGTGTTTTGTATTTTTGTATGTCTGAGTTAAGAGTATTCTGAAATACACTTCAGCACAAACATTTTGTCAGGACGGTTAATAATATTTATAAAGTATAGAACAATTCAGAAGAATCAAAAGTGATTTATTCATTAGTCCTGCTCAAATTTACGTCTATGGAAATAAATAATTAATAATTTTCTATAGTTATATTGAAATTAACCATATATACGATTAATGATTTCGCGGCAGAAATTCAAATTCATTGTTATGTATCTTGGTGATAGACACTGCACCAAATTCTAAACTTAGCAACCGATTCCAAAAATAAATATAATGAATGTAGACATAGTCTTGTGGGTTGCATTGCTTTTTCTTAAGCAAATGAATTCATATTTTTTTATAATAACACTTGTTACAAGTGACAGAGAGTCAAAATTATTTGAGGTAAGTTTTTACAATCATTTTATATTATTGATAATTACAGATTTTACACACCTTCATTTATGATTATAATTTTTCTTTTGAGACTACACGTGACGATACACCTAACCTTATAATATGTAATCACTTTAAAAATTCTTGCTTAAAAGAAATTAAACAAATTGTTGCTATATAATAAATTTCTACATACCTACTTTTACAGCATCATTGTCATATAATCTGTAAAGGAGATGTTTAAGTTGCTAATTTTATATTTTATTTCTTTAAATCTTCCAATAGTGGAATTTTAAATTTTTAATGAAAGCGACATGGACAAGTTTTTGATTAGCTTTTTTTAGAATAAGTGTTGTCTATTTTCTATTTATGTATACAGGGTGTCTTATTTGAGACAGTAACACCCTCTTATTTTGGAACGCGTTGACTGATTTAATTTTTTATCTGGGCCATAGTACTCGATTTGACCATACGGAAAAATTTGAAATTTTCATATTTTCAAGGCGTTAAATGGATCAAAATTTCGAGATCGACTATTAGGCAATTCTTTTATCGAAAAAGTGAATAGCATATTCATTTCGGACATATATCGAATACCATACAAATATTGAGCTCGACACCTAATATAGGGTGTAAGTAAAATTTTTAAATTTTTGACTTTTCGACTGACGCTGTATAAAAGTCCATTATGTTTACAAAAGAGGTAACGTAATCATTCGGTTTAGGACTACATCAGATACCAAGGTATGAAGTTTCATCGCTGTTACGTCTACAGGTAGATGTCTAGTTCATCAATGAAGTAATAAAACAAAAGTCAAATAAGTATTATTATATTATCATTTTAATAGCACGAACAATGTCAAATAATACAAAAGTCATCAATACTTTAAAAATCAACAAAAACTAAAAACAAGAACAATCGAATGGAGATAGTTTATAACTTAAAAATTTAACATATCCCAAATTTTCGTGTTCTCTGTCCCCAGTTTGATGCTTCGTTGGTTCAGGTAGCTTCTTATTATGCGGCGAATAGACGGCGCTATCTCTCTCCTCCAGAATTCATTGTGCATTTGTTGTGACGATGCGGTGTTAAAGGCATTTCTTATACGGTAACTACCGCACATAACTTCTTCGTGCGATAGCCTTACATGGTCGCATTTCTTGCTATCCTCAAGACAGCATTTGTCGCTTCAACCGTCGACCGGACTTCTCGGAAGCTAACTGTCTTTCAGACAGCCCCCGCTCCAATCAATTTCTGGTTTTAATCTGCCTAGGACTAGGTGTTTTAGTAGTTTACGTGCAGCATCTAACAGGTATAGCGGTCTGTAAGAGGAAGGCGGGTTAATCTCCCTTCCTCAAGAAGGCCAGCTTTGCGTATTTCCATATTGTCGGGAAGGTTCCTTATTTCAGAATTTCGTTCATGACTGTAAGCAGGCCCGGATTAACCACGGGGCAATTGGGGCAATTGCCCAGGGGCGCAAATTAAAAAGAGGGCGCAAAATGACTTAATTCTATTTTATTTAGTGGATCAACTGCCAAAAGTAACTTGTGTGATGTTGTCATTTTGGAATGAAATATTAATTAAAATGAACAAAATCAGCAAATGTCTGCAAAAAGAAGACATTGATGTTCTAACAGTTATTCATTTGTATGAATCTCTTTTGGGATATATACAGTCTTTAAGAAACGTTGAAAGTTTCGACATTTTCGAAAATATGGGGAAACGTTTATCTGGATTCGGTGCATACAAAGCAGATGAGAAAAGGAAAAAAAGAAGGAAATTATTTGTCAATGAAACGAGGACAAATGAAACTGAATTCAATGCCAAAGAACATATGATTTTTAACACATACTATGTAGTGTTGGACAGAATATATTCAGAAATAATTCTAAGAAAAAACTCATACACCAAATTTGAGGATAATTTCGGATTTTTACAGAATTTATTATCCATTTCTGATTCTAACATAAGAGAAAAGTCTATGGCGCTTAAAAATGTTTATAAAAATGACCTGGATAGTGGTTTTCCTGAAGAATGTGTTCAATTCAGATATTTTCTTCAATCAATAAACATGGATTCGACAAAAAAAGTAAATCTTACCACTGTGTTAAAACTTATTAGAAAGGAAAAATTATGTGCTACTTTTCCTAATATGGACGGTATTTTAAGAATTTTTTTGTCAATAGCAGCGACTAACGCAAGTGGTGAGAGGTCATTTTCTGTACTAAAAAGAGTAAAAAAATTATTTAAGAAGTACTTTATCACAAGAACACACAACTAATCTCTCCATTTTAGCAATTGAAAGTGACATCGTTAATAGTTTAGATGCAGACAAATTGATTGATAATTTCCTGCAACTTAAACGAAGAAAAGTTTCCATTTAGTGTTATAATGTTCTTTTTGGGTTTTGTTATCTGTATTTAAAAATGTATTCTCAAAATAAAAAAATATTACCATTACTATAACCTACTTACTTTACTTAGTTTTTATTTTTGCACAATAGATGGAAGTTTGTATACATTTTTAAGGAATTATAATGTAGGCGTATAATTAATGTTAATAATTAGGAGTGATAAAGGGGCGCATTAAAAATTATTGCCCCGGGCGCAAGAATACCTTAATCCGGGCCTGACTGTAAGGAAGGTGTCCGGTCGTTCCTATACCGCAATCTTTATTATCTCCCCTGAGATGCCATCCGTGCTAGGTGCTTTCTTATTCTTCAAGCCACTACATGCTGTTCGAAGTTTGTCACTTGTAAATAGCTCTATATCTGTCACTTCCGGTTGGGGTCCTCTTTGGGAATAAAATTTAGTTACTTATAGGCGTCTCGTGGCGTTACAAAACCTCTCCCCCCCAAAGGTCTCAGTCTATGTCACTTATTCTTTGACCGCCTAATGGCATCCCGCAGTTTTTTTTGCTCCCTTTTGCTGTTTTTCAATAGTTCCCTTCTCTCCGGCGATTTATTTCTGCTGTTTGATCTGTCATAGCTCCTAGCGGACACACATTCTCATTCTGGGCCTCGATTCTTGAGTTGAGGGAGTAGAATAATTAGGAGAATAAGAGAGATGGAAATGTATGTAAATAATAAATTAGACAGAGACAAAACACATCACTTCTCTTGGTAGATAACTCAAGAATAAAGCACCTGATCTCCGCTGTCTCCTCCGTCCACCAATAGATCGCTTTACTTCCTTCGGTATTTCATCTTCTTGGCATTGATGCATCACATGCTTTGCTTAACATGTGTATTAGGAAGTGGGGGCTAACATAGGGTAATTCGATCGGCTCTTCCCTTTCAAGCTCTTGCCACCCTTTCCCTGTGCAGTTTTTTTGAGCACCCATCCTCCATCCCTAGGGGTTTCCGTGCGTCTCGACTGATCATCTATCTCGAAGCATATGTAATTATGGTTTATGGTCACTCAGTGACTTCTTGTCTAGTAAATGCCAGCCCGTTATACTCGCGGAAGCGCGTTCTGTTGCAAGCATGAGGTCCAGGAAAAAATTATGTTCCTATCTCACGAACGTTGGTTCGCTTCCTTCATTTACTGGGGTAAGATGTAGCTGTGTCATCCACTCGTTTAGACCGGCACCTCTTTGGTCAATCTCTAGCATTCCCCATCCCGGAGCCTTGGCATTGAATTCACTCGCCACTATCACATCTTTCACCTGGCTGCAAATAGTGTCTCCTATTGATTCTAAGATCTCTGGGTAGTCGCTATTTGGAGATAAGTAACAGCAGTATAGTGTATAGTTGCCTAAATCGACATTTACACACCCCCGACAATGTTCCTTTTTATAAACCGAAATATTGTTGTCTTTAATCCTAATAGCAGCATTCTTATTTGTACCCGAATGCGAGGTCGATTCGTGACTGTTATTTTATTGGGTTCATTGACTATTAGAATATCTGCTTGTTGTTCTTGTATTGTCGCGTGCAGCAGGTCAAGCGTACCGTAGCTTCTTTTTAAGTTAATTTGTAGGAACTTAACCATTACTGGTCGTCATCTGTGTCACATCTGCTCTCGCCTTCATGTAGGCAAGGCATTCAGGTGCTCCCGACAAATGCCTGTCCTTCTCACAAAGTAGACAGCAGAAGTCATTTTTGCAGTTATTCTCCTTATGTCACTCTTTGTCACAGTTTCAACAGAGGTGGTCCCTATTTGGTCTTTTATTATACGCCATATGCCCAGTCTGCCAATATCTAAAACATTTCTGGATCATCACTATCCACGATTCTGCAACTAGTCCATCCTACTTTTAACTGACCCTGTTGCAGCAATGTTTTTTCCGCCTCCTCGGCCATCACCACTGTGGGATTTTGCCTTTCGCCGTAGGCTGGGCGTAAAAGACTAATGACAAAGGCCCCTGTACGGATGCCCACAGTTTTCTCTATAGATTTCTCAATATCTTCACCTGTCGTGACCGCATACAGGCCTTTAACGTGCAGCACTGTTTTACTTTGGCCTATTGTCATTACTTTAAAGTCGTGCACCGTAATTGTGATAGCAGTTTTCAGAGGCTACTCCTTCCTTCACTTTGAGAGGAAGGTTCCTATTACTGGTCCTTCTTATGGAGGATATTTCTACATATACTTCATCTAGGTTGATTTTGGTCTTAACTGATTTAAGGAGATCTGCATAGGTTTTTCTCCACCTTTCACCATCACTGCCTCTATCGTAGGTGTTTTGTTGAAGTCGCCTACCCTCGTGTTTTTATTTCCTTTTTTCCCTTGTCCTGCTTTTTCTTTCTCTCTGCTCTGGACCACTGTAAAACTTTGTAAGTCAATGTCATCTACGTCTGTCTTTTTTCTAATGTTATTCGGCACTAGACACTAACCGCTGATTTCAATTTCCGTGTTGGCAAAGGCGAACCCAAGAGTCTTTACCATTATTTCATCATACTGGGTTTCCATTTGGGGAAGTGCTATGTAATTTCTCCCATGTCTCTCTATGGTCTCCCTTAGTCTATGTACGGTGTTCCATATGTGTTCTAGCTCCAACGTTTCCTGTTGATCCTCCGCCATTATTGGATAAAACATATATTTCTCTGTAGTCTTAATAACGTCCTGTTTGTCTGGAAGGCCCGTGGAGCTCTCCTCTTTTTACTTCAAGTTTACGGAGCCCACTCAGCTCCTGGTATCTATCCCGGAGACTCCTCGATAGCTCTTTGCTCAAATTCACGTCTCGTCACTGAGAAGGCAAGATCCCATTCTAAGTGTGCTTCCAGAACACTATCGTACGTCTTTGCAACATACTCGAAAATTTTCTGTGACCACCTCTCAATTTTTAAAAAATCATCGTAGAGGCAGAAATTCCAGATCAAAATTATCTCGAGAACCATTAGAAACAAGGCAGAATTTAGTGGGTGGGTGCAGGGGGCGCGCCTCCCACGAGCGTCATAAACCTGCTCGCAAATGATAAAAGTCGTCGATTAGATTTTGTAATTTAAATTTTTCTTCAATCCTGTACCATCCATGTGATTATTAGTATGAGTTATTAATATTATACTTATTTCTAAGTGGAATCCACCCTAAATTCAGAGCCCAGAATTTTATAGATTCCCAAGTGCGGCACTTGTTCTTCAGGCTTTTATTTTTTGATATTTTTTCACGATTTTTTTTAATACGTAAAGGAAACATTATACTACGAATACGTCTAATTAGTTTTTTATAAAACATTTTAATTTTAATTAGAAATTGAGGTAAATTTCGCATTTCTAGGAAATCTACCTAATGGTTTATTGACCAGTAGCATCATTTTAAAGCAGATATTTAAAATCTTGTTAAAAAATTTTCTGGTTAAATCTTCTGAGAACACAGTACTCAAATATCAGTTTCTTCCCTCTATTTAAATTACAGAAGTACAAAATTTAGAATTTTTATAAATTATTATAAAATTTTGTACTTTTACAATTTAAATAGCGAGAAAATTTATGAAAAATAGTAACTGATATTTGGTTACTGTGTTGTTAAAAAGTTTAAAAACTAATTAGACGTATTCGTAGTATTATCTTTCCTCTACAGATTAAAGAAAAGCTAGGTGCAGATATATAAAAAAATAAAGGCTGCAGAACAAGTGCCGTAACTTGGGTATCTATACATTACGCACTCTGAATTTAAGACGGATTCCTCGTAAATTAAATTTCTTATTGTAAATGACATTTATTTCACTTTAACTTAAATAGGGAGTTAGTGTGTACCAACATCAACTCTAAATCCGCTCTTTTTTAGATGTAATGGTCATTATAAACATAAGAATATTTTTAGACGTAATTGAAAGCTACCATTGAAGCTTAATTAATAAATTTTATTAGAAATGTGTAATACCTACAAGCATTATTAAGAAATGTCATTTCTAGTAAATTTATCCATTATGTATGTGCTTATATGGACAATTTTTCCCACCGTTATAATGTCCCTACTTTAGCGGTAGTATTTAAACTTCTGTTTCTAGTCATTATAACGTCCCTGCCATCTAGCGGTACTTTATATAAACTTATTTTTTACCGGCTGAGACATTTGTAACGTATTTTATGCATTGGATATTAAAATAGCGCTCATTTTGTGTTCAACGTCAGCCATTTGCACTGCTGTTTGATTTGAAGATCGGTGGTTAAGTGTTGTTTGAAAACTTTGAGTAAGTTATATTCTTAATAAAATATTAATATTGAGCAATCAGTGAAATCTATTATATCACGATATATAATCATTAGTGGTTTTTGTCTGATTTCCAAACTCTATGCCAAAATACGATTTTTATTTCAATTTTCTGGATGCTACCAGTATCTAGCGGAGAGTACAGCCATTTAATAGTAATATTATGTTTATGTTTGCTAGGTGAATATTAGATTTCATGTTTTTGTTTTGTAGGCTAGAGAATACGTCCTTTTATATTTATTTAAATTATAAGCTTTTGGAGTGAATTGATGCGAGATTAAAAAGGTATTTAAACCTTGTCCCAGCTCTAACCCCATTACCGCTTAACTTCTATTTAAATTTGATCTATTAAACTTAAAATTTTTCGATTTATAGTAATTATTTATGGGAACTTTCATAAATTTTTTTTGTAAAAGAAAATGTATTAAGTCGTTTCACTGACCAATAGGAATACAGCATTTTTTAAGGCGTCTAAAACGTATTTCGTATATTAAACAGTATGTATTTGGGTTTTGTTCAGCGACGCCATTATCGTTAAAGCTATTGAAAGTGACGCGGTTAATGATTTATTCCTGCTTTGTTCTTAATATAAATTTTGGTAAGTTATTTTAATCTCAATTATAATAATTTTTTCTTGCTTAGTTTCAAAACTGTGTTGTTACACATTGTTTTATTAATACTGTTCTTGGTATTACATTTTCTACCTAGTGGAGGGTAATTATACTAGAGATTAGCAAAGAAATGAAGGCTTATTTCCTGCTTGTTCTGCAAAGTAAAATGAATTTATAATATTTTTTTGTATTTTGTTACAAATAGGTAATAGGTATATCGTATATCATATGTGTTTCTAAGAGAGAAACCATAAACGCTTCAAAATTTCATAATAGTCGCCATTTTAAATTTAAAGAAATACATAATATTTCTTTTATAAAATGGAGGAGTCGCCATTTTAAAGTTCTAGACGCTAACGTATAGGCATTTATTTGAGGCGTTTATGGCTTCTACCTATCGGAGAGTGGCGTTGACTACTAAGATTATTAGAAAAACTAAATTTATTTAATTGCATTCTTGTATTTGAATTAAAATGTAAACAATATCAAATAAATTAGTTCTTGATATTCGTTTATACCACTAACCAATGTGTAACAAGGATTTTTTACTGATTCTATTGAACGTATTTCTTGTATTAAACAGTAAAATAGTTGTTAGCTTGATTTTGCTCTCAGTGACGGCCATTATCATTAAACAGAAGAGTGAGTAGTGAGTGACACTATAAATTTTTTACTTTTTCTATTTTTGTCAGTTTCGGTAAGTTCTTTAATATTATAATCCGTTACCCTTATTTGCTGCTTTCAAAACTATGTTACAACCGCTTTATAATCCGTTTTTACTAAAATTGTCTGGATACTACACTAGAGTTCCTAGTGGAGGGTAGTATTATTATAGATTATGAAAGAAATATAAACTTTCTCCTTTATTATTTCCTCACGTTATATTACTTTACTATAATGTGCTATAGTCTACAGATTTTTAAATATTTTGTCTTGACTTCGGTAGACAGGTAATAATTATTTAATATATAGGTATATCATTTTTATGGAGAGCTCGCCATTTTAGATTTTCATCTCTAACAAGGAGATACCCCTGTTGGAGAGTAGCGGTACCCGGCATTAGGATTGATAAAGAAATAAACGAATGTAGTTATTCCCTACTTAAATATATAAAAGTATATCATGTGGGGTACCTACCTCAATTATTATAATTATGCTTAGAAATAATGTAAAAATAAATCGGTGTGAATTTTTCTGTTTATTAACTAAAGAAGTAGCCGTTTTATGGAGAGTTAAAAACTACTTTAGTTTTTAGTTACATTTTAATATAGATGGTGAAAGTTATGTATATTTTTTCATACCGTCTATGGTAAATTAAAATGTAACTAAAGTAGTTTAAGTCTAATACAGCGCCCTAGTTAACTCTCCACGAAATAAATTCTTCGTTTATACCTATTTAAAATGGCGTTTCGATGCGAATTTTGAGTTGATAAACAGAAAAATTGTATAAATAATATCGATAAAACATTAGTAACTTCAGTTTAAATTTATTAATCGTTTTTAACTTTTTAATTAAGTTTATAAGGATGTTATAATACAAGATGGGTATTAATTATTATTATTATTATTAATTTATACTAATTATACGTGTTGACATCTATTGGCAAATAGCGGTATTACTGTAAACTGGCAAAAGAAAGATTTCTTGGTCATTTTTGTTAAATTTGAGAATAAAATTGTTAAACCAGTAAAACAATATTTATTTATTTATTTTTGCAGAACAGTTATTCCATATGAGAATATACTTCGCTGTGATCAGTTTTCTGCAAAAGTAGAGACGTAATAAATAATATTATAAATGTTTGGTAACTAACAACCACTTTACCAGAAGATGGATATACCGTGCCTTAGATTTATTTATTTCTCTGACTATAGCAGTTAAAATAAAGAAAAAGCATACATAAAAAAAATTGATAAAGCTATCCTTTTCCACTGAAATAAAACAACCATAGAAATTTATTTCTGTATTTTTCATAGTGTCTGCGAATTTCTTTACACCTATTTGTCCATCTGATGGCAATAAAAGTATTCCTATCTCTATTTTATTCGTTTGTGAGAAGGGGAAAACTTATGTTTAGCTGTAATAATCAGTGGACATAGATTTTTTTTCTATTTCTGTGTATTCACCATATTCTTTGATAACATGATAACTAATAATGTCGATTTCCATTTTACCGACTAGAGTCAGTTTACAATTTTTAAAAACATATTTCATTTGTTATATATTTAAATAGTTTTTGATTTGCTGTCACGATTAATGTTGAAACTAAAGTTATTATATTTTTAGTGTTTATATTGGTTATATTTGATTTGGTAAGTTGAATTATAATATGTCATAATAATAGACAGTTTATTTTTCTTCTGTCATCTTAAAATTGCAGGTTGATTTATTTATCCTAAATTTAGCAAAATTATATGTGTCAAGTTTTGTGTACCTTATCAATATTCAGTTTGTATTGTACAATGTGTAGAATTGGTTAGTTGACGTATAATTTGTTATATTTGGAAATATTTTCGTTTGTATTATAGGTTAGTTCAGAATGGGCGACGAAAATCCGATGTCTGCCAGTACAGGTGCAATTAAGAAGAAGAAAGACGAGAAAGCACGCAGAAGAGACCAACGGTCATGGGAGAACATAATTAGAAGCGTTAGCACCATGTCTGAGGGTGAAAAAATAGCCGTCATACAAGAAAAATATAATGAAATATACGCTGAGCTCCGTAAGGCTACGTCAACCCTTGCGGCTATGGAGAAGCAGTATGCTGCTTTACAGAAGGAGAGAGATCATACCCAGACTGAACTAACGAAGAATATTTTAGCCAAGGCGAAGTTAGAGAGTTTATGCCGGGAACTTCAGAAGCAAAACAAAGTAATAAAGGTATGTAGCACATTGTGTTTATTATTTTAAAATGCTTCCTTGCACTGCCTGTACTGCAATAGTCTGAACATTTTACATGTATATGTTGAATTTAATTTGAAATATGCTAACTAACATGTGTTATTTGTCACAAGTGTACAAGTTGCATTTAAATAATAAATATTTGTGTTGCTACTAACAGTAATTCATTCTGGTAGTTGTCTATACCATTTCTAAATAATGTTATGTATCAGGAAGAAAATATCACCCGTGTAAAAGAAGAGGAGGAGAAGCGGCGTGAGGTTGCCACCAATTTCACCGAGAAGTTGAATTCCCTTACCACACTTATGGATGAAAACAAGGATAAAAGCGTACGCCTTAGAGAGGAAAATATGAGTATGACCACTAAATTAACTGAACTTTATGATCAATTTCAGGAACGTGAAGGCCATTTAACCAACATGAATCGTCAGATGGACTTGCAAAAGCAGCTCTCTGAAACTCAGTTTGAGAAGTTACAGGTGGAGTTTGATAATGAACGCAAGATTTGGGACCAAGAACGTCAGGTTTTAACTGACAATTTGGAAAGAAGCGAGCAGACCAATAGTGTTCTTGAAGCAAATTTAAAGAGTTTGCAAGATCATCTAGATGTGTACAAGGGGCAGTACACTGACTTTGAATCCACTATGGCAAAAAGTAGTAAGGTAAACATTTTCTCTTGCGTTTTTGCAGGAATCCCGAGGGGACCATCTTCTCGTTTATTTTGTATTTTAATAGGTTTTTGATGCATTTAAGGCCGAGATGTCAATTCTGCAGAAGTCCAATTCTACACTGGAACAAGAACGGGATGAATATCTCTCACGTTGGCAAGCTTGCACTAATTCCATTATCCAGATATCAGAGATACACCAACAAGCAACTGCTGACATCAAAAAGTACGAGAAGAAGGTGCCCGTACTTGAAAGGATTTGCCGTGTTTTGCAAGCTGAACGATCTGCTTACCAAAAGCAGCTAGTTGAAAATAATATTACCCCTGTTTTCGTTCCACCACCACCGGAGGATCAACCTGAAGTTCCTCATCCTAGTACAAGTAGTCCACCACCTACAGTATCCCGCAAAACTAAGAAAAAACTAACAAAAAAAGAAAAGTTGTTGGTTGCACTTAAAAGTGAATTAAGAACAATGGAGGACCAACTTAAGGTAACAATTGTATTTTACTGCTTTAATTCGTATTGGTGACTTAACGTGTTTTTATAACTACATTAATATTTGGGGCATTTTACATTTAAGCTGAAAATTTATAAAGTAACCTTCTAAATTCCCCTCACAAAAATATCCTTTAATTAGTGAGGAATGGTTTTTTATCTTCTGAAACGAGCTTGACTGAAATGCCCCGTATAAAAAAATGTCAGTCTTACTTGTTTTACTTTTTACATACATAAGTAACATTTGATATTTTACTGCACTTTGAAGCTGATATCTCGTAAGTTCTTACTACATTTCAGTTATATTTTACAACAAATGTATACGTTTCTCAGTAGAAAGTAAAAATGTAATTTGTTGTTTAATTTTGTATCAATGCCAAGTTAAAAAAATTTTTCTCGTAAGAAACATTATTTATAATTAGATTGTTTAATTTTGATTGATAGTTGATATTTTTAATAATGTACCAAAGATTTTAAAAAAGTATGCCTCATAAAACTAATACGAAATTAACTTGACTGGCCTGGTCGTTTTCCCAAAGTTATCTAAACACGGCCTAGATGAAAATTTCCATGGTTATGTATTACAGTAATGAATTATCAGCTTTGGGGTACAGATTTAACATATTTTGCATCCTTTTGCAATAATATTGCAGTCAATCCGGCATGAGACCGTGAATTTTGGGTAGGTAGCAATTTTTTATTTTTTTTTGGGTTTCGTAGGGGGAGTCGGTCGTGAGTGTAAAACTGAGATTCCGTGCCTGGAGATGTTGTCATTCGGCCGCCATCTTTAAAATAATGGTGCAATCAGTTTTTTTGATTTATCTCCGTAACCGTGAGTGACAAAATATTTTTAAACAGCATTTTTGTAGATAATGCAATTCTCTGCAAATTTTATTAGTAACTTTGTAACATAAATAATAAAAAAGTTATCAGCAGAAAAAATGAAAAATTAGGAAGCGAAAAACTTTGGTGTGAAGTAACTCTTATTTTCAATCCTGCAATAAAAATTTCCGATGCTGGTTTCAAAACCCTTTATTGATCTATATCGCTATTACATTACCATCAAAAAGTTGTCATCTGCAATGTATTTTCCAAGCACAGTCCACTTCAGTGCCGAAAAAAAAAATTAACTGAATAAAAAAAGTAAATAGGTTAAATTGTTTATTAGGAAATGTTCTATACGAATGTTAGGAAGAGTTTTCATCGCATGATTGAAAATAAAAGAGTTATTTCACCTCAGTTTTTCACCCCCCTAATTTTTCATCTTTTTGTACTCATAACTTTATTATTATTTATGTTATGCCGAAAAGTTACTAATAAAAGTTGTAGAGAATTGCAATATCTACGAAAAATATTTTGTTACGGTTATGCAGATAAATAAAAAAAAACCTAAGTGCAAACTTATTTTGAAGATGGTGGCCGAATGACGACACCCCTCAGGCCCAGAAACTCAGTTTTACACCCACGACCAACAAAAATATATATATCGCTACATTGCCAGAATGCACGGTTGCCCATTTTTCAACGCCGGATTGGCTATACTATAATGTTTATATTTTATTATTCTTTCTCTTGGTATATTTCAGTTATTATATGAAATAAGTTACTGGGAAAAGGAAACAGCAGCACTAACATATATACATATAAACCTAAAGGTTTTCTATTACTAAACCCTTTTATTTTGTTTTTGGTTTTCTGTTTTTTTTTTTTAACAAAAATTGGAATGTTTATTTTGAAATTAGAAATTTAGAAAACGAAATTATTTTATGTTTTTGAATACTAAATCTATTCAGGTATGACTTTAAAGTGATGAACGCCTAAATCATCACGTATTTATAGAATGAGTATGCCAAATTTAAAAGAAAACTATCTTTAATATATATATGCTCCTTACGAATTATTAGCCGTACCCATTATCTGTGAATTATTTTATGTTATGAGTTATGACTTATACTAGTGTCATAATTTCAATTCCTAAATTTTCTTTTTATTGGTATATTTCATTCTGTTGTACAGAAAAAAAGTGACAGCTAAAGAGAGGGAATTAACAGCACTTAAAAGCGAATTGAAATTAGTGGTGGAACAACGTAAAGTAAGCATAACTTTTCTTGCTACTTAACTCGGTAACATTTTATTTATTTTTTTATGTGTTCAGATATATTTGGAGCATTCTTCATGAAACTAAATTTGTAGAAATAATATAAAACGTGGTATATGCAATTACATGAAAAATACTCCATATATGAATAAGGCGAACTCTTTTTTTCTGCTTGAAAATAAATCAGATTGTGACTATCTCTCACTCTTCATCCTACTACTATTTTATATTACATATAATTCATATTTAAGATAGCATCTTTTACGCCATAATCCCACAAAACTTTAATTTTAAATTTACACAAACAATACCTTATTTTTCTTTGAAAGAAATATATCACAATCTTGCAAATATTTATTCCTATCATTTTATAATAAATAGAGCTCGGAATTTAGGTATTA
Source organism: Rhamnusium bicolor (assembly GCA_029963845.1). Lineage (NCBI taxonomy): Eukaryota > Metazoa > Arthropoda > Insecta > Coleoptera > Cerambycidae > Rhamnusium > Rhamnusium bicolor. The sequence continues at coordinate 1,086,022 of JANEYF010002177.1, read as the reverse complement.
ATGACGTCAAATCTAGGATTGCCTACAGGTTATGTGTCAGCTTGTAAATATATGTATGACGCAGTATAATTTTTTTTAGTGAATTCTGTAATATCCAAAGTTGATAAAGTCATTTTATAACAAACACTTACATGAAGATGATTGCAGGTATTGAGGGATGTAACACCAAAGTAACCCACACACCACCAGTTACCAACAAGAATAAAAGTATATTACTATCTGTTCTAAATGTTTTGGCGTGATACTTCGTCGCCTTTAGTTGAAAATACATTTATATTGTAAGAAGCTCAGAAGAAATATTCTGTTTAATATTGTTATACTCCGCTGATAAATATTTCTTTCTTAGTGTCGACTTCGATAGCATCTGAACATTGCTATACTACCAGTAATATACTTTTGCAAAAATTGTCTAAAAAGTGGATTATTTAGTTTTAGTTTTGACCATGATATATCACATGCTACTCAATCTTAGCTTGGTGCTTGACCGCACAGAGAGTAGAAATATTGCTAGTATGGGACAGAGATGCACAAACCGTTTTACATTGAAAGGGTGGTGTTTAGACCATTATGCATCCAAGCTAGGATTGTTAAGTAATACTTCTAACCAATACCTCCACTAAATCTTCAGTTAAAGTTGCATTGCCTGTCACTATGTGTTTATTAATATTTGTATATGCCCAAGAAAGTTTCTTGTCACAGCTGCTGCGATATAATTTTGTACCATCAAATTGCAATTCCAGGATATCCACAAATTTACTGTAGCCTGTGAAGGTTTAGAATGGGACATTTTAAAAAGACCGATCCGCTCTATAAAAATTCGCGTTGTTACATACAACGATGTTATGCAATGTACTCATGAATGACAAACTGCCCCTTCCTGTTATTCTCAGTTGACGTACAAAACGCTGGTATCTGCATAAATTCCCAGAATTGCCACCAGTGTAGTGCAATTGTAAAGGAATCTAATAAATTTTTTTTTTCTGAAAAAACTAATTTACGTACTAACATTTTAAAATGAAATAAAATTCACTTTATCACGTATAAATTTCTGTTTTTCTGTTGTTTGGGAATGTTTCAATAGGTGTTTACAATATAATATATCTACATAAAAGCTGTCACTAAAACAGATACCTACCATGCGAGCTCTAGTAATCAAATGATTTTGTATTATGTATTTCCTGTAAATAAGATGAATTGCCAAAACAAATTTGCGAGATTATCAAATATTTCTTAAAAAAAAAAGTTCCAGGTAAATTTTGAAAATAAAGTTTGTGGTTCGAAAGGCACTCTCTTAAATCATAAGAGGCTTAGTACAGTGTATTCAGGTATTCATTCAAACGAAATTTCTCATTTCCAAAGACATTTGAAAACTAAAGTTTTACAATAATTTAATGATAAGAAACTTGCCAGCTAAAAAATTGAAATTTTCATATCAGTTTGCATAAAATGTATGTGGATAATTGTGCTTTCTTTTAGTTTCAAACCTATATTTAGGCCTTTCATTTTATGTTTAAGGTTGGGATTTCATGGAGTCATAAGAAATTAGAATTTATTTTTGGATTTAATCAACTAAATATGGTATAATATTTAAAGGGGTTTTACAACTTTGCTATTATTGTAAAGACTATATTAATATAAAATTTTAGTTGTTAATTTTTGTTGTAATATAAGTTTGTGATCTAACAATAAAAGTATTTTCATTATCAAACGTGTCACAAATTTGAATTACAGCAGTAAGTAACAACCAATAATTTATATTATTACTGTTATTATTATTATTATAGTTGCTGAATATTAACAAAGTGCTAAAACCATTTTAAATAGTTTTTTAAAAAGTTTTAGATAATTTTAATAAACATGAAGAATCTGTTTTTAATTATATCGTGTACATTGAACCGTATTCTGTAAATGAGGTTATGTCATTTTAGTGTAAATTGTTTTTTATTTTATTTTTAATATATCCATGTAATTCAATTCGTATTGTATTGTAATAATTAATATTGTTTTTAACTGGTGACAGTCAAATTAGTGACGCTTCTTCATTCTATTGGCTACAATCTTTGTAACTAATTTTTTTTATAAAGTATATTCTATTCTATTCTAAATATCTTTCTATGTTTGGGTTTTTAAATATTGATAAACCAATAGTAAATGCCGACTTCTACTAAATCTGCAAAACCCCAACCTTAAAGATTTTGGGAGGTTATAACAAATATTCCAAATGTTTTTTTAGGTTGCCAACAAACAGCAGGAACTTGCCAAGGAGAACCAAGATAAATGCCAGGATGAAGAAGAGTCTAGCAGCGGCGAACTGGATGATGAGCCACAGCCAGGACCATCATCCAGCCAGCCAGATCTGACTGTTGAGAAAGGGGTCCAAATACCTCTGAAAGCAGCTAAAAGCTGCCCAGTAATAACCCATGATCAGAAACATGCCAATGTGGAGGCCTACAAGAGTTCCAGTTCTTCTTCTTCCACTGAAAATCTCTTGGCTGAACTTAGCCTAGATGCAATTCCACTGTACAAACCAGAGGGAGTTACTGATATAATCCAAGGAGAGCAAGTTTGCCTTGTGAAGGAATCGGAAGGACTTACTGATTTGTTAGAACCTCCTCCAGATGGAGATCAAGGTAGTGGTAAAAACATTGTATTCCTCTAATAATCTTTTTGTCCCACTTCGTAGTGGCCTTTTTACTTTGATTTTTATTAAATTCTAACGTAGGCTGAAACAAATATTTACTCTTTTTTTGTAAGTGTAGTTGCTACCGATGAGAGCCAGGAGGTGCAGGTCAAGTCCGCAGTAACCATTCCTCTAAAAGAAGCGGTTGGCAAGACTGATATTAACAAAGAACCTTAAGTTATTGATATTTCTTAAATTTATATTTATTATAGTTTCATTCTTATTATTATTTTTTTCAGAGAATTCCTTTTAGTTTCGTTTTTTATGTTAAAAGTTTTCAACAATAATGACAGGGTGTGGATATTAACTGCGTAAAAAGGAGTTAGTTATAAATAAGGAAAATTGTTTTAAAAAACAATTTTGGATTTTTAAAGGAAGGTATTGTGTGCTAACAAGCAATGTTAATTACTGTTGGAAACTGAATTTTCGTACACTGTTGTTCTTAAATTTGCCCATTTGTTTATATGAGTTTTTAATAAAAATTGTTTAACTGCATTCTGAATGTGTGTTAAGTCAATTGTCTGACCATACTAAGCCGAGAAACTATTATGATTATTTTCACCTATATTCTTCATTACGTGATATTGTTTGACTAAAGATTAAACGATTTGGCCTGATCAGACTGTCTACTTAACGTACTCAAAATTCTTTCGATTTAAAAAACGAAATACTTTCTGTCATACTGAATTTTCACTTGTAAGTTTTGTAGCAAATTAATCGGTAAATAACTAAATCTTCTCCATTTTACAACTTTGCCATGTGGTAAAAACAGTTTTAAGTTAAAATTACAGTTTATAAAAAGGTAATTTGTAACTTGCATAATAGCTGGATATTAGATTACAAATTATGTACTTACGAACTGGAGTTTTACGTTGGAACTACTTTTATCAGATGACAAACAAATAAGTTGAAAAATGGATGATCTGTTTTTTACTTATTAATATTTATAAAATTTATGAACAAAAATCAATTCAATTTATGTTGGGTAGCTTGGAAACTGAACCGACTCCTAACGAGATGTCGCAAAAGAAGTACATCTTTGTGTAAAAAAAGCAGCTGCAGGGTAAGTATAGGTTTTGCCCACTAAAAAAAAACTGTGTAGAAACAACCTAAATCCATGACTTAGGTTGTTGCTGCACTCAATGAATAGTTTGGAGTGTGTTGTATGATATTATACTGCAGTAAGTTAGGTGGTTCCAGCACCCAATGATAGAGCTATCCTTCAAAACTAATAATATATAAAAAAGTATATTTTGATAAAATATTGACTTGGATTGTTTCTGCAATCACGCATTCAATTATTATTATTAATATTATGGAACTAAAATAAGAGTGTACACATGTTACACGCGAGTGTACGCTGCCGAACAAAGCCCCAGTGTGTCGTTTATATGATTGATATGTATTTGAACTACTCATATTCAACGGTTTTATGAAATCGCGGGAAATTTCTTCCAAATAACCTCGAAATATCGCCGCTTTACAATATTTATTTTACATAATAATTCGTTTTATACATTTATATTCATAATTGTCTTAAGTAATTTAAATAAAGGTAAAATTTTCGCGCCTTTATTTGAAATAATAATTTGTGTAATTTCAAGTGTGCGATCGTCTTTTGTTTCTTTTAGCGTGCTTTTGCCTTTTGAAATGGTTGTTGTGAAATTTTATTGCTCCTGCAATATAGTTAAATAATTTCGTTTAAACCGATTTAAATAAATATTGTGTTTGCAAATACTATTAAAAATTATGTTTTGTGGTTGAGAGATGATTTTCATGCTACATAGTTTTGAAATAAGTACACAAAACACATTTTCCTTTCAACAATGGGGACGCTCAAAGAAATTGCTTGATTCTAAAGAAATAAAATCCTCCAGCCAGTTATCCTCTACATATTTTGAGAAGTAGGCAATTCAACTTACGGTCAGAAAGATTATTTGCACATGTTAAGTGTTGGAGCTTTCAACTTACTGTGTGAACGAGCAGTGGGTGAACGAATAATAGTATAGGTAAGTGCCATTGCTTCTCTGCGAATTTTGATTATTTTGATCTGTTCTAGTGTTTCAATAGATACATTTTTAATATGGCAATATTTATGTTTTATATTTTGTAACTTTATAAGGTTATTAAAATTTTTCGTACATTTAAAACAGGAAATTGGCAATGTGCAATATAACTCATAGAAGGCTCTGTAAAGAGCAATGTGAGCGCTTGGAAGACAGTTTTTCTTTTAGAGTCTGATAACGTCGTCAAATGCAACATTGGAAATATTTTCAAGGCATTTAGTCAAGATTTTACCGGAATTTCATAGGCATTGTCCTCTGCCTGTGTAAAACATATATTATGCAGAAAACGATTTCAAAACTTAATTTGTGAATTTTACACCAAGATATTGAAAGTTAGTCCTTCTTTTCTTATTTGCACATGATCTACCGTGTTGAAAATTTTTATCTAGAGATGCCACAAAAGGACAAATCGCCAACTTGTAAAATATATATGCTTTCACATTACTTTATTTAGTTCACAATATTTTTCTTGCAAATATGTTACTACGAAAATATATTCATAGGAAATTTGGCAAATTTCGAACTAAATTTAATGCCACGAGTATTATACAGTGGGAGTAGCGTGCATACTCATTAAAAAATCAGAAAATCTGTACTGTGCAACAAAATATGCACTATTTACATTAGAAATGGGTAAATCTAAAGGATTTTGGATTTTACTATTTCCTCAAAAATAATTATTAAAATGCAGAACCCCAGCCGATAACAGTTTTAATATAAATATAAACAGAGTTCCCACCCGAACCTGAAATGATTACACCATTAACACGGATTTTTTGGGGAAAACGCAAAAATTATATTGATTTTTAAAACAAAAATTCATAAAAGTTTTGATTTTTAATAACTACCATAAAGTTCTGAAATTTTCTTAACGTTATGGCATATTAAATTTTTATTTTTTAAAAAAGTTAATTATTTAAATTTACTGCGCAGGTAAACTGTTTTAGGACTTTTCTTTACTCGTCGCTTTGTTCGTTTTATGTGTTTTTCATAAACTAAGAATTTTCTGCATTTGCTAGTCTGTTCGTATATTTATGTTCTTTTTCATAAATTCAATGTTTTGTTAATTGTGAATTCTTTATTTTGCTCATAGAAAGTTCTGGATTGTCGGCTCAGTGTTTATATATTAGGCTTGAGACCAAGGGGTCCCGGGTTCGAATCCTGGCTAGGGCATGGTATACATCTGTGCTGTAGCCAGGATTGCGTTTTTAAATACCGAGACACAGTTGACTACAGCATTGTTGTATGGCAGAATACGGCTAGTTCTGTCTATCTCATCAGAGTTCGAGTCTCAGCTGCGGCATCTGGCAAATGTCGGAAGGAATGATTGCTGTGTGTGTGTGTGTGTGTCCTGATTGAGCGGTGAAATAGCAATGTGCTAAAATCCACCAGAACATTAATATAAATAAGAAGTTAAAAAAAAATTGAAGGGTTGGTGGGAATCCTAAAACCCCAACATCTTTCAAATAAATCCCCTAAAATTCCTCCAGGTTACTATGTTTTATTCATTAGTTTTGTAGATTGTCCTTAATAACAATAACTTCATGATTCTTAACATTAGCTTTTGAAATTTAGTTAGTAGTATATTATTGGCTTTGCATGGTTGGTATTCTTCCCCAGTGTAAGTTTTCTAACATTAACGCTTCATTTTTAGTTATAGCCAAAAAAATGTTGGTCAAAATGTAGCTTATTATTCAGGTACACTTTTTTTTGGATTAAAATGTATAAGTATTTTTTATTAAACTTCAACAAACGTAGACACCGGAGTACACCAGAGTGTTCGACACCGAACAAAGTATCGTTAAAAATTTGAACCACCCATTAGTAGTTTTTTATTTGCATTGTGATTCAGATCAGTTCAGTTAATTTTTGTTTTTGATTGGTTTGGCATTTTAAAAGAAACTTTCTAAACCAATCAGAGCTGAGAATAACTGAACTAGATCATACATGACCTAATCTGCAGTGCAAATAAAAAACTATTATAGCAACGGTTTTATAAAACGCGGGAACCTTTTTAGAAATAACCTCAAAATGTCGCCCTTTTACCATATTTATTTTACATAATTCGTTTTATACATTTAGATTCATAATTTTCTTAAATAATTTAAATAAAGGTAAAATTTTCGCGTCTTTATTTGAAATAATAATTTGTGAAATTTCAAGTAGTGTGCGATCGTCTTTTGTTTCTTTTAGCGTGCTTTTGCCATTTCAAATAGTTGCTGTGAAATTGTATTGCTCCTGCAATATAGTTAAATAATTTCGTTTAAAACGATTTAAATAAATACTGTATTTGCAAATACTATTTAACAATTATGTTTTGTGGTTGAGAGATGATTTTTGTGCTACAAAGTTTTGGAATAAGCGCATAAAACACATTTTGCTTTCAACAATGGGATTCTCAAATAAATTGCTTGACTATGAACAAATAAAATCCTCCAGCCAGTTATCCTCTACATATTTTGAGAAGTTGGCAATTCAACTAATGGTCAGAAAGATTATTTGCACATGATTTTAAGTATTGGAGCTTTCAACTCTCTGTGTGAACGAGCAGTGGGTGAACGAATAATAATATAGGTAAGTGCCATTGCTTCTTTGCGAATTTTGGATATCTTGATCTGTTCTAGTATTTCAATAGATAGATTTTTAATATGGCAATATTTAAGCTTTATATTTTTCACTTTACAAGGTTATAACAAACCGTTTATTAAAATTTCTCGTACGTTTAAAACAGGAAATTGGCTCGCATTGCTCTTGACAGAGCCTCCTATGAGTTATATCGCATATAACTCATAGGAGGCTCTGTCAAGAGCAATGCGAGCGCTTGGAAGACAATTTTTTTTTTAGAGTTTGATAACTTTGCCGAATGCAACATTGGAATTATTTTCCAGGCATTTAGTCAAGCTTACTTTTAACGGAATTTCATAGGCATTGTCTTTCTGCCTATGTAAAACATATATGCAGAAAACGATTTCAAAAGTTAGTTTGTGAATTTTACACCAAGATATTGAAAGTTACTATTTTTTTTTATTTGCACATGATCTACCATAATGACAATTTTTATTTAGAAATGCCACAAAAGGACAAATCGTCAATTCGTAAAATATTATGTATGTTTTCAAATAACTTTATTTAGTTCACAATATTTTTCTTGCAAATATGTCACTACGGAAATATATTCATAGGAAATTTGGCAAATTTCCGAACTAAATTTAATGCTACGAGTATTTAGAGTGAAAGTAGCATGCATACTCATTAAAAAATCAGAAATTCTATACTATACATCAAAATATGCACTATTTACACTGGAAATGGGTAATTTAAAGGTTTTTGGAGTTTACTATTCTTCAAAAATAATATATTATAATGCAGAACCCCAGCCAATAACAGTTTTAATATAAATATAAACAGCTCCCACCCGAACTTTGAACGATTACACCATTAAAAGTCATGGATTTTTGGGAAAAACGGACAGTTTATATTGATTTTTAAACAGAAGCTCGTAGAAGTTTTGATTTTTAATAACTACCATAAAGTTCTGAAATTTTCTTAACGTTATGGCATATTAAATTTTTATTTTTTAAAAGAGACATTATTTAAATTTACTGCCCAGGTAAACTGTTTTAGGATTTTTCATTACTCGTCCCTTTGTTCATTTTGTGTTTGTCATAAATTAATGCTATGTTAATCGCGAAATCTTTTATTGTCAATAAAAGTCATTGATTTGAATTCTGAAGGGTTGATGCGCTTCATAAAAAGAATTTTCTGCATTTGCCAATCTGTTTGTATATTTATGTTGTTTTTCATAAATTCAAAGTTTCGTTAATTGTGAATTCTTTACTTTTATTCATCTAAAGTTATGGATTGTCGGCTCAGTGTTTATATGTTAGGCTTGAGACTAAGGGGGCCCGAGTTCGAATCCTGGCTAGACCATGGTATACATCCATGCCCTCGCCAGGATGGCGTTTTTAAATACCTTTTAAATACTGAGACACAGTTGACTACAATATTGTTGTATGGCAGAACATGGCTAGTTACTGTCTATCTCATCAGAGTTCTAATCTCAGCTGTGGCATCTGGCAAATGTTGGAAGGAATGATTGCTATGTGTGTATCTGTCCTGGTTGAATGGTAGAATAGCAATGTGTTAAAATCCACCAGAACATTAATATAAATAAGAAATTAAAAAAAAAATTAAAGGGTTGGTGGGAACCCTAAAACCCCAAAATCTTTCAAATAAACCCCTAAAATTCCTCCATGTTACTATGTTTTATTCATTAATTTTGTAGATTGTCCTTTATAACAATAACTTCATGATTCTTAACCATAACTTTTTAAATTTAGTGAGTAGTATATTATTGGCTTTGCATGGTTGGTATTCTTTCCCAGTGTAAGTTTTCTAACATTAACACTTCATTTTTAGTTATAGCCAAAAAAGTGTTGGTCAAAATGTAGCTTATTATTCAGGTACACTTTTTTTGGATTAAAATGTATAAGTATTATTTTATTATTAAACTTCAACAAACGTAGACACCGGTGTACACCAGAGTGTTTGACACCGAACAAATCCATAATTTGTATCATTTAAAATTTGAACCATGTCAACGGTTTTATAAAACGCGGGAAAGTTCTTAGAAATAACCTCAAAATGTCACCCGTATACCATATTCATTTTACATTATTCGTTTTATATATTTAGATTCATAATTGTCTTAAATAATTTATATCAAGGTAAAATTTTCGCGCCTCTATTTGAAATAATAATTCGTGTAATTTCAAGTAAGTGTGCGATCGTCTTTTGTTTCTTTTCGCGTGCTTTTGCCTTTTGAAATGGTTGTTGTGAAATTGTATTGCTCCTGCAATATAGTTAAATAATTTAGTTTAAATCGACTTAAATAAATACTGTATTTAGAAATACTATTTAACAATTGTGTTTTGTGGTTAAGAGATGATTTTTGTGCTACAAAGTTTTAGAATAAGTGCATAAAACACATTTTCATTTCAACAATGGGGACGCTCTAACAAATTGCCTGATTCTAAACAAATAAAATCCTCCAGTCAGTTATCCTCTACATATTTTGAGAAATGGGCAATTCAACAATGGTCAGAAAATTTATTAGTACATATTTTTAAGAGTTGGAGGTCTCGACTTATTGTGAGACCGAACAAGAGGTGACTGAACGTAATAGTATAGGTAGGTACCATTGCATCATTGCGATTTTAAAAATCCTGATCTGTTAAATTCTCTCAATATATACATTTTTAATATGGCAAATATTTAAGCCTTATAATTTTTACTTCACAAGGTTATAACTTAAACCCGTTTATTAAAATTTCCCATAAAGTAAAACGGGAAATTGGATGTGTATGGTATAACGAGAGGCTCTGTTAAGAGCAATGCGAACGCTCGAGTCTGATAACTTTGTCGAATGCAATATTGGAAAAATTTTCAAGGCTTTTGTTTAGTCATGTGTATCTGTAACAGAATTTCATTGACTTGTAAAAAAGATGTATTTTCCACAGAATATTTGGAAGAATCCTAGAATTCTTTTTAAATATTTATTATATGTACACTAACATGTAAAATATAAATAATTTCCTTTTTTCTAGAAATACTGGCGTGGTGAAGGACTTAGAAACCAAATAATAGTCAGCACTTATAACCGACTCTTGAAACTGTTGGAGAAAGCAGTATATACAAAACTTATGAATACATATTTGCCTGAGGATTCTACGACTTAAATTTGCAGCTCTTGAAAACAAATTGCGTCAATTAACAAAGTAAGTAAAATATTTTGGAATCCAGTTGGATAAATGTTTGCCTGATGTTTCAAATATTAAAAATAAATTGTCTACATATGTATGTTTTTGGTGGAGAGTTGTAAAAAAAACTGATTACCTGTCACACGAAATAGCATAACATACATACACATATAAAGCTGATTTTTGTGCTATGAATGCCTTGAAATATTTTTTTTATTTAGTTTTACTTTTTCTAACTTTGTGTCATGAAGTTAGTCTAATTCAAGAGTGATACTAGTAGTATTGGGTGAAATATAATTAGGCGTGAGCCATAATAGGCCTGCTGATGGCCGCAATGGAGGGTCTACTGATACCCACTCACAACAAACCTAACCTAACCTAACCTAACCGATCCTAGTAGTAATAATAGTAGTAGTAGCTACTTGTTTTACTAGGCAACAATGCCATGATTGGCCATATTAACCAAGGGAACTACGGTTTAGCGTAGACTCTGAATCACAGTCCTTGGCTGCCAACTAAGCCATAGGTTATGCTTGCAGAATGGCGAGCCTGCTGGTTAGGTCTCTTCCGAAACCCTGCACCTGGGCTTGCCTTACCGCTTACTAGCAGGTTAATGGGCCTCCCGGGTTAGTCTGTTGACAGACTTGTTAGACGAGGCATCGGTTGAAAAAGCGGAGTGAACTGCCTTGGATGCATGCTCACTGTATCTGCCCAAACCGCACTTTACCGTTTCGCAGAAATCTTTGATGTGGTAGAAAACTGCATGAATTTTGTCTGTTGTATTAATTTCCAAATCAAGTAACAGAAAGGTGTAAGAACCAAAACATACTGATATATTTCATTTAGAATCGTCATATTTTCTTCTAAACAAAAATATCGAACTGCCTTTACCATATTAAAAAAAGAAATTATCTTATTTAAAAAGTCAAAATTACGAAACGTTTTTATTGTTTCTTGTAAAATTTGTGTTTTGGTTTGGATGCCCTTCTGCTATGATACTCTTGATATACTTCAACCAGTAACTTGTTTTCAATAACTTTTTTTAAACAAAATATATACGGGGTATTTCAGATTTTAATAGCAGAATAAAGAAGCTAGTTTTTCTTCAGCTTTTAAAACTAACAGCTTCTGCTGGCTTACAGTAGGAACTTTTTTTTCCGACACAAAATAATTTTTTAATATCTTCCAGAAATATTGACATGGTCAGACATCCCAGAAATCCTTTCCATAATCCTTCCAACAACCTTCTCTGAGATTACGCAAATAACACCAATCAACCAAAACCTAACCACAAAATTTGCTAAGGAAATAAATAACATAAAAATAATACAACCCCTTTGTAAAACAAGAGAACAAGAATTACCTAGCCGAAGAAAATTTCCAGAGCTAACTCTATGGGAACACATCACCGCATTGAATAATATATAATGAAACAAATCTATATTAGTTTTTTTTTTTTTTTGAATACAGATATTTATACTGTAATGAAATAAAATGGTATGTAAATTATTTTAAACAGTTGTATAGTATATCCAAAGTCAGTTGGAACGTTATAAAAATGCCGACAAAGGAATTTATCCATTAAATGAGTAAATCCTTTTGTCGGCATTTTTATAGCGTTTCAACTGACTTTGGATATACTATAACAGGCTGAAAGACCTCGGTCGATGGCCTTTTGTTAATACCAATAAAATACTTTTATTATTGTTATTATTGACATGGGAAACAAGATCTAGAAACATGGCCAGCACTCAGGGCCTACTATAGTCTCCAAAGCTTTATGTAGTGAAACAGAAACATTTTAATTTATGGTGGCTTGAAGTTTTAACAGATCGACCCTAATTTTGCAAGTCCTGAAAAAAATCCACCAGTTATAGAAATGTAAGTAAAATATACTTATATTGAATTATTTATTAAGCGTAACTCAGTTTTCCTAGCGTTTCTATTATTTTTTTACAATTTGATCAATAAATAACGATAATACACCACAGAAATTAGGCAACCCCCGAATCTGTCTAAAAAGGGGTTGCATTTAGAAAAACATGGACATACAACCATTCTCACCAACATTGTTAATGCCCATGGCAGGATTTGAATCCGCAGGTGTGATAGAAGATTTCTAGTCACATTTACCATCACATGCTCTAGCCCAATTACACCACCGAGTTGAGTTGTGGTGTTAAAAACTAGACACTTTTTATTTTTTATTTTTTTATTTGTTTTTTATTTATTTTTTTATTTGTTTTTTATTTATTTTTTTATTTGTTTTTTATTTATTTTTTTATTTATTTTTTATTTTTTTATTTATTTTATTTATTTTTTTGCATTATCTTATACCGTGTTTTCATATTTGCACACTACATAGGGGAAGCAGCTTCGTTCGAACTCGTATATTCTGCGAAATAGGGGGAGTTCATTGATTGAGTCATTGATTGTGTCTGATTCTGATCTAAGATCTCTTCTGTGCACGGCATGGCTGGCCACAGCACTGTGGCAAATTCATGAGCTTGACCGAACACTTCCCTATGTAGTGTTTTGAAATGAAAGCATGGGATTGTTCATGGATGGATGCAACGAAGAAAAAATATTTTTATATTTTTGCGTTGATTTTTAAAATTTATATTTAATGAAATTTTGTCGGAAGTTTTTTTAACAGGTTTTGCTCTAAAGTGAAAAATAATACTCTTCAGCATTTATCGTAAATTATTTGAACATTTGACTACTTGATTTTTAAAATACGCAAAATTTCTGACAAACATCTCAAAAGTTCCAAAATTTCCGCGTATTGCTTCCATCTGTGCACTTTGCTTTTTTTTTTTGTAGTAACGGTTGCCAAAAATCTTTGAAAAGCCGATGGGACTTCTACAGGAAACAGTTTACGGAATGTCCACAATGGTACCTAGGGCCCACTATGATGGTTATAAATTGCTTTGATGTCAAATGCTTACTTGTGTTGCACTTGATGTTATCTGTAGGAAAATGTTAAAATGATGGCCATATTGAAACTTTTTATAATACAGGGTCTTTCAAAAAGATGTTTCCACTTATATGGGATTGGGATGTTATTTCTTATTCAAAAAATAATATCAGATTAAGTCTAAATAAAGCTCCATCCATCTGTGCTCCTTGGTTCTCAATGCACACACACAGTCGGTTCACCATAGACTATAACCTGTTGACACATTTCTATAGGTATAGAGCAGGTAACGTTTGTTATGCGTTCTGTAAGGTCATTAATGTCGCGAGGTTTCGTGTCATACATGAGTTTTTGGACCATTCCCCATAATCGGGAGTCGCAGGGAGTCAAGTCAGGGGACCTTTCCGGCCAAGAAGTCCAGCTCTTGCAATTCTACATTTGCCAAATGTATCGTACAAGTATCTTCCAACTTGAAGTGGGTAATGTGTGGTTGCACCTATATTGTGGGTAATTTAAAGACTTTGTTTACTATTAACTGTGATTTATTCAGGATAAAAAACAGGAACTTAATGCCAAGCATCACCATCAACAACCCCCATAATAAGTATCTGACATTTGACATCCCCCTGATATTTGTACAGGACGGTACTCTCGGCTTATTATCATCGTACAGCACCATCGTGTTGGTTGAAAATAACCATCTTAAGTTTCCATATAAGTGGTAACATATTTTAGATGGACCCTATATAAAACTTCTAGGCAGCTAATGTGTTAAAGTATTCAAATATCTCCTTTCGTTTTCGCTTGGTTGTAATAGCAGATAATATCAACTCTCGTAATAGATGTAGTTTGACGAGTTTTTAAGATTCTATGAAAAAATTTGTTATATAATTTATTGTATGGCCTAAGAATCATAAAATTTTTATTGCACCATAGAGAATAATTCAAAATTTAATACTATACAGTGTGTCCTCATTAAGCCCATATCTTTATTTTTGGAAAATCGAATGAATTTCTGTTGTTGTAAAGAGCGTCAAATTAGTAGTTGGTAGAGACAAAGAATGTTAAATCTATCACAAGTAACTGAATTCTTTATAACGTGAACGAATACTGTTTCGGAGTCTTTATATTAACTCTATGACATGCAACTGGTGTTAATGCAGTCCTGTTAATAAGAGACAATTTCTGATGTCGATGTCTAAATATTAACAATTCTTCAGAATAGTTTTTTTTTGCTTCCAGGATAAACTTTTCACTGCACTTCAATCTATATTTTTTCTTGCATAACTCCCTGTTCTATCTTTTTTAGCATACATTTTCCATTTTGGGAAGCATATTCTTCTGTCTTTCGCAATTGCTGATCATTTTTTCGATTGGTTTGGATTTCGTAGTCATTTTCTTGAAACTTTATCTTTTAGATCAAACATTTTCTTTCTAACATTGCATTTTTCTTAAAACTAAATCTGTCGGCTATGACATAATTTATTTTCAAGGTAATCATTATTTATATACCCTTCATTTACAAGTTTTTCAAAAAATGTTCTCAGGAATTTCACATTTATCACTATTTTCATCTTCATCACTTGATAGAACATGTGCACTACCAGAGGAAACATTTTCTTTACTAGATATATTTTGTGACATTTGAGTTTTACTAGAACCAATATTCATACAAGATCTCAGAAAAAGAGGTTATTCAAATTTAAACATGATTTTGAAGGCTTTCTTTGAAAGCATCTATGGATCCAGTTTTATGTATAAGAAAGGTTGAGTTTATTTTTTTTGCTATATTTTTTAGAATATAGCTGTGTTTTGAATTTTTAATAAATCTGAAAAACTTTTTTCTTTCGTCCGTTGTAATGAATAGTAACTATTTCCATCCTAATATGATAATAAATTATTGAAACTATTGTTTTCATTGTATCCGATTTTATTTTAGAATCAGTTTTTTAAGTTTATATAAGTATATAATGCATTTTACAAATGTTCGCGTAAAATATTTTTATAACAATAAATTATAAAAAAATATCTTCATTTCCATCTGAGAAAAATATATATACATTTGGCATTCCGTGGATTTCTTTGGAATTCCTAGCCAAAATAGTGGTATTCCGTGGAACTACTTCAGAAGTAGAAGTTTGATGTACAGATTTTTGTCGACAGGTTTATCCCTCGGGCCTGCTATATTTGTTTTATACCTCCAAAATTTGAGAAACCATATTAGCCATTTTTTATGCAAAATCTGACACCTTAGCGTTAATCAGGGACACTTCAATATGCCTCTGTACTAAATTTCATCAAAATGTGTAATAAAAGAAACTAAGTAGGCCTTGGAAAGAAATAACCGACTGTCGAATAGAGAAAATATGTCTTGTTATTCAAAAATAAGTCATGAATTCACTGAATTTTGAAAATTTTTTTTCTAAAGATAATAATTATGTTTTCAACAACAATCTTAATTAGCATTTTTCAAACAAGTTCAGTGAATTCAGACTTGTTTTTGAATAACAAGACATTTACATTATTCGATAAAGTCAACTGTTTCTTTCCAAGGCCTACTTAGCTTCTTTTATTACATAATTTGATAGTTTCTCTCAACCGTACCCCTTAATAAAATAAATGCTGGTTGAAATTTTTTGATAAAGTTTGCTACAAAGGCATTTTGAGGGGTCCTGATTAATGCTATAGTGTCAGATTTTGGATAAAAAAAATCTTAATATGGTTTCTCGTATTTTTTGGAGTATAAAAAATAGTAGGCTGTGTGTGTGTACCTAGAGGATGATAATATGGTAAAAAAATGCAAATTCATTCGTTTATCTCAACCAATAAAGATTTCATAGTGTCCACCTTAAGTGGACACACTGTATTTTCCCTTCGAAAGTTACTAGTTAAATAATAATGTCTATTGATTATTTAAAAAATACCCTGGAAAGTTTGTATTAAACGTCCGGTACTAGATCACTGTAGCAATTAGCGTTGTGCTTTGCACTGGAATTGCTTATGGACAGTTGAAAGACTTAAAATTTCTAAGACAGGTGTACTGAAGCAATAATAAATTATATTGATTTTAAATACTATAGTTATTACCTGACATGATACCTACAATTCCTATATTCCTCTGAATTCCAAAATGTGTCGAGATTGAGGGTAAGTTGTTGGTAGCAAAGATTCTTTACCATGGATAAAGGAAAAAATATTGCACAGTTTTAGAACCCTCAAGTGAAAATGTGATCATGTTTAGTTACAGAAATGACATGACGAATAGTAAAATATCAATAAAAGGCATTCGTTAGACGGAGTCAAAATTGTTTTTTTAGGACATTAGTTATGGTCATGTCATCAGTGAGTTGCTCATATAAAAATTAAATTCAGAAAAATTACAAAATTTAATGTGTGAATTTTACATTGTCGAGCCTTTTTTTAATTTACCCGTCTTCTATTGCAAAGGCAATTTTTATTTAGAGGTGGCTCAAAAGCACAGCAATTCATCAATTAGTAAAACATCGTACACACTTTTAAACAATTGAAGGGGCAGATGGATAAAGACATTAATTAGTAATTTGCTAATTTGTCAGAAAAAGGTTTTTAACATCATTATTCACCACACAGAGTTACGCTGTTTCTTAGTTCCTTTATCCATTCGATATCTAAGCATCTAGTCATAGAAACATTGGTGATAAGTTGTAACATCACTTAACACTTTTATCCATCCACCCCTTCAAATGTATTTAGCTCACAATACTTTTATTATAAATGTTTGGTGGCAGTAACATTTTTTAAAAATCTCCTTTGGATAATGTAACATTAGAGGTAAAGTAAGTTTACATCATACCCACCAATGTCCATCCCACCAATGTGCATATCAGACAGGAAAATCAACAGAACTAGTACTACAACAACCTAGCCAGGATCACCCAATCCCGTCAAATGAAGAAAATTGCGGCAGGAGGTTTTTTTTGACATTGAGGGAGCAGTTAACAATGCTAACAGGTGGGGTTCTTGCCCCCTTCTGTGTTCACTTCTTGTGAATGACTTTCTCACACTGTGGGAGGTTAAGGTTCTAGCATTTGCAGACGATCTAGTTATACTGGTTAGAGGAAACACTGAAGGAGTAATACTAATACCCTTCAAGACACTGGATGTAGTAAGCAACTGGTGCGATAGGGAGCAGATGTCTGAATCGTCAAAAAATAGTTTTAGTACCATTCACTCGGAAACGGAAGATGGAGCATTAAACCACCTTCCTCGATGAGTGAAACTATTCCATTTGTGGAGGAGGTGAAATATCTAGGAATCACTCTAGATAAATCAGTTAATTGAAACTCCCATCTGGAAAAGGTAATCCACAAAACAAAACTGTTCTTATGGACATGTCAAACATGTCAATTTTGTGGTAAATTATGGGCCATGGGCCCCCAACAAATTCATTGGATTTATGTCACGTCATCAGACTAATGATAACATATGGATCCATCGTTTGGTGGTCGAAAGGATCACGACAGGCGACCAAAGCCAAACTCTCTGATTTGCAGAGATTAGTTTGCTTAATCATAACGGAAGCAATTAGCACCACACGGTCAGCTGCAATGGAAATCCTTCTGGACTTACCTCCTCTTTATATATATTTGGAGAGAGAGGCCAGGTGGGCAATGTATAAACTGCAACAAGCGACCATCAATATTCCATAGACTAATATCTTGAGGTGGAACAGGCTGCTGGATAACATTGAAAGTCACAGCATCCTGGGAATGCCCTCGGATACTATGTCTACTATGACCAATTACGAGTTGACCTACATCCTTTTTCCGGAGAGAGAGTAGGATCGGAATAAAACCGACCTACTAAAGGCAGACAATTGCTGGTCTGCAAAACTGTCGAGAGAACAGAAGCTGGAGCTACAAACCAAGCTGAGAATATTATCAAGTCTAGATGTATAAAGATGTATTTCAAGCCGAAGTTCATGCCTTTGACTGTGCATGCCAAGGCTAGATATGCATCTGCATGCATATCAATAAAAATTTTGTCAGATAGCCAAGTAGTTCTAAAAACTCTTAGCTCTCCTGCCAGTGTAATTCTAAAATGGTAAAAAGCTTAAGTCATTTGAGTAGAAACAATAAAGTGATTCTAGCCGACTCCTTGGCCAGAAAAGGAGCGGGATCATAAATCATTGAACCCAAACCGATACTTGGCATATCCTCAAGTACTGCCAAGATGAATATCTTAACCTGGACTGAAAAGAAAATTCTCCAGTTCTGGCAAGAGTTACCAGGATTAGTTCATTCGAAGGCGGTTATAAAATACCCTTTGAAATCATGAGCTAAGAAACTTTTAGAGTTAAACAGGGTAAACCTGAGAACCCTGACTATATACTGTGTTGCCGACTAAACTATCATCTGCATAAACGCTGACTGCCACCTGTGCCTGGAGATTGATGAGAAGGCAGACCACGTCTTGTGCACCGGTCCGCTGTGGAGAGGATTCGATTCTCAATATTTGGCAAAGAGCAATTGCTGTCAGGATCTGGGTACACTCTCACCCAATAAAATTTACATTAGGTGTATCGTTATCTAACGTAAGACAACAATTTATCTCCAGTTTGTACAGTTTCGAAAAATACAAGAAAAGAATGTGGCAAAAATTTAAATCTTTTACTTTCTGCCTCTTTTTTTAGATCATCTTAAATTCTCTCGACTTCAAGTTTTCTCATTTTGCTGAAAACGCCATGGCAGGCCAATTTGTTTTCTGCCTTCAGTGGTTCTTTTTGATTCTATTCTTATTTTATTTAAAAATATTCAGTTCTGATTGTAGTTATAAATTTTCAGTTTTTTTTTCATTACATTTTTCGCAATTGTGTTTATTGGAAATAGCTAAATTATAAAGAAATGCAAAACAATAGAACATATGTAGTATTTGTCGAATCGTCTGTTTCTAGAGGGTAAACATAGCGCCTCAAAACGTGTGTTCTTCAATGTCTAAATATGTCATGGACAGAAATGTTAAGTGTAGTGATGGGTCATTGCACTCATCGTCGTCTGAGTGACAACACATTTAGAAACAAACGTACACCCACAAAACTGCACGGAGTGGGGCCTATTAGTAGAAATACCAGAAACAATAGATTTTAAAAATCTTCAGATTACGTTATAATTTGCTTATTGATAGTTAAATTATATTATTGTCATATAATTTAGAATATGATTTAAAAATGTTTAATTTTTTTACTACTTGAGTTTTTGACATCCATTATCATCAAGGAAACTATTTCCAACATTACTAATAGAGCCCATTAGCTGAGAAACTGTTGTGTACAGTTGGGTATAAACTAATATCGTGAGCTAAACGTCTACTGAAATGATGAGGACTATAGTAGGTTAAACGCGCCATGCGCTACTCGAGATAATCGTTTCATTTCTGAATTCTTTTTTAAGAAATGTTATGGTAAGTAGCCAGTCGTCACTTATTGTTCGTATTATCCAATTGTATCTTTTTGTCAGCTTTTTATGTCGCTTCATACTCCCTTTAAGATTCCTCATCTGTACTTCCAATTATATTGTCTATAAAGTGCCCTACATAAATCCAAAGAAGTTGCTAACAAGTCACTATTTATTCTTCATTCACATCTTTGCTTTAGTATTTTTTGCCTCTGCACATATATTTTTAATAGGTTGCGCGCACTCACACATACACACACACCTAGACCATGGTCCATATGAAGTATCAATAGAGACAAGCACATATTAAACATTAATAAAAGAGGCAATAGCTGCATATAGTAAATGCGTTGTATACCCTATGTATAGCGCCAAGTGTGACCAGTTAGAAAAATAATACGAGCGATGGCTGCGAACTAGGATAAAATAAGATGGAATAAGACACCCAGGGAACATAAGGACAGGCTCAGTCTATGCCTCTCCAGCCACCTACAAATCACACACTGTTACATTTATCTCACCTGTTTAATCGGTCTTTGTTAACATTTGGCCACATTAACTGTTTTACACAAGGTATAGTGAGTGGCAAGTGTATGGAACAGCCCTTGTAAAACCCAAAGTAAACGACTAATGGGTGAAATTAGGGAGGTACCTATATTTATGCATATTATAACATTTTGAATTTGTATCACTGTTTTCTCAAAAAATATTGGATCCAGGTCATTATTTTTTAATGGTAACAGGGGTGGTTTTTTGTATTTTCCGAAAGCGAGCAGTTTTCTCATTTGAAAAATATAAGTGGGGTTGCACACGACAAATTTTGAAAAAATAATTTTTGCAAATCTTAACTAGAAAAAAATTAATTCTAATGACAACTGTAGCTCGTCATGCTCATAGAATAACAAAATTATTAATGAAGAGCAAATAATAATTAAAGCTTTTGTTAAGTGACGTCTCCTTTGTAAAGTTGAGGTAAAGGCTGATTTATAGTACATTACGCACCTTCGTTCCCCGCATTGGAGTTCACAAGAGCCAGGTCCGTACACTTACCGCACGCTGTATGATGAAACCATGCGAGCAAACCTTTTGCATATCGACGCTTAAGAAACAATACCTCGTATCTCCATTTTTGTCAAAACTCGGTTTAGAATTTTAAATTAATGTCCACTCCTATGTCCAACAGTTCCCAATATCTTGTATCTCCAAGATTAATATTGATACCAAAAACTCTACTTAAAAAATACCTCGTATAACAGCAAATAATAAAATAACTCGTATCTCCATGACCTCCATGATAAAAATAACATGTAGGTTTCATATCTATTAATAAGAAAACTTAGTTTTTTTCGTCTTCTGTAAAATTGCTAATTTGGAGATAGGTATTGTTTCTTAAGCGTCGATATACCAGAGACAACCACACACAAAATACACTCAATTTTAATCGAAAATGAATATGAACTCGATAATAAATTACATATTTTTATTTGAATGGTTTTCAGTACTCCAATCAATAAATTAACTGTAATAATATTTGTCTGCTATATTCGTTGAAAAGTGCACCAAAATATAACTCATTCCAAACCAATTTGCAGGTTACCAGCTGAGCCTATACCATTTATTGCTAATTATTCTGTGCTATGCATGTTCAACTTACAGAATTAGTTCTTTAATTCTGTAGTTTGATTCGACTTTGGCATGTCTTCATCTACCGACTAATAGAGGTCGCAAATTATTTACCCCTCGTACTGCACTAGATATTTTGCAGATAAATTCTGTTGCTTCTTAACATCTAATAGCTTTAAGTTTTACATGACTTGCTTTTTTTGGGTTTGTTTGGTATCATAATATCAGGTGTGAATTATAGTAGGCACGCAGGAATTTTCTATTCTTTCAAAATTACTAGTCGAGTGTCATCTACTGAATAATAGACAAAGCAAAGCCAAACTTTCAGCCAAGTTCATTCATTTCGAAAGTTCGAAAACAGAATTTGTCATTACGGTCGCTGCAATTTATCTTATAATATCAGTGACATATTTAAATATGTCATTAAATATATTATTAGCCAATCCTGTGTAAAAATTGGTAGCGCTTAAACTGTCTTCCACTACCAGGTGGCGATACTGAGGTGTCTTCAACCACTACATTTATTTTATTACAAAATAAATGACCACCAGGTGGCCAACACGAATATTCAAATGTATAGGAAATATACATTTTCAATGAACCTTTCTCATCAATCGAGTTAGAGTTTACTTAGAAGCTGGAAAACTTAATACTACCAATTTATTTTATAATAACATACATATTAGCCAGTACTGCATAAAAATTGGCAGCGCTTAAATTGTTTTCAAACACCAGGTGGCGATACTGAATTATCTTGAATCAAGGTTTCTCTAAAATCCTTGGTATTGGCCGCCAGGTGGCCAACACTAATATTATTAAAATTTATAGAACATATTAAAGATGGTTGATCCACACATTTTTATGGATCAGTTCCAAACTGATCCAGTCCAGCGAAATATCTAGTCCAAAGATCAGTTCCAGTTCCTAGTCCGAGTCTGGACTACTCAGGGGTAATTATGAGGAATAATATAAATCAAATCTAGTCCAGAGGAACTCCGTTCGTAAAGTTGTTGCACATCTCAAACGCCGAGTTCGGGTTTTAGTTATTATTCATACTTTGTACTAGTACTAGTTGTCTAGTTTTTAACATTCTATAGACCCGTACTGTAACTCTAAATAGTCCGAAGTCGTATCGGTTATTCGGTTTCAATGCTGCTCGCTGAGCTTGGACTCGTTCTGATTTGCGTGCGGATCAGTTCCACTGATCTCGGCCGCAATACCTGTTTCAACGGATCAGTTCCAGTATTGGGTAGCCATCCCTAGAACATATACATATTCAATGACTAATGAGTCTTTCCCATCAATCGAGATGTTCACTTAGGAGTTGAAAAGCCTAATACAACCTTAATTTATTGTGGCATATCAAGTTACTTTTTCTAGTAACAATATCTATTATGTGAACTAATGAACTACAAAAAAGTATTGCCAAAATTTCCATAAGGTTGGCGAATTTGTATATTATAAATGTTATTACTTAGAGTTCCATGATTTACAATATACGACAGAATCAGGATTCTGTGAATATACGTATTGGCCAATCTTGTCTTCAACCACCAGGTGGCGATACTGAGTTGTCTTCAACCACTAGGCGGCCAACACGAATATTATTAAAATTTATAGAAAATATACACGTTCAATGTACCTTTCCTATTAATCGAGTTAGAGTTCACTTAGGAGCTGAAAATCCTAATATGACCTTAATTTATTATTGCATATTTTTCAATTTACTCCTAATAACGATACCTTTGCCATCTATTATGAACTAATAAACTACAAAAAAAGCGCTACCAAAAGTTCCGTAAGAGTGGCCAATATGTATGTTATAAAATAAATGACTGTTGCTACTTCGCTAGGCAAATTTGGCAATGCTTATCCGTCCTTTTACGTCACAGTGTCAGTTAGTCTAAAACAAGCTATAATTGTCGTTGACGGTAAAAAAAATATTAAATTTTAATTTAACAAATATCTACAGTAATCAATAGTAAGGAGAATTAGGCGACACAATATTTATCTATGGATGCCATAAACATATAAACAAACATCCAGCACTACACCAAAGGGTCCCAAAAGTTTTATACAAAACACTATAAATGGCAATGAATGCAATCAATAGGAATTTACGAAGTCTCGGAATAATCTATAAACTACTTCTGTTCTCGTTTTTCCAAAACCAGAGCGTTCACATCGGTTATTCGTATTAACAATGAAATATTTGTTTATGACGTATTTGCAGGTCCAGTGACATTGTGATGTCATTACCATCTTGTTTAATTTATCGGATTGCTGCATATTTTTATAGGTTTAATTCCATCCATTATCATGCGACACCTCATTTATTTACAAAATTTAATAGATATTTAGCAAATCTTCCGATGAGGACTGAATTGAATTTATCACGATTATCAGTAAACATAATAGCATTGTCTAAATAAAGTTAGTAAAGCTAAATGCCATTAGATAGATGCATTTCTACTCAAATGAAATTAAAATATCTTCTTAAAAAGAAACTAAAATAGTTTTATTACGTATAGTAAACTAAATCTAGTAGAATAATCTGATTAACTTTTTAATTTCAGTTTATGAAGAAATTTTGTTTTTACTACACCATTTAAGCATGCCATCTTTTGATATTTACCAATGCCAGGGGCCAGTCGACTTACTAGTATATTTAATAATGATAGCGAACCGTCGTTGGTTTTGAGCGCAACTACCAGATGGCACGGCATAACGAAGTAAGAAATAAAAATCCTTTCATAAACTGAAATTAATGTTGGGAATTTCTAAACTTTTATTTATTCAATTAATTAGTAGAAATTTTATTATCGGTTCAAGGAATTTTCATCAGGAGCCCAACCAGTCTAACAAATATGTAAATAGGGACGAGCGTAAGTCTGCCTTAACATAATATATTCACTGGTGGCGATACTGAATTATCTTGAATCAAGGTTTCTCTAAAAACCTTGGTATTGACCGCCAGGTGGCCAACACTAATATTATTAAAATTTATAGAACATATACATATTCAATGACTAATGAGTCTTTCCCATCATTCGAGACGTTCACTTAGGAGTTGAAAAGCCTAATACGACCTTAATTTATTATGGCATATCAAGTTACTTTTTCTAGTAACAATATCTATTATGTGAACTAATGAACTACAAAAAAAGTATTGCCAAAATTTCCATAAGGTTGGCGAATTTGTATATTATAATGTTATTACTTAGAGTTCCATGATTTACAATGTACCACAGAACCAGGATTCTGTGAATATACATATTGGCCAATCTTGTCTTCAACCACCAGGTGGCGATACTGAGTTCTCAACCACTAGGCGGCCAACACGAATATTATTAAAATTTATAGAAAATATACACGTTCAATGTACCTTTCCTATTAATCGAGTTAGAGTTCACTTAGGAGCTGAAAATCATAATATGACCTTAATTTATTATTGCATATTTTTCAATTTACTCCTTCTAATAACGACACCTTTGCCATCTATTATGAACTAATAAATTACAAAAAAAGCGCTACCAAAAGTTCCGTAAGAGTGGCCAATATGTATGTTATAAAATAAATGACTGTTGCTACGTCGCTAGGCAAATTAGGCAATGCTTATCCGTCCTTTTACGTCACAGTGTCAGTTAGTCTAAAACAAGCTATAATTGTCGTTGACGGTCAAAAAATATTAAATTTTAATTTAACAAATATCTACAGTAATCAATAGTAAGGAGAATTAGGAGGCACAATATTTATCTATGGATGCCATAAACATATAAACAAACATCCAGCACTACACCAAAGGGTCCCATAAGTTTTATACAAAGCACTTTAAATGGCAATGAATGCAATCAATAGGAATTTACGAAGTCTCGGAATAATCTATAAACTACTTCTGTTCTCGTTTTTCCAAAACCAGAGCGTTCACACCGGTTATTCGTATTAACAATGAAAGATTTGTTTATGACGTATTTGCAGGCCCAGTGACATTGTGATGTAATTACCATCTTGTTTAATTTATCGGATTGCTGGATATTTTTATAGGTTTAATTCCATCCATTATCATGCGACACCTCATTTATTTACAAAATTTAATAGATATTTAGCAAGTCTTCCGATGAGGACTGAATTGAATTTATCACGATTATCAGTAATTAAACATAATAGCATTGTCTAAATAAAGTTAGTAAAGCTAAATGCCATTAGATTGATGCATTTCTACTCAAATGAAATTAAAATATCTTCTTAAAAAGAAATTAAAATAGTTTTATTAGGTATAATAGTAAACTAAATCTAGTAGAATAATCTGATAAGTTCAGTTTATGAAGAATTAGTTTTTACTACACCATTTAAGCATGCCATCTTTTGATATTTACCAAAACCAGGGGCCAGTCGACTTACTAGTATATTTAATAATGATAGTCAACCGTCGTTGGTTTTGAGCGCAACTACCAGATGGCAAGGCATAACGAAGTAAGAAATAAAAATCCTTTCATAAACTGA
This sequence comes from Rhamnusium bicolor, assembly GCA_029963845.1. Taxonomy (NCBI): domain Eukaryota; kingdom Metazoa; phylum Arthropoda; class Insecta; order Coleoptera; family Cerambycidae; genus Rhamnusium; species Rhamnusium bicolor. The sequence continues at coordinate 1,060,043 of JANEYF010002177.1, read as the reverse complement.
AATTAATGTTAGGAATTTCTAAACTTTTATTTATTCAATTAATTAGTAGAAATTTTAGTTTCGGTTTAAGGAATTTTCATCAGGAGCCCAACCAGTCTAACAAATATGTAAATAGGGACGAGAGTAAATCTGCCTTAACATAATATATTCGTATTTCGATACGAAAAGTTAAGTAACGGTAGTCGCAGTCAGTGTAATTTGATAGTAATTCAAGTGAAACTCGGCGACCTTGTCCCGTCTTCGGCAGCGTATACGCAGAAGCTATGCAATCTTAGGCGAGGGTTTTGCAGGTGATATGCCATCCTTCGGAGGGACGCAGAACAATCGGTCCCTTATCTGTTAGATGTTAGGCAAGTAAAAAGTCTTTATTCTTCGATAGAGAAGAGGTTCAGCAAAATTTCCAGGTTGGAAATAGCTCGTCTCTTGGTGTCGGTGACTGGCCCTGGTAGCGGAAATAGGCCGATGTTTAATAAATGAAAAAAAAAACAATAATGTGCAAATCGCTTTTTCTATTCATGAACACCAAAAACGTGAACAATTATCTCATTTTAAATAATATGATTATTAATATATAATTATTGGGCAAAATTACGGACAGAACACATGAATCATTCACAATAACAAGGCCGGATATCCATATAAAAAATGGGCAATTGCCCAGGGGCAATATTTTACCCCCGATGCCTGGCAAAAAAATTTTGACATCATGATTTTTAAGTCAAAATAAATCATCCAAGAATACATTTTTTCTTTCGAAGACTACTTTATATGAGTTATAATGACCGCATCTCAGGTAGTCATTTCGCGAATATCATTGGCGGAATCAACTCGTGTGCGAACACATCAATATTTTCATGGGCAAAAATGATAGACAATATATTACCTTATACTTTTGACGTGTGATTTTTATAATGTCCAAAATTAGATGAATGCTGAACATTGCCAAAAAAAAAACTATTGCATTATAAAAATTATTTTTTGGAACTAGAATAAAAGTATATTAATAATAATTGTTCTAAATGATTTGCAGTTAGATTCCGGCGTCTGTCGTTAAAAATTTGTGGTTTGAAAACGACTGTTCTTACGTTTTCAGACGCAACTGGAACGTATTTAAAATACGTTTTAAAACGCTCGATTTTCTTGTACACAAGAATCACAAGATATGTAACTTTTTTTAGAGCATAGTTCAGGGTTATTTTGTATCAGACGGTCCACGGTATTTCGCGAGGGAACCGTCGAGAAATTAGTTCACAACAGTGGCGGCTTGTGACATTGTCCACAGAGGAGGCTTGAAATTTAAAAGGCAACTAAATTTCAATATGATTACAATTTGCACGTTTCCCCACCACCCTTGAGGTAGTACAACGGCACGTTACATTTTTTTGTCGTGAGTTGATTGCCAGAGTAGCCCAACTATCCCATTTATAATTAAATTATAACTTCTAATAAAAATCAAAATAATTTTGGAAACAAATTGATAAATAAAAGTGTTTTTCTACAAACAAAAAATTGTATTCATTATCACTGCCAGAGTGTACAATTATTATTTTTAATAGAAATTAAAATAGTTTTGAAAAAGGAGTTGCATAACAAATATTTTCTAAAAAATAAATAACGTAAATAAATATTTCTTCTAAAATAATAACTAACTATATTAATCTTTGGTGCAAAGTTTAAATATTTTAATAAATCAGAGGTAACCTGCGTTTTTTCAGAACTAGCTAAATGGTTGATTACTTCTTCATTAATAAATAAATCATTTTTTCTTCAACTCTGACAAAAAAAGTTTTTCTATTGAAATAAGCGATATATTTGACAGGCTGTCTTGAGCTATTGTGTTTCTAGTGTTTCTAGTAAATGTTTTTATGCGTTTGAGTGCTGAAAATGATCGTTCTACAGAAGCTGAGGTTACCGGAATTGTTGACACTAAAGATAAAAGTTTGTACAGTTCGGAGAGACAGCTTTTTAAATTACTGCTATTATATATAATATATATATATATATATATATATATATATATATATATATATATATATATATATATATATATATATATATATATATATATATATATATATATATATATATATATATATATATATATATTACATATTGTAAAAAGTCGCATCAATCATATAATTTGTACCGTATTGTCTTACATTGGTGGACCCCAGTAGATATTTTACATAGGGGCACCCAAGCGTGTTAATCCGGTCCTCCACTCTATAAAATTTTATATATCAAACGCTGTTTTTCATGAAAAGAATTAACTAGCACACGTACTTGTACAAACATTTTATGCAACCACTATTTTAATAACGAGGTCACCAAACACAACATAGATGCGCACCAAATCACGTGGTCGAAATACCTACCACCAATTGGCCCGATGGATGAAGACCACTTTGAAATGTCACTGTCGATGGATAAAGCAAGTTTTGGAAAAACACTTAATTTTTACGCATGATTTAATTGAGATTAGTATAAGAGTTCATTTAGCAAAGCTATCGTGATGTTACCAGGGCAATGTAAAAATAATTCCTCTTGCTAACTAAAATTTGACTAAGTGGATGAGATACGTTTAGAAATGACCCCCCTGAGATATAATCTACTGTAGTTACTACGGCAATTGGTTTCTGGTCATCTTGTGCACTAATGAAAACGAGATACTTTCCCATTCTTATACGAATATTTAATCATATGCAGGGTGGGGCAAAGGGCGTCCGACTTCAATATCTCGAGTTCTATGATAGCTAGAAACTTGATTTAAAAAATAAGTAAACTAGACATAAAAAGTCTATAACCGGAAATTGTTTTCGAATATACAGGGTGAGCCAAGACGATTCTACAGAGTCAAGTAATGTTTTTTAAATGGAATGCCACGTATATCAGAACATTTTTTGAAACCTCTTTGTGGCCTTTCACTTCTGTATTATTATTGACTTTTTCCCAACCACTTGGATGTAATGATTATTTTTGTTGAACAAAATTTTGTTAAACAAAATATTGATTTTAATCCTTGTTTCAGATTGTGGCAGCATTAGTTCATTCTACAGTAGTAGTGGATTTTAGAAGCTAAAATTAGCCTAAGACAAAACCAGGACAGACCACGCGCGCGTGTTTAAATTCGAGTGTGCTGGAAGCTAAAAGTAAGCGAAATAACCAGTGGGCTACTGGAGTAGGCAGACTGAGGCCAGTAGCGGGTTAGAGTAGCCCAAATTAGCCTAAGGCAAAGCGCGTCACGCCTTCGTTCTACTTAGCGTAGGGAGAACGACTGGTGTCGTTAAATCAGAGTTGAAATCTCGACGAGTATCTTGTCAATATCTTAGTTATTTTTAAAATTGCTTGGATATTACAAGTGTTAAGGCTTGAAACTGTATTCGGAATTTTTTGGGGGCACTAGAGCCCAGAAAAGCAGTTTGTAGACTCTGATTTTCGCGAGCGAGTGATGGATTCCGGACTTCACCCTCCAAAGACCACTCACTATGCCAAAGTGGTAAGTCGTAAATTGCCCATTTCCTATTTTCGTTTGTGCCTAAATGTTGTTTCTTTTTGTTTCAGAGTGTGAACGATATGAGGGAGGATTAAACGGTATATAATGGGGACGAACCGCCTTAGGGAAAGGAGTAAAAGGTAGATATTATTTAATGTCGTTTAATTATTTTTACCAATATTTCTGTATTCTGTTGTTACAGGTAAGTTCCGCACGAGATATGACATGGTGAAAACATCGTACGGTGAGCATTTTTCAATTATACGAAACGTGCATATTTTTTAATGGGATGGTCCGGCGGACACTTAAATTTGTTTCTACTCACTTAATGCGATAGTTCATATTTCTTGTGTTTAATGTCATACACAGAGTGTCATGGAAATGCACGGACAACAGTTGATCACAGACTTCTGATGTTAAGGTAACACGAATCAGATAAACTTACGTATATAAATAATGCACCCTTATATGTAGGGTAAAGTGTAGGCACCCCCTGCTTATTTTTTTTATAACTTCAGAACGGCTTGACCTACGTACCTCCAACTTGGTTGAAATACTTTTTTATATGAGGATAATAGACTCCAGGGGACAAGGGGATGTTACGCTGTAAGGGTGCATTTTTTTTATATATATATATATATATATATATATATATATATATATATATATATATATATATATATATATATATATATATATATATATATATATATATATATATATATATATCTGTATTATCTGAATCGTGTTATTTTGACCCCGGAAATGTGTGGTTAACCGACCGAACCGGTATGTATCCCTTGTATATTAGTATATAGAAAACAATTTTAAATATGCGGACCACTCTGTTATAAAATGCATTGTTATATATTATATATCGTAATAGCGGATGCGCAATAACAAGAATTGTGAAGTGAAAATATTTAATTTGTGCCACAATCGGACGTAGAGCTGAAGGTATTTTGTTATTAGTAGACTATACTTTAATCAATTTTACTAATATTACAGCTTATGCAGGTAAATTCAAAATAAGGTATGTATGTATAATACATTTATTAAAAATATATTTCTACTGATTTTTACTAATATCACTGTTATTTTTGCAGGTACTTTCAGGATGAGGGAAGATGGTCTATTTCTACCAATTGAGCTAATATAAATCTACTAGAATTTACCAATTCTTACTGTTCTTTTTGCAGGTACTTTCAGAATGAGGGAAGGTGATCGTTTTTACCTATTCTACTAATATGTATTTATTACAGTTTACTAATTTTTACTAATACGCATTGTTCTTTTTGCAGGTACTTTCAGAACGAGATAGAATACATTTATGTAGGAACGGATAATGCATTTTATCGTTAGGGACAGAAATAGGTGTAATCGTCACTCGTAAAGACTTGAGACTCCCGCTTGAGAAGAAGTATATCATCAATCAAAGTGTAATAGAGCACTCACTGAGCACTCTTCGGGTATTCGTTGCCTCCCTCGTTATGACATTGTAATCGATTACATACACGATAGGCCTCAGATTTTCTGACATCAAATAGTTTTCTTGTTAGTATCGTACATATGACGACCACCGCACCGGCTACGAAACTCTTAGTTAAAGTAAATCACTTAACATTCTTTGGTATTAAATTTGAACTAGCAGTTTTCTTTGTTTGTGCTTATTTGTTGAAATCAACTTCTACCGCCATTATATCTTCCTGAAAATTTGTAAGGGGACTGTTTCATTTCCAGAAACAGGGGTGGTGGTGGGTCCCCATGGATCCATTTGGGATCCTTAAGTGCGGTGGGTCTTACATTTTTGCATTACACTTTTGAGAGTCTCATTTACTGCTCCATCACTTTCAGTTTATTCGTTTTAACTCGCGCCCCAAAACACGTATTTAAAAAAATAATTAAAGCAATTGTGATACTACTCACACTACTGGGAAATCTTTTATATTAACAAAAAAACAGACACCTCAGCTAATCGCCTTGTAAGTTACCATCTAGTGATGTATTTATGTAAAATAGTACAAGTTGTGATACTGCTCACAACAGAAAAAAGAATGGATTTAAAAGATAATGAGATGCTTCTTACTTATTGACAATATGTGGTAGGTATGGAATTATACATGTAATAAAAAAAATTAAAAAAAAAAAAGTTGTGATACCGCTCACAAATCTTTAAATAAGTAAATAAATCTTTGAATTTAAATAATTGAAAAATATACACTAATCGTTTTATATGTTACCGTGTAACCGGGCTCAAAAAAGGAGACTCAGAAAGGAAGCAAAAATTGCGGCTGGTACATGGACCACAGAGAAATCGCGTGGACCCCGCAAAAACCAAGAGAGCATAAACATATATTTATAAAACATTTAAAAAAAGTTGTGATACTGCTCACGACACTGGAAATCTTTGATTTTAAATTAGTTAGAAAAACGAACACCTCAATTAATCTTTCTGTATGTTACCACGTATTGATGTTTTTCATGTGACAGAGTATAACATGTGATGCTGCTTAGAGCAGAAGAAAATGAATCTAAAGATTGTCTCCCTGTGATGATAGACATAGGTGGAAGATGGCCCTTTGCCATCGCCCGGTGAAATACCACCCCATCGTACTATAGGCATCGTGAAGTAGTTAACGCTATGTTTCGGTGCCTGGTCGATGTTTCCGGTTCTAAACGGTTAATGCTAAACGATTTACGTTCTAATACGGCTTCTAGAAGAATAAAATTAATTAAATAAAAACCCAGAACAAATATATTATCGTTACATTAATTAATATTTGGTGCACAGTGGTGTTTCTGTATAAATATAAATATATAAATAATAAAGAAGTTGTGATACTGCAAACAATACCGGAAAATCTTGGAATCCGCGAATTAATTAATAAATCAGACACCTCAACTAATCGCTTTGTATGTGTGTACGTACATTAATTTAAAAGTTGCTGATAAACTTCTTAATTATTAACTGTACATGGTAGTATGGAAAGATACATATATTAAAAACAATAATGAAAACAATTTTGATACCGCTCACAATATCGGAAAATCTTTGAATTAAAATTAATTACTAAGACAGACAGACTCTAATAATCGCATTGTATGTTTTTCATATAACAAAGTATAAGTTGTGACATTTCTCACAACAGAGGAAAATGAATTTATAAGGTGCAAAGTTGCTTCCTATTAACTGTACATGATAGCATGGAATAATACACGTAATGAAAAATAAATTACTAAAAAAGTTGTGATACTGCTCATAACACTGGGAAGTCTTTGATTTAAATTAATTAATTAATAAGACAGACAGATCAACTAATCGCACCATGTATCAATGTTTTCTATGTAATGGAGTATAAATTGCGATACTGCTCACGAGAAGAAAAAAATAACTTGAAAGATGCTGAGGTGCTTCTTACTTATTAACTGTACATGGTAGTATAGAATGACACATATATTAAAAAATTAATCAAAAAAGTTATGACACTGCTCACAACAGTGTGAGAGACGATACCGGTATGGCACACCGACAGGTGTTTCGGCTTAGATGTTTCACGACACTTGGAACCATACACTTTGGAAGGGGACACGATACAGCAAAAGTTCAACAAAACATTTAAAGGTAATATTATCCGATAATATGAAGTTTAGAATAAACATAATATTTAAAATTCTGGTGAAAGTGTGCATGAAACTATTAATTTTATATATTATATATAATGATGATTCTGAAAAAGTACGTAAGTTGTGACATTGTTCTCAACAGGGGAAATTAATAATTATAAATCAATGTCTTAACTGTTAGTTTCTATTGAAAAATAAGTTGTGATACTGTTCACGACAGGGAAATTAATTACAAATCAATGTCTTAACTAATAGTTCTTGTTGAAACGAAGTCATAATACTGTTCACGACAGGGGATATTAATTTTAACTCAATATCTTAACTAATAGTTTCTGTTGAAAGAGTTGTGATACTGTTCACGACAGGGAAAATTAATTATAAATCAATGTCTTAACTAATGGTTTCTATCAAAAATAAGTTGTGATTCTGTTCACGCTATGAGAAATTAATTATAAATCAATGTCACAACTAACAGTTTCTGCTGAAGATAAGTTGTGATACTGTTCAAGGCAGGAAAATTATAAACTGCAAAATACTGATTTTAACCCTTGTTTCAGTTTGTTACAGTATTGGTTCACTCTACCTTAGTGGATTTTAGAAGCTAAAATTAGCCTAAGACAAGACCAGGACAGACCACGCGCGCGTGTTTAAATTCGAGTGTGCTGGAAGCTAAAAGTAAGCGAAATAACCAGTGGGCTACTGGAGTAGGCAGACTGAGGCCAGTAGCGGGTTAGAGTAGCCCAAATTAGCCTAAGGCAAAGCGCGTCACGCCTTCGTTCTACTTAGCGTAGGGAGAACGACTGGTGTCGTTAAATCAGAGTTGAAATCTCGACGAGTATCTTGTCAATATCTTAGTTATTTTTAAAATTGCTTGGATATTACAAGTGTTAAGGCTTGAAACTGTATTCGGAATTTTTTGGGGGCACTAGAGCCCAGAAAAGCAGTTTGTAGACTCTGATTTTCGCGAGCGAGTGATGGATTCCGGACTTCACCCTCCAAAGACCACTCACTATGCCAAAGTGGTAAGTCGTAAATTGCCCATTTCCTATTTTCGTTTGTGCCTAAATGTTGTTTCTTTTTGTTTCAGAGTGTGAACGATATGAGGGAGGATTAAACGGTATATAATGGGGACGAACCGCCTTAGGGAAAGGAGTAAAAGGTAGATATTATTTAATGTCGTTTAATTATTTTTACCAATATTTCTGTATTCTGTTGTTACAGGTAAGTTCCGCACGAGATATGACATGGTGAAAACATCGTACGGTGAGCATTTTTCAATTATACGAAACGTGCATATTTTTTAATGGGATGGTCCGGCGGACACTTAAATTTGTTTCTACTCACTTAATGCGATAGTTCATATTTCTTGTGTTTAATGTCATACACAGAGTGTCATGGAAATGCACGGACAACAGTTGATCACAGACTTCTGATGTTAAGGTAACACGAATCAGATAAACTTACGTATATAAATAATGCACCCTTATATGTAGGGTAAAGTGTAGGCACCCCCTGCTTATTTTTTTTATAACTTCAGAACGGCTTGACCTACGTACCTCCAACTTGGTTGAAATACTTTTTTATATGAGGATAATAGACTCCAGGGGACAAGGGGATGTTACGCTGTAAGGGTGCATTTTTTGTATATATATATATATATATATATATATATATATATATATATATATATATATATATATATATATATATATATATATAAAAAAAAAAAAAAAAAATATATATATCTGTATTATCTGAATCGTGTTATTTTGACCCCGGAAATGTGTGGTTAACCTACCGAACCGGTATGTATCCCTTGTATATTAGTATATAGAAAACAATTTTAAATATGCGGACCACTCTGTTATAAAATGCATTGTTATATATTATATATCGTAATAGCGGATGCGCAATAACAAGAATTGTGAAGTGAAAATATTTAATTTGTGCCACAATCGGACGTAGAGCTGAAGGTATTTTGTTATTAGTAGACTATACTTTAATCAATTTTACTAATATTACAGCTTATGCAGGTAAATTCAAAATAAGGTATGTATGTATAATACATTTATTAAAAATATATTTCTACTGATTTTTACTAATATCACTGTTATTTTTGCAGGTACTTTCAGGATGAGGGAAGATGGTCTATTTCTACCAATTGAGCTAATATAAATCTACTAGAATTTACCAATTCTTACTGTTCTTTTTGCAGGTACTTTCAGAATGAGGGAAGGTGATCGTTTTTACCTATTCTACTAATATGTATTTATTACAGTTTACTAATTTTTACTAATACGCATTGTTCTTTTTGCAGGTACTTTCAGAACGAGATAGAATACATTTATGTAGGAACGGATAATGCATTTTATCGTTAGGGACAGAAATAGGTGTAATCGTCACTCGTAAAGACTTGAGACTCCCGCTTGAGAAGAAGTATATCATCAATCAAAGTGTAATAGAGCACTCACTGAGCACTCTTCGGGTATTCGTTGCCTCCCTCGTTATGACATTGTAATCGATTACATACACGATAGGCCTCAGATTTTCTGACATCAAATAGTTTTCTTGTTAGTATCGTACATATGACGACCACCGCACCGGCTACGAAACTCTTAGTTAAAGTAAATCACTTAACATTCTTTGGTATTAAATTTGAACTAGCAGTTTTCTTTGTTTGTGCTTATTTGTTGAAATCAACTTCTACCGCCATTATATCTTCCTGAAAATTTGTAAGGGGACTGTTTCATTTCCAGAAACAGGGGTGGTGGTGGGTCCCCATGGATCCATTTGGGATCCTTAAGTGCGGTGGGTCTTACATTTTTGCATTACACTTTTGAGAGTCTCATTTACTGCTCCATCACTTTCAGTTTATTCGTTTTAACTCGCGCCCCAAAACACGTATTTAAAAAAATAATTAAAGCAATTGTGATACTACTCACACTACTGGGAAATCTTTTATATTAACAAAAAAACAGACACCTCAGCTAATCGCCTTGTAAGTTACCATCTAGTGATGTATTTATGTAAAATAGTACAAGTTGTGATACTGCTCACAACAGAAAAAAGAATGGATTTAAAAGATAATGAGATGCTTCTTACTTATTGACAATATGTGGTAGGTATGGAATTATACATGTAATAAAAAAAATTAAAAAAAAAAAAGTTGTGATACCGCTCACAAATCTTTAAATAAGTAAATAAATCTTTGAATTTAAATAATTGAAAAATATACACTAATCGTTTTATATGTTACCGTGTAACCGGGCTCAAAAAAGGAGACTCAGAAAGGAAGCAAAAATTGCGGCTGGTACATGGACCACAGAGAAATCGCGTGGACCCCGCAAAAACCAAGAGAGCATAAACATATATTTATAAAACATTTAAAAAAAGTTGTGATACTGCTCACGACACTGGAAATCTTTGATTTTAAATTAGTTAGAAAAACGAACACCTCAATTAATCTTTCTGTATGTTACCACGTATTGATGTTTTTCATGTGACAGAGTATAACATGTGATGCTGCTTAGAGCAGAAGAAAATGAATCTAAAGATTGTCTCCCTGTGATGATAGACATAGGTGGAAGATGGCCCTTTGCCATCGCCCGGTGAAATACCACCCCATCGTACTATAGGCATCGTGAAGTAGTTAACGCTATGTTTCGGTGCCTGGTCGATGTTTCCGGTTCTAAACGGTTAATGCTAAACGATTTACGTTCTAATACGGCTTCTAGAAGAATAAAATTAATTAAATAAAAACCCAGAACAAATATATTATCGTTACATTAATTAATATTTGGTGCACAGTGGTGTTTCTGTATAAATATAAATATATAAATAATAAAGAAGTTGTGATACTGCAAACAATACCGGAAAATCTTGGAATCCGCGAATTAATTAATAAATCAGACACCTCAACTAATCGCTTTGTATGTGTGTACGTACATTAATTTAAAAGTTGCTGATAAACTTCTTAATTATTAACTGTACATGGTAGTATGGAAAGATACATATATTAAAAACAATAATGAAAACAATTTTGATACCGCTCACAATATCGGAAAATCTTTGAATTAAAATTAATTACTAAGACAGACAGACTCTAATAATCGCATTGTATGTTTTTCATATAACAAAGTATAAGTTGTGACATTTCTCACAACAGAGGAAAATGAATTTATAAGGTGCAAAGTTGCTTCCTATTAACTGTACATGATAGCATGGAATAATACACGTAATGAAAAATAAATTACTAAAAAAGTTGTGATACTGCTCATAACACTGGGAAGTCTTTGATTTAAATTAATTAATTAATAAGACAGACAGATCAACTAATCGCACCATGTATCAATGTTTTCTATGTAATGGAGTATAAATTGCGATACTGCTCACGAGAAGAAAAAAATAACTTGAAAGATGCTGAGGTGCTTCTTACTTATTAACTGTACATGGTAGTATAGAATGACACATATATTAAAAAATTAATCAAAAAAGTTATGACACTGCTCACAACAGTGTGAGAGACGATACCGGTATGGCACACCGACAGGTGTTTCGGCTTAGATGTTTCACGACACTTGGAACCATACACTTTGGAAGGGGACACGATACAGCAAAAGTTCAACAAAACATTTAAAGGTAATATTATCCGATAATATGAAGTTTAGAATAAACATAATATTTAAAATTCTGGTGAAAGTGTGCATGAAACTATTAATTTTATATATTATATATAATGATGATTCTGAAAAAGTACGTAAGTTGTGACATTGTTCTCAACAGGGGAAATTAATAATTATAAATCAATGTCTTAACTGTTAGTTTCTATTGAAAAATAAGTTGTGATACTGTTCACGACAGGGAAATTAATTACAAATCAATGTCTTAACTAATAGTTCTTGTTGAAACGAAGTCATAATACTGTTCACGACAGGGGATATTAATTTTAACTCAATATCTTAACTAATAGTTTCTGTTGAAAGAGTTGTGATACTGTTCACGACAGGGAAAATTAATTATAAATCAATGTCTTAACTAATGGTTTCTATCAAAAATAAGTTGTGATTCTGTTCACGCTATGAGAAATTAATTATAAATCAATGTCACAACTAACAGTTTCTGCTGAAGATAAGTTGTGATACTGTTCAAGGCAGGAAAATTATAAACTGCAAAATACTGATTTTAACCCTTGTTTCAGTTTGTTACAGTATTGGTTCACTCTACCTTAGTGGATTTTAGAAGCTAAAATTAGCCTAAGACAAGACCAGGACAGACCACGCGCGCGTGTTTAAATTCGAGTGTGCTGGAAGCTAAAAGTAAGCGAAATAACCAGTGGGCTACTGGAGTAGGCAGACTGAGGCCAGTAGCGGGTTAGAGTAGCCCAAATTAGCCTAAGGCAAAGCGCGTCACGCCTTCGTTCTACTTAGCGTAGGGAGAACGACTGGTGTCGTTAAATCAGAGTTGAAATCTCGACGAGTATCTTGTCAATATCTTAGTTATTTTTAAAATTGCTTGGATATTACAAGTGTTAAGGCTTGAAACTGTATTCGGAATTTTTTGGGGGCACTAGAGCCCAGAAAAGCAGTTTGTAGACTCTGATTTTCGCGAGCGAGTGATGGATTCCGGACTTCACCCTCCAAAGACCACTCACTATGCCAAAGTGGTAAGTCGTAAATTGCCCATTTCCTATTTTCGTTTGTGCCTAAATGTTGTTTCTTTTTGTTTCAGAGTGTGAACGATATGAGGGAGGATTAAACGGTATATAATGGGGACGAACCGCCTTAGGGAAAGGAGTAAAAGGTAGATATTATTTAATGTCGTTTAATTATTTTTACCAATATTTCTGTATTCTGTTGTTACAGGTAAGTTCCGCACGAGATATGACATGGTGAAAACATCGTACGGTGAGCATTTTTCAATTATACGAAACGTGCATATTTTTTAATGGGATGGTCCGGCGGACACTTAAATTTGTTTCTACTCACTTAATGCGATAGTTCATATTTCTTGTGTTTAATGTCATACACAGAGTGTCATGGAAATGCACGGACAACAGTTGATCACAGACTTCTGATGTTAAGGTAACACGAATCAGATAAACTTACGTATATAAATAATGCACCCTTATATGTAGGGTAAAGTGTAGGCACCCCCCTGCTTATTTTTTTTATAACTTCAGAACGGCTTGACCTACGTACCTCCAACTTGGTTGAAATACTTTTTTATATGAGGATAATAGACTCCAGGGGACAAGGGGATGTTACGCTGTAAGGGTGCATTTTTTGTATATATATATATATATATATATATATATATATATATATATATATATATATATATATATATATATATATATATATATATATATATAAAATATATATATATATATATATATATCTGTATTATCTGAATCGTGTTATTTTGACCCCGGAAATGTGTGGTTAACCTACCGAACCGGTATGTATCCCTTGTATATTAGTATATAGAAAACAATTTTAAATATGCGGACCACTCTGTTATAAAATGCATTGTTATATATTATATATCGTAATAGCGGATGCGCAATAACAAGAATTGTGAAGTGAAAATATTTAATTTGTGCCACAATCGGACGTAGAGCTGAAGGTATTTTGTTATTAGTAGACTATACTTTAATCAATTTTACTAATATTACAGCTTATGCAGGTAAATTCAAAATAAGGTATGTATGTATAATACATTTATTAAAAATATATTTCTACTGATTTTTACTAATATCACTGTTATTTTTGCAGGTACTTTCAGGATGAGGGAAGATGGTCTATTTCTACCAATTGAGCTAATATAAATCTACTAGAATTTACCAATTCTTACTGTTCTTTTTGCAGGTACTTTCAGAATGAGGGAAGGTGATCGTTTTTACCTATTCTACTAATATGTATTTATTACAGTTTACTAATTTTTACTAATACGCATTGTTCTTTTTGCAGGTACTTTCAGAACGAGATAGAATACATTTATGTAGGAACGGATAATGCATTTTATCGTTAGGGACAGAAATAGGTGTAATCGTCACTCGTAAAGACTTGAGACTCCCGCTTGAGAAGAAGTATATCATCAATCAAAGTGTAATAGAGCACTCACTGAGCACTCTTCGGGTATTCGTTGCCTCCCTCGTTATGACATTGTAATCGATTACATACACGATAGGCCTCAGATTTTCTGACATCAAATAGTTTTCTTGTTAGTATCGTACATATGACGACCACCGCACCGGCTACGAAACTCTTAGTTAAAGTAAATCACTTAACATTCTTTGGTATTAAATTTGAACTAGCAGTTTTCTTTGTTTGTGCTTATTTGTTGAAATCAACTTCTACCGCCATTATATCTTCCTGAAAATTTGTAAGGGGACTGTTTCATTTCCAGAAACAGGGGTGGTGGTGGGTCCCCATGGATCCATTTGGGATCCTTAAGTGCGGTGGGTCTTACATTTTTGCATTACACTTTTGAGAGTCTCATTTACTGCTCCATCACTTTCAGTTTATTCGTTTTAACTCGCGCCCCAAAACACGTATTTAAAAAAATAATTAAAGCAATTGTGATACTACTCACACTACTGGGAAATCTTTTATATTAACAAAAAAACAGACACCTCAGCTAATCGCCTTGTAAGTTACCATCTAGTGATGTATTTATGTAAAATAGTACAAGTTGTGATACTGCTCACAACAGAAAAAAGAATGGATTTAAAAGATAATGAGATGCTTCTTACTTATTGACAATATGTGGTAGGTATGGAATTATACATGTAATAAAAAAAATTAAAAAAAAAAAGTTGTGATACCGCTCACAAATCTTTAAATAAGTAAATAAATCTTTGAATTTAAATAATTGAAAAATATACACTAATCGTTTTATATGTTACCGTGTAACCGGGCTCAAAAAAGGAGACTCAGAAAGGAAGCAAAAATTGCGGCTGGTACATGGACCACAGAGAAATCGCGTGGACCCCGCAAAAACCAAGAGAGCATAAACATATATTTATAAAACATTTAAAAAAAGTTGTGATACTGCTCACGACACTGGAAATCTTTGATTTTAAATTAGTTAGAAAAACGAACACCTCAATTAATCTTTCTGTATGTTACCACGTATTGATGTTTTTCATGTGACAGAGTATAACATGTGATGCTGCTTAGAGCAGAAGAAAATGAATCTAAAGATTGTCTCCCTGTGATGATAGACATAGGTGGAAGATGGCCCTTTGCCATCGCCCGGTGAAATACCACCCCATCGTACTATAGGCATCGTGAAGTAGTTAACGCTATGTTTCGGTGCCTGGTCGATGTTTCCGGTTCTAAACGGTTAATGCTAAACGATTTACGTTCTAATACGGCTTCTAGAAGAATAAAATTAATTAAATAAAAACCCAGAACAAATATATTATCGTTACATTAATTAATATTTGGTGCACAGTGGTGTTTCTGTATAAATATAAATATATAAATAATAAAGAAGTTGTGATACTGCAAACAATACCGGAAAATCTTGGAATCCGCGAATTAATTAATAAATCAGACACCTCAACTAATCGCTTTGTATGTGTGTACGTACATTAATTTAAAAGTTGCTGATAAACTTCTTAATTATTAACTGTACATGGTAGTATGGAAAGATACATATATTAAAAACAATAATGAAAACAATTTTGATACCGCTCACAATATCGGAAAATCTTTGAATTAAAATTAATTACTAAGACAGACAGACTCTAATAATCGCATTGTATGTTTTTCATATAACAAAGTATAAGTTGTGACATTTCTCACAACAGAGGAAAATGAATTTATAAGGTGCAAAGTTGCTTCCTATTAACTGTACATGATAGCATGGAATAATACACGTAATGAAAAATAAATTACTAAAAAAGTTGTGATACTGCTCATAACACTGGGAAGTCTTTGATTTAAATTAATTAATTAATAAGACAGACAGATCAACTAATCGCACCATGTATCAATGTTTTCTATGTAATGGAGTATAAATTGCGATACTGCTCACGAGAAGAAAAAAATAACTTGAAAGATGCTGAGGTGCTTCTTACTTATTAACTGTACATGGTAGTATAGAATGACACATATATTAAAAAATTAATCAAAAAAGTTATGACACTGCTCACAACAGTGTGAGAGACGATACCGGTATGGCACACCGACAGGTGTTTCGGCTTAGATGTTTCACGACACTTGGAACCATACACTTTGGAAGGGGACACGATACAGCAAAAGTTCAACAAAACATTTAAAGGTAATATTATCCGATAATATGAAGTTTAGAATAAACATAATATTTAAAATTCTGGTGAAAGTGTGCATGAAACTATTAATTTTATATATTATATATAATGATGATTCTGAAAAAGTACGTAAGTTGTGACATTGTTCTCAACAGGGGAAATTAATAATTATAAATCAATGTCTTAACTGTTAGTTTCTATTGAAAAATAAGTTGTGATACTGTTCACGACAGGGAAATTAATTACAAATCAATGTCTTAACTAATAGTTCTTGTTGAAACGAAGTCATAATACTGTTCACGACAGGGGATATTAATTTTAACTCAATATCTTAACTAATAGTTTCTGTTGAAAGAGTTGTGATACTGTTCACGACAGGGAAAATTAATTATAAATCAATGTCTTAACTAATGGTTTCTATCAAAAATAAGTTGTGATTCTGTTCACGCTATGAGAAATTAATTATAAATCAATGTCACAACTAACAGTTTCTGCTGAAGATAAGTTGTGATACTGTTCAAGGCAGGAAAATTATAAACTGCAAAATACTGATTTTAACCCTTGTTTCAGTTTGTTACAGTATTGGTTCACTCTACCTTAGTGGACTTTAGAAGCTAAAATTAGCCTAAGACAAGACCAGGACAGACCACGCGCGCGTGTTTAAATTCGAGTGTGCTAGAAGCTAAAAGTAAGCGAAATAACCAGTGGGCTACTGGAGTAGGCAGACTGAGGCCAGTAGCGGGTTAGAGTAGCCCAAATTAGCCTAAGGCAAAGCGCGTCACGCCTTCGTTCTACTTAGCGTAGGGAGAACGACTGGTGTCGTTAAATCAGAGTTGAAATCTCGACGAGTATCTTGTCAATATCTTAGTTATTTTTAAAATTGCTTGGATATTACAAGTGTTAAGGCTTGAAACTGTATTCGGAATTTTTTTGGGGGCACTAGAGCCCAGAAAAGCAGTTTGTAGACTCTGATTTTCGCGAGCGAGTGATGGATTCCGGACTTCACCCTCCAAAGACCACTCACTATGCCAAAGTGGTAAGTCGTAAATTGCCCATTTCCTATTTTCGTTTGTGCCTAAATGTTGTTTCTTTTTGTTTCAGAGTGTGAACGATATGAGGGAGGATTAAACGGTATATAATGGGGACGAACCGCCTTAGGGAAAGGAGTAAAAGGTAGATATTATTTAATGTCGTTTAATTATTTTTACCAATATTTCTGTATTCTGTTGTTACAGGTAAGTTCCGCACGAGATATGACATGGTGAAAACATCGTACGGTGAGCATTTTTCAATTATACGAAACGTGCATATTTTTTTAATGGGATGGTCCGGCGGACACTTAAATTTGTTTCTACTCACTTAATGCGGTAGCTCATATTTCTTGTGTTTAATGTCATACACAGAGTGTCATGGAAATGCACGGACAACAGTTGATCACAGACTTCTGATGTTAAGGTAACACGAATCAGATAAACTTACGTATATAAATAATGCACCCTTTTATGTAGGGTAAAGTGTAGGCACCCCCTGCTTATTTTTTTTATAACTTCAGAACGGTTTGACCTACGTACCTCCAACTTGGTTGAAATACTTTTTTATATGAGGATAATAGACTCCAGAGAAAAAAATGTATACAGAGTGTTAATATTTCGCACATCCTAGGCCCTTATTTTGTCCGAAACTTTTTTTGTCCATACGTCAATGACTTTTTCAGTAAACAGATTCAAAAGAGCAGCTTATCCATAAACTTTTGATTGTCTTGTTAAAAGTTCATATTTCGTATGGCTCACTCCTAAACATAAAATATCAAGGTTATAAACAATATACCGACTTTAAAGAATTATAAAAACTCACTAGTCTGGTAGGGGTTAAAGTAAATGAATTAATTGGTTTAGCTGAACGGGTCCCAGGGAGTAACAGATTAGCATACAGAATATTCATGTTTCTGCCTAATGCGTAATCTCAATTTGGCCAATAATTTTTTTTGTCCGTACACCAAGGCCTTTTTAATTGACACTTTTTGAGAGATCTATTTGTTTACCAACTTTCTTGTATCATCAGTATGGTACAAAAAAGTTACTAAACAAATTGACCATTTTAAAAGGGCCTTGGTGTACGGGAAAAAAATTATTGACTAAATTAAGGTTCGGCATCCAGGAAAATGAACACTCTGCGTGATTAAATTCGTGGAATTTGTTACTCTGTGGATCCCCTTCAATTAAAATAATAATAATAATTTATTGATTTTAATTTCAAATAATTCTTTGAGCGGCAGAGTTGGTATATTGTTTCAAATTTCGCCATTTTATGGATGAACCGTATGAAATACGAACTTTCTACGAGACATCGAAAAACAAATAAATCATTCTTTTGAATATGTTTACTCAAAAAGAGACATATAGACAAAATAAGGACCTAGGATAACTGTGACTCTGTGAGTCCATTACTCTCAAATAGATAATTGAGTCAACCAAGTTGGGGATCGGTGGGTCAAACCGTTCTAAAGTTATTTAAAACAAAAACAAACCAGGTATCTCCACCTACAAGGGGATGTCTGTATTATCTGAATCGGGTTATTTTGACCCCGGAAATGTGTGGTCAACCGACCGAACCCGTATGTATCCCTTGTATATTAGTATATAGAAAACAATTTTAAGTATGCGGACCACTCTGTTATAAAATGCATTGTTATATTATATATCGTAATAGCGGATGCGCAATAACAAGAATTGTGAAGTGGAAATATTTAATTTGTGCCACAATCGGACGAAGAGCTGAAGGTATTTTGTTATTAGTAGACTATATTTTAATCAATTTTACTAATATTACTACTCATGCAGGTAAATTCAATATAAGGTATATATGTACATTTATTAAAAATATATTTCTACAATTTTTACCAATATCACTGTTATTTTTGCAGGTACTTTCAGGATGAGGGAAGATGGTCTATTTCTACCAATTGAGCTAATATAAATCTACTAGAATTTACCAATTTTTACTGTTCTTTTTGCAGGTACTTTCAGAATGAGGGAAGGTGATCGTTTTTACCTATTTTACTAATATGTATTTATTACAGTTTACTAATTTTTACTAATATGCATTGTTCTTTTTGCAGGTACTTTCAGAACGAGATAGAATACATTTATGTAGGAACGGATAATGCATTTTATCGTTAGGGACAGAAATAGGTGTAATCGTCACTCGTAAAAGACTTGAGACTCCCGCTTGAGAAGAAGTATATCATCAATCAAAGTGTAATAGAGCACTCACTGAGCACTCTTCGGGTATTCGTTGCCTCCCTCGTTATGACATTGTAATCGATTACATACACGATAGGCCTCAGATTTTCTGACATCAAATAGTTTTCTTGTTAGTATCGTACATATGACGACCACCGCACCGGCTACGAAACTGTTAGTTAAAGTAAATCACTTAACATTCTTTGGTATTAAATTTGAACTAGCAGTTTTCTTTGTTTGTGCTTATTTGTTGAAATCAACTTCTACCGCCATTATATCTTCCTGAAAATTTGTAAGGGGACTGTTTCATTTCCAGAAACAGGGGTGGTGGTGGGTCCCCATGGATCCATTTGGGATCCTTAAGTGCGGTGGGTCTTACATTTTTGCATTACACTTTTGAGAGTCTCATTTACTGCTCCATCACTTTCAGTTTATTCGTTTTAACTCGCGCCCCAAAACACACGTATTTAAAAAAATAATTAAAGCAATTGTGATACTACTCACACTACTGGGAAATCTTTTATATTAACAAAAAAACAGACACCTCAGCTAATCGCCTTGTAAGTTACCATCTAGTGATGTATTTATGTAAAATAGTACAAGTTGTGATACTGCTCACAACAGAAAAGAAAATTGATTTAAAAGATAATGAGATGCATCTTACTTATTAATTATGTATGGTAGTATGGGATGTTTTGTTTGTTTTCTTAACCGTCTTTCAAGTCACTGAAGTAGTTCCCAGAAAATCCAAGGATTTTGTGTTGAGTGAAGAGAGACGAGGCCGTACAGTTTATTGTGGAGTCCAAGCCACATCTAAGACATTGACAGTTCCCTCTCCCATCTTAATCCGAAACAAATTATAAATAAAGTTTCTAGCATGCTTCGGGATGGATTCGAACCATCGATATTCGATACCTAGTAAATAGCTACAAGCTCACTGAGAAATCTTTGAATTTAAATCAATAAAATAACAGACCTCAGCTAATCGCTTTGTAAGTTACCATATGTTGATGTTTTTTATGTAAAAGAGTACAAGTTGTGATACTGCTCACAATATAAAAAAAAAATAAATTTAAAAGATGCCGAGATGCTTCTTACTTATTGACAATATGTGGTAGATATGGAATGATACATGTAATAAAAAATTTTTAAAAAAAGTTGTGATACCGCTCACAAATCTTGGAGAATCTTTGAATTAAAAGATCAGTTAACAATCTTTGCTATTAAATTCGAACTAGCAGTTTTCCTTGTTTGTGCTTGTCTCGATGTCCTTATTTGTCGAGATCACCTTCTACCTCCCTTCTATCTTAAACATTTCTAAGGGGCCTGTTTTATTTCCAGAAACAGGGGTGGTGGCGGGTCCCCTCATCTCTTTCGAGTCTTCTTGAATGGATTTAATATGTAGTCATTCTTTCATTAGTACATTCCATTTTATAGTCTTTCACTTCTTGGAGTCTTCCGGTTGAAGCCACAAATGTGCGATTGGCGCCTGTCAATGGTTTACATTGGTGTGTTTTACCTAAATTTCGCCCATACTTTCAACTTAGCTACATGAGGACAAACATGTCTGAAATACGTGTCCACGGTTTGCATTATTTTTTGCTGTCCTTAATCATGATTTGGCTAAAGTAACGCCATGGTTCCCGTTATAAACATTTTTTTTTAACGATTTACGTACTAATTATTAGTGCACAATGGTGTCTCAGTATATATCTAATAAATTATAGGTTGTGATACGGCTCACAATATAAGGCAATTAACTTAAAAAATTCAAAGACCTTTTTAGTGTATATATGCCGTTAGGAACGGCGCAGCGCACCGTTTGGGGAACTTAATTAAAAGTACGCAGACATCTTAACTAATGGTTTTGTTTGTTGCTATGTAACATTATTTGTAATAATACATATGTTGTTATACAGCTCACAACAACGCTGAAAGGCTTTTCATTTATTTATTGTAAATGGTAGTACGGAATGATGAAAATGATTGAAAATATTAATTAAAAAAGCTGTGATACTGTTCACAAAAGAAAGGCAAAAGAAATAGAAAGTCATATAAAAAAATGAAATTAGAACAATGTAAAATCGATTATAATAATTTGAGATCCAAAATAAAAAAAGATATCAAAATAGCATACAAAAATTATATCACAAATGTTGAAAACAATATAAAACAAGATGTTAAGGAATTTTGTTAAAACAAAAAATAATAGCAGAACTGGAATACCAAAAGAAATGGTTCTAAATAATGAGGTTCTAACAGGGGGGAGGTCTATTGCTCAAGGCTTCGCTAATAATTTTAAGTCTGTCTTTAATCAACCCACAAAAATAAATTCTACAAGTGACAATAACATAATTGATGGTAGTGAACTAGAATTATTAAATATTTTGGAGATTTCTGAGGATGATGTCATTAAGGCAATAGATAAATTGAAACCAAAGAAAGCAATGGGACGTGATAGTATACCTAGTTACGTAACCAAGGGTTGCAAGGAAGCATTTGTTAAGCCATTAGTAATAATATTTAATTTAGCTCTTAAAAATAAAAAATTTCCGGATAAATTGAAAATAGCACGAATTACTCCTGTTTATAAAAGCGGAGATCGAAAGAAAATTATAAATTACCGAGACAATTATATATAAATATCTTTATGAACATACTAAAAATAAAATATCAAATTTTCAATATGGGTTCCAAAAAAGAAGGTCAGTGAATGGAAATCTGGTGGATTTTGTGAACTCTGCGACAGATGCTTTAGCAAATAATAGTCAAATTGATGTGATATATACTGACTTTGTGAAAGCATTTGACAAAGTCGATCATTGCATATTGCTAACTAAGCTTAAGAATTTCTCAATCTCTAGTGAGCTGATATCATTTATGTCTACTTATCTCATAAATCGGCAGCAATATGTAATGGTAAATAATTTTGAGTCGGATTACTACACATCAGATTCGGGAGTTCCGCAGGGTTCAAATCTAGGCCCGCTGTTGTTTTTATTTTTTATAAATGATATTGTAGATACCATAAAATTCTCATCAGTTAGCCTATTCGCTGATGATATGAAAATATTTAAAAGAATAGGAAATTATCAAGACTGTTTGCAATTACAAGATGACATCAAGGAAATATCTAACTGGTCTGTTGAAAATAAATTACCTTTTAATATTGATAAATGTAAGGTAATGACTATCACACTACGTAAAGATATCATTGTTTATAAATATGAAATTCAAAACAAAAATTTGGAAAGAGTTCATGCAAAGACTGATCTGGGTGTAATATTCGACTCAAAACTGACATTTATTGATCATGTAGTAAATATTGCAAATAAGTCTTATAAAAATTTAGGGTTTATTCTGCGTAACTGCAGATCATTTAGGTGTGAGAAAACTCTTTTAATGTTATATTTCTCCTTTGTAAGATCCAAACTGGATTACTGTTCAATGGTTTGGAATCCCTTTTATACCAAATATATACAAATATTAGAAAATGTACAGAAAAAGTTTATAAAACACATTAATTTTATATTACAGAGGAGGTATACTAGTAACTCTACCTATTTAGATCATCTAAGTATAATATAATGACACTAAATAACAGAAGAACTTACTTTGACATTACTTATTTGTATAAACTCCTACATAATCTTTCATATGATGTAACAACCTTAAATAAAATAATAATCAATGTTCCAGACGAAAGAACACGTTATCACAGAACGTTCTCATACATTATACCAACGAGAAACTACGAATTGAAGTCACCCCCTGTGAGAATTGCTAAAAGCTATAATTCACTACAGCGAGATCTAAAAATATTCGGCGATACATACGGGATGTTTACCAAAAAATTGAGAAATAGGTTACTGAATATTCAGAATGAAATAGAGTTTTTGTAAATATTTGACAGTGCACCTCAACTACATCATTTTCTAATATAACTATCTTTGCGCATATCTCTGAATACTTACATTAGATTAATTAAAGTTATATTTAAGTTTAGTTTAGTTTCAGTTAGGTTAAGTTAGGTTAGGTTAGTTTAAATTAACTATATGCAGTCTGTAATTGGCTTGTGAAAGCTGTAGACTTCAGATAGCACAATTAACGGTTTTGTATGTTACCAGGAAGTTATGCTTCTATATAACGGGAAATGCTGGGATGCTGGGTTGTTTCTTACTTATTATTTGTACATGGTAGTTTAGAGTTATACAAAATATTTGTATCACTGGGTTTTAAATATTTAATATTTAAAAACCATTAAAATAGTTGTGATACTGCTCACACCAGAGAGGAGAAAGAGATCTTCGAATTCAAGTTAATTAAAAAAACCTCAATAGATCGTTTTGTATGTTACCATATATTGATGTAATTTGTGTAACAGAGTATAAGTTGTGATACTGCTCACAATAGGGGAAAATAAATTTGAAAGATGCTGGAATGTTTCTTACACGACAGTAACTAAAAATGAGGGGTCGAGGACAGTGCGAGGGCAGGCATAACCCGCGGATCCACTACTGGACTGTATAATCTGGAAACAATATCTTCAGGCGTTAAAACGATACGACTGAGGGACAAAAATATTTCTGGGGCTCAAAAAAGGATACTCAGAAAGGAAGCAGAAATTGCGGCTGGTACATGGACCACAGAGAAATCGCGTGGGCCCCGCAAAAACCAAGAGAGCATAAACATATATTTAAAAAACATTTATAAAAAGTTGTGATACTGCTCACGATACTGGAAAATCTTTGAATTTAAAGCAATTTAAAAAAAACTGATGTTCCAATTGTTACATAATTCAGCAGCTGTCGCTGGTGAAATTACAGACAAGACTAATTTCTTTATTTTTTTATATGCAAAATAACTTTCATAAAATTCACTGAATGAAATAAGACATGTTTTGCCTATAGTTTCATTTACTCTTTATATGATTTAAAATGAAATAGTAGGTTTCGTCTGTTTATTATAACTAGAACAAGTTTAAGAGCAATTCACAGACTTATGTTGGCACTTGATGAGAACATTGTCTTAATAATTGCATTTTTTATTTAAGTGTTTGTTTACTAAAAGAAGCTACAGTTAATTTGAGTGATGCATCTGAAATTATTAAAAAACAATATTAATTTCTAAAATAACATTCGATTTATTGAACTGGAGAGTGTGTTTCTGTTATTAATAACTTAACATAAACACGACATAAGTTAGACAACCCCCTAATCCAAAGTGGGAGCAGCATGGGTGGGGGTTACATTTATAAGAAAACTCACAACTATTCCCTTTGACTTTGTCAGGGTCAAAACCAGGATTGTTAATGCTCTACCCAAGTGCACTACGAGCTTGGTAATACAGGGATAAATTAAGGAAGAAATACACTTAGTATATACTGCATTTTCACTGGGTACCCAACATAAAACTGTTTCTATGAATAATAACTAAAAACGAGAACAATGGTCCCATCTTATATAATATGCTGATTTAGTAGGTCAAATTATAATCAATGGTAATGGTGGGGGAGGTTGACGCCTGGCAAGTAGGTCGCAGAAGGGCCCTTTTTACCCACCCCCACTCCTGTACTTCACTTGTTCCCTCGTCAAAATTTTTCAGTCTTCTAATGAAGGTCAAGATCTTACTCAGCGCGAAGAAGCTCATCGCTTCCCTTGAAAGGACCCCAGTACCAAAGATGCTATGCCTCAAGTGCCCAAATGGTTCACGCTGCCCCAGGAAGTGATAAGATATTTTTTCATCACTCTCGCATCCTAGGCATGTAGGGCCTTCCTCAACATCTATGAAATATATACCTACAAGCCCTATTGGTCCTGTAATGCTTCCTCAGTGTCTTGTGGGCTCACTCATTGAGGGCTGTCATGACCGGTCTTCTTGTAATACCCAATCTGACCCGAGGCAGGGCTCCTCAGCTCCAAGTCCAACCAATTCATCAGTCTTCTCGTTGCCTGGACCCCTGGTAAAATTACAAAATGGTTAATTATTTTATTAATACAAAAAGTTATTTTTATAAAACGACGATAAAAATAAACAATAGATTTGCTTGTAATTTGACCTACTAATCTTCATTTTATTTAAAACGATACCACCGGTTTTGTTAAGTTTAAGAGCGGCAGGTTTATGTTGGGGACCTGAGAGAAACTGCCTTAATAAATTGAAAACACTATAAAGTATATAAATCTAGTCTGATCTATAAACAGATGAAAATCTTACAAATAACCAGTTAGTTATCAACTAATTTTAAAAATAATTATGAATTTATAAATATGGGCCTTATTCTCGTGACCCTTGAGATATCTACAATAATGTATAGTTTGCAATGACTGTATTCAAAAGAAGCAAAATAGTCGCAGGGAACGAAATAACTCGCCTAATCTTTGACAGACACCGCTTTGTTATACAGCCATTTTAAAATTGTCAATATTGTAAATTTATCAAGGTGTACCCGAATAAGGACCGTTGACATTCTTCTAGGCACATAGGTTCTAAAATATGTTCATAGCTTATCATTTCTACAAAAGGTTTCCTACATAAATGAGATAAAAAAAAACTTATTAAAAACAGTTCAAATTTATAAATAATCATAATACATAATTGTGCATTTTTAATATTCCCACTAAAAATATTTGAAAATCAAGAGAAGTTTGTACTAGCACAATATTTTCACTTAATAAACAATATTTATTATTTACTAGTCAGCTAACCATTGATCTACAGATCTAGCGTAAATAAAAAAAATTATTGTGTCAATTGTCCAAAGGAAAGAACATATCAGCATATTTCATTTAACATTACATTTCTCTGGTACTGTATCTGGTATCATCTGTAATTTAATTAGAATTTAAACAGACACTTGTCATAGACATTCCAAATAACCACCACCATACCCTAAAATATGTCTTGCGAATTAGAGTTGTATTATCCTCCTGTCGGTTCATCATGTGCTATATCATTTTTTAAAACGGGATTGAAAGAAAACAACTCGCTTCAATAGGCAGTACTAGTACTTTAGGGTACATTGCCACATTGAAATATGAGCATAACCATACAGTTATTTTATCTTCTGTATTTTATTCTATCGAAAACTAACTTTGCTTTCATTTTATTTAAATTGGAAATAAATGAATACAACTTATAGATATGTTTTTACATCAACCAATAAGTAAAACTTAATCGACTTAATTAACTACAGCACAAATTTAAAGTATACTGATTCCGTAGCTACAGTTACTCATTAGGGTGGGTCAAAAAAACCGACTATTTTTTTTTTACTTTATACTCTGAAAAATCGGTTGCTAGACACCTTTAGAAAATTCTCACCAAATATGAGCTCTTAATTTTGATAGAAAGGTTCTCCGCTTCACAGTTTTCCATTTTTTCCTCAGTATTAGAAACGAAAATTCATATCTCTCTATCAACTGTTCGTTAAAAAATATCTCTCCTCATATTTTTATAGGAAATGGAACGCTCTATAAAAAAAGGTCTCTTAGAATGTTTTCGTAAACCTCACCGTTTAAAAGATATCAAAGGTTGAAGTTTGGTTATTTTGAGACAAATTTCTGTTTTGCTTATGAATTTTATAACTCGTTAACAAAAAATTTTTTATGAAATGCTCAATTCATAGTTTTGTAGGAAATTAACTGCTTTGCAAAAATGGTCTCTTATGATCTGTCGATTAAATTAAGCGTTTAAAAGATATTCATCGTCAAACTTCAATGCACGCCAATTTTAACAATTTTTGATTAATAATTCGGAAAATCTCAATTCAGTCTAATGAGTTTCAGGGAAATTTATACAAATTTGAGTTTCTATGAACAGAGAAATGTTTTAAACCATTTTTCTAGTTTTTTTTTAGTCGTAAGCATGTTTAGTTACATCTAAAAAAAAAATTTGTGCATTATTTCTGACTGAGAGTCAATGATTCATTAAATCGTGAAAAATTAACGTTCTTGTTAGAAATTTATAATAAAAAGTATTAATGTTAAAGAGAAAAAATGTTCAACTGGTTATTAAAAAGTTTTTTTATTCAATTATTAAGTGAGTTATAAAATTTCAAACATTTATAAAATTTTCGTACACTTCCACTGTAAAAAATTTTCTTTATTGCAGTTCGGGTATTTTTTTGCGATGTTCTTTTACAATTTGCAATAAAAATTGATATTGCTCTTCATTTTTTGTCAAGCATTGATTATATTCAGTTACTAATGCGACTGCTTGCTCTGCTGCATCATTAACAACTTTTAATTGTTCAAAGTATTCTTTATTTTCATTATAATTGTCATTAGTAGGCCATAATTCAATGTCTATATCAAGAAAATCATACGGTAGATCGAAGATTTTAAAGAGATTCAAAGACTTTTTAGAGACAGTCATTCAAATTTTTTTGCGTAAATGAATTCAAATCATTTTTATCAATTATAAATCATCTAGCTTTAGAATCTGTACCTTCGCGAGTCTTAGCAGCTTCAACAATATTTTTTTTTATGTCCAATGGAGCGGTATCATCAAATAATGATAAAATGGCAAGTTCATCACTCAAGTACCATAAATACAAAATCATTTTTTCACAAGTAGTTGAAGAAATCAAAGGATTGGTTCGTTTGTATTCAATTAAATTTTTCAAAAACTTTCAAATAAATTTTCGAACAAAGAACTTCTTTATAATGGTTACTTTTATGATAGAAACTCAAATTTGTATAAATTTCCCTGAAACTCAAACACTGAATTGAAATTTTCCGAATTATTAATCAAAAACTGTTAAAATTGGCGTGCATTGAAGTTTGACGATGAATATCTTTTAAACACTTAATTTAATCGACAAATCATAAGAAACCATTTTTGTAGAGCAGTTAATTTCCTACAAAACTATGAATTGCGCATTTCATAAAAATTTTTTGTTAACGAGTTATAAAATTCATAAGCAAAACAGAATGTCTCAAAATAACCAAACTTCAACCTTTGATATCTTTTAAACGGTGAGGTTTACGAAAACATTCTAAGAGACCTTTTTTGTAGAGCGTTCCATTTCCTGCAAAAATATGAGGAGAGATATTTTTTAACGAACAGTTGATAGAGAGATATGAATTGTCGTTTCTAATACTGAGGAAAAAATGGAAAACTGTAAAGCGGAGAACCTTTCTATCAAAATTAAGAGCTCATATTTGGTGAAAATTTTCTAGAGGTGTCTAGCAACCGATTTTTCAGAGTATAAAGTAAAAAAAAAAATAGTCGGTTTTTTTGACCCACCCTATTACTCATATAAACCAATTGTTTCATTTTCAGCAGTACAGGTTTGTGTACTTCAGATGGTATAGTTAGGTTGTAGATGCCCAAATTTGTGTTTGGGGAGACAATCTGTATTGCTTACCCTTTTGTAATATGAGGTATTGATTCTTTCGCACAACTTTTTCTTTGCGTTCAGATAAAAAATAACCTCAAATATTGTTAGAAATGAGTCCATATTTTATGCTGTTCCTTTGAATACTAGAAAACATGTTGCTTTAAAATGTTCTTATATAATTTTCTGAATCCTTATTACTTAAGTCTAGACTTTCAGCATCCATTTTCCATAATAAATACCTATAAATAAAAATATACATTACTTTAAGTACGTAAATAAAACTGAAAATGTTCAGACACATTTAAATATAGTTGTATTAATAGTAACTCAAGAAGATTTTATTTTTTTGCCTAATTTTTTATAAACAAATATATAATTGTCTTTAAGTTTGAAGTAAAACGATAATTATCTTACTGTTAAAATTTTTTTATTTTTATTTTAATGAAACAGGTAGATAAGTACCCAAAATAGGAAAGATTTATGTTCATACAAGAGTTCAATAAATTTATTATTTAACTGTTCTTAAAACTCCTGAAGTGGGTTAGAGCCTTTGATGTGACGCAGTGGCTTCTGGTGGATTTAGGTTATACCATATTTCAATATTGGAGAATGAAACCCAAGCACTGAATAAAGCAGTTTTGTAAAAGAAGATTACCTTTAGAGCATTAGTAAAATAATATTTGCAAAATATATTTTTTTTCATAATCAGAAGGAAAATTTATGAACCCGTTTTTTTTTATTTTCGAAAATTTTTAGTGTAAAATTATGACATTTTGAGATTTAAATGCTTGCTTGTAAAGTTATGACATTTTGAAATTTATATGTTCACATTTAAATTTCAAAATGTCATAGGTAACTACAAAAAAAATCAAAATTTTCGAAAACCAAAAAAAACGGTTCAATAAGTTTTCCTTCTGATTACGAAAAAAAAACATTTTGCAAATATCTTACTTCTATGCTCCAATATGAGATATGGTATAACCTAAATCCACCAGTCGCCACCGATATTCAGACACCAACACTGGAGTAGTTTAACTGTTCTTAAAGGCTAATTTCATAAGATCAAAAACTTTTATGTTTAAGGTCCTTCAAGATTGTTATTTTTCCATAGATTCAATATAGGCTCATAACTTTTTAATAATCTTTAAAAAATCACATACTTGCCTAAAAAAGTTTACCTTCAGAAATTTAAAAATGTTTGCCCCAGAGTTTTACTGAAAATATGATTACAAGCAAAGCAATACTAAACTCCTCTTGTACTTTTAAATTTTTATAACTGTGGCACAAACTGATATTTTCAGGACATCGTATTCACTAAACATTCTAGCCTGAGTAGTTTATGCACATATAAATTATGGCCAATGAATATGAACCAGTGGGCCTCGTAAGAGCACTGTACGTTGGTTCTACTGTCATTTTCAGGCATTTCAATAATAATATCTACTTTCACTTCCCATTATAAATGTATCGCTGTAAATGATCAAAAAACAACTCAATTTTTTTACTGACTGAAGAATAAATCTTCTCCCACACTATTTCAATACTTAGCAGCGAAGTAACTCTGACAACGTAGTGCAAATCTGTGCTTCTATAGATTTTAGAACTTATTGGGGCACATCTGCAGTGAACAGATAAAAAGCAACAAGTGCTATTTTTACCTAAAAGTAAATTATAAGTTTTACACTTCAATAGATGCTGCTTGTTTGAATTTTGTGTAAAAACGTTATTTACTGCCATGAATATATTCATTGCATTCATCTAATCCTATATCCGACAAACATTTAGGTTATACAAATCCCCTTTACTTTCTTTCAAGTGGAAAAGTTTATTATTAAATATTTTTACTTACATTATTGGAAGAACAAATACATTGTACTGGTATTTATTGTCTTGTACTAGTTTTATAGCAAATCGTGTTATTCGTGTCATTATTTATTGTATATTTAAAATAAATATATATATGTTCATGCTCTTAAATTACTAATAAAACAGGCCTTCTGTTCAGACTAATATCTACCCGTCAACAGAGGGCGCTAGACGAATTTTTGTGACTAATTTGAATATGATTAACACAGACTGGGCGATTCTTTCTAACTGAGATCTCAAGAGATTTCAGTAGATCTCAGTTTCTTTAGGAATGTTACTGTTTTCTTAAGTTATCTCATTTTGATATTAGGTGCATTCTTTCTAACTGAGATCTCAGTTAATCTAATTAGTTTTTCGGTCACGGAAGCTACATCAAATGAAATTATAAATTATGCGTTTATTTATGCAGTGTAAGGGCGAAAACACAACACAGCGGTGCGACGTCGCATCGCAAAAACGATGTCGCATGGCGATGCGATACGATGACGCAACATTAAAACTTCATCGCCACGGCATCGCAGAGAAGACGCTTCTAGTGAGATGTGGACCGCACAATACGTGTCCTACGTCTGTTGCAGGCCACAACACTGCGGTGCGACGACGCATCGCAAAAACGAAGTCGCACCGCAATGCGATGCGATGAACGTTCATTGCACGGCCACAGAAGACCTATACCAGAAGCGATACGTTTGATGTATGTATGGCGTGTTATAATTAAATATAAAAACCAAATAAGCTGCTGGCAACACAAAACATTTTTTCCAATAAAATAAATCATTTTTATACAATACTAAAGGATATAAACGAGATTTCTGTTTCGCAATCCACAGTACAAATCTAGCCATATGCATAAATATAAAAATAAATATTTGATTAACAATAACACGCAAAATACAATAAAAGATTTATAGGTTGACAATATTACCACCAAAAGTCGCGTATAAAAGACAACCAGACTTCAGTGATTTGCGCGTGCGTTGCTTGAGAGAATCATTGCCGATCTCATAAGTGAAAACACAACACTGCGGTGCGACGTCGCATCGCAGAAATCAACGACGTCGTTGAAATTTGCGATGCGTCGTCGCACTGCAATGTTGTGGTTTCGCCCAGGATTTGTACTAAGCGACGTCGCATCGCAAATTTCTACGACATCGTTGATTTCTGCGATGCGACGTCGCACCGCTGTGTTGTGTTTTCGCCCTAATGGTAAAACAACTTAGATTAGCTGATATCCGGGGTAGAAAGAACGCACCTATAAACTGAGAATTCTCAGTACCTCTCCACCGATCTGCACTATTTATATTTCAGTATCTCATCTCACTTCACATGATACATGAATGGACGTGGAAAATTTAATTTTTGATGTTTGGTCAGTGAACGATTTTAAGGTTAGGTTAACTTAATTTCATGTATATTTCTGAAACTAAAACTTTTCGTGTTAATTCAACTCTAATTTGGTATTTTAATGTTTAATGTTGGTTATGTTATATTTTTTACCGTCAACAACAGAACACGAATAGATAAATAGGGGGGGGATAACTCGACTTGTAATTTCATGTTTTTTTAAAGTTACTAAAATATTAGTTAATCTCATCTCGGTTAATCTCATATTGATATGAAATGTTGGGCGGAAAGACGCATCTATTATCTATACGGTGTCATAGCCGACTTCAGTGATGGAGTGTTATATCAAATTGAAGATTTAAGACCATAAATACTAGTAACGATATGTACACTATAAGGAAGTAGCAGTAATCTTGTAACTGAATCGAGATAACCTGAGATATAGGTGGTCGCTGACAGAGGGTGACACTAAATGTTCGATATTTCCTTGTTATTATATTTATCTTTTAAAAATATATAATAAAATTACGGTTCGTTAAAGTTTTGATTATAAATATAATTCATACTTTTAATGAGTAGCATACAGTTTATTTCAGAGATATATAAAAAGTGCCATAAAATCACCCGGCTTTAACTTTCCCAACAAAGAGATCTCGCTTATCTTGCGAGTTACATCAGTTAAATTAGAGAAAAGTTGTCTCATTCTTGCTAAGACCTTATAGAGTCAGCAGAACTTAATCTAGAAATAATTGAAAAACTCGTATTTTGTCTTTCTCCCATATATATATTCCCAGTAAGCATGCGGGGTTACAAACATTCTGGAAATTTCTAAAATAGATCGGCGCAAGAACTATTTACTATGTAAACGTATATAAATTACAAAAATATATTTCAGACATTTTAGATAGTCAAGGACAAGTTGATGTTGTTTATACGGATTTCTCCAAGGCCTTTGATCGCCTAGACCATTCAATTTTAATAAATCGCTTAGACCAATATGGAATATCGTCAGATGTCATAAATCTACTTAGCTCGTATCTCTCCAAGAGAGTACAATATGTGCACTATCATGGTTATAAGTCTAACAATATAGATGTACTGTCAGGAGCCCCGCAAGGTTCCATTCTTGGTCCCCTTCTATTTAATATATTTATAGATGATATAACATCCTCTCTCAAAATCGGCTTTCTAATGTATGCTGACGACATGAAATTGTATTCTAAAATCGACTCATATGATGACTGCGCTCGGCTACAGAATGTATTAAATCAAATTAATGATTGGTAATAAGAAATAGTAAAGATTTTGCTGACCCTAGCACAGTGGTACTCCTGTATAACGCATTCATAAGATCACGCCTGGAATATGCGTCCATAGTATGGTGTCCAACATATGCCGCATATATAAACAGTATTGAAAATATTCAGCGTAATTTCTCAAGTATATGTATTTTAAGGTTAACAGAATTTACCCCACTATTGGTTTTCCCCACGATTTGCTAATAAACTTATATAATTTTGTGTCACTGAAGGAAAGAAGATCCATGCACTCTATCATTTTTCTGCACAAGATAATTAAATATGATTTTGATTGTCCACAAATTCTCCAACACCTAGACTTTAACGTACCGAGATTAGCCTCGCGCTCTCCTGAAACATTTCATCTGTCCACTCCTCGAACTAACCTATTAAAAGCATCGCCACTTTTTTAAGCTTGTTCTAATTATTCAGAGGTTAAAGACAATATTGATATAGTCAATTGTAAAATAAAGAAAATAAAGAACAAATTCTTAAAAAATTAGCAATTTACCTAATAGATCTGGACTACTTAGTGTATTAGTAATCTGTTTCATTTTTTTTTGTATTTTACCTCTTTTTTTATTATTACTAGCTACTAGTCACTTTGTGTTAATTTAATTGTTTTTATAACATTTTTTTGTTTTTTTTTTCTAATTTTATCTGTCAATCATTTCTGTATTATGTTATATACTGCTATTTTAAAACTATGTTTTGGAAAATAATGTATTTAAATGTTGAATATTGTGTAACTATCGGCAGATATTTTGTTGCACTATTTATTTATAGTTTGTGTTCCTATCCCTTATTTGGTAATTTACTGTGGGATAGTGTAGTTGAATAAATAAATAAAAATAAATAAATAAAAACAGGCTAACTATATAATTTACAAAGGACGTTACGTAGAGCTTTATAAAACTAATATAACTTGCATAAATGATAGTATACTTATGACAGAAATTGCAAAAATAGGTTTTATTGTTTCTAAAAAATAAAATATTTGATGATATGAATGTGTCACAAAAAAGTGTACAATTAGCGATGCAGAAGAATATCTGTAAATTATTTTTATTACTCTAGGAACAAGATATCAGGTTGTATTAGTTTCATAAACCTCAAAGTAATGTCTGTCGTAAACTCTACATTTAGCCTTTTTGCCTTCTGATATCGGAAAATAGCGAAGAGAATTTATATACGTTCCATAAATATTTCTTATGCATATCTATTTTAGAATTAGAATAGAATCCAAAAATACTAAATTTTTTTGGAAAACTTGAAAAAGAAAAAAATTATGAACCCGAAACTTGAGACATGTTTCCAAAAATTGGAAAATTGAAACACGAAATATGAATTAAAATTCCCTTTCGATATTCAAATCCAGATCCCGTAATTCGTGCTACTGAAAATTAAAAATATGATTCCAAAACGAAGAATTATTATGAAGAATACAATAATTTGGATAAACACTAACTTGACAATTAGAAATTGGTCCAGTGTTATAAAAAAAAAATACATTTTGATTTATCCCCTTCAGTTTTTTCTAGTTTAGTTAATTCGAGTGTTGTTTTTTATTGAGGTAATAGAAAATATAAGCTTATCATGTATTAGCGGAAATAATTTGTACATGTTATTGCATACAACAGTGTTAACGAAAGCCCTAACAAATAAGGTAAAGGCAAACTGTAACCTAATAAAAAAAAGTAGGAAATGTTTGTTTTAATTTAAGTAATGTAGTGAAGTGTAGGTCATGTAATTTAGAACAATATGTACTTAGTTAACAAAGGTAATTTTAAATTAAATATAATAAAAACTATTTCATTACTAAAATTGTTTCAGAAATTCTAATAAAAGTTTCTTAATATATATACATATAGGGATGTTCTATTACTAAATATAAAACAAACTGATTTCTATTGCTGGCGTTATATACAGTGTGTCCACGTTAATGTGATTACAAGTCTATGAAGAAATCTTTATTTTTTAAAGAATCAAATTTTGAATTTCTTTTAAATGATCATACATTTTTAACACAACAATTCTTTCTTCTAGCGCCGATCTCATCCATCTGTCTAGTACTGGTGCTACAACTGTGGTCCGAAAGTCGTCACAGATAATGGTGGTCCTTGCTTTACCAAAAATATATTCGAAGAACACTGCTAGGGCCACCTCCTCACCTGAGCTAACCCCACTCGATTTTTTTCTTTAGAAGGCTTCAGCAAGAAACCAGTCTGATTCCGCCATATATCATTACAAATGCTAATATTTTTTTTCGTAACAGGCATGTTTCATGTTGGGAAGTTTGCGAGTTCTGTTTTTTAAGTAATATATTATTAAAAAAAAAAATCAATCAATCGCAGTTACTTTTTAGATTATGTAAAAACGTGTTGTACTTAATATGTAAATACATGTTTTTTCAAAGTGGAACTGTATGTCACTTGATAATTTACGTAATGCATGCTACTGACTGATCAATCTATAAACATATTTGAATTCAGCGACATTCAGCATAGAAAATATT
Source organism: Rhamnusium bicolor (assembly GCA_029963845.1). NCBI lineage: Eukaryota > Metazoa > Arthropoda > Insecta > Coleoptera > Cerambycidae > Rhamnusium > Rhamnusium bicolor. Next base: position 1,024,041 of record JANEYF010002177.1, on the reverse strand, counting down.
GTTTATTTACAGACTTAAGTACTTTTGCCAGACAATAAAAATATTTTGTTTACCGGTACCTAGTTGAATGTCAATGTGGAATTGTCATAAATTATTAATCTAGCCTTATATCAAAGATTATATACCTTATATACAATTCACATAATGATTAATATATTTGTTTTTAATTCGAATGAAGTTTTAGATTTGAACATGGTTAATACTTACCTTTTTTCCAATAAATATCAGGGGATGTAACAGTAAATTAGGTCTATCATAGGCTAATAAACATCAAACCACAGAAATTAGACGACCTCCAAATCCAAAGAAGAAGCTGCATGGGCGAGGGTTACACTTACGAAAAAAGCGGAGACACAATCACTCCCACCAGTCATCGCCTCAGAGATTCTATTAAAGTGAAAATACGTGAAATACTGACGGGAGGTGTTTTGCTGTAAAAGCTGCTGTTGCTGATTGTGCTTTGAACAAATTGAGCACCCGCCTTATAGTCCAGATTTAGCATCCAGTGACTACTTTTTGTTTTCCGAATCTCAAATAAACACTTAGGAGGACAAAATTCAGACAATGATGAACTTATAGCAGCTGTTGTGGGCCATTTTGTGGAGAAACCAAATGAATATTTTTACAACTTTCAAAAGTTTCTTACCGTAGGTGTAAACAACTCCACCGTTAGCCGTGGTAAGAATCAAGTCATTATTTATTTTCAAATCTGCAAAAGCAATTCTCAGTACAACTGACAAATCCGCATCGGTATCTATTAAAAAACGTAAATTGTTTGATATATCAAAAATAAAAAGGCGACGTCTGCTGTCAAGTGCACTAGTGTCAACAGACGTAACACTAGATTTGTCTAGTTTTTTTTTAATTATTTGATTTATTATCAAATAATGTAACTTTACAAAAAGTGCATCTAGGACCGCCACATTTAAAAGCCCGGTCTTTATATACTTGATAATAGCAAATGGTTATTGTATGTAGGATCAAAATTATTCCGATTATTAGAAGATCTCGAACTTGAACGACGTCGGTTATGACAATTAGTACAATGTGCATCAGTAAGTGACGAGGATAAGTGTTTCGTGTTATTTGCATATGGCAAGGAAGACAATTATTGTGATTCTAGTGACTGCCTTTGCAAAACTTGATTTGAAGTTATCTGGAAATTTGTAGAAAAGTTATTAAAAGTAGTTAAAATGTCTAATGCCGTTGTGGACGGAACTGTGTCAGGGATTGAAACAGGTAAAGCAGAAAAACTAGACTGCATTGTGGATAAAACTGGACTTTGGCAGGATTCCCAAACTTTATCAGCTATGTCAAGAAGCTCTTACAAATCTGACTTTCCCGAAGCAGTCAACGCAATATAAACTGTTTTCGGTAAACGCCGTTTTCACAATTTTAATAGCAAATTCTGACTCACCGTGTGGGATCCGCCCACTATACCCAGCATGAAACTGTAAAAATCTGAAAGTTTCCTGGCCCCAATCTCTGAACCAGTAAAAACGTTTTCTAATCTTTCTTTTTTCACTGGAAGAAAGGCGCGAAATTACAATATTTTTTAAATTACTATATAAATCCCGATTCGGAGGATTAATGATAATGTCGTAAATATTATTGATAACCTCTAATGGCAAATGGGCCACAATTTGGGCGTATTTTTTACAATCAGAGGTTACCCTCGAAACGTTAAATTGTGCCTCAACTTGCGTGAACCGTATTAACGTATTTGACATCCAAAAAGGTGGCAATTTGACAGACGTTACATATTGTTGATTGACAGGCAGAGGTTCGTGTATCTCGATATTTACTTGGGGTGGATCAATCATCATTAATAATAATAATGTTATTACATTATTATTATGTTTGACAGACGTCCGAAAAGTTTAAACGATTGCTTAATGAACGCTTAAGAAATGGTAAGCAGTACATGCAGTGCACTCGCCTGACTAGGTACAACATTATAGAACACCAAAGGCAAAACTTATGGAATTAGGACTGCCAATAACGAAGGAATCCAATACAACCACCAAATCCAAATAAAAATCAGTAACTGCAAAAATCGTTGGGCACAGAAGGAATAAACTTCTCCTGGGTCTGGCTCCAAAACCACTCCAAATCGCCCACAGGGGTTACCAATCTCAGAGCGAAGGCCCGGCGGCTGCTGGGCGTCGAGCGTCGGGGTCACCAATTTATGTGGAGTTCCACATATTTATAAACTCATTTAGTTATAAATTCTTATATTCATCAACTAAAAGGTTAAAAGTTATAATTAAAACGATAATATGGTTACATATTATGAATTTTGATTAACATGTATCTACAATATTTTATTATTATCATTATATTCTTTTCTTCTAGGAGCTCTATCTATTAATGCACGAAAATACACATGTAGCTGTTATCTCAGAATGAGTACGGAACAATGTTATTGAAACGGTGTAATGCCTGTATTCAAAAGCAAGGGAACTTTATTGAAAAAATGAATTTTTGTTGCTGCTCTAGTCTTTTGTTTTATGCCCAGTCCGAGAATACAAAAACGACCCCTCGTACCCTGGGCGTTTATGCTATACAGTGTTTGGTACAGAAAATTTAAAAACTATGTCAACACAATTTGCTTGATGTCATTGAGTTTTTTTCTAATGGAACTGTGTAATAAGTCTTAGAGTTTTCAATTCTCTATTCAACCACATGTCATATGCCTATAAAATATTAATGGAGTCATACAGGAAAGAAAATAATGAAAATGTGGAGCGCGATAATATGCACCTATATTTGGGCCGCTGTAAGATTGCATCTTTCTTCTTAAAGAGGAACCCATAAATAATTTTATTAACTTTATTCCTCTCAATCCTACACTGTAATTATCCAACAAAGTAGTTGTAAATAAGTAGCTTATGCATATACCTATGCACTGCTGATCTGCTGACAATATGGATCATTTGACAGATCAAGACAGCTTGTCATTGTATTATTACAACAAAATAAAAAGTTCAAATGGCTTCAGCAAGGAAAGGCCAGCGCAATATGAAAATAATGGCATTCTCTATGATAGGTTGGATCATTAGGTGTTGCACGGTGTTGCCACAGGATAAGCAAACAAAGTGTGAATGATGCCACTGCAAGACTACCACCAGATGTGAGAATGTTTTGTAACGTATGGTCCATTGTAAAATAATGTTACGCCACTGGACTGTGTAGACTGGTTAGATGAGACTGGAATTGAACCCGAACGGCCGGGAATATTCTGGACTGCTCTAGATCGTGTGAAGGGATGTATAAATAAGACACACGGTGGGCCGACTCTCAATCTTAAATTGAACGTGAACGAGTAAAGAAGAAATAAGAAAGAGACTTATAACTGTTCAAGTGTGATTATAGTTAAGACAGTAATTAATCTATTGTTGTTAATTGTTAATTAGTAAATAAAGTAGTGAATAAGTGTTACCTGGATTTTCAATCAACGAATCTACGAGTAGAGGTGTTTGTGTGGATAGCAAACACGTAACAATAATATAAACACTTGTTGATTGAAATTGTTTTCTGTGTAATTGAAAATACCTCATTTGCGAAACGTCCTAAATATACAGTTCCAAATGGGCATACTGACTATTTTCACGAAATGTATCCCTCACTTTCTTCTTCAGACACTTATAGACAACTAATTATGGGGACATACGACAAACAGACTGTTTAGTTCAATTTCAGGCATATCTGGGTTATGAGTAAGTTTTCACCAAGTATCCGACATAAATCTACAAATCGCCGTTAAAATTTTTCTGTCAGTAATATAGAAAAACGAAAACCAATAATTCATCCTTAAATACCATATAGATTTAACATATAAAGTTACTGGCAATATTGATGCGTATTTTTTTTATTAATAGGAAATACAATTACTTAGTTTCATAAAAAGACACCAAACAAAATATTCGTATTTCTTATAAATAAAAAAAAAATGTCCATCAGTACTGTCTGTAATTTTATATATTAAATTATGTGGTATTTAAAATTAATTATTTGTTTTCATTTTTCGCTTTCATCAATGGAAACATTTTAACAGCGATTTAAAATTTTATGTTGGTAATTCTGGCAACAAGGGCGTGCTAACGCAGCCTTAGTATTAAATTCAGCTGCGTAAAATCATCTCTTAACGTGTAACGAATATCAACACATATTATGATCCGCTGGTATATTATTGCATTATTTGTCATCTGCATGTGAGATTTGGAATTTGAGCGGTTTTTATAAGCTGCAGTCATATTTAAAATATTTGTCACAAGCAGGTATTTATTTTGTTTGAACTTAATGCCGTCCAAAGCAATGTGTCGTATTATTGCAACGTTGTATTACATAAAAATATTATGTGATAATAAAATCGTCCTTTGCGTGTAAAAAAATCGCTCTCTAGTTAATTTATGTACCATATTAAATATTAAATGCATTTTTGTTAAATAATGTCAAACAATTTTGGAGATTGAATGGAAATTTCTTTTGGTATAAATAGAATTGTTGTTTTTTTTGCGTCCTTGGTATATCAAAAATGTTGCCTTTCAATGTAAAATTTTAATAATTGCTTTAACCGTTTTTAAGGTCAACTTGTCTCATGAATTACCAACTAAATAAAAGACATTTTGTAATTTTTATTGATTCTTTGAGTGTATTATCTTATAATGCTTAAAAAACAACGGATTCAATTATATCCACACAAAATCATATAAACATTTTACTCTGCAAATTACATATGTACCTAAGGATGGGCTTCTTGTCCATTTTATTTGGGAAGGCTCATATAGGTATCTCCCATAATGAACATGTTGACTATTTTGCAAAAGAAAGTACTGTCTGGCTTAAATTTAAGTTACAAATTACATTTATTGGATTGTATAAATTTATCCAAAAATAAATCTTAGTCCTGGAGTGGGTTGGAACCTTTGATGTCAAGATAACACTGACGTAGTTTTCCACGAAACACCAAAACACTGAATCTATATCATAAGGTTAGTGCTAAGATTTTTTATTAATAGGGTCTGATATTTGGTTTCTGAAACCTTGCAAACGTCGTTCAGTATTTCCAAATTTTGTTCAAGTTAAAATTTCAAATTCTTCACACATTTCAGATAAAGTTAACAATGTTTGCAAAGCAGAAATGGCTGGATTTAAAAATTAAGTATCTGTACAGTAAACGAGGTACGCTTGAATTACAGGCATATAGACTTTACAAAAAAGCTTACCTATAAGTTAAATAATTTAGAACATCAACAATGGTGCGACTTTCAGAGGAACATGTTTATATCAATTAATGCGAAATTTAGTAAGAAAATGTCGTCACAAAATAAAAAATCTCAAAAGATTACTCAGTAGTACGTCAAAACAAAATGTTCCTCAAAAAGTTCTCAGCATTGATAAAGAAGAAATTGATATCCTTAACAACGGATTAAATTTTGCTTTACCTGCCTCTGAAGGCATTTTAGATGAGATTGTTGCAAGTGTTGAACGTTCAATCTAATACATTCCTGATTCCTCTAAAGGATTTGTCAGAGAAGCTTGCAGAAATCAAAACTCGGCAAATATTGTCACTAAAGTAAATAGAAAGTCAAAACCATTTTGATGAAATTTAGTTGCTCATAAATCAGGTAATTTATTAGTTTTGACAGGAATTCGATTTTTCTAGCATTACACACGTCATTTAGAATAAATCGAAACCGTCATGGCACACTTAAATGGAAAACTAAAAATTATATTATAAAAAATATTGACGTTTGAAATGTCACTTATTTGGTATCGTTGAATTCAGAAAATTATGCAGAATTCAAAAATGCAATAATATACAGTGTGTTCCATTTAAAAATCGAAAGTTAGTGTCACTTCCGGCGAAACCGGAAATGAAAAAAATCACTTGTATGTCAAAAAGTGCCACTTATTATCTAAATAGGATATCCCAAATTTCAATCAATTATCTTCAAAACTAAAGGAGAAAAGGGGGTGTACCATGATCCTGTTACACTTGGTATATTCATATGTTGTATAATATGGATAAATTACTAAAATTGAACAAATACATTGCAAATTATTTTTTACCCATATTTTAAGTATTAAAAATGCATTTAGAATAAAATTTACCGATGTTATTACTTTATATTTAACTAAACTTCTTTTATAGTAGGATCCAAAACTGATATCTATATTATATCTAATAAACATCTTCTATTTAATATACATATATAATAGATATCCTTTGTAAATCCATATTAGATTATTAAAATAGAAAATCATAAAAAGTAATATTTATGTATTACTGATTAACTTTGTTGAGGAATATTAACAAATAAAAATTTATTATTTTTCTGGTACTTATAAAATAATGACAGTTGATACATGTTTCTCAGTAAATTTTGTGGATGTTAGTTTTCAGGGAGAACAAAGGAGAAGCCACGAAAGAAAATAATACAGTAGAGTAGTAAAAAGTAGCAAGTAAGGTACCTACTGCAATACGTAATGTAAATAACATATAAATCCTAAGTAAAACTAATTTACATTATAAAATATTGGTTTTATTTAGAGTATTTCATTACAATTTCCAGATATATACTGTTCAAATGTTATTCATAACAATCTCTAAATTTCTACCTCTTGTAATTGAGCTAAATGAGGTGGGAAATTTCCATTAGGAAAAAAAATTTGAGATATGCATTGAGATATAGTTTGAATATTCTGTGGATTTCTATATTCATGGATATTTTGGGACATGGACGTCTAATAGATATCTATTAGATTGCTATGGATATTTGTAAAAGATATTTGATTGATATCTAATGGACGTACAGATGCTCAGTGCTAAATCAGTATTTGCAAGATGGCTCTTACAGATCAGGAACTATTACTTCATAACAATCGTTACGGTACGTCCCCATGGTCAGAAAATCTGGAATGGAACTATCAATATCAAGCATTTTGATTGCTTAGACCGAATCCCCCTAATGCCGAAAACCAATCAAATCACTTAAAATTGACAGTTCAGTGGATTTCCGGATCATGTAGACGTACCTTTACACAATCTTCAGTGGATTAAATACAAAATATCTCCCAAAATCTACTATACTTATTATTTACCGTCTTCTTTCATTTGATTTTCTATTTCCTTCCAAATATTATTTTTAAAACTGGTGTCCACATAGTTTAAATGGGATACTGTCGAACCAATTCAATACATTTTTCGGCATTCATTTTTTTTTACATATGTTTAACTCCAAACAACAAAGTAGTAAAATTACCACAATCAAAATCCCATCAGTGAAATATATATATTTGGCGATATTTGTTTTCACGGACACTAACAAAACTTTACGGAACTGAACGGATACGTCACTGATGTGTGTAAATGGACATTTATGAACCAAATATCTACTGCGTTTTTTTTTATTTCGTTTTGTACTGCATTATGCTATTCTTCATCTAGTAGTATTGTGATATACACTAGATCTTCAGGATGATACGTCATGTAAGAAAACCAGGTTTAGTGCATATACTAGAAACCTATAGGTACGAAAAATAAAACTGAGAGGTCCCGGGCACGTGTAAATAGATTTGCCCGGATAAAACTTGAAGCACATTTAGCCGGACGGAATCGGCCAGCACCGGTCAGCAAAATTCCTGAGCGGAATCAAATAAGCACATTAGTACAGCTAGAATCGGCCCGCAATGGATATTCTCAAAGATGAGCGCGAAATTCCTACCAGACAGGCCTCTATTGCTCCTATCTAGTCTTGTAGTTTGGTGTTTCTTCATTCAGAATGGTCGACGAAAAGTACCGAATATTATTATTTATAAGTCAAACGACCCTGGAATGCGGACGAATGCAACTGGATGCTATTTGGGTGCGCGCATTTATCGGGGCGAAATCGGCTCGCAACGATTTTCTGCCGATGAATACTACTAAGAGCAAATCCAAACCGGCATTTCGGCGGGCTGTCTGCCGAGCCGCTCCACTCCAATATATACCCGCACGACCATTTTAAAACATGTAATTCATTCCTTCGGCATTTTTTGCGGACCTGTCTAAATTTGTTTCAAGCTTAAAGCTTAGGACACACTGATCCGGCTGGATTCAGCTTCGGAACGATACGTTCACACTGTAGCAGAATTTTCGGATGCCGATGGTTGAGCGAGCATTCTCTCGTAGAAGAGAATGTTTTAGTTTAAATAATTGTTGTCTAGTGTTCTATTCTGACCAACATGTTTATTGAATAATGGAGTCCAGCAGCTCTGATGAAGATATGATAATGTTGTGTAATTTAGCAGTAGGCATTATTTTTCCATAAAATTTGATTTTTTGCTACAGAAAATTGTTTTATTTGGTAGTCTCTTTTACCTAATTAATAATTTAATACAATTAAGCAGGATCGATCCATCGTCAGCCATTTTTCTACATGCACACACAGTACTACAAAGTACTAGAATGAAAAACAAAAGCGCGTTCCAGTTCAGACGGCGAGGTTTCGACGGCTCTCGATATGAACACAGGTGGAATACTTACGGTTCCGTACGGCTGACCCACACTACACCGGCCGGAGCGGAATCTCTGCTTGTCATTCGATGCCGGTCGGTCAAGTGTGGGTATACACATATAAATCTATTTGTTTTATTCCATCGGCAATTTTCCTTTCCTTCCGAGACAATTCCGGCCGGATTAGTGTGTCCTAAGCTTAACTCACACACTGTGCCCGTCTCGGATTCGCTCCGGATATGTGTAAATGGACCTATAACCTCCGCGAACTGTTTACTACACACTACACCGACCGGAGCGGAATCGGCTAAGAAATATTCCGAAATGACTCTCTACCTGCCATTCGATGCCGGTCGGTCAAGTGTGGGTTTACACATATAAATCTATTTGTTTTATTCCGTCGGCAATTTTCTTTTCCTTACGAGCCAATTCCGGCCGGATTAGTGTGTCCTAAGCTTAACCCACACACTGACTGTGCCCTTCTTGGATTCGCTCCGGATATGTGTAAATGGACCTATAACCTCCGCGAACTGTTTACTTTAACCAATCATGGAACAGGAAATTTGTTTCTTCTCAGTGGCTTAATACCCAATGAAGGTGAGAAGAAACATTATAGGATGTCACAAATAAATAAGTATAGACAATATCGGGAAATTTGTGTTCAACCAATTAGCAATAATTTTTAGTAAACATGTTTCAAGGCGTTCGTTGCGCAAAAATGCCCTATTTAATTATGAAACTATTTTAGAAAAAGACAAAACATTCTGTTTTTTTTTTTTGGTGTTCTGTGGGCCTTTATCTCTTATGTCACAATATTATTGTGCTAGTCACCAAAATAATTAATTTAGTTCAACCGTCAAAAATGTTTTTCAAGAAAACTACTTTTATTTTCAGTTAGTTTCGCAACAGTGAGCGTCGGTTAACATTGTTTTTTTTTTATTTCATAAAAGAACGTTTCCAAAAAAGCGTACAATTTTCTAATGTCTAGTACAATTTTGTAGCAAAAGTTGATACAATTTAAAGATTTTCGATAACAACCCTGAACAGCGTTCTAATTATAAAGTAGAACTTAGTTGCGTTTTGCACAATGGTTTTTTTTATGTTTACGTATTTTTCTTATACACCGTGTCTTAAGAGCTCCTGTAATATGTATTTTGTACATATGCGCACATTCCTATGCAGACCAACCAACCAGCCTTATCAGCGGGTGAGGTGGGCACGTGAATACTAGCCTCGCCCCGCCTCGAGCTTCTCAGTCTGCCGTAAGGGCGGCGATTTACAACACATGACACTCCTTAAACACGCATTATTGGCTAGAGGAGGGGCTTAACTTAGATTGTATTTTATTACACAATGACCCACTTCCTAGCAGAGTAACCCTATGTTACTGGTCACGTCCCATTTGCAAAAGGTCTTGAGACACGCTGTATATTCCCCCTAATCTTAACATTGAGACATACAATACACTCTTTGACTCATTAATTAATTGTGAATATTTAAATAATGAAGATGAATTAATAATTTTAGGAGACTTTAACATCACTGATTAATAAAGCTGGCCGAGGTCACCTGGCCGACAGAGCCGTCATATGACTCATATCTTTACATCATATCATAATACTTGAATAAGTACAATAAATGGAAATAAATTTTAACAATAATGTTACATTTTATAATAATTTGTATAAAACTCACCCTTTTAAGCAGATTTATGAAGTAGTTTGGTTGTAGTCATCACAAAGTGGGGAAAATTTATATTATAATAGCATCAGGTATGTTTCTACAGCTGTCTCCGTCAGCGACGTTCGCTTTGGTGAAAAAATATGTTTGTATTTTGAAAATGACCGTTCGACATCTACGGATGTAATACAGGCATAAGTAAAACAATCTGTGAACTCACTTAACGAAGTTGTAGATGCACCATCACAAATTTGTCTTAATTTGCTAAAATCAGGATCTTTCTGTAATACACTCGAATTTTTCACTAACGCGATTATTTTTTGCGTCATTTATAGCCTGTAGCTGTGTATTTACGTCGTCCACTATTTGCAGAGATTCCACTAACAACAACGAACTATTTTGCAATTTTTCTATTGCGTCGTGTAGTCCTCTATAATTGTTATTAATAGTTTTTAAATCTGTTTCAAGGGAAACGTCTTGAAAGCTTGTCTGGCTTTCCCTAATAGCTGCAGCCTCGTTAGGGTTGAACTGTAGTATCACAGCTTTTATTTGTTGAAAATATTCAGCATAATAAAAAGCCGCTTTCAACCACGTTCCCCAACGTGTAAGAATCGGCTCTGGTGGTTCAGGGATACCAGGACACTGTCTGTGAAATGCTCGAAGCCGTTTAGGAGATTTGAGAAATACTTTTTTTGTATTTGCTATTAATGAATTTACCTCTGGAAAACATTTTCGAATCGTTTCTGCCACAAGATGTAACGCATGCACTTTACACGTAACATGTAAAAACCTACAATTGTCTCTTTGAAGAGAACGGCCTACCACGCGCATTGTCGCGGCACCATCAGTCACAAACATCAATACTTGACTTGTTGAAAGTTCAAATTTTTCGTATGTCTCCAACACCACACGCGTAATTATTTCGCCAGTACACGCAGTTAGTCTTTTACTAGTTAGTAAAAGTGGAAATGTTGGTTTAAGAGGGTCCAGTACACGTACTATAATATTTAAAATAGAATTTTTTTTTACAATCTGTCGTCTCGTCAATACATAACCAGAGCCGTGTATTTTTTAATCCACATTTAATCCTATTTACAATATCTTCACGAACAGCTGGAATATATCTACGTTACGATGTACGACTTGGTAAGTTCACCTGGGGATTGTATTTATTCCAAAACTCCCGAAATGGTTGTTTATCCAGTATGTGTAGCGGAATTTTACAGGCTATTAACATCATTAACAATAAATCAAACATAAACTGAGTTGTCAAGGCATGCCATTTTTTTTATTTTGATGTTGCACGGTATTGATACATATGACGACGACAATCTGTTTTGTGCCAGCACATTAAGTCTTGATTGCAAACTTTACAAATTATTTTGCATCCATCATAGAATAAATCCGGAAATTCACCGATAAATTTATTCACTGTGTCCGCGTACGCTCGTTTTTTACCCTTTGGCGCGTTTGACATTATGTATAATTACAACCTCACGCATTAACCTTTCAAATAAGACTGCAGCGTAAATCACTTCTAAATCGGCACGTGTGACGCCAGCGCAAGACCGTGGCTGTACTTCAGCCACCTCGGCCAGCTTTACTGATTAACTGCTGTAAGTAAGTACTTTGATTTAAAACAACACAAACAGGTATTAAATACTAATGGTCGCATACTAGACCTAACTATACATGTGTGTAAATCTATTAATTCGCTTCTTCCAGAAGATCAGCATGATCCTTCATTAGATATAACAGCTACCGTTAAACATGAAAGCCAATTTGCTGCGAATAAAAGTACCTTCTTTTAATTTTAAGAAACCAAACTTTAACAAGCTCTATGCAGATTTATATGTCGATTCGTGTTGTATTTCTTGTCATGACTATGTTAACAATGCGTGCGTGCAATTGTCCGATGTACTAAATTCTGTATTTTTAGAGTCTGTCCCTAAGGTTACTCCTAGGAAAAATAATTATCCGCCGTGGTTTAATAAGAACAAGGACATTAAACAAAAATCTAGATTTTGGTGAATGTATAAAAAAACTAATGATAATGATGTACTTAATCAATTTAGAGGCTTGCGTATTAAGATTAAAAACGAAACAGATTTAAGTTTGAATGGTTACAGAGAAGCAAATTAAATCCAACCTGAATCAGTTTTGGTCTTACATTAATAATAAGAAAAACGTATCCAATATTCCCAACTCAATGAATTTTAATAATGCTGTACTAACTAAATGATCCCCAGGAAATACTGGATGCATTTGCACAATTTTTCCAGTCAACTTCTATTCATCAAGTAAATTTAATGCAGCAAACGTAGAGTCAAAATCTAACGCACCTCCTTTAATAATTCCAAATATTATTACTGAACATGATGTATTGAAAGCTTTAAAAAATTTAAACTAACTTTAAACTAACAACAGGGCCAGATTGTATTCCAGCATTCCACTAAAGGATTGTGCCATTTTATTAGCTAAACCTATTGCCACAGTCTTTAATATGTCTGCAAACAAACACATTTCCTCTAATTTGGAATAGGTCTAAGATTTGTCGTATATTCAGAAACAAAAATAAAATCTCTGTAGAGAATTATAGACCAATTACTATTTTGTGTAATTTCGGCAAGCTGTTTGAAATAATTTTATATGAAATATTATTTAGAAGTGTCATATAGTTTCTAGCTGAGACTTTAGATCAGAGAGGACAGGTTGATGTCATTTATACGAACTTTTCAAAGGCATTCGACAGACTTGACCATGAATTATTGCTGCATAAACTATATGATGGAGGACTTAGTGATTGATTCCTCAAGTTTTTTTATTCCTATTTAAACAACAAAAGCATATACATGCAGTACCAGGGTTTTAAGTATGTTGAAATGACACCAGCTTCGGAAATTCCGCAAGGATCCATGCTAGGGACTCTTTTATTCATTATTTTCATAAATGACATCGCCTGTGACTTTAGTTGTAATGCCCTATTATATAGATGATCTAAAACTATATTCGTCGATTTTCAACCTTGAGAACTGTATTAGTTTGCAGGAATATTTAAATAAATTAAATCTTTGGTGCGAAAGAAATTTATTACCTCTCAATATTAGTAAGTGCAATTGCATGAATTTTACTAGGAAACTGCAGCCAATTGAATTCACATTTTCAATTAGCGAGGCTAATGTAACCAGACGTTATAAGTTAAAACATTTGGGAGTAATCTGCAAATTAACTTTTACTGACCACACCAATGATATGGTAGCAGGTGCTTGTAGAAGTCTTGGTTTAGGAGTTACTCTTTAATGCTTTCATTAGATCTAAATTGGAATATGCTTGCTTAGTCTGGAATCCGGGATACGAAATTCATTAAATTTCATATTGAGTAAATACAGAGGAAATTTGTAAAGTTTCTATGGTAATTTCCTGCCCTGTAATTGGATTTTTCTGTTGGGTAGTTTTAACCATAAATAAATAAATAATTAAATAAATTATCACCATTAGAAAAGCGACAAATGCTGTAAGGAGATGGTGTCAAAAATGCATGGGTCTTAGGAAGACAATTAAAACATCTAGTGTCTTTTTTAGTTTATAGGAGGGTTGTTAAATGTTTTAAGATGTGTTCACTGTTTATTAATCATTATAATTATTATAGTATAGCCTCCTCAATTTTTTTAAAATAATCATTCATTAATCATATCTTTATATAAAGTAAAGTAGGTGTCACTAATACAAAGGGTCTTTGAATCCCGGAATTCAAGAACGCGGGATTTTGTGCCTTTACAAGGCTCACGTATGTACTATAAAAGCCAAAAATCGGTGTCCCTAGAGTGGTCTGAAGTTTAAAATTCACTAGTTCGTGGTAGATCCGCCACTGAATACGAAGTATTTAGACATAAGTTAGAATAAAACATTTTTTTCATTGCGAGTATATTGGTATGAGCACTGTGAAGTTTAATATAATTTAGAAACGCCACTGATAATAAATTATTAGAGATTAGTACATTTTTTATTTTTTTACCGGTGAATCAAGTAAGCGCAAATTAATTCCTGCGGACGGGGAGAGCGGATATTCCAAGTTTCAAGGATGCTCTCTTCCCATCCCAATAGCGTTTATTATGTGCGCTGCCGTACTGTACAATTATATGACTATCGAATCGACAATCGACCCACATTTGATTATATGACCTCGCCACTACTTGTCATAGTCAGCCACGTATAGGACTTAATTAAGACGCATTATTATGGTAAATAAAAGTTTCAGAGAGTTTATAGGGTATATTTCGAAGGGGGTGTCTGCTTGGCCGTGGATTGGCTTTTACTTGGTACCTCACATCGCACCGAGCGCCGTTGTCTGTTGCCGTGTCAGTTCAAGCAAGACCACTTTCACTTCCCTACAAAGCAGGGACCTTGAAAGTTTCAAACAGGTAAAATCAGTCTCGAGGACAGTCAAACCAACACAAAACGATCAATTACTTAATACAACGCTCGCCTGTATTACGCCATTTGTTATGAGATTCACATGACCACATTTACATACGTACGTATATTCATTTATACTAAATAGCCCAGAGAGAGATTTTCAGCTTGCCAATAAATTTAGGTAAAAATGATGCGCGATAGATACCTACATTTGAGGTTCTCACTGTAGTATGGAACTATACATATGTATATTAAACTGTTTTAAATTAATTATTGGTGTTCGAGTGATGATTTGATATGAGATTTAGAAATGCATTAAGTGGTGCGTTAAAACTTGTTTTAGAGGTCGAGCGTCTATCTGCAGAGTCCAGACAGACATTACGCGATAGTGAAAGTGTTATAATATGACTACTTTCCCTCGCTCTCGTAACGTAATTCTAACATAACAATAGGTTATTACGATAACACTATGGCGCTTGCTTGTGTTGTGCTTATTAAATATACAATATCAATTAAGGTTGAATTAGATAATACAAATTCATTCGTTGGAAACTAAAACTTGGCATGAGTTTAACACAGAACTTATAGCTGTGATAGAGATTTATGTACGTATATGACAAATGATGATGAGGATATGGTAATTGATAAGGTCGAATGAGTGAACTGAGTGAGCGTAAGGAGGCTGTGGTAAATTGGTTGTATTACAGATTTAATTCGAGATGCATTAGATCTTTCTGTTCCCAGCATAGTTCTGTTATTGCATTGGTATTATACAACAGTTCCCCCTCTCGATGCGGGTATTGTGAAAGTCCGGTTGTGGCCCCTGCTCGGGCCCCGTTTGCGACGAGTCTCCTTGGCGAAGCCGGTGAAAGCAAATGAAACGCTCGGAATGCTGTTCGCTGCAAGTCGCAAAGCGACGAATGCAAAATTACAGCACTAGTTTGTAGCGCGTACGGGAACTAAAAATACTAAAATAGATTCTATACTGTGGCGAAATTCCGCTACGGCTACGCTCTGCCAAATAGTACACAGAGCAAAAAAACTTATTGAATATCGCGCAGTCGCCTGCTCCTTGCGACCTTGAAAGTAGAGAAAGATAAGTTGCGAGTGAGTTAGTAATAGGGAAAAAAACTTGTGTGTTTTGGTGGGGGTTTTGAAAAGAAAAGAGGGGAAAGTAAAGGGAGAAATTAAGAGTTAAGTAGTATTATGTGTGATCCCGTGAGTAAAGCTGATGTTGATAATTTACACATAATTGTAAATTTTCGAGGGTGTATACAATTCTGCAACGCTAAATTCACCCAAAAACTAATTTTCAGGACTTCAGGATACTTGCTTCAATACACACCGTGCACTCCGACGTTGTGAAGGCTCGCATTCGTTCACTTTTACTTTCATTTGTGGCGCAACCCAGTGTTGAAAACTCGTGCCCCAAAAATATAATACACTCGGCGCGAGGGCAGACCAGCAAGAAGACGCGATCAAACGCGGTACAGACTCTGCGGCGACGGCGACGGCGAAGGTGACGGTGACGGTGACGGTGACAACGGCATCGTCAGAGTGTGGTGGTGTAGTGGAGCTATGGCTCGATGTTACGGTGGTGAATTCTCATCTGGTGCTCGCGACTCCCCCTTGGATTTAAAAGTCGCGGGTGCCCTTTAGGACTAAATATTTTCCGGGTAAGCATATTCATCTCTCGCCTGTTAAGGATCAGTTTTCAAAAATATTAAAACTTTTTTCAAACATTTGTAGCTAAATATAACAAACATAGGAACCCCCGTCCAACCTGTTGCGTCTTTATTCGCGCTTATTATTTCAGCGATCATACTTGCGCATTGTTTAGGCGCGCCTCGTGCAATTGTTGAACTGCTTTCAGTTTATATTATGTAACTCATTTCTATTATTTTTATTACATCACAGCACATTAAATATCATTTAACTATTAGAAAACTTTGTATTTTTTTTATGTTCTTCTAAATACACCAACCTAAATTTCACGTAAATTCCCGTAGATACCATGCATGACATCTCCAATTAAATTAAATATTTACATGACACACATTAAACTACAACTATTAATCCAAATAAATTTAATCATCAGCATGAAGGAACATCAACAAAGTTATCATCTCATCACTCACTCTACCTATTAATTAAATGTAAAGTCGTACTTATTAATCATATTATAAATGCATTACTGGTTTCATAACTACTGCATTTCCCATGTGTTGCTCAGCATCTAATGTATGAATATGTTAATATATTAAAGCTCTACTGAAATGAAAATGAAAGTATACATAACATACCTCATAATAACTCAACACATGTGGTGCAAATTTAAATAAATTTAAAGGCGTGTCGTTTTGTTAACTGACTAAGTAAAGCTCAAGTCTGCATATAAGAATGTAGTTTACCTTTAATAATTTGATTTTTTTTTAAATAATTTAGAAACTGAAAGCACCTATTTAATCATATTTATCGATTTTGTATTATTTATTGCTTAACATTTTAAGAGAGGGAAATGGAATGGGAGTAGTTTTTGTTTTGTATTTCAAGGTAAACTTTCACTTCAGTGTTTTCAAATTACACCGAATATGCGAAAATCGGTATTTTACATAGAATTACTTATCAAAACTACATTTTTTAATTAATAGGTATATTATATGTAATAATAATATCAGCAAAGATCAATATATCAATGACATACCTAATGGTAGACATTATTTTAATCTTATATGATTTATATAGAATTTGTAGAAATAGTTTTTAAAAAAATACTTTGCAGTTATTTTAAGAGATCGAAACGTGCAGTCAGCATACGAAATTTCATCATACCTGTTCGGAATTTTATCTAATAACAATGTATACATATAATAAATGTTAACGAACAAACACGAATTAATATTGTTTTACATAGTTCTTTATTTACCTAGAAATAACTAGAGATCAACCAGTTAATATGCAAATTTATATTCATTATTTTAAGACTAGATTATATAACTAATATAATAAATAATATAATCAAAACACATGCTAATTTGCTGTGTTGTTAGTTATAACAATTTACTGAGAAATATATAGTTTTTCAATCTATTCAACTATAAGATTAAATTATATTAACTTCATAATATGCATCATTAAAACATTTATTGTTAATTATAATTAAGTATCTACTTGAAATATATTTATTTTTTTATAGGTTCTTTTAAAAACGATGTACTAAGATTTGGTAAATTCAATAATCAATTAAATCCGAGCAAATCGGATGCCAAGTGTCAGTTGGCTTAAATTCTACATACAGGATGTCGTTTTCAAGTGGTTCACTCAAAATATCTCCCTTAATGTCAGGTTAGAAAATAATTGTTAACAGGCGGTTTTTTCTTTAGTCTGTTCATCATGTGGCCAATCTGTAAATCGCTATTCTATTCTATTCAACCAAAAACAAAAACAATTGTCTCATTTTAAATTATATGCAGATTTAGGAGGCAAAACAAATGGTTTTTTTGTTAGGTCGAAATATTACCTAATTTGGCGTTTTCTATTGAATGTTGTTTTACGAACTTTGGCCTGTAATTGAAAACTAATAAGAGTAATAGGGCGCTTGTAACTTTTTAACGAAAATTTTGAATTCCTATTGAAACATATTACTAAAAACCGTTGCCTGACAAAAATAACGCTAAAAATTGTCACCACATCTTATTTCACGCATTTACAGTGCAATAAAACTAATGAAATAGTTTGACGTTTTCCTACGTAAACATTTAGAAATTATTTTTAATTGAGATGTTATTTTCATCTGGAAGAAAACGGTGGTCGTGGCATCTCATTCCTTTGTGATATATAATTAATTAGTCGTATTACATTTCATATTCAACAATTAAGTTTTCTGATTTTTTGTTTGAGTAAAATTATGAAATAGTGCTTGGAAACACTTGTATCGACGAAATTAAGAAAAATATGGAGAGTAAAGTATCTCATAATACAGTAAAAAGCAAAAAATACATTTGGAAACTGTCTCACCTTTTGTAAACAAAAGAGGTAGATAGATGCTGGAAGCAGAAAAATCTAAAGAAACACTGACTAACATTTTGACAGATTTTGCATGCAAAAGCTGA
Organism: Rhamnusium bicolor; assembly: GCA_029963845.1. Taxonomy (NCBI): domain Eukaryota; kingdom Metazoa; phylum Arthropoda; class Insecta; order Coleoptera; family Cerambycidae; genus Rhamnusium; species Rhamnusium bicolor. Next base: position 1,005,333 of record JANEYF010002177.1, on the reverse strand, counting down.
TGGATCGGGGTATAAGGAATACTGTGTTAAAATCATAGTAATTCCACTGCAAAAAAAGAAAAGTACTATAGCGAGTTTGGAAGACTTGTGGGCCGAAAAAACCAAAGTTGGAATTTCGTTGTGGAATAATCTATTTCTAGATTGCGAACTAATGGGGAGGCGTAATTTCACTTTTTTTACCATAAGGTCAGTATGCATCAAAATTTAATTCTGGTAGAAAAGGAACGAATAATTGACGTATTTCATTCGCTTTTAGAATACGACGAAGAGCAAGTTAGCATACATACATGGATATTTTCGAAGTGTGCAAAAAAAAGTATTCCGTTGATTCACAGGATCTATAATAATTTTTAAATCTTGGTATAATTTGAGGTTAATGGTTTGCCAAACACGTTTGGCTCCATTTTTACATGAGGAATTAAATTTAATCAAGAACCACATTCGCGTATAAACTCAAAATGAAATTTATTCCTTTCAAATTTTAACTGTGATTTTCTGATCTTATACCGGGGGTAACAGAATCATGATACACGCCACTTTTTCCTTTAGTTTTGAAGATAAACCATTGAAATTTGGCTTATCCCATGAACGTCGCTTTTTGATATATAAATGATTTTCCACTTACGGTTTCACCGGAACGGATGCCAACTTTTGATTTACAAATGGCACACCCTGTATATTATTTAATTTTTTGAATTCTACATAATTTTCTGAATACAATGATAATCCATAAGTGACATTTCAAACGTCAATATTTGTTTTAATTTAATTTTTAGTTTTCCATTTGAGAGTGCCATGACTGTCGATTTATTCTAAGTAATCCGTATAATGCTAGAAAAATCGAAATCCCGTCGAAAATACTCGTCGAAAATACTAAATTATGTGATTTATTGGCTCCGTGGTCTAGAGCTAACGTACTTGCCTCGAAACTTCGGGGTCCCGGGTTTGATTACCAGTCGAGGAACTGGGATTTTTCTGCGAGAGAGATTAATCGTAGTATACTCGGATATTGGGTGTGTGTCCATTGTCTCTAAATGTGTAGCCCTCTCCCACACAAGGTCATTCCAGACCTTCAGGGATAAAGGGGGTTGTAATTTCATGTGGTGTTATTATTATTATTATTATTATTACTATTATGAGCAAATAATGTTCATCAATATGATTTTTGGTATGAAACACAATTTTTGCAAATGGAACCATATTGGTACTGTAGAATTTATTAGTACTATTAATAAGGCATTATTAAAATGTGCGATAAATACAATCAAAATTACAGCTAAGAGAAATGAAGAAAATACAACATTGTTCTAATTAAATGGTAAGAAGTAACTAAGGTGGCTTTGAAAACAATGAAATATTTATCTTGTCAAACATTTGTTGTTTTACCAGTGTTTTTATTGTCTTTAAAAATTGTTTAAAAGTCTTGTTAATTTGGTTCAAAATTCCGCAAAATTATACAAGAGATGAAAAAGTGGACGTGTTAATTATTTGTGTGGAATGTAGAAAAAATGCAGTTGCGGCTGCACCCATTATGCCTAACGATATCCTGATAGATAATGTCCTGCGAGAAATTATTTTAATCGTGTTGGAAACAATTTCGAAGAGAATCCAACAATGATCTCGAAGAAAATTTTATTATTGATGAAGGAACGGAAAAAAATGTTTTGGCTCGAACAAAAGTTGATAAGACTGTTTCTCTAAGGCAAATTTCGTTTGAATTTGAAATCAGTCACCAAACAGTAAGCCGAATAAATACAAGTATAAATCTTTTAAATACCAATTGCACCAGCACTTGTATGAAAATGATCACCAACGTAGGATGGACTATTGTAGTTGGATTTTGCACAATAACGTGCAGCCAAACAATGATTTTTTGGGAAAGATTTTATTTTCGGACGAGTCCAGGTTCACAAACTGTATAGCTTGGAGTAATCGGTAGTACAATAATTGATCCAATAATATTTGAAGGAACCTTGACTGGTGCCAGATACCTGGGATTCCTACAAAATGAGATTGAGGACATTTTAAATGAATTACCTTTGGATTTAGGAGAGGGAATGTATTTCCAACATGATGGTGCTCCTCCACATAATTCAAGAATAATAATATAATACATTCAATCGCAAAATTAACCGGACTAGATTTTTCAGAAAAATTTCAATTTGAATCAAATTAATTTTAATTGAATCTTCAAGAAAATGTTACATTACAAAATAAACGAAAATTTCACTAATAACAAAAAAATACATTTTTTGCAAATTAAAAAAAATAGAGATCTGCGAAAAAACATGCCTCAATATCGAGTATTTCTCCCACGCGCTTGAATGATAGCTCGCATGCTTTGTATCAAAGCAGCAACCTCATCCTGGGGTATCCGCTCCCATTCATTTATCAGCGCCTGTTCCAGCTGAAGTTCTTCTGCCTAGGTTGTCTCACATATGCTCTATCAGATTTAGGTGAGGACTCCTGGGTGGCCACCCTAGTACCCGAATACTAACATCGTGAAGATACTGGCGAATTATCCGATTTTGCGTGCGGTCGCGCATTTTCCTGCATTAGGACAAAATGGTCTCCTACAAATTGCGCAAAAGGTACCACATGCTCTTCTAAACACTCTCTGATGTACCTGTCAGCATTGAGGCTACCTCCCTGAAATGTTACAAGGGCTGTACGAGCTTCCAAAGAAATACCCCCATATCATCACACTTCCACCACCCAATTGTACTCTAGGAGAAAACCAACACTGAGCATATCGTACTCCAGATCGTTTAAACACTTTTTGGCGACGATCAGGTGAATACCTTGTAAAACGAGACTCATCCGTGAAGAGAACGCACGTCCATATCCCAATCCACATGAGTACGCGCAAATTCCAATCGCTGCCTGTGATGACTTGCGTCCAAAAGAGGGCCAGTAGCTGGTGCATGAGGTGTTAAATTTTGTTCCCTCAACCTTCTTCGTATAGTACCGAATGAAACCAAGGTACTATGAACACCTACCAATCTGCTAGTCAAAGCTGTACCAGGAAGTGTCCGTTCTCGCCGAACTTGGAGTCGAAGAAGTCAGTCTTCGACTTCATTTGTTGCTCGTGGTCTCCCTTGTCCAGGTCATCTTGAGTAAGAACCAGTTTCCGGAACCTTTGTATTGCATCAAATACAGTGCTTTGAGGGATGCCAAGCAAATTGGCGATATATCGGATGCAGTGTCCATCATTATGTAAAACAACAGCTTCAGCGGCTTCTTCAGGGCTCATTACGAAATTTCTCACAATAAAACTTTCCTCTTTTCGGAAAACCTCAGAAACACACAAGAAGCAGCAATCGAAACAAATTAAAGAGCTGTGTAAAACAAGTGAAACGCTGACGATTGAAAGATATCTAAAAAATATGTAACTAAAAATTATTCTCGTGATATGTGAAAGTTCAAAAAACTCGAACATTACGTCTTTCATGTGCTTACATGTATGTATCCATATTAAATCAATATACAAAGTATTTTCGCAAATTTGCCATAAGAAAGAAACCTAGTGTCGGTTAATTTTGCGATTGAGTGTACATTATGATATAATAATATCCGGTGAAACCAGAAGTGGAAAAAAATTATTTATATGTCAAAGTGACGTTTATTAAGTACATAGGATGTTCCAAATTTCAATCGTTTATCTTCAAAACCAAAGGAAAAAAGGGGTGTACCATTATCCTGTTACACCCGGTATAGAACCGCAAGATGCGATTTGCCAAAGTAAGTCATCCGGAAACAGCTACTTTTTCGGGATTACGGTTTGATAAGTTGACGAAGCATTGTTCAGAAGAAATAGTGAGGTAAATTTCTTACAGGTATCTCTGATCGGTTCTTAAATCTTTTAAGGTCACATTTGGTAAATTAGATGCGTTCAATATGTTCAAATTCGACAAGTGGTAAATTCTCAGTGTTTTATTTGCTCACCTAATGAACGTGAACATTGACGAGGACCAGTTGTCTCACAATCAAGATCCTGAAAGAGATGTCTCAAGGGCAGTTCGTTGGCATGAAGTTGGCAAATTATCGACTGTTCAACTTCGATTCTTGATGAGTTATGTTATGACTACTTTTTAATCCTGTATTGAAGAGTGTACAGTCGCAGCGTACTATTAGGTCTTTCAAGTCGTAGTTGTGTTTTGCAAGAAAGTTGAAAATACTTTGCAAAACCAGAAGAAGGTATTGTGTGGTCTATAAAGACTAGTGTTGCGACCAAGGAAAAGTTCAGTTGAAAAGTTAGAAAAGTTGATGCAAAAATTGGAAATGTTGGAAAAGTTGACCGTAGCGGATTCTTGAACATAATTTTAGTAATTTTTCACTAATTTTCGTTAGTTTTCACTTAGGGCTGAGTACTCATGTAATTTAGCGTTTTAAAAACACTCTCAGGCTCCAAATTTAATATTATTGGCGTCGCTGAAGGGCATGGTGTAACTTACAAAGACTTACCTCTATCATGTCCATTAACAGTTCTTTATGGTTGTCAGCGTACACTTGCATCGTTAATATACTTTCTATAGTATCCCCTGCTGAACTTGTACGCCGGGATGTAAATATTAAATATGACATATTTTCATATCCAAAGATGTAATATTTACATACGCATAATATCATTCTGTCACTTGCACTTGTCAATATCCGGATTTTTACTTAACTCTTACACAACATTGATCAATATCAAGATCCATCTGAATCAGGTTCAGGTAGCATTAGTCTGTCTGTCGCTGTCCCTAGAAAAATGTTCACAAGCTCAAAATCGCAACACGTTCTTGCTAAACGAGGCAGACAAAACTTGGCAAAGGAAAGCGAAGATCATATTTCGACAGATGACGAAAATACCTTTCATGATGATACTTCGGCTAACAGTGATTTAACAACAGATTCCATGAATTAAAAACTTGTTAATTTAAATTTATAATCTCTAAAAATGTGTTGTTCAAAACTGATTTGCTTATAATTACTCGTAAATAATAAATGGTTCAATTAATGTTCAATAATTATTGTATTTACATGATTTATATCTTAACATTACTATAAAACTCAACTATTCCATCTTTTCTGAGAACTTCTCCGAACTTTTCATAAAAAGTTGGCTGAACTGTGCAACAATTCCAACTTTTCCGGAAAAGTTGCAACAATAATAAAGACAGATTCCAGCTCTCTTGAATTAAGGAAACATGCAGAGTTGTGCTAATCAGATTAGATATAATTAGTGATTACTAACCTCTGATTAGTTGGTTAATCAGTGATCATAATCAGTCAGAAATTCAAATCGTTAATCATTAAACTTAATCAGTCAGACTAGCACTTTTAATCCTTAATCAGTGATTGCGTTTCAATCAATGACTGTCTTTCAATCAGTGATTGCTTCATTTAATCAGTGATTAAAATCAGCGCATGTCTAATACTAATTACGAGACTAATACTATTCGTACAACATTATCTGCTTAAGTCGAGAGACTATTTTCTTATAGAATAAGAACAATTTGAGCCACCATGATGGAACGATTGGTATCGTTAAAAAACAAATTTGTAATTGGGGCAATAATTTATAGTTCAAAACACTTCATTATTTTTTATTTATTTACAGTCTATAAATAAAAAAAATAAAGAAGTGTTTCGAACACATTTATTTCATGAGAATTATGTTTTGTTTTTTGTTTTCATTCTTATTCATGATGAATATTTATTTTATTGTTAAATTAAGTATTTAATTACTGATTATTGATTAATAATCATTAATCAATTTTCCAATTTATTGGTTAATCAATAATCAATTAATATTTCCAAGTTAAGGGTTAATCATTAATCGATGAATATTTCCAATGTGTGGATGAATCAATAATATTAATCTGTGAATAAATACGTTGACAAATCATTAATCTTTAATCAAACCTTTTCTCTCGTTAATCAGCACAACTTTGGAAATATGATTCTTCATCTGTTGTTCTCCTATGAGATGTGTCGCCTATTTTTTTCTCGCAATTCACACGTTGAACTAGAAACGTCAACAGATAAATGGAATTAGAGTCGATAGGTGCCTCGGCAACAAGACCGTAACATATTTTTTAAATTTGCCGAAACGTCCAAGATACAAGTGATTTTTTGGCAAAAGTTCATAATTTATGTTTTGCATGCAATAATGTCTTGGTGAAATGTTAATTGGATCTATTACTGGTATAGAGACAGTAAAAATCACATTCAAACTAATTTTTTATTATAAGCTTGAAATTTCAGATTTACCTCATTTTTAAGGGCTGATAGAGGATAGAAGACCTACCAATATCACAAAACCCTCAAATAGACTTTCTTTAGAATACCAAAAGGCAGATTTTGACGGCTATTCGTCGTCGCTGTTGCTGGTTAAAAATGAACAGATTGCAACAGCAACTCTTTTCCTTCCCATAATTCCTCCATTTTTTAATTGCACAGGCAACAGCACGACCTCTAAAACCTCGTGTGTAACAATATGCACTCAGAGCAAGAACTACTGCTCTAGTTTCCCAATGAAATTTAAAAACGTGCCCTGGACTGACCAATGGAATATTAATGTTGCACTCAGTGCGCTCTAGTTTTACCAATGGGAGACGCTATAAGTGAACTAAGAAAGATGCAGAATTTATTGGCTTAGACACAAAAAAATCACAAACTGTACTAATAGGACTACAGCTGTAACAAATTGTAGCAAAGTTGAAAGAGAGCATCAAGAGCTAATAAAAATAACTATATATAGTAGTGCCTCATCTATTCAACCCCATAAAGAACACCATGAAAATGTGATTAAAAATATGTGTCGATGTTCCACTAACATTTTTCGCCACTGTGATTGTCAATATACTTGAAACAATAATGTTCTTTCACAAATCATTCCCATGTAAGACGAGTCATTCTCGTGGTTACAAGGAATCACGGGAATGACGAGATACTAAGTTTTTGATTAGTAAAATTGTTGAAATTTGTTCACGCAAAACTGTTATTTTGTTTAGTCCATGAACCTACCTTTAATGCTGCTAAACATACAAAGATAATAATTTATTAACTATTTTGCAAATATTACTTACCACCGGGACTGTTACCACTTTGTATCATGAAACATGTAACGTGAAACAACAATTTGTATGTATATCACTCAAGTGTCCACTTTGTTAGTCAACATCAAAGTGACGAGATTCCGGAAATGTTCCCTTCTGAATTTTTTGCGCGCTAATAGAGCATGCGCGTTGTGGACTGCTATTATATATTTTAAGGTGAATACGGGAATTACTCCTTTTTTTAGGGACACTTTAATTGACATTTGAATAGTCCTCGCCTCAAATCAAATTTGGCTACACATTATAAGCGTATAGTAATAAAAGACAGTGCAATAGAGAATTATTTAAACAAGTTGTAATATATTCTTAATGTAAGCCCATAGGCGGGACATGCCACGGGAATGACGTTTAAGGATGAATTTAATTTTTTTCAAGGAAATGAAAAATTTCTCGATACCATTAAGACCAAGCTTTAAATGATTACAAATTATTGTATCATCATATTTTCTTTTTAATTTTTATTACCTGTGTGGTCATAATTATTGATAAAGACAAACCAAATCATATTTTACAGGCAATCACTCATAAAAGTTCCATATAAAAATAACAATAAGTAGCGGCAAGCCTTCATTAAGTGCTGCAGAGTTGCACATAGCTGCAGTACTCCTAGAGAGTCCTACAAAAAAATAGCAGAAGTTTATTCAGTTATGAATTTCATTTCTATAAATAATAAATAAAAAACAAATTTATGGTAAATGTACATTTTAAAAACAAGATATAACAATTGTATAAATTTATCGAAATTTTCGTTTTTTTTTTTTAACTGTTTAGTCGTGTAGCATCTCCGAGTCGGTTCCTTAGGGAGCCGCCGCTGATAATAGGATATAAAATTTCCATATACGGCCATCTCGGTGTCCATATATTATACATACACATAGACATGTGCCCATATACATAAATAAAATACTCAGATATACAATATAAAACGTATAGTAATTATGATCAAAGCTACAAAAGTCATGTAATAATTTCGACAATCCACTGCTTAGAAGGTGAACACTGAAAAGGAAATAAACAAAGTTTTAAGGCTGCGTGAGCACGCCCTCGTTGCCAGAATTGCCAACATAAAACGTTAAATCGCTGTTAACATTTTTCTATTGATGAGAACGAAAACAAATGATTCATCTTAAATACCATATGGATTTAATATATAAAATTACAGGCAATACTGATGCGTATTTTTTTTATTATATAAGAAATACGAATATTTCATTTGGTGTCATTTTATGACATTAAATAATCGTATTTCATATTATTTAAAAAAATACCTATCAGTATTGCCTGTAATTTTATATATTAAATCTATACGCTATTTAGGATGAATTATTTGTTTTCGTTTTTTTTATCACTCACAGAAAAATTTTAACAGCGATTTATAGATTTAAGTTGGATACCTGGTGAAAACTTAATATTCAATGAAATTGGACCTAATGTTAAATTAATTTAAATTAAATTAACCCTGAAGTGAAATATATCGTTCATTTAACAAGATTCTTTTTATGCATATTTTTGAAAGTACGACTGAGGTTACTTATTGCAATAATTCGCAGCACAATAAGAGAAACTATTTTTTAAATGAAGTCTATCTCTAAGAATATGTAGTAAACGAGAAGATCTAACATTTCTGGAGCGCATGAAGATCTAGATTCAAGGCGAATGAGGGAATGTGAAAATAAACAAGAACATTTAATTTGATTAATTAATAAATTATCTGGGTTTGACCAGTTGATATATTATGATCATATTTTCCCAAACTACAAATGTCGACAGCAGGAAATTTGTAATTTTAGGAGACCTATACTGTATACTGTATACTGTATTACAATAAAAGTGTGTATTTTATTAAAACCAATGTTATTAATTTGGGTCATTACCTTGTCATAACAAAATATCGAGCAAAATATGTAAGGAATAATCTTCCTGCCGGCTAGCGCTGATGATGCCTCCAAACATCATCATGAGGCCTGCTTGTTCTGCGGTGGCCCGTGCTCTACTACCAATAATAAAATGTCTGGCGCTGTGCGAGACGCTCTCACTTGTGAAATGTTTGGAAGATGGCTGACATTAATCTGTTGACTAATTAATCTGTGTATTATTTATAAGTGCATTTGAACGTTTAATAATTGCTACAAGTGTATGTCATATTTAGTTAATGGTTAAAGTGTTCTGTTAATAAACTTTTAAAAAAATAGACTAGCCGTCAGGAGAAATTTCTAGTTTTTTTGTGGTTATACAAATCTGACAGTTTGACGTATTTGAAACTAAATAATCGATATTTATGTCCAGATGCCTTACAAGGGTTGACCTAATATTGACTCAATAACTGCTGAATATACATATAATTCGGATCATTATTGTTTTTAACAGATTGATGTACCTATTTTAAATATTTTGTAAGTAATAAATTATTATTCAGGTGGTGCTTTATAGCTATTGTGAATGTATACTTGAAATTTTGTCCGCGCTTTAGTTATCGTGAATAAAAAAAGTTTAAGAGCGATTTACAGATTAGTATTGGCCACCTCATGGAAACGCTGCCTTTACAAATAATCTACCTGTCAACAAGAGCATTTTTTGCAATAAAATCAAGGGAGAAAGAACTGCCCAAAAAATGTGCACCATATTTAATTATTACATATTCAAATTACTCAAGACTCAAATACTTTAATGACGCCCTGAAGTGGATTGGAACCTTTGGTATGAAGATAATACTGCACTCGACGTGCATTTCGCCAACCAAGTTGGCATCATCTGGAGATGATTAAAACTGTTTTAATCATCTCTAAATGATGCCAACTTAGCTGACGAAACGCGCGTTGAGTGCAGCATATGGTGATTTGTACAAAATTACGTCAGTGTTGCTTTAACGACAATTTTATTAAGAACACTGAATTCATTCATACTCAAATAATATGAAAAATATATAAGTTTTTGCCATTAAAGTGGCAAAAACGGATAAAAATTTGAAATGTTGATAAAAAATAGTTAAAATTTAAAAAAAAAACGTCTACCCAGCCAGCTTATGGCTCACAAGGCACTAAAAACCCTAGCCTTGGCTGGCAGGCATTTTTGCCAAATTTAATCCCCTCAAACCACCTCTTAAAGTGTTAAAAATTTGAACCAAAGTTCAAATTTTTCTACTGTAATACCATATCCAAAGGACGTTTTTTAATATTTATAAGAAAATAGTACATGCAGGAAAAACTGATTTTTTTTATATACGTTTCATAACTGCATGAAATACACAATTAGACGCAAAATTAACGTTATGGTCAAGTGTAGTATTTTTTTGGCAGTTCTGCAGCTCTGCAGCACACATGGAGGAACCGTCCCTGCAAACTTGTTAAAAAAAAAATACCCGCATTTCTTTCTGAATGTGATAGGTACTACAAATCAGTTTGTTAGACGGCAATATCTCAATTTAAAATGCCTCATTAATTTAGACATGTTTTACGTTTCCCTCAAACCGCTTCTAAATCATTTAAAGGCATTACTCTGGGGCAAGCGTGGAATTAAGGGGGTGAAATTGCCCCCCCTCTTGGGCCGAACAAAAGTCTTATTGAATAAATGACATTACTTTCGAAAATTTACATAGATCTTCTTTCGAAAATATAAATACTTTTGGTAATGTTGTATATGAGAAAGTCCGATCTTTTAAATTTTTTCCTAGCATACCCATTTTGGACTGCTGAACACGATTCTCGAATCATAAATTTCCGCTCGGCTATACTTTTCGAGATATTGGGGCGCAAAATGCCAAAATGTTGCATTTCCCACTGCCTATTACAGTAATTATTCATAAATTTTTTAGTTTATTAATATTGGGATTGTTTGAATGGTTTTAAATACTCCAACACATTCTCTTTAATAATAATATTTATTTGCCTACCGTATTCGTTGAAAAATGCACCAAAATATAACAAAACTGTTTTGCAGGTTTTGCAAATTTTTACCATCATGTTGGTAGCTTGGGCAAAGAAGGAGTATTTTCGTTGTGGGTACGAGCCGTAAAACCGACATGTTCCTTCTTTTACTGCCCTCATCCTGATTGTGCATATGGGTCCTAAATTATTTCAATGAAATTTGATTATTATTTAGTTAGCTGCTCCAGTATTGCTAACTGCCCAAAGTTACTACAATTCGATCAACAGTTTCATATTTCATAGCTGTTCAAATTAACAGATATTTATGTAAAGTTAGGTTATATTTTGGTGCATTTATCAACTAATATAACCAGCAAATATGAATGTAAATGTGTTTAAAAGTAATCGAATCCCTATGGATTATTAAAAAAATTTGTAAATAAATACTGCAACAGGCAGTGAGAAAATGTGACATTTTTGCTCTTTAAGCCTCGATATCTCAAAAAGTATAGCCGAGGGGGAATTTTTGACGTAAAGTTCGTATTCAGCAGGCAAAAATGAGTATGTTAGAATTTTTGAAAATCTGACGTTCTCTAATATACTATTTTTTCCATTACACGCAATTGTTACCATTACCAAGTATTTTTCAATATTTGTGTCATGTCTACCTTCTCCGCCCATAGGAAGCTACTGGATCCGCCCTTGCTCTGGGGCACAGGCAAATGTTTTCCTAAAAGCAATAAAATTTCAATGTGTATGCGTCCTTTATTTTCCCTTATATCCTGGATTTGAACCCTTCTGTCCTTGAAATTATGAATAATGAAGTTGGCAAGTGTCTATACATAATGACTCATTATCAAGCTATCACGTATTTCACATATCGGACAACGACATACTACTAGATTATATTCGTCATGCGTATGTAAAACTCGTATAAAGTTTATTTCAATCTTATTTTGAACACAAAAAACGTCGGCTTTTTTGATCTCTTTACCATCGTCAAAGAAGCCGACGTCTTTTATGTTACAAATAAGTTTGAAAGAAACTTCATGTTCGGATAGTCGGTGCAATCAATATCTAATTAAATAATTAATCAGCTGCTTTGTCGTTTCCATTTAGTTTTTCTATGGTCGATTCCAATTTAAAGTTGAAGATACGATTTATACATCACTCTGACCTGACATACAAGATCATCCATCACGCAATGGTGTACTGTAATAAACGTCCCTCTTTTAAGTAAATACAGTCTACCTCTCTACTAGATCTACTGTTGGCCAGAGTGACCTATAGGTACCGGACCAATAACAGCAGAGTTATTGATTTGTCATTATTATTATTACAGCCAGCACGTGCCAGTGGGTACCGTACCAGCAAAGATTATACTATACACTAATCATTGTTACCAGTAAAGATTCGATTAAAATTGTTTGCTGAGCCAGGAGATTTTTGGTTTAAAATTCTCAAGTAATATTAACAAGTACAATTTTTTTTCTACAAATATATCTGTATCTGAGAGCCATAACGGGTTAAATTACAAAACCAAGTTTTTAACCAAAAGCAGCTAAAAGATTTCGTTTAGATTTAAACCATATTTTCCTCAAAATTAAACTTTTTCTTTGAGAAATTTGGATTTAACCAGTTATGGCTCTCAAGTACAGGTATTAAGGTGAGTTTCCCATCAGGCTGGAGATTCAAACTGTTTTCTAGACTATTTTTTAACTTGCGCTTTAAAACTTTTAATGAAATTTCATGTGAATGAATAAATTTGTCTTCGAATATTCTAACTGTAATACATCCTTAAAAAAGGAGGAAAATATTAGAATTTTTCGATATTCTCCTTATATAAGTAATCTTGATAGTAAAAGCGTGATTTATATTCCTCAAAGATTTGAAAACTGACAGAAGTAAAAATTACTTAGATACGAAAAATATTCATTAGAAATTTGAAGGTATAATAAATATTTTAGGCTAATTGACCTACTTGATGAAATTGATCTTGTTAGGTAAAGTGTCCCGTACCAAGTATGTAGAAAAAAGTTCATGAGAATTTTCGAATTTTTTTCATTTCAGATCAAAGGAAAGCCGAAGGCCCCAAAGCAAATTCTAGCCGGTGGCCTCATGGACTAGCTAGTCTGACACTGTTAAAATTACGAATTATATTACATTACAGTAATTTTCTAAATTGTATGCAGAGATTTATTTAACAAATGTTTTGAATAATGTATAGGACAGTGGCTTAATACCCAAAGAAAGTACTAGAAGAACTGCTTCGGAGGCTGCACTATCGTGGTCCTTGCATAAATAACATTAAATTAGGTTTACGAACGATCTAGCAAGTAAAAAGTTGAAGATGTGCCATTGGAAATATCAGATAAAATCAAGATAATGTAAACAGGTAAAACGTATAGACACGTATACTTAATATATGAATCTAAAATACGAATAAAATTTGATTATTGGAACTGAAACTAGCACTTTACTGTAATATATAAAAATTCATGTCCCAATGTTTTGAACAGTTTGTTTTCCGAAAACTTTGTGGAACTTTCGTCTGCACCCTAATGAAATAACTATTGGTTCTATTGTTTGATCGATAATATGGTTAAGCTCCCACATTATCTTCTCATCTTTCTCTTATTTCAAAGCCTCTTTAAACTGATATACGTCTGTTTCGCTTAGGAAATATGATGAGTTTGATATAGGACTATTGTAAAGCAGTATAATAAATAAATGTGTAAGTTTTGAGTTACTTTATTTTGTCTTAGGAGGGCAGAATATCTCTTTCTTCACCATATATTTGTTGTCTAAGAGATTATGCAAATGAATAAAGACGTGTTTTTTTTTTTCGGTGGAACCGATATCGCACAGTTCTCCCGTTGACTCCGACGCCTCACGGGAGTAGCGCTGGCGAATTAACTACAGCCACTCCCCACATCCCGTAGGGTTAGTAGCTGTAGATACCAGAATCATGTGCCCTAATCAGATGGAGAGAACATAGATTGACCGCCTTCTGCATTTGGCTGGTCGGTATGTCCTCAATTGTAGAGCAACGTAGGCTTTATCCCTCCGAGACACTGATTATTAGGAAGACTATCATAAGCGAGTAGTTTGGGTACAACACGTCGCGATATTTGGGCCGCTTTTCATCCTCCTTCAAGGTGATGTTTTTCTTGGCAGGGGCCGAGAACTCGATGAGATACATTACCTTGGTTTGATGGTAAAGAGGACTACGTCAGACTTGCATTAGCCTGACCGTCGGTAACGAGTAGTTCCAATATATTTGGCATTTCCCGTTCTCGACAACGAACTTAATATCTCTGGGGACGTAAGGCGGTACTGGTATCTGGTCTACCCAGTACGAATGCCTTAGATGGTAATATAGCATATAGACAACACCATGCTGGGGTATATCAACGTGCTGATGAAACAAATTTTCCTGTTCGTCAGCTTTGATTCGGGTTTTCAGGAAATTTGGCTGAAGCTCAGTGACTAACTTTACATCAGCGCCTCCCCGGCCCTCTCGCCTGGTGTCGAATGCGAAACCGAGTTCATCTGCTGCTATTTTTGCTGCCTTGAAAGTTCTGCGTGATGTTGTACAAACTGCAAAGAGGAGATCTGAGCTCCTGAGGATGTTATGTGCCATACCCAGTACTACTCTGCCATGCATAGACTCTAGACCCAAGAGCACTTGGTGCCCATTTTGACGTGTGAGATACACACGACGAACGGACGATGTGGGATTAATGCTTCTGTGAATATTCGTCATCTTGCAGGGATCTCTGTCTAACTGCAAAGCTCATCTACCGTAACTTTACTACAAAAGACTAGAGCAAAACCGGAACGGTAAGCATGTTAGTTGCAGAAACCTCGTTCTACCCCGAAAGTTCAGAAGATTAAATCTTTCGGAGTCGGTGTACTTGCCGCGGAGAGAATTTTTTTACTTGTTTTACATCCTGGATGTGCCTTTGTTGCACACCCAGATATGTATAGGTCTCGCCAGCATCCATATTTCTTAGGATGTTTCCGTCTGTGAGCTGCACATCTTCAGAAATTCCCCGTATCGACCTTTCTTGAGATGTATGACTGCACATTTGCCCAATTCGAACTCCATACCAACTGCCCGCTTGTATTTTTCTACCACCCTAAGTGCATTTTCTAGTTTGCAATCTCCGGAGGCATAAAATTTTAGTCATCCATATAAAATAGGTGGGTGACCATATGACTTCGGTCGTTGGGTGGTACACATTGATATCCGCGGGTTTGCCGGCAGTCCAACAAAAAACGGCAGCAGTGAGTTACAGAAAAGGAGAGGGCTCAGGGATTCACCCTCGAAAACTCCTCTTGTAAATACCACATGTTCTGTCGTGACCCGCTGTGCATTAGATATTATGGTGAAGCGAGTATTCCAGAGCGACAGTAGCTGTTCTATGCATCTCACTAGTGGTGCTGGTACCGCAAAACAATCGAGAAAGTTCAACAATAGCTCCTGTGATATTGCGTCAAATACCTTGCGGTAATCGATCCAGGCCATTGATAGATTACGCTTGTATTGCACACAAACCTGTGTAATACAGTGATCCATCAAACAGCACGCTGGCCTTGTAACCTGCTATGCCTTTCTTAGCACTAAACCAAGCTGCCGGAAGACCGGATCAACAGACCTCAATGTCCTAGCATACAAGATACGTGTAAATATCTTGTAACAGGAGTTGAGGTAAGTCATCGGCCGTTAATTCCTCGGTCGTAAGGATCCCCCTTTTTAGGGATAAACACAGTAAGTACTTCTGCAGTGGGTTGGAACCTTTCACTTGAAGATAACACTGACGTAGTTTTCCCGAAACACCAAATCACTATACTGCACTCGACGCGCGTTTCGCCAACCTAGTTAGTATCATCTGGAGATGATTAAAACTTCAGTTTTTTAATCATCTCCAGATGATACCAATTTGGTTGGCGAAACGCGCGTCGAATGCAGTATAGTGTTTTGTTGTTTCGTGAAAAACTACATCAGTGTTACAGTAGGTACTATTACTGAACCGGGGCAGAATAAGTTGCAACTTTGTCTAAAATAATCCTCAAAAACATCTGCATTTATAGCTTCATATATCACCAGTATGTTTTGATTGGAATGTTAATGAACCATCTTCTATAAAGCCATCAACACTACCAATATAAGTATATGAATTTAATCGGCGACTTTTTCCCGATGAATTTTATCCCTGTGGACCAACCTTCTAGATGAGCTTGACGATCATTTTTAATGTTTTTATCCTACCACACCTTTCCAACCGTATGTCCTTTATTTAGCCGTGTTTCACCCAAATAATAAATATTTTTATTTTCACTGCGAAACTGTTGTATTGATCTAAGTAGCGTCGTCTCCAACAAATAATCTCGTCTGTTTTGATTAAAAGTAATTTTCTATTTTTGTCTTAACTAAAATTCCTTTCTCGCAGGTTTTTCTATTATTTCTTTCCATTTATTAGGGGACCATCTTCATCTTCTTTAAGTACACTTAAAACTTTGTTCAAGGTGGGTATTTCTCTATTGATATAGAACGAATGAACTTTAATAGCATTTTTGTTGTCTTCCTCTATAATTGTATTTTTTCTTCATGAAGATGATTTTGGTGAACTCTCACTTCCACCTTTCACTTATGAATCTGTATCTGGTCGATTTTCCAACCCCTGTAATGTTGAACCGATTTCAATTACATTATCAATAGTATTTATCGAATTCTGGTGTTTAAGATCGTCGTGTAAATTGAGGATGATATTCTTTTCGTTGACTGCTCCTACACACACAAACAAGTATATTTAAAATGAAAAAAAAGGTGTTACAATTCTAGAAAGGGATTTTAGACCAGTTGTGGAAACTTTTTTTTATCTCTTATTTTTTTTGGCTCATGCTGGTTCACTGTCGATTCTTATAGGAAAAACAATACGATTCTTAATAAACAAATTTTTTTCTCTGCAAATAAACGATATTTAAAGTTCTTGATTCTGGGAAATTGTTCCATTTGGACCATAGAATACACCATTTTTTTTCCGATATCTCTAATATTTTTCAATTGTTTAAACAACAAAGATGTTTTCATGAAAATTTTTGAGGAATGACGTCTTTCCATCGATTTTTGTGATCGTCAAACCCCATGAAATCGGTAGATAAAAACTATCATTTTCATGGAAAATCTGTAACAATTTCCCAGAAGAAGAAGAATCATAATTTGTTTATAACAATTGAACGGTCTGGAATAGTAAGTCGTGTTTAGTCTCAAACGACGCGGATTGACAAAAACCTTCATTTTGAATCAAGGTTTTCGTGTCCGATGAGCCGTTTTTGTTTTATAGCGAAAACAAAAAAAAATTACAATTAATTATTTATAACAAATTCCATGCGGTTTAGGTAAAAATTCGATTAGACTATTTTTCAGCGCATTTTTTCCTATAAGAATCGACAGTGAACCAACATGAGCCAAAGAAAAGACGCAAAACACTGTTTTCTTCTTCCAACTACTGGCCTATTTAAATCTTCAAAGTGCAGGAAAGTGTGTGTTATTTTATCAAACAGCAATTCGTTACAGAAATCTCTGAATAAGATCGCCGGAGAGATCAGGTTACTCTTTTTATAAGTTATACTTATAACATAACCGCAAATTTAATGTATCCTCGCTTGCAGTCAGATGCAATGTCTACTAAATTTTACGGTTGTCCAGAATATTTTTTAAAACCTTTATATATTTGTCAAAGCAGGGTTGCTAAACTTAGGGTATGAACAAGCTGAATTTGTTGAAGCCCTTCAGGAAAGGGAAAAGAATATTTATTTCTCAAATTCTAGCAGCCATAAAAATTACGAAGAATTTATCAATATTCTAAACACATTGCCAATTTTGGAAGGTAGGTATAATATTCATAATAAGGATAAAGCCACAAAATTTAAATTAACATATACTCCAGGATCAGCTATAACTTATGTCGTTGTCATAAATTATAATAATTATAGTCTCATTATAAATTTAAGTCGGGGAGATTTGTTATTTCCTCGCGAAAAGTAATAGAAATGGTCTCATCTACTTATGTAAATTATATTTAATAAATTATTTCAAGGCTATATTTTTGATTGTTCATAAGAGAGGTTTTGTCACTTATTTTGTTTTAAATTACTTTAGTAAAAATTGATTTTAGTGACTGTGAAATTCATAGTCCAGAACATATTGCAAATACTATATTAACTTGCACCACAAATACTTAAAAACTATTGTGACAAAACTACTAACCGTTTAGGTAAAACTAAAAAAACGAAAATTGAATGCATTAACAGACAAAATTATATAAATCAGCATGATACACGTTTTTACAATAATTCAATATTTTGGTAATAGTAAAATTTTTGTAGGAAAATATAAAAAATAACTGCACATAGGTATAGATTTTCTAAAAATTAAATTTTATAAGCAATTGGTGATAATTAATCCTTACGATATAATCAAACACATTTTACTTTGTTGACTCCAAAAAAAAAGATTTAAACTTTTTTCAAACCATATTTTAGAGTCAGGTCACAATGTTCCAAATTTAAGCAATCTTTCAATACTCCATGTACAAGAGAGCTTTTAAATTAAATTTATTAGAATCAACAGAGTTTTTTTAAATCTAACAATGATGACCAGATAGACTTACACAAATCCTTAGTTTTTGATGTTTTCAAACTGTAATTCCTGTTTGTTAATCCTAGTATAAAAAAAACCTTATTTATTGCCTTAGTGTCTCCTAAACTGTCTTTAAAATTTCCTATTAAAATGTATTTTATTACATCGCATCGTATCGATTTTCTAATTTATTTTTTAAAGTTTAAATCTTCACAATAGTTTAACGCGCAAAAAAAGGAATGAGGTGCAATATAAGGGTTGATTTCACGACTGGCAACCCCGTTTTTACAGGAAGCCCTTTACCACCGTTTCCTAAATAAATCCCTCACTAAATGCTAAAAATTATTTAGCGCTGTTTATTATTCGTTTTTGCGAATGGCCACACTGCCACAGCCATACAATTTGAATATAGATAGATAGATTATTCGTTTTTACAGTACCCACGGCAAATTACGCCGGCTGGACTGGACTAGAAGTTGTGACGTCACGCCGTAGCACTGAGGCCTTGTTTTTAGGTGGTAATGGCTTTATTCCAATCAATTTGTATAAATACCTGACTGAAAATTCTATATTTTAAGATTTTTAATAGAAATCAATATATTTTAAAAACGAAGAAACATATATTTACTTGAATATACTTATCTCAAGTTTAGTAGTTTATTTTTTAATAAATACATTTAAAAAAACTATTTGTTCCAAATGTATGCAATAATTAAAGTCCGCGAGTAAATAGTACATGAAAAGTAATTTTCATTTCAAGGTAAATATATGTTACTCTCAAACGTTTAAGCATACACCTATATACAAGAATGCTATTCTTGTTTAAAATTTATGTATATATGTATGTAATTTATGTATGTTCCATAAGTAAGTTTTGAGTTGAATTTATTTATAGTCATATTTAAAATATGAATATTTTAATTTGATTATACTCCTATCAAATTAAAGAAATTAATCAAAATTTGCTTAATTTTCACGAGGAAACAGATTGTTTCAAGCGAAGAAAAAATATCTCCTTGTGTGTGTGTGTGTGTGTGTGTGTGTGGGAACATTTATTTACTCCTTTTCTCAGAAGAAAAACTGAGTACTGGCAATTTTCACTCACAAAGTACGTTTTCGATATCAAAATATTCTTTACTTTTTTTTTCACATATTTTTATGACAGAAAACAATTCAAAATGAAAAGTCATGCCCGTGGAATGGGTGTCATAAAAATGATTTATTACTATTTGTCAATAAGAAACAAACTATAGACGAATACCTAGTTAATTAATTATATCAGTTATGATCTTTGTGTAATAGTAAATTTATTAGCATTGAAATATGATATCAAGCATTTATTTTAATTTATTTTGTTTAAATTAACGTAATAATGTATTGTGTAAACTCCCAAAGCCCAAGAATTTTATTCACCTCTCTGGTTAATTATAAAAGTTTGCCAATAGTTTGTAAAAGTACACTATTATTTCTTTTATGCTAAACACGAAATTTTATTTGTTATGTAGTACATAAAAGGCATTTTTTAGATATTCAAGCCTAGAAGAATTATTCATGTGGTAGTAAGACCCAAGAAAGAAATTGGAATCATCATCAATGTAGGTCAATTTGTCTGAAATTATGTATGTATGTAGTATATAATTTTTTTTTCAGAATTTTATCATGAATATGGACATTTTCCATTAGAATTAAGTTTCTTCTATTAGATAATAAATATGCATCGTTTGGTATTATTAATATCACACTATAAATAGCTTGGTATTTATGGTTATTTTTGACTTCGGCAAATCATTAAATAAGTAGGTATATTTTTGAGGTAATACCAGACAGAGGTAACTTGAAACTTTGCTTTATACCTACAAAAGGCACATTTACTAGGGACGTAATTATACAGGGTGTCCGGACATTATTAGCAAAAAATTCAAGTGTGATTCTACTCATAAAAATAATGATACAAGTTCATGTAACCCTTTTTTGAAATTTCAGTATTAGCGGAGTTACATAACCTTTCAAGTTCATTTTTTCAAATTTGACGCAATTGAAAAGCCGTAAAGGGCTATTTTTATGAGCATTAGCAATTATTAGCATTAAGAACTCTCTATTGTACTTATACATCCATAGCGTATTTCAGTTGAATTAATTATTGCAAACTGCAGTTGCTGTGGCATAATTAATACATATTAGGAACAGAATGTACCTTTGTAAAATTTTTTGTAGGAAACAATTACTTATATTAATATTTAGAAGGCGTTTATAAAATACCCTTTGAAATCAAGAGCTAAGAAACTTTTAGAGTTATACAGGGTAAACCTGAAAACTCTAACAGGCCTATATACCGGGCACTGCCGACTAAACTATCATTTGCATAAAATCGGCCTAGCGGAAAACGCCGAGTGCCGTCTATGCCTGGAGGATGATGAGAAGGCAGACCACATCTTATGCACCTGTCCCGCTGTGGAGAGGATCCGATTCTCATTATTTGGCAAAGGGCAACTGCTGCCAGAGAATCTGGACACATTCTCACCCAATAAAGTTATCATTAAGAAACTGAACTTATTGGGTGAAATATAATTAGGCGTGAGCCACAATAGGGCTGCTGATGACCGCAGTGGAGGGTCTACTGAGACCCAATCACAACAATCCTAACCTAACCTAATCTCCCTAGAGAGGCAAAATAAGCTTTCCTCACTAGGGAGGAAAGTATTTTCTACCCGCATTTTCAATTATTACCATAGTTACCTTGAAACCTCAATGTGCTAAAATGTCAAAATTAAGGCAAATAATTTCATTCTATAATATTTTATCATTTTAAACAATACAGCTCATTTTAGAAATGTAATTATAATTAACATCTCAATTTTTATTATGATTTACAATATTTCATTTCGATCTCTGGATGTTTTCTGTCACTTTTGTTACTGCATGTAGTAATTATTTTCATTCTTTTTTACATAAAAGCCTCCATTTTAAATAAAAATGATTTGTGTCGCCATAACAACCACCACTTTATTATTCCACGGCTTACTTACTGTTCTAGTTACTATTAAAATTGTTATAATGTCAATATACATTTAAGAAATGTTATGGCTATTTTCCTTTCACCTGTTCTTTATATTAGAGGTCGTAGAAATAATCATATGTACAACATAGGGGGAAAGTGTAATTTCATCCCTTGGATGATTACTTCATCCGTGGGATAGAATATTACACTTTCCTCGCTTTTTATATATTGTTCTCACGTATTATGAGTATGACTAAAGCTGGACCGTTGGGTTGTGAAGAATTACAGTAATTGTAAAAGACGATTTCAAAGCAAACGTCATTTAAATCGCTAGTTATAAGTTACATACTATGTGTGTTTCTGTATGATTTTACTTTTATGTTGGAAATGTGTGTAACCGTCCGCCGCATGTACTTAACAATGAACATTTTCAGTTTATTTTGGAAAAAAATAAGTGGCAACTACCTACAAGGGAATGTCATATTCCTCATGTAAAAGAACAATTTGAGAATAACATACGATCGGACGTGATAGAAAACTATGGAAATACACATTACTCTTGTGTTGTCCGTACAATAATTCAAACAAATATGCCGCCATACCTTAGATCTAAGTTAATTTCTTGCGATGAGATACACAACCGAAATATGAGAAATATCCATTTATTACATGTACCACAGCACTACTTCTTATTTCGGATCTTTTACAAATTATTCTTCCTTTATATATAATTCCATTCCATTATCATTAAAAAATATTGTTAGTTATAAAGTTTTCAAAAAGAAGTTAAGAAATACTTTAGCAAATCTTAGCATAAAAATACTGTCATTATCAGCTATCTATCTCGCATTCTTTCATTTTTGTTACTACCTTACTACGATTATTTTATTGTTCTTTTTTAGTTACTTAGTTATTTTACAACAAATGTATTATTTTAACTTTGTAATTTATCCAGGTTGGGCATAAGCAGCCTGTGGCTGACTCCGCCTAAATAAAGTCAATTTTTTTTTACGGTTGCCCGACGCTGGACAGTCCTCCCGTGGCCTCCGACGCCTCACGGGAGTCGCGCCAGCACATTAACCTCAGCCACTCCCCACATCCCGCAGGGTTAGTGACTGTAGGTTTCTGAATCGTGTGCCCTAAGCAGACGGAGAGAACCAAGAATGACCGCCTTCTGCATTTGGCTTGCCAGCCACTCAGCTGATTTTTGGCAGGCTGGTATGGTCTTCAGTTCCGAGAGCAGCGTAGGCTTTATCCCTCCGAGTACACCGATTATAAGGACGACAATTTTTACCGAGTAGCCTGGGTACAGCACTTGAGCTCGTACCAGAGATCACGGTATTTGGTCCGTTTCTCCTCCTCCTTCAAGGTGATGTTTTTCTCCGCAGGTGCCGAGAACTCGATGACATACATCACCTTGAGTTGATTGTCGAGGAGGACTATATCAGGCTTGTTGGCTTGGATTAGCCTGACAGTCGGGAACGAGTAGTTCCAGTAAATCCGGCATTTCTCGTTCTCGACAACGGACTCAATATTTCAGGGGACGTAAGGCAGCACTGGTGTCTGGTCTACCCCGTACGAGTGCCTTAGATGGTAGTATAGCACTCGTAAAGCCGCGTTATGTCGGTGGATGTAGGCCGAAATCGCATATATGGGGCATGCAGAAAGTAGGTGCATGAACGATTCCGGCGCCTGATGGCAGGTCCTGCAGTTGATATCCGGAACCTCTACTCGCCACACGCGGCTACGGTAGACCAAGGTGTTGATAACACCATCTTGGCAGGCCATAATGAATCCCTCGGTCTCTGACTTAAGCCCGGCCGACCTTAGAAAGGCGAAGGTCAACCTGGTCGATAAACCCAGTGTTTCTATGTTCTTATAGAAGACACCATGCTGGGGTTTATCGATGTGCTGCCGAAACCGATTTTCCTGTTCAGCAGCTCTGATTCGGGCTTTCAGACGATTTGGCTGAAGTTCGGTGACTGATTCTACATCAGCACCTCGCCGGCCTCCTCGCATGATGTCAAATGCGAGACCGAGTTCATCTGCGGCTCTTTTCGCTGCCTTGAACAATCCTGCTCCCACTCCTACAGTTTCGTGATGTTTCACAAACCGCAAGAGGGGACCTGAGCTCCTGAGGATGTTACATGCCATACTCAGTACTACTCTGCCATGCGTACACTCCAGGCTCAAGAGTCCTCGGCCCCCCCCGTTGACGTGGGAGGTACACACGAGGAATGGACGATCTAGGATGAATACTTCTGTGAATATTCATCATCTTGCGGGTATCTCTCTCTAATTGGCGCAGCTCATTTACCGTCCACTTTACTACTCCAAAGGAGTAGAGCATAACCGGAACGGCGAGCATATTAGTTGCAGACACCTTGTTCTTCCTCGAAAGTTCGGAAGACCAAATCTTTCGGAGACGGTGTCTGTACTTGCCGCGGAGAGAATCCTTTATTTGTGTTACATCCTGGATGTGCCTTTGTTGCACACCCAGATATGTATAGGCCTCTCCGGCATCCAGATGTCTTAGGATGCTTCCGTCTGCGAGCTGCGCATCTTCAGGGAATTCCCGCATCGTCCTCTCTTGAGGTGGACGACTGCACATTTGTCCAACCCGAACTCCATACCAATTGCCCGCGTATATTCTTCGACCACCCTAAGAGCGTTTTGTAGTTCGCGCTCTCCGGAGGCATAAAGTTTAAGGTCATCCATATAAAATAGATGCGTGACCTTATGCCTCCGGTCGCTGGGTGGTTCACATTGATATCCGCGGGTTTGGCGGAGCCCAACAGACAACGGCAGCAGTGAGATGCATAAGAGGAGAGGACTCAGGGAGTCACCCTGGAAAACTCCTCTCCTAATGCCACCTGCTCTGTCGTGACCCGCTGTCCACCTGATGTTATGGTGAAGCAGGTCTTACAGAGCGGCAGCAGCTGTTCTATGCATCTCACTAGTGGTGCTGGTACCGCAAGACATTCGAGCAAGTACAACAATAGCTCATGTGATGTTGTATCAAATGCCTTGCGATAATCAATCCAGGCCATCGATAGATTCCGCTTGTATTGCACAGAATCCTGTGTAATCAGCGGTCTATCAGCAGGCTGTCCTTACAACCTGCTATGCCCTTCTTGGCACCACGGTGTTCCTGTATCTGCTGAAAGACCGGATCAACAGACCTCAGTGTCCTAGCATACAAGATACGTGTAAATATCTTGTAGCAGGAATTGAGGCAAGTGATCGGCCTATAATTCCTCGGGTCGAAAAGATCCCCCCTTTTTGGAGATAAGCACAGTACGTCCCTCGACGAACCAGTCCGGAATCTGCTGCCCCTCGTTCAACCATGAGTTGAAAACTCCCGCCAGACGGCGGTGAGTGGGAGGAAATTTCTTCCACCACCAGTTGTTAATGCCGTCTGGGCCCGGGGCAGTGAAGTTCTTGGTACCAACAAGTGCTTGTTGCACTTCCTCCGTACTGATTGCCGGGCACACTTCTTCTGGCTCTTCAAGATGTCTGTGACACAGAGCCTCGAAGTGTGCAATTGATGGAGTGTCGCTATTGAATGGACGCGTCGTTTCGTAGATTCCCTTCCAGCAGGTTTCGACATCTTCTACAGTCGGCGAATTCTCGACAACACGCTGTGGCTCTTGAAAGAGGCGGGAAGGATTCGTAGGGAACAAATTGTTTTGTTCCATACTCCTCACCCACCTCTTCAATGTTTTCTTTATCTCCATGAGCTCTCGGATCCTATCTAGACAGTGCTGCTTGATGGTAAGCATCACTGTCAGATTTAGAGTATGGTGTTGGCGTCTTAATCCGGCTGCTATGCGCTGGATTCTGGGAGTAAAAACTCTACCAGTCGTCTTATATTCCTGCCGAAACAGTATCTTCTGTTTAGCAGCTCTAATTCGGGCGTTTAGACGATTTGGCTGAAGTTCGGTGACTGACTCTACATCAGCAACTCGCCGGCCTTCTCGTCTGATGTCAAATGCGAGACCGAGTTCATCTGCGGATCGTTTTGCTGCCTTGAACAATCCTGCTCCCACTCCTACAGTTTCGTGATGTTTTACAAACCGTAAGAGGAGATCTGAGCTCTTGAGGATGTTAGAATGCCATACCCAGTACTACTCTGCCATGCGTACACTCGATGCTGAAGAGTTCTCGACCCCCTCTGTTAACGTGGGAGGTACACATGAGGAACGGACGAGCTAGGATGAATACTTCTGTGAATATTCATCATCTTGCGGGTATCTCTGTCTAATTGGCGCAGCTAGTCAACCATGCACTTTACTACTCCAAATAAGTAGGGCAGAACCGGAACGGCAAGCATATTAGTTGCAGACACCTTGTTCTTCCCCCGAAAGTTCGGAAGACCAAATCTGTTTGAGGCGGTGTCTGTACTCGCCGCGAAGAGAATCCTTTATTTGTGTGACATACTGGATGTGACTGCTGCACACCCAGGTATGTATAGGTCTCTTCGGCATCCAGATAGATGCCTTAGCATGCTTCCGTCTGCGAGCTGCACATCTTCAGAGAATTTCCCGCATCGTCCTCTCTTGAGATGGACGACTGCACATAATTTGACTCTGCGATCAAAATCCTTCCATTAGTTCCTGAATCAAACACATTTTTTTAAAAGATGCAATTTTCTTTCTTAGGAAATCTATACCAATTTGTCCTACGGAACTATGTGAATTTTCTTAAACTTGCAGTAGAATGTGCAATTAAGCATCATCTTCTAATTTTGGTGTCCCACTTTTTGGAAAATCGTTCATGTGACCGGTCTCCCTAATCTTTTTCCTGCTTACGTAGAACGAGTAATTGGTTCTCTATTTGGATGTAAATATTAAGCAGTGTTAGTCTGCATATTTCGTGAGTCCTTGTTTTATTACCGCAACCAACAATGATAAGAATTCTGCTTTTTTAGTTTCCGTCAATTTTAATGAATAATGAAATGACTAGAGCTCGGAATTTAGGTATTGATAACGTCAGAACCAGGATTGGCTATAGGTTATGTGTCAGCGCGTAAAGATATTCATGCATGTATGGAACAAAATATATCTTGTCTTGAAATTTGTTTAGCGAATTCCGTAATATCCAAAGTTGATAATAAAGTCAATTTATTATAAACACTCACTCGAAGAAGATCTGAGATATTAGGGAGTGTAACTCTAAACTAACATACACACATAAGTATTTTTCATTACCAGTTACTTACAAGAATAAAAGTATATTACTGATAACTGTTGTAAATGTTTTGCAGTTAAACTTCGCGGCTTTCGTTGAAAATCAATTTATATTGTGAGAAGCTCAGAAGAAATTCTATCTAACTTCGTCACACTCCGCTGAAAAAAATTATAGCACCTGAATATTGCTATATTTGCGACTAATACACTTTTGCAAAAATTGTCTAAAAAGTGGATTTAGTTTCAGTTTCGACCACGGTACGTTACATCCAACCATCACTTCTGCTAAATCTAATTGTAAGTTAAAATTTCGTTGACTGTCACAATGCCACTCCTTTTATGTTTTCTGACGAAATGTGTTTATTAATATTTGTGTACATTCCCAAGAAAGTGCTTTGTCACAGTTACTACAATATAATCGTGTAAATTGCAATTCGGGGATATCGCGAATCTACAGATTTATTGTAGCCTGTGAAGGTTTCCTATGAGACATTTAAAAAAAACCGATCGGTTATATACAATTTCGCGCTGTTACATATGACTCGACATTATGCTATGTACTGATAAATTTCTCATTATTCTCAGTTGACCCATAGAGAAAGCAGGTATCTGCATAAATTCCCAGAATTCCATAATGCAGTGAAATTGTAAAAGAATCTATTTAAAACTAGTTTACGTGTTTACATTTTAAAATGAAATAAAATTCACGTTATCACGTTGTATACATTTCTATTTTTCCGTTGTTTGTTTACAATGTAATATTATGTCTGCATAAGAGCCGTCACTGGAAACCAATAACTCCGTCCGAGCTCTAATAACACCGGCACACAAAAAAAAAAATGTTTGTACATTTGACGCCACCTACCTCCCGACATGTATTTCGACCCGCTGAATCCGAATTTGAAGTCAGTTTGGACCGTACAGCCTCAAATATCGAGTAAATTGAAAAACCGTAACAAATAGCGAAAATTGGGTGTTTCGGTAATAAAAAAAATTTTGTGGATCTAAACCAAGCCTAATTTTTATGTATTTCAATCCGCTGAATACGAATCTAAAGTATATTTAGACCATAAGCCGTTTTAAATCTAAGTAAATTGTAAAAAACCCTCGAAAATTGCTAAAAATGGCAAAAAATTGTAATTATGTTGATGAAAAAAATTTTCATTCTGTTTATACGTCATTTTTTATAGATTTTACAATTTTTCACATTTTCAGATTCTAAACTTGTATTTTATGCATAAAAAAATACAAGAAACGTATTTAATCGTGTTTCATGGATTTTTTTTCAATTTTTTTCAACTGCAATTTTTTTGCTATTTTATCGGTTTTTTTGCGATTTTTTGAGATTTTGAGGGATTAATGGGCCAAATATATTTCAGATTCGGATTCAGCAGGTCAAATTACATAAAAATCCTCTTCGATCCGGGTCTACAAAATTTTTTTCATCAAGATAATCACAATTTTGTGCCATTTTTAGCAATTTTCGAGGGTTTTTTACAATTTACTTAGATTTAAAACGGCTTATGGTCTAAACATACTTTAGATTCGTATTCAGCTGATCGAAATACATAAAAATTAGGCTTGGTTGAGATCCACAAAATTTTTTTTATTACCGAAACACCCAATTTTGGCTATTTTTGTACGGTCCAAACTGACTTCAAATTCGGATTCAGCGGGTCGAAATACATGTCGGGAGGTAGGAGGCGTCAAATGTACAAACAGCTTTTTTTTGTGTGCCGGTGTAATTAATGACAAATGGATGACAACTTCAATACAATAGCACTGTATATGTTGAATTTCACGGACACCCTCTGACTGTTCCTTTGAAGTAAAGTCGCAGTATAAAAGCTTATTCTTCCAGTATTATACTGGATGACTATTTTTTAGATATTTAATCCTAAAAGAATTATTCATGTGGTAGTAAGACCCAATTAAGAGAATGCCACAAACAATATTCAGACAGAGTTAATTAAGTTAATCTATCATCAGTATGACCCGAGGAATATAAATAACAAAATTAGGGGAATAGAAGATTTAAATATATGTTATTTTGGTTACGAATTAGTTTTATTATTTCATGCAACAGGTTTAATGGAATTTGTTTATTCAGTGTGTAACAGGCCTTATTTTAATAATGTTTTAAAAAATCTTATTCTTAAAAGTTTAATAATGTTTATGCTACAATAAAATGTTTGAAAAAAAATGTTTAATATATTTCTTAATATTTCTTATTTCTGGGTTTAGGTTGTCCTCATCAAAATTACGAAATCCGCCATGTACTCGGAGGAACAAGATTCGCACGGCTTATTAACCTTGCATTATGGAAAACATCATGCTACTATAGTCGACGAGATCAAAACTTGTTTTGCTTCAGAGAATTACGCCGATATGACATTTATATGTGATGATAAAACAACATTAAGTGCTCATAAATTAATAATGGCATCAGCTAGTCCCTTAGTTCGCCGCATCCTGGGGGAGAGTGCCCATGCACATGGACCCAGCGTGGTTCTGATCCCAGGAATAAAGAGTTGCCACCTCCGCCACATCTTAGATTTTCTTTACAACGGACAAGCTTGTATAAAGGTATAATTGATTGTGTAATAAAACAAAACACTATTAATTTATTCTTACAGGAATTGAATTTGACAAGATTCCCATAAAACTGAAGTAGAATTTCAATTCTCTCTAGATCAATTTACAAAAAGTCGCGACTAATCGGAACGTAGTCTTAATTGCCATATTGGAATAAGTGTAGAAGTACGCACATGTATTTTACAACAAGAAAAGTTTTTTAACTGTTTTCTCGACGTACGGATTCGCTAAAAAATTGGGTTAGATATGTGGTAGTTTTTAAAATGATCTTCACTCTCTTTTTTTAACTTCCTCTAAAGAGCAATTACTATATTCATATCAACATATCCTTTAAAGTGTAGAGCACGTGGTAAGAAATGTCGCGTACTCTTTGAGCCTATTGACACTTTTTGGATTAAACGTATGATCTAGCAAGAATTGTTGCTTGTGCCCTGTAGATTCCGAACCCACTTGTAAAGAAATCGTCGAGTTCATAACGGCACATATAAACTTTTCGAACCACACCACGTGATAGAATAATCATAATATCCTCTGTAGAATTTATATTTTTTTAAATAATAAAAAATATAAATTAATTGTTTTTCCAATTTGTTCTTCCTCTACACGACTTATTTCTCGTACTATTAGATTATTAAAAAAATGGATTCTTTATAAAATATACGCAATTTTTTTCAGATTACGATGGCACTTAAATTTTTTGACAAAACTATTAAGCGAGCAATTTATTAATAACATGTAGTGATATCAGTTGTCAATGGTCAGTTACTGCAGTCAACAACTACGGCATAGAATAAACTAGGGTCCATTCCCTCACTAGTTATAAACTACCCGCTCTGTAATCCGGGTCTCCAGTCAGCACCAAAGAGGAATAAACTGTAACAAATATGTTGCTGTATTTAATACATTGTAATTTTACATTAATTATTTAAATTTTCATATTGTACATACAAAAAGTAGGCACCCTGAATAACTTTGGATAAAAAATTTTTTTTGAAAAATTGGCGGAACACGTCGACCTTGTTTCCAAGAGGGACATATTTTAATGTAATACTTGCATACCTATCATCATCCCTTTACCGTACACGGCCACCCCCCCAAAAATTCAAATGGCAAGGGGGGGTCGAGTGATACATTTTTTTGAAAGATCTTTCAATTCCCTACATAACTGTGTATTTTTTTTAACTTTTATCGATTCGTTCTTAAGGAAAATAATTTTATTTTTGATGATTACACACAATCGAAATCGTTTAAAAAAATCTAAATACACGACACTGGGTATTTGAATTTATAAAAAAACTACATTTTTTAGTGTTCTCAAATCAACACGAGTTTTTTCGACAAAAACCACTTACCTTGTCCGTTTAGTTTTAGAATAATAAAAGACTTATAAATATTTGATAGTCCTTGACCATTAATTTGTTCACAACCAATTTTAAATCGAGATACATTTTACCAGAGTGAGTTCTCAAAATGGTTTATACCCTTCAGGAGGGAATAGAAATTGTCAGCATTTATTTTAAAAACGATAATTGTGCTAGAGCTACGGAGCGCATATTCAATAGAAATCACCCAGATAGAAGAGTTGGTTCTCAGTATGTTTACAATTATTGACAAAATTTATGGAAACAGGTTTTGTAGGAAACAAAAAGCATGAACCTCAGCGACCGATTAGGAATGAAGCATTTGAAGTGGCAGTTTTGGGTCATTTGCAGATGGATAATACTCAATCGATCAGGAACGTAGCTGAGGTTTCCGGTGTATCACGAAGCAGTGTTCATCGAATTGTAAAGGCCCACAAATTTCATCCATATAAATTTAAATTGGTACACGAATTAAACGATAATGCCAATCTACTGCACAATACGTGTTTTTCTGATGAATCGACATTTCAATTAAATGGGGAGGTAAACAGGCACAATCGTAGGTATTGGAATGAAACCAATCCACATTTCTTCATGGAAACTCATACCCAAAGGCCTCAGAAGTTATAGTTTGTACGAAGTCAATTGAAATCGTTTAAAAACTGAAAGCCTGCAAAAACAGTCGGCATCTCTTTATTGTACATATACAATAATATATAGAATAAAGAGATGCCGACTGTTTTTGCTGGCTTTTAGTTTTTATACGATTTCAATTGTGCTCGTATAAACTATAAATGTTTGAGCTGGCATCTTAGGGGATCATATTGTCGGGCCGTTTTTTATTTCTGACAATTTAAATGGCGAAAGGTACCTCGATCTGTTAGAAAATAACATCGACCCAATGATTACCCAAATCCTCGAAGAAGACGATAATCTTTTAGAGGGTGAACTGTTTTTTCAACAGGATGGGGCACCCCCCACATTTTGTTATAGCATTCCGTCAATTTTTGGATAATCGGTTTCCTGAGCGATGGATTGGAAGAAGAGGTCCTGTGGAGTGGTCACTAGGTCACCCGATTTAACTCCCTTGGATTTCTTTCTGTGGGGACATTTGAAATCGAAGGTATTTGCAACAAAACCCGCATCTCTGGAAGAGTTACGTGAAAGAATTGTTCGAGAATGCCGTTTATTGACTCCAGATGTGTTCATAAATGTTCGTACAGAATTTCAAGACAGATCATACTACTGTATGGAAGTCTGTGGGGATCATTTTGAACAATACATACGATAATTTAAACTGTTTCTTTTATTTTTATTTCCCCACCTTAAAATAATGAAACAATTATTTGTCAGGAACGAATCGATAAAAGTTTAAAAAAAATACACAGTTATGTAGAGAATTGAAAGATCTTTCAAAAGATGCGTCACTCGACCCCCATTGCCATTTGAATTTTATGAGGGGGTGGCCGTGTAGGGTAGAGGGATGATGATAGGTATACAAGTATTACATTAAGATATGTCCCCCTTGGAAACAAGGTCGACGTGTTTCACAAATTTTTCAAAAATTTTGATCTCCAAAGTTATTCAGGGTGCCTATTTTTGGTTGAGACACCCTGTATAAGCATTTTAATATTAACATTATCACGTACAACTTACCCAATAAACATTTCGAGTTGTAATTTGGTCGCGTGACAAAAAAAATTTTAAGTGAAAAAAAAACATGTTTATTTTCTAATAAGTTCTGTTTTCAAACCTAACTGCACCAGTCTAAAAGAAAATTATTCATAAGGAGTTTTTACAATCTACATAATGGCTAGACGAGGCGAGCGCGACGCTGCCTCAGACCTCAGAATCCTACCGTAACAAGAAAAAAAAATTTTTTTTAGCTATAAAATATTAATTAAAAAATTTCAAAAAATTATTGGATCATCTAGACATCCCAAGGAACAATAAAAAAAAATATTTCATCCATTTTTCATAAAATGCGCTTATTGTTAAGTAACAAAGTTTGAATATTATGATTTTTGAAAAAAAAAAAATTTCTTAAAAAAAAAAAATTATTGTTAATAATCATCGCAGCGTCGCGCTCGCCGCGCGGAGCACTATCTTCACCATTAAATTAAAATTGTTAATAATGGAGGTACAGTTCCGGAAGTTAGGACTCTTTTATCGGAAATTTCGTCCTCTAAGAATATTTTCTTTTAAATTTCTTTATTATTAATAGTTTCTGAATTATTTGCGCAAAACTAAATGCCTTTTATTTAATCTTAATTTGTTAATAACTTTTACAATTTTTTATGTGCTGGTAAATAATTTTTATAAATTTTTCTAGACGTCATTCCGAATCCAGTGAGCTATCGCCCATATTTTTACGACCTTTATCACTAATTAACACCGTTTTTAACTAGTGAACTAGACTATCAGGAATATAAATATTACAAAAACTGTTTAGAGATCAATTTGGAGCAATTTTTTTTATTATGAATATTTGCCTAAAGTTAACGGTTTTCATAAAAAAATTCCGACAACCTGAAAATGCGTGATTAATTATTTTGATAATATATTTACAAAATTAACAACTTTTATTCAACCTCTCATCTTTTCATAAAGATATAAACATTTAAATACATGACTAAATAAGTAAATAAATAAAACTTGTATGAATAAATAAATAAATTAACAGACGGGTGTATGAATAAACGTAAAAACTTTGAACATGAAATTATGCCTACACATTTACACACCTCTCTCATATATTTCTTGCTGGACTTATGTCCATAGTCGTAGATGGATTTAGGACTAATGATTATCAAGTATGTGGTGCCAGCGGTAACGATGAAGATAAGCTCGCCATATATGAAGATGAGTGGAAGATGATGTTGGTGTAGGTTTTGTGAAATCAGGGCGCTTCATTGGTTGATACTGTTTTTGTTTTAATCGACACTCAGCAGTCCTAAATTGGATTGGACCTTTTATGTGAAGATAATACTGACGTAGTTTTCCACGAAACACCAATATACCATACTCATTCAGTGACGTTTTATGAGACCCCCAAAAATTTGTTAAAATAAACTTGTTTTTTACATTTATTGGTGTATTTATTTGAATAACTCAGTTACTTGAAGATCACATGTATAATAATCACATATTTATGAGGAGGAAAAGAGCTATCCAAACATGCCAGGGTGTCACATTAAAAAACGTGACTGTGTGTCGCTCCCCGTATATTTATTAAGAAAGACACAAACTCATAGTACATACGCAAACTTGGTGAAATATGCAACCGATATATTTTTTTTACATGATTTTCTTTATGCTTGTAATAAGAAGTTGGTTTACAAAATAGAATTTTCAACTGCTCACCCTGTAGGATCAAATTGGTATTAAAACAAACAGCAAATTCTTAACGTATGTACAATGGTAGTATTAGTATTGTTGCATAACAATTTCGGTATTATTTTGCAACAATCGTTGTATGACGCTCTGGGATTCGCTAAGGCACCGGGGCGCCTGGGATCGAAAGACGCAGGGTGCGGCGACCCCCGGCACAGTCAGCCCCTGGCTGAAGTTGCCCATAAACAAACAGTTTCTGTGTTTTCCGCCGAAAAAAGTCATCTTTGTAGGATAAACACATGTGTAAAGCGAAAAAGATCTTTCAACATCTACCGACGTAATATTTCAAACTTACAACTTTCTAAATCATTTGTAGGATGTTCCTCATTATGACACCGATTAATATAACATACATGATATAACATAACCACATTTTTATGTAAAATGCCATTATATCGCTTACTCACTCGCATACCAGGGTCGTCTTTTAGAATTTGAAGCAGTCTGTAGTGAATACGGCTCATAGAGATTTCAATTATATCTGCTGCATACGCGCATACATACACCAGCGTTAGATTTGCCACGCTCTACTGATAACTAATATTAAGTGCGTTCTTTCTGAGATCTCAGTTCTTCTAAGTAGTTTTACGGTTACGGAGGCTACATCCAATGAAACTATGTTTTTATTTATGCAGTGTATCCGTAAAACAACTTAGATTAGCTGAAATTTCAGAAGGAACGCACCTATTCTCATCTAATTTCATGAAAGTTTAGTGTCCTGCTATATATTGATATTATAACTTAGTGAGAATAGGTAAATCAGAACAGAAAAACTACTTTTTTTAATTTATTCGACGTTTCTCTACATTTATTAGCATTCTTAGGACTAGTTAAATTGTGTTTTTCTTGTTTATATTCAAAAATACATTAAACAAACGAAAAATGGTACAAAACATAGGTTGAAGTAAAAATAACATAAAACACATAAACATTCTTTACTTTCTCAACGATACACAGCTGTGCATGCAAGTCTATTATTTCTGAATATGATTAAAACTGTCAATTTTAATCATCTCCAAATGATGCCAACTTGGTTGGCGAAACGCATATCGAGTGCAGTATATGATGATTTGTGGAAAATCACGTCAGTGCTAGTAAAACGCTTATACAAATTAAGTTATTTCTATTACAACATGAGCATCATCATTTATAATTAATGTTATCCTTAATTTTAATATAAATAAATTATTATTATTTTACCTTCCAGCGGTTTTTTTGAATATTTATTACTTTCTCAAAGTGAGGAAGGATGTATTCGTGAAAATAATTTTGAAAATTTTTATTGCATTTCTGGACGAATCTCGACGAATTATGATGATACACAAAATTTCAGACAGAAAAAATTGTGTGTGTGTGTGTGTGTGCGTTTGCGTGTGTGTGTGCCTGTGTGGTTCGCGATAGCAGCTACAGTTTTTGAGATAAAGCTTTCAAATTTGGAACACACATTCTAGAGGTCAAGGAAGAGATTGAGTTCACTGATGAGCAAAATCGGACCCCTGGAACGAGGTCTACCGGGCCCCAACATTTCTATTTCTACTTTACAAAAAAATTTATTCGTGATGAAAGATTATAAATCAGATGTTATACAAACCCATTATAATATTGTGTTCAAATGTTTAAATAAAGCTATAAATTAAAATTTCGTAAACATTTTGGCAACACCATAAAGTTTCAATTTTGAATGACACTTCTTAAAATTTGAAATGTCTAAAAAAAATATTAGTAACATTCCACCAATGTGACTTTTTTGAAACGTCAAAAGTTACTTTTATTACAAACTCCACCACATATCGAGTTTTGCTACGGTGAGGAAATTCTGATCCCCAAGTAATTTGCAGCGGTTTTTTTTTCATGTCGTTGTTTCAAAAATAAATCATTTCCAGTTCCATGCTTTTTGCCGTTTTTTCTCGTATTTCTGCATTTTATCGCGGTACAACAAGAGGAAAAATGAGTTTTTGTATGCATCATTTATTAATTTTCAAATGTTTGTGTTCAAAATTAAAGACAGCAAACAGGATGTATCTTGGCTATAATTTGACCAATATTTTGTTTTACCCAATCATTATGTGTAAGTATCCAGTGAATGATAAAAAGCACTTTTGTAGTGTGACTATAATTAAACTTTTAAATGTATTTTGGAACGGCTGCTTGTAGCCACTCTATCAAGAGGGACATTTTTGAGTGGTTATTTAATTATTCATTGGGATTCATATTCTGCAAGCATTTTCTTTGAAAATCTCGTGTTAGATATACAAACATATGCCATTGCGGCATTGCATGACTAAAAACCACATCGCACGATAAAATAAACGAATTTAAAAAATTACCATAAAACGCTTTGTAACGAACACGGTATAATTAAAATATCAAATGTTAATTTTCCTTAGTTTTTGATAGAAAAGAAGAATTTTTGCGTTACATGGTAATCGTATTTTTAACAAAACAAGCTTTCGTTAAAGTTTTTATCATCAAGGTTGTATAATAAAGTAATTCAGAAAACGCTACAACTAAAAAATAAACCTATATACCGGATGACTACAAAACTACTCCTCGTTTTTTGCCTCTATTTTTGAGTAGTAATTAAAAAATTTTGTAGTGGCAGATTTTTTTACATATTTATCACTGGTTTGCAGAGCCGAAAGTTGATCTTGCTCCTTTTCTCTTTTAAATGCTTGTGTGAGTTGGTCTTGGTGTGGGAGTGGTGAGATTCTGGGGTTATTACCTGCGGCCGCTTAAAGACTGATATTTGCTAGTGAGGGTACTTGCACCAACATTTTCCGAACGTGTATATCTCGATAAAACAAAGTGAATACCTAATCAAAAGTTTTGTCATATAAGAAACTCAAAAATGTGTCTCGAATAAAAGAAAAATCATGTACGCAAGCAACGTAACGACTAACCAACGTAAGATTACTAATTGAAATCTTAGAAACTAAGGCCCGGTTTTTAATCGCGAGTTAATTCCTACGTCAAAGATATATGTATAATTTAAGAAACTCGAATTTTAAAAGTGCGAGGTTTTAATCCACGATAAAAGAACTGGGTCTAAGGAAGTTACACATTCGATTAAATGGGAACCATTTGCCTGTGTCTTTAAATTAAAAAAAAAAATTCAGCTGGTTCCTGAATTTTTATGTCACAGAAAAAATCTAAAATCGACATTTAAAACTTTGGCAGGTTGTTTTCAAAAATGTGAGAAATATTTAAATGGTATCAGACTGGTTCTCTAAAATTGTGCCCCCGCCTCAGTCCGGCTCGGCAAAATTGCCTTCGTTAATTTTATTGAATGATTCTCTAAAATCGTTTCTTTCTGATGGTGTATACTGGATAGCATTTATTTTCAAAATGATGTCAAAATCAGTTTTATTTCAGAAGTAAATTGGCAATTAAATTATATTTAAAAATAAGAAATGAGCAAGTAGGTCATGGAAATAAAAGAAATTAATAGGTATTAGCTCTTACTGTATATATTTGCATAAGCAAATTTTATATTTATATAAATAAACTCTTATTTTAAATTTTTTGCTTATAATGGAAAAAGAAAGGTCTTATTTCGATTTTTTTTAGTCATTAATTATTATAGTTGACCTTTTTATGGTACCTTGGACTCGCTTTAAATTTAATTATCACAACTAAGCAAGTGCTGCAGCAAATACAAATATACAAAACCAATAAAAAAAATTACAAATGTTTACATTCCTATTTGCTTAGAATATTATGATTTGTACTTGTTTAGTTTATGATATAACAATTGAAAATATATTTAAGAGCTGTTAAAAAAATGCAAACATTTCAACTCCAGGTGATAGAACTAATCGTAAAATATAGACATATTTTTCAAAAAAATATAAAAATAATTTGTTTTTACATGGGCCTGTATTGCATTTAAAAATTGGTTTAATTGCTGCTGAAACTAAATTATTTTTTTCAATTATTTTCACTTTACACGTCATTTCCCGACCTATTATATTTACAAAAATAAAAAATCTTTGTAAAATGTGCGCTATCTTGTATGAATAACGACGGTTCCTAAATCAGATTTTTTTGAGAAACTAATGATTGATGTTTTGAATAATCAATTATTTTCAGCGGTCACCAGCGACTCCAATCAAGTTTACACTCTCGTTCCCACCACTAACCACCTACACTATTCCCCACAACCCTCTCTGGTATCATGATTATTACTTAATTTTCGAAATTGTTATATAGGGTATTTCAGATTTCAAGTGACAGTGTATTCGGAGTTAGAGCACACTTAACTGAGTTCAAAACACCCCCCAAACTTACTCTTGAATGTTAACCGTTTTTTTAATTTACATGATGGATACGAAAAAACACGAAACAGAAAATAAAAATTTTCTGTTTCGTGTTTCCTCCAGTGGTGTTCTTGTGGGACTTTTGTCCGATACAGAAACAGGAATAGATGTATGATAATATATTAACACTTTTTACACGAACCAACGTTACTGCTGCAGTCAAAAGAAAAAGAAAATTATTCACAAAGAGTTTATTCAAGTTTAAATTACATAATGGGTTGTGTTACTTCGTATTAAATGAACAACTAAATGCGCTAATATTAACAGAACACATTTTCAGCGACAGGATAATATGACATAACTATCAATATGCTTATTGTGACCTGTAGGGGTTTCGTTATCAAAGCTGAATTTTATATAAAATCATAACACCGGCACACAAAAAAAAAAGTTGTTTGTACATTTGACGCCACCTACCTCCCGACATGTATTTCGACCCGCTGAATCCGAATTTGAAGTCAGTTTGGACCGTACACCCTCAAATATCGAGTAAATTGAAAAACCGTAAAAAAATAGCGAAAATTGGGTGTTTCGGTAATAAAAAAATTTTGTGGATCTAAACCAAGCCTAATTTTTATGTATTTCGATCCGCTGAATACGAATCTAAAGTATATTTAGACCATAAGCCGTTTTAAATCTAAGTAAAGTGTAAAAAAACCCTCGAAAATTGCTAAAAATGGCAAAAAATTGTGATTATGTTGATGAAAAAATTTTGTAGACCCGAATCGAAGAGGATTTTTTATGTAATTTGATCTGCTGAATCCGAATCTGAAATATATTTGGCCCATTAATCCCTCAAAATGTCAAAAAATCGCAAAAAACCGATAAAATAGCAAAAAATTGCAGTTGAAAAAATTGAAAAAAATCTATGAAACACGATTAAATACGTTTCTTGTATTTTTTTATGCATAAAATACAAGTTTAGAATCTGAAAATGTAAAAAATTGTATCTATAAAAAATGACGTATAAACAGAATGAAAATTGTTTGCCATTTTTAGCAATTTTCGAGGGTTTTTTACAATTTACTTAGATTTAAAACGGCTTATGGTCTAAATATACTTTAGATTCGTATTCAGCGGATCGAAATACATAAAAATTAGGCTTGGTTTAGATCCACAAAAAATTTTTTTATTACCGAAACACCCAGTTTTCGCTATTTTTTTACGGTTTTTCAATTTACTCGATATTTGAGGGTGTACGGTCCAAACTGACTTCAAATTCGGATTCAGCGGGTCGAAATACATGTCGGGAGGTAGGTGGCGTCAAATGTACAAACAACTTTTTTTTTGTGTGCCGGTGAATCAATGCTTTGTGTATTGATGTTTCAAAGCACCGAGGCCGTCAAAAATCGTCAGATACAAAAGGGCAGTAAGGTTTAAAAAACAAGTTCAGCTTAGGGGCAAAAAAGAGACAA
The DNA here is from genome assembly GCA_029963845.1 of Rhamnusium bicolor. Classification (NCBI taxonomy): domain Eukaryota; kingdom Metazoa; phylum Arthropoda; class Insecta; order Coleoptera; family Cerambycidae; genus Rhamnusium; species Rhamnusium bicolor. The sequence goes on along the minus strand of JANEYF010002177.1, from coordinate 965,449 downwards.
ATTGCGATTTTTTTCATATATTTTTCAGGAAAGGTTTTGTAGAGCAAGAAATTTTAGTATTCGATAAGAAAATTTCACACCTAAATCCTTTCTGAACAAAGTGGTATTTTATAATTGTATTGTGATTCTTCCGAGTCGCCACAGATAATAAAACACTAAAATTATAAAAAATATCAGAACAGTACACAATCAAATATTTTTTTTTTCTAAACAAAAAGTAATTCACAAAAACAAATTAATATTCACAAATAATAAAGAAAAATAATCCCAAGTCTAAAAAAATAAAATAATACGTAAATAAATAAATAAATAATTCAGATTAGATACTCAAAAAGACCTCCTTCTTGAGAAAGGCAATATTCTAATCCACTGTAAAAGCACTTTCCGACATTCGTGCTGGCAACAGACGGGCGACAGTAAACTACGAATACCACTAGTCGTGTATCTAGTGGGTTGGCTCGATCTATATACATTTTTATAACTCCGTAGGATGTTATTGTGTAAAAATATTATTTATTTATTTATTTATTTATTTAAATACAAAATCCAACAGGCAAGAGCCCAATTACAGGATGAAATTATGTATAGATAAATACACCATAAACAATTTTGAGTGTTACAAAAAATTTCTTATTTGAATATATTATATATACGAACAAAACATATAGAACTGTATATACACATATAAATATACACTTGTACATATACAGATAAATAAAGAATACAGTAGATTACAAAACATCAAGGTGCAAAACAGAGTTTTTAATTACACTTTCATTACAGAAAAATATATCAACACGATTTTAGCATAGTTGACATGCGTTTGGTGTATTGGAGAGGCCAAGAGAATATTAGTTCTTGGTATGTGTGAAATAAATAAGTTGTAATGGCGAGCAGAAATTCTAGGTACTTTATAATTTATTTGATTTAATCCAGACGATTATTAACAATTTTACATAGAAAAATTATTGATTGAGATATTATTCGTTTGGCAAAACTTGGTAAATTAAATTTTTCCAACAATATATTTTGTGAAAATCCAATAGATGGATAAGTGCCCTCAGGAGTGTACACTGCAGATTTTAAAAACTTACGCTGAATATTCTCTAATTGTAATATATTGACATCATAAATTGGGTTCCACACAACTGAAGCATATTCAAGGCGCGATCTATCAAATGTTACATAGAGTAATCGATGAGTGTTGACATTGTTAAAATCTTTGCAGTTCGTGATTACAAAGCCAAGACTCTTAAAAGCAGAAGTAGTTACCATTTCGACCTGCTTATTGAATGGCAATTTAGGATCAAAATACACGCCAAGGTCTTTAATATCAGATCTTTGTAAAACAACATTATCGATATTATAATTGTACATGTACAGATTATGCTTACGGCCAAATGACATGACATTACACTTGCTAGCATTGAGGGGTAGATAGTTGTTGATGCACCAGGAATTGATGGTATCCAATGTTTTTTGCAGAATTTGACAATCATGAACATTATCAATAAATCGGTACATTTTTAGGTCGCCTGCATACAAGAGGAAGTGAACATTAGTATCCAAGCTGTCAAATATAATTAATGCACATTACAAAGAAGAGCGGTCCTAGTATCGAACCCTGTGGCACGCCAGATCTTTGCAAGAAGCTATTCGATTTATGACCACGGTACTGAACAAATTGATGTCCATTCTCTGTATTAAAAGAAGTAACGATTTTGAGAGACCAAATTTGTCAAGTTTGGAAATCAAAGCACCCTGGTCAATCGTGTCAAAAGCCTTAGAAAAGTCTGTGTAGATAGTATCTACCTGACCCCCCTCGATCAAGACCTTCGCAAAGAAGTTGCGTTTTGCACACAAGGTTCGTTACGGTAGATCGACCCTTCATAAAGCCATGCTGATCAATAGATATTAAGCCAGATACGTGAGTGTACATAGAACCGTGAAGAAAAAATTCAAAAATTTTCCTGAAGAAATAATAGTGATGGGCCTATAGTTTGGTATGTCACTCTTTTCCCCCTTTTTGTACACTGGACACACACATGAATTTTTCCGTTTTTGAGGAAATCTCAAAGTACTGAGGATTAAATTCAAAATTATTAGAAGGGCTTTAGCTAATACAGTTGAACAATCTTTAATTAGAAATGCTGGAATTATATCAGGGCCCATGGTCATTGTGGCTTTAATTTTCTTTATAGATTGGCATATATCCTCCTCAGTGATGACAGATAAGTTTAAAGTATTTAAATGCAGACTACTTACGTCGTCAAATTTACGGAGAGTAGGGGACGTAAAGCATTTTGAGAGAAAGTCCGCAAAACTATCAACTATTACTTGGGGCCTTCAATCATTTGATTCTCGTAAATTAACGATGATTGTTTTAAATGTATTGTAATATTCAGTGTTACCAGATTTTTAATATTTGTTTAATATTGTTTCCTTCTGCTTAATATCATGGATTATCTGTCTATTAAACCATATGGGATAAAACCCACAACTTTTTGTTTTGTTTTTGTTTATATCGGTGAAAGAATATGTTGATATTAATTCGCACACCTGTGAACTGAACCAAACCATTATGTAATTTAAAAATTAATAAATTCATTATGAAACACTTTCTTTTAGACTGCACTGGTAAGATTTGCTAACTGTATATTACATACCGTATGAGAACAATATCGTGCAAGATCACCTCTGGAGGAAATACAAAATTATTAGAAAATGAAAAAATAGAAGAAGTGAATAATTATTTGTTTACATACCATATACATATTGTACGTTCTTCATTTTTCACTGAATAATGTTTTCCATATTATTATTCTTATCTATAAACGTAAATTATTGACAATAGGTAATAAAAAAATAACAACTTAAATTACATTATATTATTACAATTTACACAATTAATATTCATGATACGGAAGGTCACGGAGAACCGTGCGGCTGACCTGAAAATGTGGAACAGTCGACACATTAATAAAAATTTCACTTGTTAGTGCCACAAAAAATCTAATCAGTTCGGAGACAACGTCGTGTAAAACGAAGATAATCGAAAAAATAATTAATTTTCAGCAGCATTGAAAACGAGATAATGAAAATTTCTGGTTTTTTATTGCCACGTAGGTTCATGGAAAAGTACATTCTTTTTATTTGAAAAACAAAAAATTGCACACAAAACATTATGATTTTTTGGGGAAATTGGGGAAATATCCTTCATGATTAACTCTATCACGTGTTGTGGTTAGTGTTCTGATATATTATTATATTTGACTACAGTTAAAGGTAATCAACCACTAAAATTTCTGTGTTGCTTTGATATGGAAGGTTCTTCAAAGGCGATTGTAGTGTCATTAGTTCTAGTATATTTTTCTTCAAATATCAGTCTTACAGACATAGAGGAAGGAATTATTAAATGTCACAATAGCCATCATCGTGACATTTGTGAATCTTCGGACAACTTTTCTCACACTCATGTCATAGGCAGCGCCAAACATTATAACTATTTTAGATAACGATAAAGTTATGATAAACCTTGCTTGACAATCTTCAAGGAATCCTGTTTACACAATGTTTCTAGTATAATTGATTCTAAAATTGCCATGTGTCCTATAGTTAATCATACTATGACTATTTATAGTTTCAGTATGACTTATAATGGCACACACGCTAGTGTTTTAATGGTATTTTGCTTGTTTATGGAGGAACTTTTGTCCCCATCTAAAACTGTCTATATGAACTATTTTAAAATAATCGCATATTTAACCTAATTTTTTGTCAAATTCGTGAGTCGTACAATACGAACTTTTTCATGTAAAGTTTATTTCAAGCTTATTTGCAACGCAAAAAATGTCGGCACCTTTGAGTGCTGTAAAGGGATCAAAGTTGCCGAGGATGAATTTACTCATGATCACGATAGTATATTGGTAGCGGTAGGGGTCAATAGCATTTTCAATTGTTCTAGTTTTAATTTACGTGGTTATTTGCCTAACATTTTATAAGGACCCAATAACACGGCTCTAAGAAGTAAAAGTAAATTCGAAAAACAAAAATAAAATCAGTTATAATAAATGTTCAAGTAGGCCTCCTACTTGGGCTAATTAATAACCTAATCGATTATGAAAACTTCTTACATCTAACAGCATATTAGCTGAAAGGCATTTGTGATTGTGTCACAATTCTTCAGGATTATTAGCCGTTCTCTTCCAGAACCTATAATTTTGAGTTTTAACGTATGTCTACCAAAGAAGGCATTTGGTACGAGGTCGGGAGATCTAGCTGGCGATAAGATCGTTCCCGTCTACCCAATAAACAGTTTGGAGATGTATTATTGAGGTATTCCTGAACTAAAACACTCTTATAGGCAGGACAACTATCTTGTTGAAAGTAGATCTCGTTAAATCTTTCCCTGCTGTTCATCGAGTTTCAGGAACAATTTGTTGCTGCAAAAGATCCAAATATTCTATGAAGCTTTTCCCAAACTCAATAACGAATGATTAAGGGGTTATGTCGATCATGTAATGCAAATGTCAATTCATCAATTAAGGTAGTGTATTTCTGATGAAATTTTCATCATTGTTTGCCATTTTCATTACTTGTGCACAAAACTCCATTTGTGTGAAAGTGTCCTAATAGTCCGTCGTATAAGAGAAGACTTATTTTGCAGTGTTGTATCAAATATGCCTTTAATTTCACGAATTGAAGGGCCATGTTTAAAAATCAACATGTATACACTTCTGTTGCTGAAAGCGAAATAACATTATAACATAGCCGATCACCATCCCCACCATTCAGTTTGTACCATACTCTTGATAAAGTTCACTCATAATAAATTGTTATACAGGGTGCCAATCCTCACCCTTTTGACTCAACCTGTATAACGGGGTATGTTTCCAGTTCTTTGCCGCAATCTGCAGCTAGAAGTATGATTTAATTTCTTATACTATACATTATTACTTTAGTACAAGCTTTTAGTATGTTTATCAGGTGAAATGCTTGGAATAAACCAAACTTCAATTTTATGAAATTTTGTCAGATTCATACCGATTTGAACCCCTACAGATTATATCTTAATGTATTTAAATTACAGTCGAGTGAATTGGATAGTATTCAGGAATTGTTCGAGTTGCTTCAAATCAAGTCGGATATGTGGCAGTCTTCCAGTAAGGAAGAGGCCAAAATTCACTCCGAAGATGATAGCAGCTGGACCCCCACCGAAAATGAGAACTCAGAATCAGTGTTAGTGAAAAGGGAAACAGATGATGACGAAAAAGAAGAAGGGGAAATTAAAGACGATGAAGATGACGATGATACATTAGAGGGCAGTAATACACTAGATCAAAATAGGGGGTCGCCAAATCCAGTTAATTTATCTCTTAATATAAAAAATACGGATAACGAGGACAAGAACAACGATGAGGAAAGTAATAGTCAGGTAAGCTTTAGTCCACCTATTATCCGTATATAACTTATATTAATATTATTTTATTTTAATTAGAAATCGGAACAAAAGAATCCAGATATGTTAAAAATTGGCCAAACGACTGTAAAAATTGCACCCAAGGTACATGAACTCTCCCAATTTCACCACCATAGAATGAAACGTAAAAGTACATACATTGAACCGATAGATTTAAAACATCAAGAAGAATTTTCACAAATAAAACCTCCAATAGCCGATCAAAAATTAATTTCACTTGTACAAAGTCCAGACAATTATGTGGTAACACCTCACAGAAAACGACGACCAGGTTTCCATAATTCCCCTGCACAAAACCCACCATTCGTTCCTTTTTCTCCATCATACATAGATGATATAGGTCACCATCAGCATCACAGATATAAGACCCTTCCACCATTATTAGCAGCTCATCATCCTCTATCTTTGTCGGCACCACCGTTCTTAGTTGATAGGACCCACACACCAACTCCAGGACAACATCCAGATAATTCAGGTCCGTCGGAAAACGTATTGGTAAAATATAGACCACCTAGTGCAGATCAAGGACTAACATCGGATACGTATCAGACTTTTGAACATACATGGGGAGCTTGGTCCCTATGCCAAACGCAAGTGAATCCTCCTTCAAGTAACGAAGAATCACGAGAACCACCCCTATCGTTTTCTGCAAACGCGAACGATGACACAGCCGAAAGTTCACATGCGACGGGAAGTAGTAAACAATCATTACCTGCAGTTCAAGTTCGGGAGTATCGTTGTGAATATTGCGGCAAACAATTTGGTATGTCGTGGAATTTAAAAACTCATCTTCGGGTACATACAGGTGAAAAGCCGTTCGCGTGTAGATTGTGTGTGGCGATGTTTAAACAAAAAGCACATTTATTAAAACATTTGTGTTCTGTACATAGAAACGTTATATCTTCTAATGATGGTAATTCGGGCCGATTTAATTGTTGTTTCTGTCCGTTGTCATTCGAATCGTTACCCGAGTTGATCAGACATTTATCGGGACCTCATAATAATTTGTTGTTAAGCAAAAACATGCATGAGCTCAAGTAGTTTCCATTCACATTCCATTGCCCATGGTGAGGTCGTATAGAGTATTTAGAACGACCTCATCTCGGATCTTGTGATATGTTGAGCCTATCAGTGCTTTTTCATGTATCTCGCATGGACGTAGGTGTAGTCGGTTACCCTCAGGGATGTAGTGAGTAGTTTTTGTCCCAGGGTCAGGCACGAGAGCTACGGGACCAATTGTGCCTTCCACTATAATCGACTCCCTCCTTAATAATTGTGTTATAGTTGTATTGTCTAGACATAATCTCAACCGATGTTGTGTTCAATTTGACTTTACGTACCTAACTACGCGTGGTGTGTATGACAAGTGATATGTAATTTTTCGGCTGGTCCGATATTAATTACAAATATTGTTTATATAAATTATTCAAAGATAAAATGAGTCCACTGTTATATACATCACAAGTGGATTAATATTTATACATTAACCAAAAAATGCTGGAACATTTACTTTTCGTTTTATGCAGGGTGGGGAAAAATAACTGGATACTTGCTATAACTTTGTAAATACTGCCTAAAAAAAATATATAGTAATAAATTGTGGTTAGGATTAGGTTCAAAGTTGGTAGTGTATGCAGTGTGGAGTAATTCGTTTTAGAATCTTTTTAACTTTGTTAAATAGTATACATATAGTAACCTGCGTCTGGCTGTATGGATTTTATGCCAATGCCATTAAAAAAAAAATAATGCCTATATCATTAAATGACCTGAATAGAAGAATTACAGCGCAACCTATATTTTTCTACATTTTTAAAACATGCATTTATTTTGGCTTTACAGATTACTAGATATTTTGTAATATTGTCCTGAAACATTTTTCAGGAAAGTCAGTTTAAAATGTTTGTACCTATGTGTGTATTTACTTTATCTCGACTTTTGTTCGAGTTTTTTAAATCCCTCAAATATTCTAGCCTGTTCCTGTGCAACTTTTTAGATAAAAAAAGTCGAGGGGCGTTAGATCGGGAGAGCTAGAAAGCCATTATATAGACCCTCACTTGAACTCCATAGTGCGGTAACCACTCATGTGGAATCAAATTATTCTCATTAGAAATTCATTGTTTTATTAAAGTTCCATTTATTTTTAAGTAGTTAAATTTCCATCTATACAGTAAGACCCAATGATATGACACCCAATACCTCCCCAAAGATATATTTTCTGCGGATGCTGTGCTTGTATAATCATGGCAAACGTTATAGTAGAATGACCAAGCGATGCAAGACGCGCGGTCATCCAGTGCCTCGTCAGTATAAGCGGGAGAGACGATGTGTTAGCACGCTGTCAACCACATGTCTTCCCACTGCCGTCATCTACTATATCGTTTGCCGATACCATACCTGATTCATCCAGTGTGGATTATTTCTGGATCAATATCGCCAATTATGTCGGTTTACAATTTCGTTAAGGCTAATGGTTGCTTCATTGGAGAATAAAATTTAGGCATCCTCATTTACTTTTTTAAACTAAATGCACCTTATGACAATTTTTTTTTCAGACAAATTTTGATTGCTTTGTGTTAAAGTTTCTTAAACAAAATGCAAATATTGTCATATGTGCTTTTTCTGTCGCCATAATCATACCTTAATTAAAATTTTGATTCTTTCTCTTTTAATTGGATCAATTAGTATAGTTTAATTATTTTAACTCGCACAGCAAAAGCTAAACTAGCCAATTTAAAAATTAAGACATGAATTTCGTGTTATCAATTATCACTTACATTTATTGTAATTTTTTATTTCACCGTCATCTTTTTTTATTATTTATATTGCTGTAACACGTAGTTAATTAATAAATTTCAAATGAGTTTTTCTTAAAAATATTCCAATAAAACCAGAACAAAAAAATTTAATGGTCCGTAACGATAAAAAAAATACTTATTTTAAAAATGTGAAAAAAAAGAGTAGGTTGCTATTACATGGTAGCCGAATGGGTAAAAATGCTTATACTCAACAATTTACTCGATACTGAAGGTAGAGGGTTCGCATCCAGCCTGGAGGAAGTTAGAACTTTTATTTGTAATTTATTTCATGCTAAGATAGAAGACGAAATTTTCGATTCCGTACATGTGGTTCGGACTCCACAATAAACTGTAGGGCCTCGTCTCTGTTGGCCTAACACAAAATCGTAGGATTTTCAGGGGGTTGCTTCGGTGACGAGAGGAAATTAAGAAAACTTTTTTTAAGAAAACATTTAAAAGAAAATAAAAAATTGTTATAGCAACAAAACCAAACCTTGAAAAAATCTGGGTCATATAAATATGCGCTGTAATTAGTAGAGCTCGGAATTTAAGTATTGATGACGTCAAAACCAGTATTAGCTATAGGTTATGTGTCAGCGCGTAAATATATTCATGCAGGCATGACACAATATAACTTACCTTGTAGTCTTTTTAGCGAATTCGGTAATATCCAGAGTTGATAAAGTCAATTTATTATAAACATTCACTCGAAAAGGACTCTAGATATTGGGTGATGTAACACTAAACAACACACACACACATAATTATTCTTTCCTACCAGTTATCTACAAGAATAAAAGTATATCTGTTACTGATATCCGTTCTAAATGTTTTGGAGTTGAACTTCAGCTCGTTTCGTTGAAAATTCATTTATAGTGTGAGAAGCTCAGAAAAAGTTATTGTCACACACCGCTGATATGTCGACTCCAATGGCACCTGAACGTTGCTATACCCACTTGCCAGTAATACACTATTGTAAAAATTGTCTAAAAAGTGGATTATCTAGTTTCCAACCATCACTTCCACTAAATCTAAATTGAAATTGCATTGCACAATCAGTAAAGCCACTCATTTATGATTTTCTGAGGAAACGTGTTTATTAATATTTGTGTTAGATACATGCCCAAGAAAGTGCTTTGTCATAGCTATTGCAGTATAATCGTGTACCGTCAAATTAAAATTACATTATCGCAAATCCACAAATTTACTGTAGTCTGTGAAGATTGGGAACCGACATCTCCGTTCGAGCTCAAGTAATTAGTCAAACAATTTATATTCAAGTAAGTTTTTGATATAGGCAATATTTAAGGTTACGGTCATTATCCTGTTATTTTTCCACACCCTGTATAGGTAGGCTTAAGTTAAAATAATGAGCGAAAAATATATCAATGGACGCTTTTAGCGAACGCAACCGTTGAAAGTTATTTGTCAACTCGTTTAGTCTTGATTACTGATAATTTCGCTGAACGGTCTGGATGCGGAAGATGACGCAGATTAAATATTCTTAACTTCTAAGCAAACTCACTCGGTCTGAAATAATTTGGTCAAGTTTATACTATACAGAATGTTCCTTAGTGTTGTCGAAAACGGGAAGTGATTTCTTAGATCATTTTTTTAAGGTCTTATGTATATTAATGTCGTGGCGGAGTTTAGCACATTGCTATTCCACCATTCAACCAGGTTAGACAACACACACAACAACAATTCCCTCCGACATTTGCCAGATGCCGCAGCTGAGACTCAAACTCAGGAGAGATAGACAGTGATTAACCGTCTTCTGACACAACAACTCTCTAGCCAACTGTGTTGCCGTCTCGTTTTTTAAAAACGTCACTATACATCCATGCCTTAGCGAGAATTCGAACCCGAGACCACTTGGACTCAAGCCAAACGTATAAGCACAGAGCCGACTTTAAAGAAAAAACATGGGTCCGAAAATATAAATAAATCGTTAAAAAAATGTTTCCTTGCAGAGCTGTGACCCAGAGTTGAAGAAAAATAAAAGTTTTTTTTAACATATTTTTAAAATGGCGTGTCTTACATCGGTCATATTTAGCTTGTGACCAATAGCCACTGGGTGCTACAACTCTATTTAATTTGGACACAGCAGCTTTATTCTAAAGGTGGGTTTACGGGGTACCCGAAAGGTTTTTCTAACACAATATCTTTCATATGGACCAATTTGAAAATTGAATATATGACAAGAAATTTAAAAAAGAAAGGTTTTTAGTCTCTTGCATTTTTTGCGTAGGAATAGCCGGTTTTCACAAAAAGCGATAAAAACCAAAGTATGGCGCCCCTCAAATAATGGCCAAGAAGAATACAAGCGTGTATGGTGGTGCAAGATAAACACTTCGAACATTAATTTAGTTATTATCACTAGAGCGTGGCAAATTAAACGGCTCTCTGTAGCATCCTATGTGGATACCTACGTTTCCTATAATTATGGCAGATGATGAATCGGCTCAGTACAATTTCCGTAAAAGCCCGTAAATTCAGGGACCGGCTTCCCTTGGATTGTTTTCCTGTAAAAGAGGATAATAGCATGCGTGCGCAGCGGCCAGCGAGACCGTATTCCTTAATTGATTTGCAGTTTGTCAACATACGTCGTAGTGTGTAGATAAAAATCAGTACGTGTAGATTTGTGTTGACAGAGCCATGCATTTTAAGGAACATACAGATCGAGCCAACCCACTAGATACATAACTAGCGGTATGCGCAGTTTAAAGTTGCCCGTCTGAATACGATGTCCGAACGAAAGTTAACAATTGCTTCATGGTGCTTGTTGGGAGGTGCATGCAAGTTGCATACGAGACAAAGTAGAATCAGTATTGCTAAAGCCGCGGTGGAGTGTATTGCTTGTTCATCTAAAGAAATCTTTGCGTTTTAACGTATTTACTAAAATTATCTGATTGTTTCACAATTTCAGTTTCTTCCGAGACGTCACAGATAGTAAAACACTAAAATAATGAAAAATATCAGAACAGCACACAATCAAATTTTGATTTTTTGTTTTTCGAAACAAAATATAATTCTAAAAACATAAATTAATATTCTCATAAATAATAAAGGAAAATAATACCAACTCTAAAAAAATAAAATAATACGTAAATAAATAAATAAATAAATCAAATTAGATACTCAAAAAAACCTCCTTCTTGAAAAAGGCAAAGCCTAACCTATTGTAAAAGCACCTTCTGACATTGGCGATGAAGTGAAATGAAAATATAATAACGATAAAAATTTTTTGCTAATTATTATTTTCTAACTTTTACAAAAACTTATCACAGATAAGTACAACATATATCTTATTAAACAATTATTTTCCCGGCTATTTGCCGGCTCGCGGAGATTTCAATTCAATCTGCTACATACGGGCATATAGTGTTTGTTGCCTGCCTACATACGTCTAGGACCAGCGTTAGATTTGCCACGCTCTAGTTATCACTTGCTAACATTGTTCAATTAAATATTACGAAAGATAATCACAGATTTTTTTTCTTTAACATTGAAGGGTCATACCTTTGTAGGGATGCATTTCGGGACCCACGTTCGTAGGTACTTTTTTCTTTAAAGTCGTCCAAGGAATCGCCTCCTGGAGGTTTTAACATCACTTAGAAAACAACTTGTATAATCAGTCATTTCATAAATTGCAGGGCCGTATTTACACGCAGGCTATCTAGGCTGTAGCTTATGGGTTCGCACCACAAAAAAACTGTTTGAAAATTTTAATTTTGAATATACTAAAATAATTGTTTTATTATGTTGCGTGCCCTCTTATAATTATAAAAGGCGTCGAAGCAGTTATTTTGCGCTTTTTAAATTTCGTCGAATGGCCAACGCCTGTGCAGCGCCTATTGTAAACAAAAACAAATCGATCGTCATTGTTTCCTTCAGGGTATTGTTTTTATTGGCGCATTCTAAATTTCGTGGAACAAACAAATGTTCAACAGCTGCACCTACCTACATTACAGTAAACAATAACCAGTAGCTTATCTCTCCTTGTTAGACTTTGCCGTCGGTGACCTTACAGAGCCGCTACTCTGAAACTCTACTATGAGAAGCTCACTCTGGATAAATCATTTAATTGGAACTCCCATCTGGAAAAGGTAATCCACAAAGCAAAGCTGTCCCTATGGACATGCCGTCGTATTTGTGGCAAATCCTGGGGCATGGGTCCCCAACAAATTTACTGGATCTATATCACGGTCATCAGACCAATGATAACGTACGGATCCAATGTTTAGTGGTTTAAAGGATCACAATGGATGGCCAAATCCAAACTCTCTGGACTGCAGAGATTAGCATGCATGACCGTAACGGGAGCAATTAGCACCACACCGTCAGCTGCAATGGAAATCCTCCTGGATTTACCCCCTCTTCATATATATCTGGAGAGAGAGGCTAGGTAGGCAACCTACAGACTGCAACAAGCGGCCATTAATATGCCGCAGACTAGTATCATGGAGCGGAACAGGTTGTTGGCTGACATAGAGAATCACAGCATCCTGGGAATGCCCTCGGATACTATGCCTACCATGACCAACTACAAGCTGACCTTCAACATCCTTTCTCCAGAAAGAGAGGAGTGGGATCGGAATAAAGCCGACCTACTGAAGGCAGTTGGTTTACAGACGGCTCTAAAACTCCCGAGGGAACAGGAGCCGGAGTACATAGCTACAGACCAAGGGTGAGGATATTCTCAAGCCTAGGTACTCATGCAACTGTTTTTCAGGCTGAGGTTCATGCCATTGAACTGTGTGTACGAAGGCTGGAATATATGCATCTTACACGCAGATCAATAAAAATTTTCTCAGATAGCCAAGCAGCTATAAAAACTCTTGGCTCCTACCGGTGTAACTCCAAAACGGTATGAAACTGTCAGAAAACTCTAAATCATTTGAGCAAGAACAACAAAGTGACTCTGGTCTGGATACCCGGCCACTCTGGTATGGAAGGTAACGAAATAGCGGACTCCTTAGCCAGATAAGGAGCGGGATCACGATTCATCGGACTAGAACCAATACTTGGCATATCCTCAAGTACTAGCAAGATAGCTATCTCAACCTGGGCTGAAAGGCAAACTCTCCAGTATTGGCAAGAGTTACCAGAATTAGTTCATTCGAAGGCGTTTACAAAATACCCTTTGAAATCAAGAGCTAAGAAACTTTTAGAGTTAAACAGGGTAAACCTGAAAACTCTAACAGGCCTATATACCGGGCACTGCCGACTAAACTATCATCTGCATAAACTCGGCCTAGCGGAAAACGCCGAGTGCCGTCTATGCCTGGAGGATGATGAGAAGGCAGACCACATTTTATGCACCTGTCCCGTTGTGGAGAGGATTCGATTCTCAGTATTTGGCAAAGGGTAACTGCTGCCAGAGGATCTGGACACATTCTCACCCAAAAAGTTATCAGTTTCATTAAGATACTAAACTTATTGGGTCAAATATAATTAGGCGTGACCCACAATAGGCCTACTGATGGCCGCAGTGGAGGGTCTACTGAGACCCACTCACAACAAACCTAACCTGACCTAACCACGAGAAGCATCAGTGTAGTAGTGGCCGTCGGAGCGAAGTGTACAGTCATAGTTTTAGTTAGTTAGTTTTCAAAGGTCTTTATATCAGTTTACTGTAAGATCAGTCAGTTCAAACAATTACAATATACGGTAAAGACAATAAAACAAAACATACGTTTACACAGACTCCACACGTCTTTGCAAAACATTAATCCATAAAGAGAAACATTTAAAACAATATTTTTGGTACGTGGTACGTAACCTTAAATGAACAACTTATAACATTTTAGACTATGAGGCTTAGGTTGTTCATAGTTATTAACAAAATGGATAATTCAAATATAAGGCTAGGCTGGTTGTTCATAGCAATGTTAATAAATACCATAATGATTTTTAATTATAATCCATTTTTATTATCTTATCAATTCATTATCTTCTAAATACTATATATTAAACAATTTTCTCTAATTTAATAATAAACTTCAAATGTTTCTTTTTAGGTTTTTAGTTAGAAAATTGCTCTAAAATGCGATTTTTGCAGGCTAATTTTCAAAAAAATCCCGCTCGGGAGGGCCCGCACCCGCACCATAGATTCAGTCTAGGGGTCTGCAAATCCTAAATACGGCCCTGATAAATTGTATTATTAGCGCTTCCGCTTTTTTATTTTTATTTTTGAGGTTATAGTATTTTACAACTATTCTGACTAGAGATGGTGTAATGTTTGTAGCCGACGAGATTGAGCAGCAACAAAGAGTCAGTTCGTAATCAACTGTTTCGTCAACACTTCCAACGATTGTGTTCGCTAAACGCTCCCAGTTTAAACATTATTATTTTTCTTTGTGACTACCTACCGTAAAAATAAGAAATTAAGCAATATGCTTCGAACTAAAATTTTATATTGTTTAAACACATTTACTTTCATTCGTAACATATATGCTTGTGTTTAGTGTTTTTTTAGTCATGCAAAATGAGACGAAACAAATTTGAGTGAAAAATATGTTAATATATTGTTTATGGGTAAGATCAGTTTTACATGACTATTTAAATTTGTTCTATATTTAATTTTTGTTTCCTATACAAAGCATTTTTTGTTTCTGTATGTAACACTTGTATATTACTTGCTTATAAAGTTTTTACTATAAAACTGGAAAATACGTTCGTATATTTTTTTTAATATACACACCAAAGAAGTAAAAATTAGGTTGAATTGCAATTTTTGTATCTGACTCATCTTTTTATAACTTGCTCTAATTTTGTCTATTTTATGGAATTTTTCCATTAAAAGGATTTTCAAGGCCATGTTACCTAGTTTTTGTAGTAATTTAATAAATACTTATTATTTATAATTTGGCCGCTATTTTGCACGTCTTTTTAAAATTTTATTAGGTCATATAAACTTGCACTTTTTTAAAAAAAATACTTAATTATGTGAACAAATTTTGTAGGCACGATTGTTTTTTGAAACGTGGTACAAATGTGGTAACTTAGAATTTTTTGTAGATTTGTAAAATGTAAATAAAATAGTTTGTAAATACTGTAAGAAAATAAAACTTTTTTTCATGTACCTCACCTATTTTACTATAATATTCTCTTCCAATCAACTACATTTAGGAACAGGACAGGATACCCCTAGGACCTAATTGTTTCAGTAATGCAATGATTTTGTGAACATTGTAATATACGAGCATACGTAAATTGGATACACATTCACCTCCAGTTGGCAGAGTCTACTGCTCCTTGGGGCCATGAACTTTGAGTTTCACATACTTTTATTTTCTGTAAATGACATGTCACTGGAGGACATAAAAAGGACATAATGAAATTGATCGTTATATATAACTTATTTATTGGAAAATTTTCTAATGGAAATGTGAGTTTCTGAGAAAATATGTTTAAAAAATTAATAGACGAATAAGTCAGAAACCCCTCATCGAATCTTGTGTCCAATAGTATGTCAAAATCTTAACGCTCTTTTTAAGGGGCATAATATACTCTTCCTATTTGGAATTTAATTTCTAACAAAATTTATATAAATCAGTTTTACACAAGTCTGTAATAGAGGCGCCCTTAGTGCGATCCTGTCAAATTTCAATAGAGGTTAACAGATGAGATTACAAATTTCAATAAAGATTAACAGCTTTATAAATGCACAAAATGTATTTATATAATACCGCGCGCCTGTGCAAGAATTTTTTATGTGCTTATATGAGATGAATGGACTATACACCATTAGCAAAATATTTGCAAAATATATTTTTTTTCATTATCAGCTCGATAGGATAATTTATCGACCAGTTCTTTTTTTTTTATTTTAGAAAATTTAAATTTTTTTTGAAATGTTTCATTGTGCGAATTTCAGAATGTCATAACTACAAAAAATCGAAATATTTGAAAATGAAAAGAAACCGGGTCGGTAAATGTTTCTCTTGATTATGAAAAAAAATATATTTTACAGATATGGTCTAGAAGTAATCTGGAGAGGCCACGCATTTTTTGAAACATTTTTTTTTTCACAATTTTTTTTTTCAATTCTTTTTTGCAAATATTGTACAAATTGTCCAAAACATAATCTGGTGAGGCACACTATGTTGTCAACTTTTTTTCGTAAATTGCAGCAGAAACGCAGGAACCCGGGATACAAAACAATGTGTACAATTTTTGAAAATAATGTGCGCGGTTTGTCAGTGCAAACTATTTAGAATTTGCACCAGTGACATATATACAGACCAAATCGCTCAAATTTAATAGCTACGAATGCATATTAGTTGTGACCATGTATGCTGATGCGATGACAAACTTCAGTCATCCTGAATGACACATTGTATCAAGCGGTATGCATTTCATTATTCATTTTATACTTTTGCTTTTATTTGTCTACGTATGTCATTTGTCAACCATATGAGGCAGTAATAGCAACCGGTCCTGGCATCCAGTCTAGTTTCCGAAGTCTGCAATTACTAATTCTAATTACATAAATTGTACACTTGCAACATCCCATTATGATTTTCTTTTATTAGGTGCATAACTATCATTTTTATTAGTATTTTATTGGCATATGGTCGAAGACCATCGAAAACTGATAAAAAATGCATGGTTCCATTAAAAAAAAACTCGTTGACATCATCACGCGTGTAATGACGTCATATTGAAATTTTCTATACAGAAGATGCGCAATTTGAAAAAAAAATCGACATGTCCGAAGTATTTTCTATAACCTCGTAAAAACGAAGAAAATGAAATTACTTATTCAATACTTTTGCTAAACTATATATCAACATTGAGAATTTTTAGATTGCTCTAATAGAAAACTGGAGAAAATGCTGGATTATTCGATTTAATCATATAAGGAATAATTGAAATGTTCTGGAAATTCTGGATTGCTCTTATTGTAAAAAAACTTTAGAAGACCATTTAGTCAAACACAAAATAATTTGGAATGTTCTGGAAAATAAGATGTACTTACGTCACATCTCCTTGAAGGTAGGTGTATGTGAATTCAGGTCTAATGAAAAAAACTGCTAGTACTACTATACAAAAAGTAGTTGGACTTAGTGACCTGGAAGCTAGCAACGTATAAAGTAAGTATTTTTGTTAATTCAAACTTCCTATTTCAGCAAATTTCTTACGTCAAAATAACACAAAAAGTTCTTACGATGATAACGCTTTATTTCCAAGATACAGGGTGATGAAGGGTTACCAGAAAATGAACGTTATTGAATTTGAATTTAAATGTATTCACAGAAAATATTCAAAATGGCCTCCTCCTATTTCCCTACATCCTCGACCTCTTCGATCTATCGATCACCGTTCAAGAATTCCTGGGATGTGTCTAATTTGTCTCGGCTATTTATAATTCTTTGTCTTTTATATCTTCACTCCTATAAAAGATATGGAATAAATAGTGTACCAAATCATTAAATTATTACCACTAACAAATCATGCCAAATATCGTGAAAATTCAAGAATCGGTTTTTGTTAGAATGGAAAAATGGAGGAAACAAGAAATTTGTCAGAAAATAAGCACATTATGCGTTTTTCATTTTTCATGGAATAGTGGTTTCTTATATATATTTTATTAACTATGACGTAAATTATTATTGTCAATTTAATAAAAACTACATAAAAAAACTTAATTAAATAAACATGCACGTAAATAATTTATATGAAAATGCTTATATTTAAAATTTTTACAATTAATGCTAGTAAAATGTATTAAATATAACATATTATACAAACAATAATAGGAACGATAATTAATTTTCAGCAGAACTGAAAACGAGACAATTAGGATTTTTGTCTTTTTTTACTGCCATATAGGCCAATTTAAAAGTATTTTCCTTTTATTATTTTAAGAAATGTAAATTCAGCAGAATAATTATAACACTCTTGGAGGAAATATGTTTCATGAACAACTGAAGACATTATGGCAAAAACGACACGTATATAAATTTTACCATTATTAGTTAGCACCGCCATCGAGTAGGGAACATCATATCCATCATCTCAAGTACTGTTTCTGACAAAAACAATACAGTTTAGCTTACGATAGAAGTTAAAATTGTAGCGATTCTGCAAAAGCAACATATTATGTTCGTATACGTTTCTGGTAATAACAACACATGTGCCGGACATGCACTGTTTTTACTTGAATACATGCGTAAACAAACTTTAAGACCGTTAGATGTATGTACATACAAAGCAATTACGTAGATGAAAATGCCACTTTTTTGCTGCAAAAACCACAAGTCCAAGAGTTTTTTTTTACTTTCCATTGTTATTTCGGTCTGTATTTTGTTCATAAATGCACATTTAGATGTAAAACAAAAAGACGAAGTTGCGATCTTCCTATTGAATAAAATCAAAGTAAAGAAGTTATATTTGACTGTTGAGGAAACAGTTTTTTGGACGTCATAAAGTTTCCAATTCCATCACAGTGTGGTTAATTAAAACATTTTGATATTTGCCCTTACGAGATGGTTGAACAGTTGTTAAGGTTAAGAGTTCAGGATTTTTTTTTGATATGTTCTATTTGTGTTGTTAGGTTAAAGATTAAATTCCTAAAATTTTAATGTGTCTTTACGATAACATGAGTTTATTTATTATAGGGTTGTTTTTACTCATCAGTTTCTTAAATAAACGGCATAAGAAAAATATATCCCACTTTCCCTTTTTTGCCCATCTGGGTATAATTTAAAATATATTGTGTTACAATTCCGAATATGTATTTTTTTTATTATAGGGGTGATTTTACCTGCCATACCCTTAAATACCTAAGGGATGGTGGTTTCTGTCTTATGCTGATTATTTAAGAAATTTCTAAGGACACGTTTTGTGTGCTCGTGCTATAAGATTACATGTTTATTATAGGGGTACGTCTGCCCAACACAGTTCAGTAAAGCCGCTATCGTAGGCAGAATTTACTCTATTAGTTCAGTTAGATTTGTATATTTCATCGGTGCGGGTTTTATGTAAAAAGCGATTTAATTATGGCAAGTTATATGTAGGTATTGCCTAGTAAAAAGAAAAAGCTACTTAGTGGATTTCTGGCAAATTGCTTTACTTGCCGCAGACTGACTTATTAATGGGTTGGTGTTTCTTCGATCTTTCGCTTTCTGTTTACTGCATTTTCTAATAAAGCCTATTAACACTCGTAAAGAAAAGTTCTTGGTTTCACCAAGTATCCAACTGAAATCTATAAATCACTGCTAAAATTTTTCTGTTAGTAATATTAAAAACGAAAACAAACCATTCATCCTAAATACCACATAGATCTAATATATAAAATTGCAGGCAATATTGATGCATACCTTTTTTTAACACGCTTTTATTAGCTTCACCTGTATGTTTGCTTGTTTGTTTGTTTGCTTGTTTGTTTGTAACCGACTCTTTGGACTCGATTTTAACCCACTTTAAACGGACAGATTTAATTGAAACTTTGTACACTTATTAAGAACCGGTAACAATACAATAATTTGATAAGTTTATATCATTATCCTGTTCAGGATCGCCAATCATTTCCTCACGTATCCCTGCGTGAAAGCAAAGGCTTAATATGTCAGTAGATTCCATAATTGTTAATTAGCCCGGTGGTCGAGTGGGTTAAGGCAGTCGACGCGAACCGACAGACTGCTCCGGCGTGAGTTCGAAACTCACGGCTGAAATAAATTTTTTTTTTTTTTTCAGAAATATCTGTTGGATCGTAATATGTTATAATATCAGCATCAATAAGCAATATAAATATAGTTTAAAACAACTAAAAAAACACGCTTTCATAGCACATCAAACTAAAAAGTTAAAAATAAATATAGTTTAAAAAAACTAAAAAACACGCTTTTAAAGCACATCAAACTAAAAAGTGAAAAATAATTATTAATATAAACTGAAAATAATAATGAACGAAAAATACTAGTATTATTGTGAAAAAAGCGTGGGGTGCTCGATATACGAAAAATATTGCACAAAGCACCCCACGCTTTTTTCACAATAATACTAGTATTTTTCGTTCATTATTATTTTCAGTTTATATTAATAATTATTTTTCACTTTTTAGTTTGATGTGCTTTAAAAGCGTGTTTTTTAGTTTTTTTAAACTATATTTATTATTAATAGGAAACACAATTATTTAGTTTCATAAAATGACACCAATGAAAATAATATATACCTATTTCTTATTAATAATTTTATATATTAAATCCACATGGTATTTGAAATTAATTATTTTTGTTTTTATTTTTTTGTTCTCATCAATAAAACATTTTAACAGCGATTAAAAGTTTTATGTTGGTAATCCTGGCGACGAGAGCGTTTCTACGCAACCTTAAATACTGAGGCTGATTTTATTCTTTCTGAATAGAGACACATTTTTTATGTGCACAAGAAACGACAAAAAAATGTCCATTCCTAAAGGTGCATACAGACACACGTATAGTTTATTTAAAACTTATTTGCAACATAAAAAACATCCGCGTCCTTAGCGGCGGAAAGGGATCAAATAATCCAACGTTTTTTTATGTTGCAAATAAATTTGAAATAAAATATACATATCTTAAGACAAACTGCATGTTACTGCTACATTTGCGAATGCTGATCTAGAAGAGCCTTAATTTGTCTCTGATTTTGTCAGTTATGTGAGTGTAACGTACTCTATGAATGTAAAATAAACAAAGACAGGGGGAGACACATTGCTTCATCGAAAGTACATCTCAGATATTTTCAGTAAAATTGACAGAGGAAACTAGAAAAGTAGTAGAACTGGTACTTTACCTAAAAACATTGTGAAGGCATAAGTATTGTTAAAAAACATAATAATAGTTAATATCATGAGTTTTGATGAAAACGATGTTTTCATACTTTATAAAAACTTAAATCTAAGATGACGACTGGACCTGATGGTATTCCGTCGTTCTTGGTTAAAGATTGTGCTCGTATTTTTGCAAATCCGCTCACAGTATTATTTAACTTATGCATTAAAAATTGTTGTCTCCCTGATATCTGGAAATGTTCAAAAGTATGCCCAGTTTTTAAAAAAGGCGATAAACATGACATTACTAACTTTAGGCCTATATCTATTTTATGTAATTTTTGTAAAGTTCTTGAAATCTTACTTCATGATTCAATTTATTCTAGTGTCAGCAATCAGATATCGGTTGTCCAACATGGTTTTATGAAAGACCGGTCCACCACATCAAATTTAATTTGCATAACCCAATATATCTCCGAAGCAATCGACCAACGAAAGCAAGTTGACGTAATATATACAACTTCTCAAAATCTTTCGACCGACTTGGTCACACTATATTGCCAAACTAATTGTCAAATATAGGTTTATCATCTGTTTTGTTAACATTCTTTTATTCCTATCTTTCTAATAGGAAGCAATATGTGGCCTATAGTGGAATATACTGCAAATTCTGGTGTTCCTCAAGGGTCCATTCTCGGACCCCTGTTGTTTAACATATTTATTAATTATATAGTAAATGTTACGGACGGTTGTTGTTTGTTCTATGCTGATGATCTTAAAATTTTTAAAATAATGACTGCGCCTTTCTGCAAAATAGTTTCAAATTTATATAATTGGTGTGTTCAAAATAAGCTAAACTTAAATGTGTCTAAATGTAACATTATAACTTACACAATTAAAAGTAATCCTATTCTGTTTGATTATAGAGTGGACAACTTAGTCTTTCTAAAATCTTCAACTCTTGTAGACCTTGGCGTAATTTTTGACAAAGAACTCACTTTTATACCGTATATAAATAAGCTAGTAAATAAGTCACTCTTGGCTACCTAATTAGAACTAGTAGAGATTTTTCGAATGTTAATACTTTAAGAATTTTATATTTTGCATTTGTCAGGTCTAAACTGAAATATGCGTCCTTAGTCTGGAACCCTTATTACAGTAATCACATTAACGATCTAGAAAGTGTACAAAGACGATTTGTAAAATTATTATGGTTTAAATCTGATGGAGTATACCCGATTGTTGCTTTTCCACAGCTAGAACTCTTAAATAAATTCTCTATGACTACTCTTGAGAACAGGCGTAATTATCATAAAAAAAACACACCACATAAATTAGACATCCTCCAAACCAAAGCCGAAGCTGCACGGACAGGAGTTACACAGTTGAAAAAAACGCGGACACACAACCAAACCCTTCGACTTTGTCAAAATCGAAACCGGGATTGAACTCAGGAGTCGAGGAAGTAAACCAACTACGTTTGTTACGTAACGCTCTGACTCACTGCGCTACAGAGCACGGTATTTTTATATAAAATCATACACAAACAAATTGACTCAAGAATGTTTATGTAAATTAAATTTTCATGTTCCAAATTTAAATTTCCGAAGACCGCAAACTTTTTATCTCTCAATTACACATTCTAATATTCTTAAATTTTCTCCCATATTCACAATGTGTAACAACTATAACAAGAACTGCACAATAAATTCCATTAAAAATGCTATAATTAAATCTTCCTCCCCGCAAAAAAAATGATTTTATTTTAATTAATTTTTTTTATTTTTCATCTTGGTCAAATTGTGTACATCGATCCAAAATAAAGTTACTAAAAATATTTTTTTAAATTCAAACAGATGCAAATTTGTTAAAAAATAACACGTGATTTCGGGTATATCAGAACTGCTGTTTTAGGCATACAAATGACGTGAATATACCTATTTGCAAATATCTGATATATTTACTTTTTATGGCTTTGGTCCGGGTAGCATAACCCTTTCTTGGAAATCATTTTATGTGTAACATTTAAAATTTTATTACACTGCTCTTAAAATTCTAAGAAAATTCACTAAAATTTTTGACCTGATGAATATTCAAATATTTTTTGCTCAAATAAAAAAAATATATTGTGACGAGGCATTTCAAAAGCTATGAAAGGTTCACTACAATAAACAGACAGTAAACACACACACATACAGTGAGTTTCCCATTTTATCAGTACGTCTCAATATTTTTTTATTTTTATATACAGGGTGGTCCTTCCCAAGTAACAATTTAAATGTCTTAGATTTACTTAGTTTTTATCAGTGCTTTATGGTAGTCAGCTCATAAACTAGTGATTTATACTAGATTTATTATATGCCAAGTGCACTTATTAATAGTTTTGTCTTAAACAAAGTTTTAAAAAGGTCATTAAAAACTGATATCAAAACTAAATTATCTTTTAGTTTTTATTGGCTTATAACCGACTTATCAAAGCATTTGTCAAACCTTCAATAAAACTTTATAGTTGTTAAGGCTAAGTTAGGAGGATTGAGTTTTAGAAAGAATTTAGGATGTGTGTTGTGGTTTTAAAATTACGTTGTTAAACTATCTTGAGGTGGTTGTTAATGCAGGGTTCTAAATCTAATATGCTTTGATCACTAAGTTTCGGATCGAACCTTCATAAAGCCAACTACTTATTAAAGTTTTAATGAAGCAAGGCAAACTGTAATAAGTCAACCTTAAGCATAAAAGAACTTGGTTTTCCTTATCCAGTACACAGTGTTTTAAAATATCACCAGTAAAACTAACGTACTCGATAAAAAACGAGGTAGACGCGCAGAGCAGTCGTGTGTAACGTCGCGGTTGTGTTATGTGCTCAATGGATTTAAAACATGTTTTAAGATGAACCTACAAGTTTTAAGGAATATAATAAGGCCAATGAGGTTTAAAATATACTTCTATAAAAACAAATTGACTTACTTATTGAGCAATTGGTAATTTAATAGTCATTTTAAGACAAAACATGGTTGAAGTAGAATTGTTCAAAACCAATAAGGTTTATCCGCACAGCCGCTAATACTTCTAGCGGTTAAGCGATGTATAATGATCAAACATACTGCGAATGTTCCGGATTGACCAAAAAAAATGTTATTTATATCTAATAGAAATGCTTTCTAAAAACAATTTACTAACACTAAGGCGAATGCTACCGATTTATTAATTTTTTTGTTACCGAAAAAAAAAATTACGTATGTATTTTTCAAAAATTTGTGTTTATTTTTTAAGAACTATCTAACCCATGTTTTACAGTAAACTTAGCGTCGTTGAATATTTTAGCCCATGTATAAGCTGATTCGTTCTCATTAGTCGCCATATTATGTCCATTTTATTTTTATGCATGAGACCCACGCACAATATTAGTTTTAAGATGGTAAGCACCATCTTAAGAGGTTACAGGAAATACTTAAATTGTAAATATCTCAAAAACAGTCAACTTTAGCAACATTCAAACGGTATACCTTCTTTGTGTAAAAATGAAAAAGTGACACAGTTTTTAATTGAAACCGCCAAAAATTGAAGGATTAAAATGATTAAGACATCGAGTGCGGTGTACGTGGTGCCCTCTAGAAGCTAAACTAAAATTGGCAACGGATTATTATTTGTTATCCCAAATAATCCCCCGTTTACCAATTATCAGATTGATATCCTCAAAACTGTTTAAATTACGACAGAAAATTAAAATCAAAATTTCGACATTAACCACCCTGTTTCTCCTTTAATATCAACTTTTGAACTAAGGTAAGTTTGGCTAAATCGTAATATTTTGATGTCTGGAATCCGCTGTTGCTCGTGTCCCATTACTTAAGGACCACCCTGTACATACAGTGAGTCACCAGGCAGGTTAGGTACTTTTTGAGCATAAACTCAATTACCGATATTCCCATAGCCGCTATATTGAATTTTCCTACAGCGTTGTACTGGGCTGTGTGCACTGTGCATTTCAAATTAACGGTCTTTATAACGCCAACGTCGCTTTAAAATTTCATGATGATTCCTCAAATAAAGCGTATGGAATCGGCGGCCTAACCATTTGTACGTATAAAAAAAGAGATTCGTCTGCCAATTCATCACACTCCTTAAGGAACCATAATGAAATTTTACACCGACATTGGTGACATAATACCCTTTAATTTGATATGCAAAACACCCCGATACTCTTTGAAAAATCCAATATTACAACCATATTAAATTTACAGCGTGGTTTGCATATCAAATTAAAGATCTTTATATCGCCAACGTCGCTGTAAAATTTCGTGACGAGGGAATTGGAGGTCTAATCATTTTCGCGTATAAAAAACATGATTAGGCCGCTAATTCCATACGTCTTGAGGAATCGACATGAAATTCTAGAGTGATATTGGCGACATAGATACCTTTAATTTGGTATGCAATACATCTCTGCACCACGCTGTAGGAAAATCTGCAATCAATTTGGTACCAAATTTGACCATAATATCTTTTATCGATTTTTAGAAATTTCTTTCGTTTGTAGCCTGTGGTTATTATATTCATAAATTTTTTCTTCGTCAAAACATAGCTGTGTAAAGGGTGTAAATAAAATTTGTAATCTAGCAATGAAAGGTAGATATTTTCCAGTATTTTCATTGTCAGTCAAATCACAAATTATAGTTACAACCGAGGTTACAATAAAAA
The DNA here is from genome assembly GCA_029963845.1 of Rhamnusium bicolor. Classification (NCBI taxonomy): domain Eukaryota; kingdom Metazoa; phylum Arthropoda; class Insecta; order Coleoptera; family Cerambycidae; genus Rhamnusium; species Rhamnusium bicolor. The sequence continues at coordinate 939,714 of JANEYF010002177.1, read as the reverse complement.
TTAAACACTAAACATTTTTATTCTTATAGGCCGTTAGAATAATAGCAAAGTTTGTATGTTTGATTTTTTTTAATATTTATAAAGAAACAAAAAGAAATGCCTACTTCCCTCTCACTCCGAGCCACAATAGGCCTGCTAATGGCCGCAGTGGAGGGTCCACAAGGACCCACTCACAATAACCTAACCCTCTCACTCCGCAAAATCACAACCTTAAATATTATACATGTGTTAGCATGTGTTTGAACAGAAACCGAGGAAGCAAGACTTTTTATGCAACAGTTACTGGTCTCCTGTCCAATATTAAAAATGTTCATCTCCTAAGTTTGCCCTGACAAACATAAGAACGAATATACAGTAGCAAAACAACTAGTAATTCTGATTCTGTCATTTAAACATTTATCATTTCATCAAGGTAGCAAGTGAATGCTTAGTTTACACTTTTGTTTAGAAAGAACCTTGAGCTCTACGTTTTGACTCCATTCCATTAGAAAAAGGTTGAAGTTATTTTTATTGAATCTTGACAGCATTCTCTTTTATTTAAATATTTATTAGTATCCAATTTAAATATCGGTACCGTCTACTTTGTTACCTTTCTATTTATTTGAAACAATAATAAATGTGATTACGTACTACATTTGTAATGTATTAAGTGTTACCTAATATAATAGCCAAGGTTATGTGTAGTTTTAATGTTATAGAGTTAATTTTTTTTTCTAAATATGCAGGAGTTCATACTTGTATTATCTTTACTATATATACTACGTATTTGACAAAATCTATGAGACAAAATTTGTTAATATAACATTGCAAAATATTTGCACCAAAAACCGTTTTAAAGCATCCAAACTCTGAAACAAGATTTAATAAGTTTGTGTGGCTGTCTATTTGTTTATCATATTTTGTCGTATTTTCTCTCTCTCCAAGATTTATAATCTTGAATTCTTTCTGACCTTATATAGAGATTGGAATATCGATAATACACCGCATTTCTTTAAAGTATAGAACGAAATTGTTCAACTGAACAAACTTGTAAATGATGTAACAAAAAAAACACATTTTGCTGTATTTTTTTATCACTAATTTATTGTAGTTTCACATCAATGCAGTTTCAACACTTAGCGTGCCATTTTCAAACGATTCTGAAGAGAATGAATAAACAAAAACAATAACAATTTATTTTTTGTTTGTGCCAGTCATGGAAACTTATAAAAAAATAACTATAGACAAAAAACTATTTTTTCCGTTTTTCTCTAAAAACATAATAAAATGACTAGTAAATTTGGTAATACCACAGACTATAATGCGGAGATTTGCTCATAATATCTGGAGAATTTCTACGCGATATTTTAATACAGGCAGACATAGTAACTTGTATCCTGGGATTAGTAGGGTCGACCTATTCCTTCAAAAATATCTGGTTATACCAATTTAAATAACTAAATGTTATTCCCAAGAATCTCAGGCTCTGTTGTACAATATGGGCAGGGACCGCCCCTTTTAAAGTTATTTTTTCTTAATAAAAAGATGGTTTTAATTTGCAATAAAAACGTATATTTAAAAACAAACAAGTATTAAAACTTGACATTTGGTGCAAAACAGTATAAATTAAAATAAAATAGAGTTGCAGTACCTATAGATGCCTAGTTGCTATATTTTAAAAATATTTACTTAGTTTTAAACATACACGGTGCAATTTTACCGCTATTACGATTTAGATTTTTTTCTCACTTATACCTAAAACCTAAATAGAAAACAAAAGGTAGATACATAGAACCACAGTAATACATTGTTTGTTTGAGTTATAATCAGAACAATATTTTTTTATCACTTTTAATCAATGACTTCAGAAATTCTGAAGTCATTGCTTTTAATTCTGCAAATTTTTTTATTACCTCTTTTAAGTTTATTTGATCAGCAATTTCATGTTCAATTGCTAAAATGGCCAAGCCGTTTAATCGATTTTGCGTAGTAGTTGAGCGTAAAATGGTTTTGATTAATTTTAATTTGGAAAAACCTCTTTCTCCACTTGCTACTGATATTGGAATAGTCAGTAGGATTCTTAAGGCAATGCTAAGATTTGGAACAAAATTTAGCATTGTTATTATTTTAAGAACATCACTTGGACTTTCTTTTTTGCCCAAAAGTGCACAAACTGCAGAAATTTCCTCTACTAATTCTAGACCGTTAATGTCAGCTAATGTACCATCAGACAAAATATTTTCGAAATCTTTGCAAATCTTTATCAGTGTCACTTTAGGCATGGTTTTCAAATCATATATATTATATAGAGATTGAAAATGTTTACTCTGGTGATTCAGTTGTTCAAATCGACTATCTAGTCGTTTAATGCTTGATCAATAGAAGAAAAATTCTATTTTGTATTTTTCTTTGATATTTTCGATTGGTTCGTCCCTTGCCTCATATGAAAAGTTGGCCTTCTTTCTTCTTACGAGGTGTCACGGCGTTGTTGATTCAAAATTGGCTTCAATGTTAATTTCATCAGCCAATACTGTTGCGTCAACAATAATTTCATTAAAAGACTTATCTGATCGAAGATTTTTAAAGAATTTTGCAGTTCTCTAGAAAATCAAGTGCTTTTTTCAAATCAAAATCTTTTGTTTACATAAACTTACTTATGGGATTAATACAGTTTAAAATTTTATACCATAGGACTATTGAAGATAAAAATATAAATTGTTAATGCAACTTAGCAAACCCGAAGCTTCGTCTCTTACTGAGATATCGATATCTTGGTTTCATAAATGCTTAAGAGAGCGCCGTATATTTCACCAAGTTGAAATCTTAAGGGCGTTAAAGCTTCTATCCTGCTTTCCCGTCGAGTGTCGTTACTCAAAGGTTTTAATAATCTTTGGACATGTTTTAAAAATATTGCCCATCGAAAAGTAGAAGAAGAAAAAGATAAATATATTTTTTGGACTATATTAAAAAAATTGGCTGCTTCCAAGGATGCTTTTGCCATATCATTTACCACTAGATTGAGCGAGTGGCTACTACACGGAACGTAGAATACCCCTATATATTCGGCTCAGTTTAAACAAAATTTCTTTTCTCAATTCAGAAACATATAATACATTGTCATTATCTTTCATTGCGTGCAAGATATTGGTGTTTAAATTTAAAACAAATGTATCTTTTAAAACAGTCATCTGTGAAATCAAATAAAAACATGTATTTATTTCAAAAATTGAATTCCATTACAATACATATTCTAAAACATTACCATTTTGCTGTCAACACAGACGAAGGTGTCTGACAAAATTCTCTCTGCAATTTAAATGTCCTTCTCAATCACGGCGTGTATGAAATACATAACGTCGAAAGCATTGAGTACATAGAATATGTGAACCATCTGCTGTAAAATCATCGTAGTTTTCAATCATTTTTTTGTAGTTTATGATAAACGGTATTCGCACGCTTTCATGTTGCTAAGTCAACTGGCTAAAAATTGCGAAGCTGCTTATAAGATTACATAGGAGTATCCAGGTTTCCCACAGACTCCTGCACCTTTCTGCCTCGATACTGGTTTTACTGGTATATTACCGGTATATAAATAAACACACCACAATAATTTTTATGTGGTGTGTTTATTTATATTTTTTTATAACTCCGGCTCTGATAAATGGAAATATTTCCGGTACCTGGTTAATTTAAATAAATGTTAGTTTAAGTAAATAAGACATTAAATTATTAATTTCGAGTACCTTAATTAGACAAATCAGTAATTTTCTTGAAGAGGATAATCATTTCATTACCAATAGCAAAGATAATCTTTGGTGACCTAAAAAGTAAACTGTGCGGTGTGTACTTGTCCTTTTAGATGTGGTGTGTTGCAGTTTGAATATAAATGTATAATATCTACAGATATGTAAAGAACCATTCTTCACACTATGCTTTCGCTTTCATTCAAATAGCACGGTAATTGTAACTATTCTTGATGTTTCGCAAACACTTCTTTTGAAACTGTATTAGTTAATACGAAATTCAGACTATTCTGTATGCTTTATGTTAAACAGTACCTCTCAGATATACTTTTTTTGTGTACTAGGAAACTCAGCGTGGATTTACGGGGGGCGGTAATGGAGTAATTACCCCTCCCCGTGGTTCTGTTAGCATCATTTCGTTTCAAAATTTTAAATATTTCTGAATCTATAAATCCCTGTTAAAATGTTTCTGTTAGTAATACCGAAAAACGAAAACATACCTCATACTAAATACCGTGTAGATTCAATATATAAAAGGCAATACAGGCAATACTGATTGCGCATTTTTTTATTCCTATTAAATACTATGTTTCGTTTCATAAAATGACACCACTTATTAATAAAAAAAAATGCGCATTAGTATGACCTGTAATTTTATATATTAAATCCATATGATATTTAAGATGAATCATCTATTTTCATTTTTCTTTCTCATCAATAGAATTCTGTGGACAAGGGCATGCTGCGTCGTCTTGAAGAATGTATTTTCCGTTCTTTGTAGTTGTTTTGTTGTTTTTGTATAAGATTTTATATTTTTTTTCTTTTGTATTTTTGAATATATGCATGTTTTATTTACATGTGTTTTGTCGTGTTACCCCTCCAAGTTCAAGGCCTAGATCCGCCCTTGAGAAAACTGCTACTACTATCATTGCCACAGTTTTTCAATATAAACGTTACAATTTTTGTATTGTATGTATTTTATTTTGTTACTGTTTTTTTTTTAATGTTTTCTACTAGATGAAAGTTGCTTTTATTTAAATTTTTACCTTTAACATTCTTGATTTTTTTTAATTTTAGGGCTGAATAAATAAAACTGATATTTCTAGTTCACATTTTGAAGCACTACATTACAGTCCACCATACCAAAATCCTGGATGCGTATCTGCCAATTTTTACAAAATTCTCTAAGCTGCTACAATTATACGACACCAGTGTCATCCATCAGCCATCAACGAAGTCATTTTCAGGAATGCGGAGGATTAACTTGACTTAGGAAAACTAGTGAAAAATCGTTTTGATGAACTCTCACTTTTATTCATTGAAAAAAAATGTTCTGGTTGACTTAAGAGTTAGTAGTAACTAGATAAGTTCACGCAAGTTCACAAATACACTTGATGCATGTATTAACATTAAATAAAAATTACACATTTTATTGTCATTAATATAATATAAAATATGTAATATGTATCAGAGGCAACTACCTATATTGATGAATATTTAAATCTTATTTTACAACTGAACTTTACATAGGCAACCATCAGTATACATGTGGTGGAACGTGAGTCATATAATTTGAAAAGCTGAACTGTATACAAACGAGTGACGTAAAATATTTCAAAATTCTGTAAACTTGAATTGGGTTAAATGGATCGCAATTCCATTTGTTCATCCCTCAAGTCAAACCACTCCCAAAAAATAACATTCCAGCATCTCAACAAAAATTATATGACGATGCGATTAAGAACGTTTTAACACACTGATGCTATTTCAACAGTGTATGAATACGAGAGGAGAAATCCTCTTGTATTTTTTAGTTAAAAAACCTAATGGGAGATACAAAATTTATATTAAATCTAAAGAAGTTGAATAAATTTATGAACACCTCATTTTAAACTTGAGGATTATAGAAGATAGAAGAGTTGCTTACGCAGGGACGTAATTATATATTTAAAAGACACCTATTTTTATGTTACTAATTCAGACATGATTCGCAAATATTTGAGATTTATTTTTGGGAACAAGAGATCAATTCAATTGCCTACCCATTCGGGCTAAATGTATCCCCCTATTTATTCACAACTTTTAAAACCAGTAATTATGTATTTAAGAACTAAATGCATTTTTTCAAAAGATGGATTATATTTTACCAATAGGTAAAACAAGGGAGGCCTATTTATATGCACTCGGACAAACTAGATTATTATTAATGAGTAATGCTGGCGTACGCTTCATAATAAGCGTAATAAAAGAAATTAACTAGTATCAAAAGTAATAGACTGTTACAATTTATAATAATGTATACACAACTTACCCTCTTAACTAGCTTGATAGACTAGCTTGATTATCACAAACTGTAGAAGATCTGTAGAAACTTTGCAGCTTCAAGTATGTTTCTATGGTTGTCTCCGTGAGTGATGTTCGCTGTGGTGAAAAAATATGTTTATATTTTAGAACGACCGTTCAACATTTATTGATGTTATAAATTGTAATAGATTATTGCTTGTTATTAAAGTCTGTTCACATAAGCTTTGCAGCGAACCAGGATAGGGAACAAAATGCGCGCAGATGATTGGTGCAGATTTGTCTATTAAAATGTTGCTGTATTTAACACTATATTTAAGTAATCATATCACTTTTATAATTAACAAATCCCTATTAACAGGTAAATATCCTAAGTTATGGAAAAATGCAAACGTCATTCCTGTGCCAAAGAATAATAAAACCTCACTTATTTCTGACCCATAAGTATACTACCAGTTATGTCCAAGATATTGGAGAAAATCGTACAGGGTCAACTGAATGAGTATCTCAATAAAAAATAAAATTTTATCATCAAATCAATCTGGTTTTCGCTATCATCACAGTACAATTTCCAACTCCAATTTAAAATCTTTATTGATAATTAAATAGATTATTTACAACTTGTATGGGGTACAATATAGTATTAACATTAATATATACATATATAGAGAAAAAGAAAACTAAAAATATCAATTCATTCATAAAATACATAAATAATAATAATACAAATAAATTAACCAAGTATAACATTCTACATATACATATTTACAATGAAAATACAGCCATCAAGCTAGTCGTCCAGGGTTCCCTGCGTGGCTGGGAGTTCTTGGGCCGTCGGCCGGTGTTATGGCCCTGGTGGCTAAGCAGTACCCCTTTTGTTGTTAGGGGTAGAGGTGAATGTTTTCCTGTAACAATAAAGCATGTTTAGCTGGTTGCCATGGCTTATAATAATTAAAAGATAACAAAAATACTAAAAATGTCGTTATAGTCTGTCTTGCAGGAAAAAAGCTAAAGAAAAAAACCTGCTTAAGAAAATTTAGAATTTAGAATGTGTGTGTGAAATGGGTAGGTATGCAAAAGGGTAGTTATCTACGAAAGATTTAGGATTTTGGGTATGTAAGATGGTGGTATAAAAGGGTAGTTTGTTATGTCTGTCGTTGTGTGTGTAATGTTATCGTTATTCGTAAAAATTTGGAAGGTTTTCATGTATTAATCTGTGGGTATGCTGATGGCCGTGGTAGTGTCTGATGTCCGTAATGTGTGCTGTAAGTACTGAATGTTGTATCTTATGTCTGAAAAATTTTTGTGCCGTTTGCGTGATGTAATCTCTAATGTAGGGTAGGTTAGCTGTCTCGTGGAGTCGTTGCGTGTCTATGTATCTGTTAGAGTTAGTGAGGAGACGTAAAAGTTTGTTTTGCGTCGTCTGGAGACGCCCGAACTGTGTGTCGGACATCCTGTTCCAGACGACGCACCCATATGTTAATATAGGCCTAATAATAGTTGTATATATTAACAATTTGTTTTTAGTGTTTAACACCGCCCGTCGATTGACGAGCGGATAAAGCCGATGTAATGCCATTAGGCTCTATTTAAGGTTTTGGTTATGTGCGGCTTGAAGGAAAACCGCTGGTCCAAATGGACCCCAAGATATTTTACAACTTTAGTCTCCTCCATAACTCTATTGTTTATGGTAAGTGGTGTAAAAGTCCGTATATTTGTAAATTTCTTAGTAAAGTTAATTGTCTCTGTTTTTGTTTCGTTAATTACTATCTTCCAGTCCTTATAATACTTGACAATTTTGTCCAAGTAGTACCGCAACTTAGTGGTTGCGGTTTGGGCGTAAAAGGACTGGGAGTAGATCGTCGTGTCGTCCGCGTACATAATAGTTTGTGTAACTGGATGTGTCGGGATGTCCGCGACATATAGGTTAAATAGAACCGGAGACAACACCGTCCCCTGGGGTACACCCGCCCTTATTGAATGCGAGCCAGAGAGGGTATTATTTATTTTAACAGAGAATTGTCTGTCCTCTAAGTATGATTTATAGAATGACACAGCATAAACTGGGAGTTTATGCTGCTCGAGCAATTTATGCAGGAGGCCTGCATGCCAGACTGTGTCAAATGCCTTCTGGATATCCAGGAGCAGCATTTTAGTGCAATGTTTTTTGTTGAAGCCCTCGATAACGTCGTGCACCACTCTGCACAACGACAACTTGGTATTGTGCTTTTTAATAAATTTATTTAAATTTGAGAGCTGAACTTTCTCCGCCACCTTCCCCAGCGTGTTAAGCAAGGAGATGGGGCGGTAGCTGGACGGTAGAACAGGGTCCTTACCTGGCTTCAGGAAGGGCATAATGATTGAGGTTTTCCACGCTGTGAGGAAATATTGTAGGCGTATCGACGCGTTTATAATGTACCTACATTATTTGGACTATAGTTTTGTGTGGTAATTTTTTGTATAATAAATTGGGAATAGTGTCGGGACCTGGGGCTTTGAGGTTAGGTAGTGTTTTCAGTATGGATTTAAGTGTACTAGGAGATGTGAGGAATTCTGCAAGTTTGTGTGGGGGGGATAGGAGAGTATGTGGGGATGTGTGCCATATTTGTGTCGATATTGGCCTGGTGCTCGGTCTCGTTTGGCTTAGCATTATATGTCTCGAAAAGATAGCCAGCCACGGCGTCGGCTTTCTCATCACAGTACAGCTACTGCGTTACTTAATGTAACTGATGATTTGTTTAGAGCTTGTGACAGTTATAAAAATTCTTGTTTTAATCTTGTTAGATTACAACAAAGCCTTCGATACTCGATCATGCTACCCTGGGTACAAAGCTTAAATACTTTGGTGTCAAAAATATAGCACTGAATTTCTTTAAAAATTACTTAAGTGACAGGTATCAAAAGATAGTTTTAAGTAATATTAATTCAGAATTCCTTACACTAAATAAGGGCGTTCCCCAGGGCAGTATATTAGGTCCTTTACTCTTCTCTGTGTATACTTCTGATTTAAGTCAGCACTTAGAAATTTGTCAGTCACATCAATACGCCGATGACACGCAAGTATATTATTCTTTTACTTATAATGAGCTGTGTTTGGTTAGCATCGGAATCTCATTCTCAATAACCGACTATTTAAAATTGTACTTAATAATATGGTTCTTGAGCCAGCAAATAAATATGTAAATCTCGGCCTTAGCGTATATGATGACCTTAGATTTGGCTCGCATGTGACCAGTTTAATCCAAAAGTCTTTTGGTAAGTTAAAATTCATATATTGTAAAGATATTCTTAGCACCGAGGTCAAGTTAAGGTTAAATAATTCCATAATTTTATCTCATCTGGCATATTGCGACATTGTGTATTAGCCAGCCTTATTACAAAAAGACAGGGAAGCATTGGGGAATGTCTGTTTAAAGTTTATTTATAATAAAAGAAAATTTTATCATATTTCTGGCGCGTTTAAATGTTCTAAGTGGTTTAACCTGAATGAACGTTTTCTTATTCACATGGCTTGTTTAGTTTATAAAATTGATAAACTTGCAATACCTCAGTATTTGCACAATAAAATTATCAAAGGTAGTGACATTCCTCGACATAATTCTGCAATATTTCAACGTAGTTTTAGTTATAACTCGGCAAAAATTTTCAATTCTCTACTAGACGACATCAAGGCAGCTTCCAATTCAGTGACATTTCGGACTAAAGGTAAAATTTTCATTAAAACAATAGAGATCTAACATAAGAAAATAAAATCTTATTATTCATTTGCTTTTTCTTGTTTAGAATTACTACTACACATTGGGTGGTTGTATGAGTAGCTTTGTTGCATGCCGCCACCCACCTTTCCGATTTGTTTGTAATATTTTTTATTAACCATAAATAGAGATATATTATTTATTTATTTTTCGGAATAACCGATGCCAGACAGTCCTCCCGTGGTCTCCAACATCTCACGGAAGTCGCGCCGGCGCATTAACTACAGCCATTCAATATCTTCGGGGACGTAAGGCAGCACTGGTGTCTGGTCTACCCCGTATGAGTGCCTTAGATGGTAGTATAGCACTCGTAATGCCCCGTTATGTCGGTGGATGTAGGTCGAAATCGCGTATACGGGGCATGCAGATAGTATGTGCATGATCGATTCCGGCGCCTGACGGCAGGTCCTGCAGTTGATGTCAGGAACCTCTACACGCCACACGCGGCTGCGGTAGACCAAGGTGTTGATAACACCATCTTGGCATGCCATAATAAATCCCTCGCCCAGCCGACCTTAGAGAAGCGAATGTCAGCCTCCTCGATAAACCCAGTGTTTCTATGTTCTTATAGAAGACACCATGCTGGGGTTTATCGACGTGCTGCCGAAACAGATTTTCCAGTTTGCAGCTCTAATTCGGACTTTCAGACGATTTAGCTGAAGTTCATTGACTGACTCTACATCAGTACCTCGCCGGCCACCTCACCTGTTATCCGAGTTCATCTGCTGCTCTTTTTGCTGCCTTGAACAATCCTACTCCCACTCCTACAGTTTCGTGATGTTTTACAAACTGCAAGAGGGGATCTGAGCTCCTGAGGATGTTACATGCCATACTCAGTACTACTCTGCCATGCGTACACTCCAAGCTCAAGAGTCTCCCCCCCGAAGGAGTGGAGCAGAACCGGAAAGGCAAGCATGTTAGTCGCAGACACATTGTTCTCTCCCGAATGTTCGGAAGACCAAATCTTTCGAAGACGGTGTCTGTACTTGTCGCGGAGAGAATCCTTTATTTGTGTTACATCCTGGATGTGCGTTTGTTGCGCACCCAGATACGTGTAGGTCTCTCCGGCATCCAGATGTCTTAGGATGCTTCCGTCTGCGAGCTGCGCATCCTCAGAGAATTCCACGCATCATCCTTTCTTAAGGTGGACGCATAAAATTTAAGGTCATCCATATAAAATAGACGAGTGACCTTATGCCTTCGGTCGCTGGGTGGTCCACATTGATTGGGTTTGGTGGAGTCCAACAGACAGCGGTAGCAGTGAGATGCAGAAAAAGAGAGGACTCAGGAAGTCACCCTGGAAAGCTCCTCTCCTAAATGCCACCTGCTCTGTGGTGACTCGCTGTGCACCTGATGTTATGGTGAAGCGCGAGTCTTCCAGAGCGGCAGCAGCTGTTCTGTGCATCTCACTAGTGGTGCAGGTACCGCAAGACATTCGAACAAGTGCAACAATAGCTCATGCGATGTTGTATCAAATGCCTTACGGTAATCAATCCAGGCCATCGATAGATTCCGCTTGTATTGTACAGAATCCTGTGTAATACAGCGGTTTATCTGCAAGCTGTGCTTACAACCTGCCATGCCCTTTTTTGGCACCACGCTGTTCATGTATCTGCTGAATTAGCTGAATTGGGTGGTTGTATGAGTAGCTTTGTTGCATACCGTCACCCACTGTTCCGATTTGTTTGTAATATTTTTTATTAATCATAAATAACTGAATTTAATAATCTTCCAGTATTGCAGTTGCACACTATACACCTGTAAGAATCCGAGAAATGACGAAAATAAGTTAACTTGCGGATATTAGTCTAGTTCCATTAGTAATCACTAATCAGTCTAATCCATTATTTCTCGAGTGAAATTTAATGCCTGAAGGACAAAGGATAATAGAGTATTAAACGTTATATGATCATATTTTTATTTAAACGAAACAAAATATTATTCAATTACAAGTGAGTTTATTACGTTAGATAACCCCTGACAGCCGGTAGTAGATGTAAGTTCAGAAGGACATTCTACTTGCTCAAACGTAATAGGAGGGTTCGACACGTTTTCCATAAACTCAAATCGGAACTTGCATCCGTCTTGATAGACTGCAGGAAGTTGGGCACAGTCAGCTTCACTCCTCACGCCACCATATTGGTCACCCCAGCCGCTACCAGGGGCTCCCCATTGAGAAGAACATCCATCTGTAAATATTCCAACACCACCTCCGGGAATAGCAAGATCAAACTGATTACTACCCAAATCACCACCAGTGTTGGTGACCTGCACAACCATCTAAAACAAAATAAAACAATGCAATTTGCTTAAAATTTTTGAACGCAAGGATGGAACAGTTTTTAAAAAACAGCTTAATATTAAGGTTGCGTTTTCACCAGATATCCAACTTAAATCTATATATCGCTGTTAAAATGTTTCGGTTAGTAATGTCGAAAACCGAAAACAAATGATTCATCCTAAATACCATATAGAATGAATGAATAAAATTACAGGTATACTGGATACGTATTTTTTTTATTGAAAATACGATTATTTAGTTTCATAAAATGATACCAAATAAAACATTCGTATTTCTTATCAACAAAAAAATTCGCATCAGTATTACCTGTAATTTAATATATTAAATCGATATGATATTTAAGATGTTTTCATTATTCGTTCTCATCAGTAGAAACATTTTAGCAGCGGTTTAAAGTTTTATGTTGGCAATCCTGTCGACGGGTGTGTGCTAACGGGGTCTTAATATACAATTTTTAATTTAGCTTTTGGTCGGATTAATTCCATTAATAGAAAAAGTCAAGCTTGTATTACTTAATTTAAAATAATATATTTATGTTACTTATTCGGCCAATATATGAAATATAGTATATTGGTTACGAGTGCCAGTGCTTATAAAAGCACTGATGAACTCATCTTGGTGGTGGAAACAGGCCGACGTTAAATAACTGATTAAGGAACTTATACTGAAGACCCATTTCGAATGTACATCAAAACTTACAGAATCTTAACAGTATCCTTGGTATGAATAGGACATGTTAGCATAAGGTTAGTTTTATCATCCCCAGATGATGCCAACTTGGTTGGCGAAACGCGCGTCGATTATAGTATGGTGTTTTGTGGCAAAGCACGTCAGTGTTAGCCTCATATCAAATGTTCCAACCCACATCAGGACTTAAATGCTTTATTTAGACGTGGTAGTCTACATTCACTAATCGGAATAACTGTTGATACTACTTATTAAAGTTCAATTCTGTAAATATAAAATGTCTTAAAATGTACATTCTCTTTAAAAGTGTATTGTATTTGACACATCATATAATACGTATTTGAATAAAATTACTTGAATTAAAACTAAACTATTTTATTTAAACATATTTAGGTTGTGTTGCTACTGTTTAGCTTTTACTTTAGCGAGCTCCGCTCTTTGTTATTTTACTTTGGGGCGAGTTCATAGCTAGCCAGGGCCCACTGTCCCACAAACCCCATAACCGGTTTCCTCATCCATTCATGACACTGGTGCCCGGTTTTTGAACACGGTGGCAGTGCATACTTAGAAATTAGGTTGAATAACTATATACAGAGAGAGTTGTAAGTCGAACACGTTAAAGGAAAGCAAAAGATGTACGTAGATTTCTTATCTGTAGTATTGACGGTTCTCACTGCACGTGGGGAAAGCATAATCCATACACGTCATTATTTGCTTTCCTTTTAACGCCTGTTCGAGTTGAAACAACTCTCGCTGTAGTTTAAAAACAAGGGTAATACATAACTTTATAAATTGATTTTTTTATTTTAATTGTAACTTAGACCCTTTCATGTTCCGTACAACAAAATTATGTCCTTACACCACCTGAAACGCTTACCCTTTTGCCAGAGAGGCCTCCTTGGAAGGTAATACTGAAACAGCTACAACAATAGTTGTTATCTACGCCACCACTGAAGGAACCTGCTGCAAAACCAAGAGCAAACGTGTCATTTACAACAACAGGCTGTTGATCGCTACACATGTAAGATGTTCCACCTACGCAAGATGATCTGATTTCTTTATCGATTTTGGTATCTCCGTCAGCACTGCAAGATGCCACTGGTGTATCTAATTTGTTTCTTAGATTTTCTGACCAACCACATGAAGGCTTACAGCAATCCCAATATCGAGTTGTGGTGCCAGTACCACTTATACCAAATGCGACTTTCTTAATATGTATATCAGGCCCATCATACCCCATGGAAGCACCGACTGTAACAAAAACAATTTATTATTTAAGAGCACTTTTAATTTTAAGAGGATACATCAACATGGTTGACGAACAGTGCATTGATGTTTGTGGTACGACTGATACCAATATATATTATATAATAACAATTATAAATATAATAATTATGATATATTTCAATCTTAAAGACTTCACGCCGTACTACGACACTGGTAGTTTTTTTTTTTAAAAAATCCATCATCCACTACAGGCCTGCCTGTAATGGATGATGTTTATTAAAAATATATGTGAGGCGGATTTTTCTTTTGCGGTGCGACCCGGCCTGATCCTCCTTTTTTTTTACTGGGAAACCATACCATATAAAAAAGGGCTAAAAATTTTGCATTTTAAACCCATTTCTTTTTCTTAAAAATATAGCTAGAAAAAAATATGGATCGGTGGCATATTCCATCAAGTGTTCGTTCGTATGTGCTATGAATTTGTGTCTTGATGAATATAGGATTCTGTGGTAGAAGTTTTTATGCAAATTCACTGTTAATTATTTTCAATTTTAAAATTAACACGGCGGTAGCAGAAGACGACATCGTAGTTTCCTTAGAGAAAAGACGAATGGTATTTTAATAATTATATTACATTCACATTTCTAATATTTAATATTTCAACGATAGGTGTCAAAATTAATTTTGAGCCAGAAGCAAAACGAATCATCAGTGTCGACCACTAACACGATAGTTAAAGAAGGAGCCTTTATTATGCAAGAAGCCGTTGCTTCAACATCCTCTTCTAAAAATGTTTCCTTTTCAGGAGAGCTTCAAATATGCTACAGACTGTCATTTTCATTTTCATATTGTGTTTCTTTTTCATTTATATGTGCCATATAAAATTAATAAATAAACGAATAAACATACAAAATTCAATTTAATTATAAGTTTTCTGATTAACCAAATTTGAATCCGTTAAAGTGTTGCCATGGCGATTTTAAGTACTAGGCCACTAAAATAGCATTTTGCGGATTCTAAACAGTTTCCAAAGTTACCATTTTGGAGAGCGTATACAAAAAATATAAAACCACTCCATTTCTACGCCCTAAAGTCGCTGCTGAGGGAACCGATATAACTTTAAATTGTATGTGTTAAAAAATTTTACCATATATTTTAGCCAGATATACATAACACTACTTCAGTGTTAATGCCACATTAGAGGTTCCATTCCCTTTTACAATAATTATGCTTTCCCTATTCCCCACAGGTTTTTTAAAATCATAGTAAATTCTGTATTTTTTTAGTCTTAAAAATACACTATCACAAACAAACTTTGACGTATCCCTTGTTCACACGAGGGGCGTGTGAAAGTTTGCTTGATAGTTTTTAAAATGACGCGACGTTGTGGATTTTTTCCTTGTTTTTCTATATTAGCTGTTTTACTTTAGGGTATGAATTTTTAATTTTACATTTTGAGGATTTATAATAGAATACTTCATTTCAAAACTGTTCTATTTTCAGTCAGATCATGTCTTGTGGCATCAGAAACTGTAAAGATAATTTTTTGAATTGGGAATCGAAAATAGGCAATTAGATGACTGTTTTTATGATAATCATTTTTTCACATAAAAATAGCTGATTCGTATTTTTTTAAATTGTGTTTTATAGTCTACAAAAAAAAAAATTAATAATGATATACTACTTGAATCAAACGGTCATAAATTGTCAATGGATTTCTATCAAGTGAAGGTCAAGTCGATTAACCATTAAATATTACATAAGTAATAATTATTAATTATAATCAGTATTTCATAAATTATTATCATTATTAATTGTGCCCGCTTCTAATGTCGAAAGTAAGACATTATGTCATCATCACGCAACATTTTCATTAACTTTTCTTTCTGGTAAATTTACTAGTAAGTAGAAAAGAAAAGAATGTCCCAATATTATGTCATTCAATTCTATATGAATTTATATACATAAACAGAATAAAAACTCGAAAATATTCACAATCAGTAAATTACTTATCTAAACAAGCTCGAAATATCAAAAATTTACATATCAATGGTCTTAATCTACGCAAAATTTTAAAAGCGAGTTCGATGCTCAGCATAATAATTAAATTAACGATGCAATTGATGAAAAAGACAGACATAACAAACAATACAAAGAAGTTTAAAATGAACTACAGTTCATCAATCTTTCGTTTTAAATTTGGATCAAAATTTCAGTGGTCTTCATCTGCATATCCTGAAAGTTTTTTCGGATAAGATCTGAAACATCTTTTACAGCAGTAGCTGTTGATGCGAGGTAACGTAACACTTAGTAGCATAGAAAATCAAGTTCCTTCCATTTACAGCAAACTTGACTTTAGTAACAGTAGTAACATTGTGTGTGTATATATCACGAAAATTTATCGCAGCTGATCAAACCCAGCATTGATATCAAAGGACTCCTAGTAATGATATCAAAGGACTCCTAGTGATGATATCAAGGGACTTGTAGTGATGATATCAAAGGACTTGTAGTGATGATATCAAAGGACTCCTAGTGATGACGACATGTTAATGTATAAATAAATCATTAGTGTTACATTTTCGAAAACACATGCTGGACTGAGCTATAAATGGATTAAAAGCAATAAGATTATTTAAACTACAGGTCTGACTTAATCCATTTGTTTTGTATATATCATCATGTGTGAGATTCAAGTAGTGTTTGGTCTCTGGTAAGAACTTGCATGGAGAGTATCAACGAAACTACGCACAGGTCATATTATGTTGTGTGGAGTAATGCATTAGTATTAGAAACAAAGTAGGTGATAATGCAGATCCAAGCCCAAGCGGAACGCCAGAATTGAGAGAAAACTTTTCTGGTAAGAATCAACTAAATTACAACTAAATAATAGGATGATAAACTATTTGAGGCCTTGGGCTTATACTCTAGCAGATTCCTTAAGGTTACTTTAAGCTATCATTGAAAATATCTGTACCTCTCGAATGAATAAAAACATAAAAACACCATAGAGATTAGACAACCCCTGAATCCAGTCCAGTGGCGGCTGGTGGATTTAAGTTGTACCATATCTCAGTATTTGAGCATGGAACCCAACCAATATTTGATGGCATGACTATCAGTACTGATTGGAGAAGTTTTGCAGAAAAAAAATTTGAGAAAAAAAAGTTACACAAAATGCGCAGCCTCCCCATATTACATCTAAACCATTAGTAAAATTTTTGCAAACTATTTTTTTTGTAATCGGAAGGAAAATTTATCACCCCGGTTTTTTTTGTTTTCGAAAATTTTGATCAGTTATGGACATTTTTGAAATTTACACAATGAAGAACTGATTACAAAAAAAATTGTTTGCAGACTTTACTAATGTTTAGAAGTAATCTGGGGAGGCTGCACATTTTTGTAACTTTTTTTCTCACTTTTTTTTTCAATTCTTTTTTCTGCAAAACTTCTTCAATCAGTACTGATCGTCGTGCCATAATATATTGCTTGAGTTCCTTGCTCCAATATTGAGATATTGTATAACCTAAATCCACCAGCCGCCACTGGCGGACACACAATCATTCCCACCGACACTGCCAGTGCCGGTGGCGGGGATTCGACCCCGCAGGACGATGGAGAATTATCTAGTCCATAGACATATATATGTCTATGATCTAGTCACACTTGCCATCGCGTGCTCTAGCCAACAACTCCACTGAGCATCAATTATATATAGGTTAACACACATGAGATTCATTGTTGAAAGTTTTCGACAAAATTGTTTGCATATAGTTTATATTGTTTATCTACACCCTACATATAAATAAAGTAGACTTTCTTGGTCACATTTGACAATATAAAGTTGCCGTTTATTGAGGAGCTATGAGTAACGTTACTTTAACGCGTATCTCTTATGAAAACAAGCGTTAAGCTTAAAGCACATTTAGCAGGGCGGAATCGACCCTCATCGGCCAACCAAAATACCGAAGGAATAAATTACACATTTTTAAATGGCCGTGCGCATATTTATCCGGTTGGAGCGGCTCGGCAATTAGCCTCAACGGCAGAAATTCGTCGCGATCCGATTCCGTTCCGGTAAATGTGCGCACCCAAACAGCATCCGGTGGCATGCGTCCGCATTCCAGAGCCCTTCGGCTTATAAACGATGATATTCGGTACTTTTTGTTTCCATTCTGAATAAACAAACACCAAATACTAGAAGACTAGAGAGGAGCAATAGGTACACAATAGAGGGCTGCCTGGTAGGAATTTCGCGTGCATCCATGACAATTTCCGGGCCAGTTCTAGCCATGTTAATGAGCTTAAGCTTGAAGCACATTTAGCCGGGCGGAATCGACCCGCACTTGCCAGCAGAAATGCCGAAGGAATGAATTACATGTTTTTAAATTGCCAAGCGCACATTTATCCGTGCGGAGATAGTTCGGCAAACATCCCTTCGGGATGCCGGATTGGATTTGCCTTTCACTCTACAAAAATCTGGTGATTAAAATAAAGTAGCTATAGGCCCATATCATTATTAGGTCATTTTGGCAAAGTTTCTGAGTCAATAAGTACTATTTTTTCTAGTAAAAATTCATAGAAATGTTCATCAGCATGGTTTCTATAGCAAAAGATCTGTTTTAACTAACTTGACACGTTACATGCAGGACATATATAAGCGTATACAAAAAAAATATATATATTTCAATTGATTTTTTTTTGAAGGACGGCGGTTAATGGCTTTGGGAACGTAGAGCCCGTTTAGCCACATCAATTATTTTTCTTTTCCATTTTGTCGCCCGAAAACGAAAGAAACCAAATTTGGATACTATTTTGTTTATCAAAGAAATAAGTAATCAGTTTTGCCTAATTTGTCTAAAGTAATATTTGTTATTATTAATATGAGATCTATCTACCGCTTGAAATTATTAATAGAATTTGAGGGTCATATTCTTGATGGTTCTCGAATTCTACTGATAAAAAGATAATAGTCAGGGCAATTGATAAACCAATTTTGTAAGCCTGGAAGGAACTGATTTTCAAAAATATCTTTTTTTATTTTAAATAGAAAATAAACCGACGTTAAATAAGTGGAAGAAAAGGGCAGTTCCTCCGCCGCCGGCTCCGACAACTCAAATTTGGAGAATCGTTGTCGGCACCGACAGAAGTTTCGACGGATATTCCCATTTTTAATTTCAAAGATGGGACATCTTCCTACATAATTTTAATTCGATTTTTTTTAATAATGTAGTAAGAGTACATATTGAGTAAAAAAAAGTCTCATTTATGTAAGAACCTTACAATTGACCTCTTGACCTGTAGCCAAGACCAGACTAGTTGATTTAACGGTTTATGTAGGCTAGGGGCGATAATGATTTATGTTGCCGGCACCGGCAGCGAGGCAAAAAACCAAACTGTATTATACAGGGTGTTTCAAAAAACATGTGACATCGCTTAAGTGGAGATTCCTCACCCAAAAATAAGACAAATAGTTCCTATCAACATAGATCCAGAAACACTTCGTTGCTGAGATACAGTGTTAAATTTCTAGAAAACGAAATAAATAAAACAAGGCGTTTTCTGATTTTTTTCAGCTTTTTTCAAAATATCTCCGAAACGACTTTAGCAACTTGAATGATATTTAGATTATGAAAAGTACTTAAAATACTACATATTTTAGTATTAAAATGGTGTAAGATAGCTTCATCAGGGGCGTGCGTATGGGCTTCAAATTTATTAATTTTTTAAAAAAATGTATACGCCACTGACTACTTTTTGATTGCACAATTACGTACACAGGCAAATGCCTAAGAAAAGTTACCTCTTGATATTTTATAGATTTCGGCTTTGTTTCATATGACTTTTAGTACCCTACATACATAATAAAATTACAATATCTTCTAAAAAACCCCCCAAGAAGTAAAATTCAGTGGCGTACATATTTTTTTAAGAAAATTTTTAGATTGCAAACGTCTACGCACGCGCCTGATGGAGCTATCCACACCATTTTAACACTAAAATGTGCAGTAAAAGAACCATAAAACATACCACATAATGTAGACAACCCCAAATCAAAGCCGGAACCGCACGGATGGGGGTAACACAGTTGAAAAAACACGGACACGCACAACCAATCCCTTCGACTTTGTCAGAATCGAAACCGGGATTTGAACCCGGGAGTCGATAGGCAGTAAACCAGCTTCGTTTGTCACATAACGCTCTGGCCAACTGCGCTACCGAGCTACCAATTATTTTAAGTACTTTTAACAATCTAAGTATCATTCAAATTTATGAAGTCGTTTCGGAGATATTAAAAAAAGAAACTGAAAAAATAAGAAAACTTTAACACCCTGCATCTCAGTAACGAAGCGTTTCCGGAACCATGGTTGATAGAAACAATTTGTCTTATTTTTTGGTGAGGAATCTATGTTTAAGTGACGACACACCCTGCATAAATTATATCTAGCTTCAATCTTTCACAACCTGTTAAGCCGTGTTTTCTATGAATCACGCATCCGTGGTCCGCGACACACAATAACGCGAAGTCGCAGCAGTTGAACGAATTAATTTTATATATTTACGATTTGTGCTGTTGAGACATCCATCTTGTGAACGTAAACACTGATTCACACATTATATAAATATGCCCGTTTCATCCCACCCAA
This sequence comes from Rhamnusium bicolor, assembly GCA_029963845.1. Classification (NCBI taxonomy): domain Eukaryota; kingdom Metazoa; phylum Arthropoda; class Insecta; order Coleoptera; family Cerambycidae; genus Rhamnusium; species Rhamnusium bicolor. The sequence continues at coordinate 919,073 of JANEYF010002177.1, read as the reverse complement.
GTGCCTTCACGATAGAGCACTATGCGTGTCACGCACCACGGATGTGTGCTTCTTAGAGATCACGGCTTTAGCTCCAATGGACTACGACTTTTTCAAGATTATGATACAAAGCCGCCACCGAGTATGCATTAGCATTAGAGTATCACCGACTTTTTGTAATGTTTTTATTGAATTGTCTCGCCTTGACCATATACATATATGAATTCACTACAAATACGCAATTTGAAAGAAATAGTAAAAAATATTCTCCTTTCATTAAATTGTTTGAGAGTCAAATATTTGTTCCAAATACGTTAGTTTTTTTTTTAAATTCTGCTATAAGAAGCGGTTACAGCGACCATATAATAGAGGAACAGTAGTTAATTCTGTATTCAGACGATATTCATCGGGCAAACAAATAAATTGTGATAATATCTAGTTAACTTTTAATATCATGTATGTATCGACTTTTATTTATCTGCCGTATCTGCCAATCATGTTGCATTTGATTTAATAAATAAATTTACTTACAAGAAGCCAATATGGCCAATGTTAACACAATCAGTCTCATTTTCTTAAAGTTTAGTGACTGGATTATTAGTAACTGATTCTAATAATTTTTTTGAGACAGTATAAATAGTTATTTCTTATCTTTTAGTACCCACTTTTAATATCATCTTAAGTACTTTAGAGTAAAAAACGATGATGATCTAATCCACTTAAGATCTTTTTTTTAAACTGATTTTTATCTTTTTTATCTAAGTTAGCATTGATTATTATACATTATCAGTTGCACTTATATTGAGAGACGGTGGTGCTTCACTAGTCATAAAATATACTGAGTTCAATTCAACTTTAATATACCGCCTTCTACTGCGCATTCGTTCGAAATATGTCGCTACTGTGACTAGATCAAAGTAGTTCCCACTTCTGAACTCGTACATATCTACTTATGACCCTGTACTGAAGTTAAACTAAACAAACCCTAACTGATTTGATGCAATATTTTTAATTCTTAGCCATAGCACAGTGGACCCATTTAATGACCTACATAAATCCTTTCTTATTTTTACATTAATATAAACCATTATATTGTGTACCATTTTAACACCAAGATATTATTTAAGATAGGGTGAACAAGTAGATCCACAGGAATTTGAATTTCCGGTTCTTGTTACTTGCATGATTGTTAGGTTTAGTAGGCCCATTGCAATCCCCCTGTGAGAGAACGCACTACATTTAAGACATTCAAGAAATTTTTTTTTTTCAGGGTGGTCGATGTTTCCAACTATAAATGGATTGGTTAGGTTTATGTGAATATTCTGATGCGGAAGTCCGTTATTTCAATGATCGGATGAAACAGAAAAACGGTTTCCGTAGGTTGGATTCTGTTATCTATCCAATTTTCAATAAATTTTAACTTCTTTTCAAAAAACCAATAGTACCAAAAAATAACATAATTCACAAAGGGGGCCCTCAGCCAATAACAACATTTAAAAATAGCTCGAGACCGAATTTGCGCCGTTTCGAAATTTCGCATTACACACTACTTTTTGTTTAGTAAAATCGTTAGATAATGTTTTTCTACATTCAAAACTGCAAACTAAATATTTTTAGTACTTCACTTCGATTTCTAAACGCAAAAATAGTAAAATTTATTTTTTTAATTCCAACCGACATCAGGCGTCGCGACGAATTCTGCAGCAAAATCATTTCAAACGTTCATCATCAAAGACTTTTAGGACAGGTAGAGAAATTTGAAACAGGGAACTTATTTTTCAAAATTATTTTTTTCGTGAAACTAGGTTTGATATGATGTCTCGAACTCCAGTTTTATATAAGAGAAATCATTCAATTTCAAAATCAAAAGCTTCACTCGTCAAATTGTAACATTTACAACAAATTCTTACTAGTTCTAAGTTCTCCAGGTGATTACTAGGCCACCTGTAAGTTTTATACTCGAGGAAATAAAGCACTGAACCTCCGAAATTTCCGCAGCAAGACGGATTTTAATGCGGTTTTTTGCATTCGATTCGTGAGAGCATCAGGAAATTTTGTGAACTAATCTGATGAATAGCAAATGAAAAATTGCATATTTGCATTGTAAAAATGCATTGTTCAAAGTGCATTTAGAATAATTAATTTGCAACTCGGTAAAAATTGATTGAAATGAGTCCAAATTTGTTACTCGGGGGTTTTCGGGGTCGCTGAACACGAATATCACGGCGGCAACGGCCTCCGAGGTACCTGGAGCCCAGGGTGGATACTATCTACCTCATCTCCTGGAATTTCATGTGAATTTGTAATATATTTAGTTGAAACTCATTACTTGGGGGTTTTCGGGGTCGCTAAACACGAATATCACGGCGGCAACGACCTCCGAGGTACCTGGAGCCCAGGGTGGACCTCATCTCCTGGAACTTCTTGTGAATTTTTAATATATTTAGTTGAAATTCGTTACTCGGAGGTTTTCGGGGTCGCTGAACACGAATATCACGGCGGCAACGTTCTCCGAGGTACCTGGAGCCCAGGGTGGACCTCATCTCCTGGAATTACCTTGAGTATAGCATCATTTTCAGGCTCCAGTAGACAAAGTTGGTAGTATTATAATATTTAAATAAATAATTTAGAGTAACATATGCAAATTCGTTTAAAAATGATGCTATACTCAAGATAATTCCAGGAGATGAGGTAGATAGTGTCCACCCTGGGCTCCAGGTACCTCGGAGGTCATTGCCGCCGTGATATTCGTTTTCAGCGACCCCGAAAACCCCGAGTATCAAATTTGGACTCATTTCAATCAATTTTTACCGAGTTGCAAATTAATTATTCTAAATGCACTTTGAACAATGCATTTTTACAATGCAGATATGCAATTTTTCATTTGCCATTCATCAAATTAGTTCACAAAATTTCCTGATGCTCTCACGAATCGAATGCAAAAAACCGCATTAAAATCCGTCTTGCTGCGGAAATTTCGGAGGTTGAGCCGTTTTTAGTGCTTTAGTTCCTCGACTATTAGTAATTTATTGAAATTTTTCAAGTTTGAACAATCGACAGTCGATATTTTTACAAAAACATATTTTCATAAATTCATGTTGTCCTTCCATTAGGACCTCAAAAAATCATTTTTTAATTTTCAACAATTTTTAAACAGTCGTTTGGAAATAATTATTTCAAATTATTTTCATTATTACATAATCGCCTTCAGCAGAAAGAGCTACACTGCAGTTTTTATTCATTTCCGACTTTAATGAAATATTTTTTCTTCGTTTTACATTTTAGTCATTATTAAGAAAAGTTGTTAACTCTAATGCGAGCTTTTTGGCAGGCTAGTAGTAATCAGGCATAGCTCAACTTGCCGCCGTGTCTCTCGAATATCAAAATTTTTTACAACAAATTTTTAATAGTGTTTTGTGATAACAATTTAAACATTCATCTAAAGGATTCCTTGTCCAATTTTACTTTTGTCATTAAGGACAAAGCCATAATTTTTCGTTTTCATAATTCACTTAGACTCGTTAATAAATTTCATTTTCGCAAAGGATACTCCGATAATCATTTTCTTTTTTACTTGAAAAATGGCAGTTTAAATTCAAGCAAAATTTTTAAATCATTTTCCAGGAATATAAAATTACTTTGTGTGAGGAACCCTCTGTTCAATTTTATTTTTGGCCTTCAGCGACTTGCGCGAAAGTCTGATTATTTTATAAATTCATTTTCAGGGAACAGACAGCACTTTTTGTAAAGACCTCCCTCCTTAACAAAAATTATTTTAGCCTTCAGCGACATAGGAAAAAAATTCAGTTTACAATCTTAAAAAGCATTTTCAGGCTACAAAAAGTCGAAATTGCCAGGGAGCCTCTGTGCAAATTTTGTTTTTCCCTGTTCACATATAAATAAAAAGTCTGCTTGAAATAAAAGCTCAGTTACCAATCTATGGTAGTAAAAAGTCTCTCAAGCCAAGACCGTCGAAGAGAAGTTGCTGAAGACCCACTCAGATTCACTCAGTATAGCCGAGGGCTTAATAAAAATTCTACGAGGGCAAATACAGACAACCTTGTACCTCCACATAACAAAATCGACCTTGAGGCAATCCATTCCCTCCACCAGAGCACAAGAAGCATGTAATCAACATAAATTCTTCATCACTAGCAACAATTCACGTGGTGCCCAACAAAATAAATAAATATAACCAGACTAATCCACAAACCCAAATACGTGTCTGTTTTGTGACACTGCCTAAGAGTAAGTTTAATAGCCTCAATCCATTGATAACGCTTTGGCAGCATGGAAAATAACCCCTGAGAGTTGGTCCTGTTAGTTCGTGCTGCAGAAGTTCCAGCATTCAAGCCTTTGAACTGTCGAGACCACGATCATCCGTGGTGTTTCTGTTAAATCCTTTTGATGTGTTGTAGTTCAGAGCCTTAATATTTGCATTTATTTCCTCCCTATCTTATTTCAAATACCTACTAAAATGAAACAAAAATTGCAGCCAATAATCAGAGCCACGCCTTACGAGTGCCCTCACGCAAATAAATATTTTGCGGTTTTCTAGACGATAAATGAAACCGAAAAGGACATTGAAATAAAAAAATATGTATGTACAGGGTTATTAATTATAAATTACCCACCCCTTATCATCGTTATTATTGCCTATAGAAAAAAAGTTTCAAATAAAAGTTGTGTGGCTATCAAAAGTACAGTAGCGTGCAGATTTCAGGAGATTCAAAAAATAATATTTTTTAAATGGGATCACCCTGTATATTATTAAATTTTTGGAGTGATCCTTTGGTCCTGATTTCAAAAATATACCATAGTTAACCCTACCGTATACCGTTTTTGAGTTATTAAACGTCGAATATCTTAGTTAAACTAGTTACTGTAAATATGGAAAAGTTAACATTATTAAAGTGAGCTATAAAAATGACAACTATTATGTTTGATAAGTGACATTTTAATGAAATAATCAAAATGGTTTTCAGTGAGGAAGAAAAAGTCCAAATATTTATACAAAATAGATAACAAAGATTTATTTAGGAAATTTAAATATAAATAAATGATAACTCATAAAAGATGTTCGATATGTCCACCATTATTGTCAATGCATAATTTAAGTACAATAATCAAAATAACAATTTTTTTATTTTTACAGGTACATGATGCATATTAATAAATATAAAATAATAAATTGTTATCACTAACAATCAACAGATTTTACTTTGCGAGTGTTAATTTTTGCAAACTGATTTATTAACAGTTCAACGTCTAACTCTTCAGACACTCTAATTCTATTGAAATAGAGCAAGATTTGTCGGTCGTTCCTGAACCATAGTAGATCTTAAATATTTTTTAATGATTTTTATTTTTGAAACGATTAATATATTAGTTTAGCTTAAAACATTATAATACCATAAAACCAACATACACAAAAGCTCAACATTTTTTATCTTTTCCGCAAGTGATTTTTGGCACTGATCCCGAAAATTTTATTCTGTTAACTATACTAGTTCCAATTAGTGTAATCAGTAGAGCTCGGAGTTTAGGTATTGATGACGTCAAAACCATGATTGGTTGTAGGTTATGTGCATGTGTCAGCACGTAAATATGTACATGCATGTATTTCACAGTATATGTTACCGTGTAATTTTTTAAGCGAATTCCGTAAAATTCAAAGTTGATAAAGTCAATGTTATAAACACTCACTCGAAGAGGACTGGAAGTAATTTCTCTAAACAAAAATTTAGAAACCAGAAGGGCATTAGGTACGGTGTTGAATCCCCTACCGCTGAGTAGCCCTTAACAAGGAACCAATCAAATATCTTTACAGCAGAGGCATAACTAGCGATTAAAACGCCTGTGGTCAGCCAATAAAAATCTAATAGATCTTTTAAAGAACCTTTTTGAATTTTTTTTTGTTTTTCGTCCAAATGGACTGAGTATTTTGCACAGGATAGTAGGCTGCCAAAGTCGATAAGCGTTGTGAGGGTGTGTTTCTTCATTTATTTTTTTTCGAACCTACATGCACCCCTTTACGAGTTATAAGGACTTTTTGGTTTTGTCAGTTTATACATCACACATTTAACATCTATTCGATTTTTAAAGAATTGTTTTCAAAATTTCTTTGTTTTTCTACCAAAGGAACTGAGACTTCTGATCAGGATAGTAGGCTGCCAAAGTCGACGGGCTGTTTGAGGGGGTGTTTTTTCATTGATTTTTTCGATATCTACATTCCCTCACGAGTTATAAGGACCTTTTGGTTTTGTCAGTTTATGCTTTACATATTTAAGATCTTCGATCGATTTTTCAAAACTTTTTTCTTGTTTTTGAATTTTCCGGGACATCGGTCTGCGGGATGGCAGATGACCTTTTCCATGGCAAAGAAGACATAAATGTCTTTGAAAAAGATCACATATTTTAAGTCTGCGTCAATTACATCTGTCGATGCTGAACGGTCCTTCTCACAATACAAATGGATTTTTTTAATGAGAGGCGCCGGAGATTATCTCCGGCGGAACATTTACAACAAATATTAGTAAAATACTTATACTTTTGTGATCGCTAGTTAAAAATACATGTGTTAATGTTACATTCACCAATACATTCAAATGTCTTTACAGAATTTATATATCTCCAGCCGTTCACGACTTCTAAGGGAAAACATAGTGTGACGTCACCCAAAAATTTGGCTATTTTAAAAATATAACTTTTTTGTTTTTTGTCATGTTTTCCGATAAAACTAGTTTATGTATTAACATTTTAAAATGAAATAAATTTCTCTTTACCATGGTCTGCATAAGAGCTGTCACTGAAAACCGATACCTCCATCCGAGCTCTATAATCAGTAAAGGAATGCAAGTTGGGGCTCTTAATAGTGAAACGGCACGTGCTTTAGAATGCGTATAGCAGTGGCTGTCGCACATGTGCCGCTATACTCTAGATAGCCTCAACTCGCATTCCTTTACTGACCACACTTATTGGAACTAGTATAGTTATTTCAAATAAAGAATAATATGTATTTCCAGGTTGATACCTTAAAGGAGTTAGAGTATCAATTTTGCTCGACCACCTAATATTAGATAATGGCTTTTGATATGTTTTTGCTGAAGCAAAAATTATCGGAAAAGAAGTACTCAACAGTTTGATTTTGTAGCGTCGTTTACGACCAGGTTGCTCTTCGATTAATATTACGATTTTTTTGTAAACCACATGTCTGCCTCTCATGTTTCCACCAAGTAATAAGGTCTCTGCAGAATTTAACTACATTTCTTACTTCAGTAATCATTTTTGGTAATAAGATTTCTAGAAAGTTTTTTATAAGGATCATAATGGTCCTCTTTATCTAAAATAACAACCTTATTACCCTTATCGGCTTTTAAGTAAATACAATCTTTTTCACCCAACCGTTTGATAAGTTTTCTATCCGTTGTGGATTTTGATTCTCTATTTACTTTAGTGACAATATTTGTCCAGATTTGATTTCTGCAAGTTTCTCTGATAAATACTTTAGAGGGATCAGGATGGTATTGATTTGAACTTTCAACACTTGCGACAATCTCATCTAGAATGCCTTCGAAGGCAGGTAGTGCAAAATTTAATCCCTTGTTGAGGAGATCAATTTTTTCTTTATCAAACGACTGTGAGGAATGATTTTCTACAATTGTGAGAACTATTTGAGGAACACTTTCTTTTGACGTACTACTGATTGATATTTTGAGTTTTTTTTATTTTGTAATGACATTTTGTTAATAAATTTAGCGTTAATTCATTAAAAATATGTTCCTCTGAAAGTCACACCATTGTTCATGTTCTAAATTATTTAACTTGTAGGTTACCTTTTTGGAAAGAATTCTTGTAATTCAAACCATTTCTGCTTTGTAAACTTTGTAATTTCATTTGAAATGTGTGAAAATTTAGGAATTTTAACTTGAACAAAATTTTGAAAACCTGAACAACGCATGCAGGTTTTTAGAAACCGAATATCTGAATGTGTGAAAATTTTGGAATTTTAACTTGAACAAAATTTTTAAAACCTGAACAACGTATGCAGGTTTTTAGAAACCGAATATCTGACCCTATTAATCTAATCTTAGCACTAACGTTATGATACAGATTCGGTTCCGTTGACCTTTACGGTCAACGGAACTAAATCGTAATCTTAAGTGGGTTGGATAACACTGACGTAGTTTTCCACAAAACACCATATAGTACAATCGACGCCCGTTTCGCTAACCAAATTGGCATCATCTGGAGATGATGCTAACCAAATTGGCATCATCTGGAGATGATTAAAACTAACCTTATGCTAACAATGTTACCTATGTATACCTAAACTATTGCCACTGTTCAGTGAACTCGGGCTCACTGGAGATAAAGCGGACTATATGTGATATCTGTCACTATTCATACTATTTTTTAAACTTACTCTACACTCAAATGCCTCCAACTGTCTAGTATTTGTTACATTCCTAATTAATCTTAAATTGCTACTATCTATTTTATGGTTGTTTTCAAACACATGTTGGGCAACACTAGACATCTGTTCTATCATACTGGAGATGCCATATATTCTTTGAATCTAGTTTGAATTGACCTTCTAGTTTGTCGAACATTCTTTTGATTACAGTCCTTACAGCTAATTTCATAAATCCCCAACTTTTTGTTTATTTCAATTTTGTCTTTTGGATTGCCTACAAGCTGCTAAATTAAGGGCGTTTTTGAGGCGAAAAATGATGGCTATAAACCGAAAAATCCAGTATACATATATGCAAGAGAAGATATGAAATAATTTATACTGGAAGTACCAGAAAATACACATTTATTGATGAAGGTAAGCTAATTTGATTATTTAAGTTCGTTGCTCATTTATACTACATTAAACTTTTCCAGGTTGATATGATTATGGGAATCGCTAGCGCTTATAGGAAGGACGAATTGTGTATAATGATGATTGAAGATGTCGAAGATACAAATTCTCTAATAATAACAATACCAGATTCAATAAATTAAACGCAGCAATAAAATCACAGGTAAATGTATAAATAGCCACTTGGCAAAAATACTTAAAAAAAATCCCTACTCTGATAGCAGAATATTTGGGAATGGAAAGTACCAGTACTTATACCGATCATTTTTTTTGAAGGACGTCTGCAACATTTTTAGCTGATATATGAATCGATGTTATTGGTTTAAAAATACACGGTGGATCGAAGTCCTCTACAGATGCAGAAAGCTATGTGTCGAATTCAATGAGAAATTGGATAGCGTCAATTGGCTATCACGTTTACGCCCACTGCCTAATGTTGTGAAATTAAAGACAACGAAGGTTAACTTTTTTAAAATGTCTTATTCAATTCTTTCAGAGGATCAAAGTGAACTTGTGATTTCCCATAGTTGCAATTTAACGGCACAGAATTAGATTGCACAAGCTGTAAAAAAGTGCTTTGGTGCAACGTCAAAGCAAACATTAAGAGACACATTTCCTCAGACAGTCATAAAAATTGAGTTAAATCAACTTAATATCACACAGGTAATAATAACATGCTAGCCAGAAATAAGCTTAAACAATATTTTATCTTGTAATCGAAAGAATCGTGAAAATGATCTAGAAATTATTAAGTAGTATATCTAATCTTTTTTTAAGTAGATTGTCAAAAGTAACACATAGAGTCAGCTTTTTACGTTCGTATCGTATGTTGCTCATTTAAAAAATATATTTTATCTCCGTTTCAACATGATTTTAGATTACAATAGGTAAATATATTGACACTGCTTTTCACTATCTCTAATAGTATCTTTTACGCATAAATTGTAATATCAATGGTTTTTTACTTGTCAAATGCTTTTGAGACCATATAGAGTGATACTGTAATAAAAGAGTTATCTGGTTTATGAACTGACCATACAACACTAAAATTGATAAAATTCTATGTGGAAGGAAAGTTATTAACCGCTAACTATAACTACATGTAGGGGAGGACTGGCTATAATAAATATAGTTTAAAAAACTAATAAACACGCTTTTAAAGCACATCAAACTAAAAAGTGAAAAATAATTATTAATATAAACTGAAAACAATAATGAACGAAAAATACTAGTATTATTGTGAAAAAAGCGTGGGTTGCTCGATATACGAAAAATATGGCACAAAGTGCCCCACGTTTTTTTCACAATAATACTAGTAATTTTCGTTCATTATTGTTTTCAGTTTATATTAATCATTATTTTTCACTTTTTTAGTTTGATGTGCTTTAAAAGCGTGTTTTTTTAGTTTTTTAAAACTATATTTATTTTTCCCTTTTTAGTTTGATGTGCTATGAAAGAGTGTTTTGTAGTTTTTTTTTAACTATATTTATATTGCTTATTGATGCTGATATTATAACATATTACGATCCAACAGATATTTCTGAAAAAAAATATATTTTTTTATTTCAGCCATGGGATTTGAACTCACGCCCGAGAAGTCCGTCGTTTCGCGTCGACTAAGACTTGCCCGCTCTGCCAACGACCGACCTGACAATCACGGAATATACTTACAATATTAAGCCTCTTGCTCTCACGCAGAGGATACGTGAGGAAAGGACTGGCGATCCTGATCAGGATAATGATATAAACTTATCAAATTATTGTATTGTTACCGGTTCTTCGTAAGTGTACAAAGTTTCAATTAAATCTGTCCGTTTAAAGTGGGTCAAAATCGAGTCCAAAGAGACGGTTACAAATAAACAAGCAAACAAATAAACAAGCAAACAAACAAGCAAGCAAACAAACATACAAGTGAAGCTAATAAAAGCGTGTTAAAAAGGCACGTGCTCTTGGTCGACCAGAGACGTTAAAATTGTTGTTGGTGAAAAAAAGCCCTATATTTATTTATATATTTTTATTAGAAAACAAACTATATAAAAAATTAATATATGCAGGGTGAACAACTAAAAATTTTGTATTTTAAACCCATTTCTTTTTTCTTAAAAATGCAGCTAGAAAAAATATAAAAAATGGATCGGTGGCATATTCCATCAAATTTTCGTATGTACTATGAGTTTGTGTCTTGATGAATGTACCCCACAAAATCACATTTTTTAAATGGGTTTTTTGTATAAAAATAAATGATTGAAAATGCCCTTGTTCCGTAGAAGAACGTAATGATCTGTTAAATGTATATTTTCTTTCGAATGGAGTAACTAAATCCGAAAATGTATACCAAAGCAAATATCGCCAAATAAGATGCCCACATAAAATTTATTTTGATACCTTGTAAAAAATTTTAGAAATTGCAAAACATCAAAAGAAACTATAATGCAAGTGAAGAAAAACAACTAATTGTTGTATTATATTTTACCGAACAACCCATCAGAATAGATTTAGTACATGTTCTAAGTTTAGGTGGGTACAGCAGGTGTTGATTCCAGTAAACTAAATTAATTTATCAGGAAGTTCACTTGCACTAAATGCATCTGAAAACCATTTTAACGCGCATGCGCCCTCTGTTTACAAAATGTATAATCTGAGAGGTTATTTTAATTTTAATATTCAAACATTAAACGGGCGGAACAAACAAGAGATTGATTCAATTTACTTGAAACAACGCTAAGGCGAAGATCTCGCTTGCCCTTACATGAGAGCCTTATAGTAGGTGACGGCGACGTTGATACAACTATTAAACAGACGTTACATTGTTATAAAAAATCTGTTATTTAACGTTCATAAGAGGACATTTTGCATAGTGGGCTACTGATTAAAGGTGAGGAACGTGAGAGTAGACATTTTGATGGTGTTGTCTTTCGTAAATAAATTTCCCAAGTGTGTACTTCATTTTTCCATCCTCAGTTTGGGAATAAATTGAAAAGTACTTTTTGTGTTATTTAAATCCGACGAACGTCCTGGACACCCTGTATAATTAAAAATAAACAAGTTTTTTCATAATAGGAAATATTTGCCACCATAATTTTGAGAACCTAAGTCCCAAAGTATTTAATGATTTAATATTCCTGATAATGTCCTTAAAATTGTGTTGGTATATTCAAAGGATATACTGAACGCATTGTAGAATTGTACTAATCCATGCACAATGATCATAATTATACTATAAAAACCATAAAGCTGATACACGCTTTATTAAAGTATGGGAATTTTTACGGACAGCTCTTACTAACTCGATAAGAAATTCGTAGAATTATTTTGTATATTCCATTTTAGACCGTATTGATAACAACAATGACAAAAACACTTTAAAATTGTTCAAAAACACTTATGTGTAATTAATTATAATATATAGTACAATATGTATAATTAATTAGCGAGTACATACACCAAGGACAATAATTAGATCAAAGAGAGAATGATAAAATAGATAATTGAGAATATTATTTATTACATCAAGTTTCTTTTTTTAAAGTGGAACATCTGTATATTTTTATATTTTTAGAATTTGCACTAAATTTTGTATAAAAGATATAGAATTACTATTTTCAACTGGCAATTTTTCAAATACAATAACAATAATAATAATAATAATAATAACTGCAGGACCTGCCTTCAGGTGCCGGTATCACTCATGTCGCACATATGCGATTTCGGCTTACATCCACCGACATAACGTGGCGATACGAGTGCTATATCAAACAACATTCTCCTACAAATTCGCTGCTCGCTGGTAGCCGCCACCAATTCCAATTTGCAATTTAAAACATTTATTAATTATTTAAATACAATATACATAAACTTAACTGAGGCATATAACAGAATCATTAAAATATATCAAAAATAAACATATACAAAATGATGGGTGGTCAGCCTGCAGGCTTTACAATGTTTTAAGTTCATTCCATAGGAATATCAGCAGCTACCTGGGAGTGCCAGCAACTAGATTGAGCTGTCCCCGGCAGCCGGCCGATGTTGTGGCCCTGATCGCATATTCCACCAAACCATGCATCTCTTATTGTTGTGAGTGTGTGTCAGCGTTTTCCTGGAAACAACGCATTATTAGTTGATTTGTAAGAACTTTTGGTAATGCAAAGAATAGATAAATACTAAAAATGTCGTTATAGTTAGGTATGCAGGAAAAGCTATAAAAAAAACCTGCTTAAGATAATTTAGAATATGTGTGTTGAATTGGGTAGGTAGGCGATGGGGTGGTTATCAGAGGAAGATTTTTGGTTAAGGGTAGGTAGGATGTTAGGTTAGGGTGAATAGGATAAGTATTTCTGTCGTTGTGTGTGTTACTTGTCGTGGTGTATAGGTAAATTCTTATGTATCAGTCAGTGTAAATGTCGGTTTTCGTAGTAGTTTTGAAAATTCGTTGTGTTGGCTGTCGATGCTAAGTGTTGGGTGTTATGTCTGAAAAAATTTTTTGGGGCGTCCGTGTAATATAATCTCTAATGTAGGGTGTGTTTGTTGTTTCGTGTGGGTGTAATGTGTTTGTGTGTTTGTTAGGGTTAATGAAATCGATGAGTGTGTCTGCAGGGGGGCTGGAATGTGAGGAACGTCCTTCTTCGCAAAGATAGCCACGCCGCCACCTCTCCTCCCAGTTCGGTCGGGCCTGAAAATAAAATAATAATTAATTCTAAATTTTTGCTTTATTTTTTGTTTGGACTTGGTCAGGAAAACGGTGTCGGTTTTGTTGTCAGAGAAAAAATTTTTTAGTTTCTTGGCTTTGTTTGTCGGGCCGTTACAGATCCAAAGCAAGCAATTAGTTAAGAATGTTAAAGCTTGGTAAGACATATTCAGTGAAATCTTGTAATACTGTAACTGCTTGCATTGGCTCTGTGACAGCCCGAAGCATTTTATTAAGTCGTATGGCTTTTATGGTTTCTTTAAGATTAATAATTTTGTTGAGTTCTCTCAACACACACACCTAAGATGGGACGTACACGTAAACAATGTTAAAACAAAAATTCGTGGCCTAATGTTTAAATTTTACCAATGTCGACAAATTCTTCCATTGTATCAGCTCAAAATATTATATTACGCCTTCACAGAAGCCATTTTACAATATGGTATAATTGGATGGGGGGGAGTAAGAAAAACGTATTTGGAACCTCTTGAGATAATTCAAAAGAAAATTTTAAAAATTATTTATTTTAAACCCTTTAGATACCCCACAGAACAACTGTTTTCAGAATTGAATATATCAGATTTAAGGCAGCTATTCTCTAAAACGGTTATTTTATTTTTGTTTAAAAATAAACAATATGTAAGAGAGATTAGTTATGAGCGTAACACTAGAAATAAAGAAGCTCTCCACTTAGTTTTATCTAGGGCATATAAAAGTATTGGCCAACGATGTTTTGTCTATATTGGACCGAAACTTTTTAATATTTTACCAAACTTTCTGAAAAGCATAAAAACAATGCAACTTTTTAAAAAGAAGTTAAAAACATGGATTACTTCAAACGATAGAAATTTATTGCATAATATTATTGACCCTCCATTGAATTAATATTTTAAATTATTTATGTTTTTCCCTTTTATTTAGTATGTCATTGAGATAAAGAAATGGTAATTTATTTATTTATTCAAATCGATTAATTTTATTTTGTTTTATTTTATTTAATTTTATTTTGTTTTATTTTATTTAATTTTTCTACTATTCAATTATTCTTTATTTTTTTTATGTTGTCTTGAATCACTTAAAATTTAAATGATTTTCTGAATTCTTTCTGTAGTTTTTGCATTTACTTGAGTGAAATATATCCATAGACAGGCTTTGAATAAGCCTAAATGGATTTTCTATATTTATTTGCGAAATCCAGATTATGCCTCATTATTTTGTATTTTGTACTTAATATTTGTAATTCAAATTTTTGTACCCATTTGTATTTATCTATCTATTTTGTAAATAAATATTATTATTATTATTATAATTCGTTAGTCAGTGTGTTAAAGTCTGTAAATTGTCCGTCTGTCGTGTTTGTAGGTCTGAATGTGGGGTGAGTGGTCCGTGTCGAGTGCGTTGTGACATTTCCTGTATTTTACTGTTGTGCTTCTTGGGGCGGCTCTCTGTTTGGTTGTTGCTGCCTCTGTCGCTGTTGCCAGGCGTTGGTGGTTGGGGGCGGTGCTGCAATGTATCGTGGTTGGTGCTGGTTTTCCGCTTCTTTTTCGATGTTTTGCTTAATAATGTTGCTGCGGAAAATATATACAGGGCATTCCAAATTGGAGGCTGTGTGGGGGCCTTGGCAATTTGCGTATTTGGGAGTAACTTCGATTGGTTTGGTACAATCTTGGGTGCATGCCGGCACATTTTACACATCGTGCCGCCCAATGGCAGTTAGTGGTAGCATGCCCCACATCTGATATCTTCTGTATTGGGATATCAGCCTATCATTGGTTCTGCGTTCCCATATAACCTTGGTGTATAAGACATACTTAATGTCGTTTTGTAGTTTTTTGAGGGTAATATTTTGGTCGGTTATTACTAGATAGCGGGGATTTCTTCGAGTTTTCATCGTCAAAATATTGATGATGTTAATGTTGTAGTTATCGGTAATGTCATTTTTGATATCTTCTATTGTAGGGTCTCCTTGTAGGCCCCTGAGGATGAAAGCATGATTTTATTCTGATTTAGAGGTGTACGAGTGGTACTCGACCTCACTTCTAGTAAGTTTGTCTTTGTACTTATTATATGCGCCTTTATCGTAGATATATAATAATGTGTTATTTATGACAAATTTGACGTGAAATCCAAGTTTTACATGTCCATTAATTTTAGCCATAAAGTCGGCATGTTTGCCGGGCACTCCTTTGAGAACAAGTGGTAGATTTTTGGGCAGCGGCTCATTATTTGTCTTTGGTTTTGGAATTGTTTTGTTTGTTTTCTGTCTAATGTTCTCCGCTGTGTCGTTGATTTCTTGAACCATAGGTAGTTCAGAAAATTTAATGAAGTAGGGGTGGGCAGAGAGTTGTTCTGTAGAAGTATTCCCACCTTGGTGAATTTTTTGGGGAAGATGAAGCCCTCGGGGGTGTTTTAACTGGGGTGAGTACGTCCATTTCTACTTGCAAGTCGCCGCTGGATGTTAGGGAGCGATCAGTGTATAAGTTAGGATTTGGGCTATTATTAGCAATCATATTGGTGACCTGGGCATTCAAGAGCTCACGCTCTTTTGTCAGGGTTCTTCCGTCGGGGTCGGTGATTATGGGCGGCGGCAATTCATATCCGTAGGATACACTCGGGGGCGGACATCACGGCGCGCTTCCACCGGAGGCGGCCATCTCACGTACGTGGTCGCTTATGTAGAGCGCATGCAACGCTTCTTCTTTTGTCAGAGTTTGCAATTTTTGGACGATTTTTTGTCCGGATTCCAAGCTCGATACGGAGCCAGCCAGTGTTTTGTGGGATTTTTTACTGATTTTCTTACCACCAGATTTCAGCGCTATATCGTAAAGTCGTGGTTTTATTGTTGCCCACTTATCTGTATTCTTCCGTTTTATTTTGATTGACCACGTCAATTCCTTGTCTCTTTCTGTCACTTTTAACGTCAATTTCGCTGTCACTGTTTGTTGTGTCTGTTTTCACTTTTGATTGTTTATTGCCGGAGCACTCTTGCACTTAAGTTTAGTACTAAAAACGTCTTTACGCGTGGGGTGAGAGATATTTGTGTCTGTTTTCACTAGGGGATGATTTCGAGTGTCAATTTCACTTTTCAGGGGTTCTTCGTCACTATATGCGGCGTGTTTATCACCTTTAAAAATTTTCTGGTGTGTATATACCGATTTCTTATCGGTTTTAGAAGGAGTCAGTTTCTGGGACGCTTCCACTATGGCTTAATCACAAGTCTCTGGTGAATATCCTACAGTTAAACGTGATTAACGAATATTAGTAGAAAGACACTTATTTTAATGTTATTATATTACCAGGCTCAAGACGAAAATCTTCTTTCACTCTTGACACTAGAAAATGAGATGCAGGAAGAAAGAATTACGCATGTTTAAAAACAGACAGACAGAAGGTTCCAATCAATTTTGATAAAAAATCATCCAAAAGATAATGAAACAAAAATTTAAGAATTTCACGATATCAGTTTAATTATGTACTTACTGAATCTTATAAAAATGATGGTAGAGCCACAAACAAACGCAAACTAAGTTCATCACGAATTGGGACGTTACTCTGCTCTCAGAGGAGACAAACGACGCGACCATCGGTAGCAGCTATCGGTAGCTTGTAAGAGAGGTAAAAGGCAGACTCAGCTAAACCACCAGATGACCACGGTTGACTTGCAGATATCTGCTAGATTGGTATTCCCTGGTGCTGGCAACTCGTCACATAAAACAAGTGACGACACTAAAAAGGCATTACTCTCCAACTTACATTCTTCTCGATTAGATCTTAAAACGGAGGATTGAAACGAGTTACAAGCTTCGGATCTCTCAAAAATTCCTAAACCAGAATTTAAAAAAGCGGATATCTCAGTAAAGTATGTTCTGCACAGGGTCGATTATCAGCTCACCTCGTACGGGAAATTCAAGGAATCTTGGCTGAAAACTTTGGATTAGGAGAAGGTTCCGAAGCCCGACTAAGTTAAGACTGGGGAGAAGTTCCGGCCTAAGGACTGTAACTTTACTCAATGGGTTCTAGAAATGGGCCCAAATATTAGGACCACTTCTGGAAAAGGGTAGGCTTTACATATTTCATGTAGTATAATGGACCACGTTCGCATCTTAAGATTCTATAAGTGAAAAAAATTTAATCATACTCAGAGGGACTGTCGCAGTGAACGCATCGATGGGAAGGATACCGATAAGCACGAGAAAAAGGACTGTTGAAAACCAAATATGTCCATCAAGTGCTCCAACTGTTTTTTTTTTAAGTTTTAAAGAGGTGAGCAGGTAGCGACTTCGAAATCGCACCTCTCTTTTATTCACGCAGTACGTATTCCTACATCGACGTTGAGGATTGTCGCTGATCAAAGTGGTCTGGATGTACTATACGAGGAGCCTTACACTACACTTCAACCATCTATCTAGAAAATTCAGCCTCTCATCACGGCAAGTCCGGTCAAGTCATTATCAATAAATGTTACATGGCCACAGTTATCTTTGACCGAGCACTCTGATATTTCATGCCATTCCTTCAGAAACTTGGCTGTATTGACCACCCTTTTTCTTGACAAATCTCTAATGATATCATAAGACTTCGATGCTAAGGCTGAGTCGTGGTTTTCTACTACTGTTGATAACAGAGGATCTCTGGTTGAGGATTCCCTCACTGCCAATGACCATATTTTTAAAGAACCAGGTTTTCCTTCAACTTTTTGTATATCAAATGGTGAAAGTTACATTGACGTTGTCAATAGCGACCACTGTTTGATAGGCTTTCAATATTCATACGTACTGGATACGATTTAGCGAGATTGAACATTGCACTCTTCATAATGAAGCCACCGATCTCGTAGGAAAAATTCGACCCACAACGTCCACACTTCCTATTTGGAACAACATCGAGGCTTACTGAGGCCATTCGCAGTATATGTGACCGTCTGATCCTCAGGCGCGCCGTAAGGCCCCACAAATTAATGTGGTGGTCGGTCAAGCTTGAGATGTTTAAACAGGATCTTAATCGGAGAAAAATGTATCAAAATGCACTCTGCAGATATTTCCGAAACCTTCCATTTGTAAGACGACTTCACTTGCGTCATGCGTATTACAACAAAACAATCAAAAAAGCTAAAGCATCTTCCTTGCGAAATTTTGTCGAAAATGATCTCTCTTCCGACTCATGGGGTAGTACTTACAAAGTCGTTTTTGGAGATATCATCCTGTGGTGTCTGAGAAGCGTTGATAAGGACGCTTCCTCTTACCCTATCAGCTATCATTGGGAAGCTAATGCCTGATGATGTCGTTGCTAAAGATACGTCAGAACAATAGCCTTTACGGCTCATATCTTTACGAATCGACGGAAATACCGATGCTCCGATAGAAATTATGAACCATCTCATTGAGCAAAAAGTTCCTGGTTGGGAAACACCCCGGATTTCGTTGTCATTGCCATTGCTTCAGTGGTAAATGGATTTACCGTTGGAGATTTTTTATGACTCTCACTATATATAATGATGATCTATAATAAGAAAATAGCCGACAAGTTCATAACTACCTTTTGCTACTTTTTACGAAGTATGGAAGATATTACAATTAGCCTATATAAGTGATAACTTATATATATTAAATAATATAGATAGATCTGATTGTAGACTAGACAGCTTAACAAAATTGCATTTTAATGAACTAAAATCAGTAGTCAAGAACTTAAATAACAAAAAAAAAGTAGCGTGGATGGGATAAACACTAAAATTTTAAAACTAACCTTTGAAAGTGATAGGTGATCGCTTGTCATATGTTATAAATAATAGTCTGGAAAAAGGAATATTCCCTAATATATGAAAAACTATAACGATAGTGCCAATAAAAAGGAAAACAAATCCAATAATTAGTAAAGACATCGACCTGTAAATATGGTGAACAATGAAAAATTGTTAGAATTAGCTATTAATGGACAACTAGTGGGCTATGTGGAAAATAATAACTGTTAACTAAATATCAATCTGGTTTCCGCAAAAATAACTCTTCAGTCAGATCTTTACAACTGATAAATTGCATTGAATAATAAAAAAATATATTGGCGCTGTCCTCTTAAACTTTCAGAGAGCATTTGAAACCATTGACAACAAGCTTCCACTTCTAAATTAATTCTGCATCTGAATGTTATTTACATTATCGAGATCAAGTGACTAAATTTGGTGAAGCAATTTCTTCTAGTATTGATACAGTATATGGAGTTCCGCAAGGGACCGTGACAGGTCCAAACTTGTTTAGTTTGTATATAAAAGATATTGTTAAATATGTTCGAAGAATCAAAAGTGAAGTAATCAGATATTTACGGATAACGCATTATAATATTTTATTGATGAATATGTAAACTATAAGCATTCGACAGACTGGATCACAGTATTTTATTAATAAAATTGCTAAAATTGTTACGGATTCACGCAAAATATCTTACTTTATTACATCGTACTTATCTGACAATTTGTGCAATGCTGTGTTGTCCAGCCCGTTGAAATACATACTACTTCTGGAGTTCCTCAAGGCTCGAAGTTAGGGCTCTTACTTTTATACATCTTTATAAATGACATATCTAATTTAAATTGTAAATACTTATTATATGCAGTTGATTTAAAGATTTATTCTATTATTGAAAATATTGAGGATTGTTTTAAAGGAGAAGATTTGGAAAACCTTAATATTTGATGCATTACAAATAAGTGACCTTTCAACGCCTCGAAGTGAAATGTTATGAAATTTTCTAATGTAGTGCAAATACTAAATTTTAACTATACCCTTAATAATATCGTAATTACAAGTCATACTGTTTTTCGAGACATAGGTATAATATTAATGGCCAACTTTCTTTCATAAATCATGTTAATAGCATAACATCAGTGAGCTTTAAAATGTTAGACTTTCTTATAAAAAATTCCCGTGAGTTTAATAATGCAGATACACTGAAATTTCTTTATAGCACTTTTGTACGATCTAAGCTTGTATATGCAGCTATTTGGAGTCCTTATATAATAAATTATAACATACACGTTAACAGTATTGCAAAGGTACAGCGAAAATTCTTAAAACGTGTTTTAGAGAGGATGGTGTATACCCACCCAATTATTGGGTATCCGAATGCATATATACTGGAAAAATTTTCTTTAGATAGGCTTAAAAAAAAAGATCGGTGAAATCTCAGTTAACCTGCTTGAACAAAATAATAACTTTTGTTTTTCTAGAGTAACTGCAATGCAATATATGGCCTTTACTTGAGTATACCACGTACAAATATTGGTAAATTTTCGCGTTTACATCAAATGTGCGATAATTATAATGAAGACCAAGATATCCTTGATATTTTCTTCTGCAATGTAGCCATAGTTAAACAATTGTAAAACAAATTCTTTTCGTGAATAAATTTGTAAATTTTAATTATAGATAGACAGATAAATAGATAGATATTTATTGGTGGTTTATACAATAAAGTATTTTAATAATAATAATAATAATAATGATTTATTGTCCAACGAGACTATACAGGATAGCATGAGACACGTCAAAACACTATAAGATAGAGTGTACAAAATAATTTGCTGACTCCAATCCTCCAGTGAACACAAATTCAAATAAATAAAAATACACATAAAGATTCGATCTAGCAACAAGTCATACGATATAAAAGATAAATAATTATAAAAACAAACATATAAAAATTGATATTAAAAAACGTACAAAATAATTTATATATTACTATTACTATTATAAGAAACATTTTAAATCATCGTTCAGAAACTCTTCTAGACTATAATAGCAGTTATTCAACAAAATTCGTTTAAGCTCGTTTTTAAAATTATAAGTATTCATTTGCTTCAACTGTGCAGGTAACTTGTTATAAAGCTTTATACCCATATATTGTGGACTTAATTCATATGTTGACAAGTAGTGCAAAGGTGTTAAAAGATCATCTTTGTTTCGGGTGTTATAAAGATGGTTACAGTTATTATTAAAAAATAAGTTTAAGTTTGTGTGAACATAAATCAAAATTTTTAAGATGTATATACAACATAAAGTTAGCAGTTTAAGGGATTTAAATAATGATCTACATGATATATACTTTGGAATACCTATTATATTTCGAATAGCCCTCTTTTGTAACATAAAAATTCTTTCTGCTTTGTTTGTGGCACCCCAGAACAATATACCATAGGAAATTCTGGAGTAAAATTGGGCGTAATAATACGTTATAATTGTTTGTTGGCTGGTAACATTTCTTAGACGATATATTACGTAACATACTGTTGATGATTTGTTTGCTAAAGAGTTTATATGGGTTTCCCAGTTAAGAGCATTATCTAGATAAATGCCAAGGAATTTTGTCGTGTCAACTTGTTCTATGGATTTACCATTTATTCTTATCAAGATGCTTTCCGTTATAATAGACCTTCTAGGTGTAAAGTTTATGAAAACCGTTTTAGAATTATTTAGAAATAGTCCATTGCTATTGAACCACGTAGAAAAGTTTCGTATATCATTACTAATATCGTAGACAGCTTCATTTACCGAATTAGAAGTGCATAAATATGACGTATCATCTGCGAACATAAAAACATTTTGTCCATGAGAAATAAAATTTGGTAGATCATTTACATATAATAAAAAAAAGTAATGGGCCCAATACAGACCCTTGTGGCACACCATAACGGATCCGTTTACTTGTGGATCTAATATGGTTTATTTATTTACAAGATATTTATTGGTGGTTTATCAGTGGCGGTCGGTCCATGGAAGCAAGGGAAGCAGTGCTTCCCCTAGGATTATTAAAAAAGAAACACATAATTAGAACCTAATTATTATTTATCACATATATTAATCATTAAAATTTACTTTTACCCAATTTCAATAGACACGGCCCTGCTTTTGTACAGCTGAGATAATGTTGCAAATAAAACCGTAACGATGACGCACTCGATTAATCGATCCAACACGACCTCGCGCGACTTCGATATAAGCAACTTTTTGAAATGCATCCCATCCCCACTTCATAATCTTGATATCTGAGCCGTATAGCATCGTAATGCGTTTTGTTTTATAGATTTTAATCTCGATTTTAATATCGATTTTTATATTATACTTAATATTAATCTTCCTAGTATTATGCTCAGCTTTTGTGCTATATTTGTAAAAACTTTTTTGGTGTTTCTAAACCTGTGGTGCGGCGACAAGTGATTTTTAAAACGTTGAACATTAGTGCGCGTATAAGCAGTTTTAGAATTGCTTATTCAATTTGGAAGCTGGTCCTAGCACTGTGCAAAATATTATTTGCGTTTGTGTGGTGTGCAATTTGTTGAAAAAGGGATTTTCAACATATTCGTTTCAAGATAAACTGGATATTATTAGAAACGGGAGACCAACACCTGATTTAAAACTTTTAAAAACGGAAGTTAAATCATGCTATAGGTACTTTAATATTGAAATATACAGTGCTAATCAGTGGTTAACGGGTTGTGAAAATTTGTGTAAATTGTTTTGTTGGCCATGTGTACTTTTCACAAATGAAAAAGGTGTTTGGAATAAAAATGGCTTTTCAGATTTAAACAACATTCACAAAGTGACAAAGAGGCATGGTAAGTGTGAAACTCATTTGCGAGCGGTGCTAAAAGAAAAAAACATTTGAAAAATCACGAATTGAGCATTCATTAGATCAGTAGTTGAAAGAAAGTGATCGTAAGCAAAATAAACTTGTAAAAAAATCGAGAGTTAAAAAGACTTATTGACATTGTTTGTTTTCTCAGCGAAAATGAACTTAGATTTAGAGGTCATACTGAATCTCGGAGTGTTGCTAATAGGGGTAATTTCATCAATTTAGTTGATTTATTAGCAAAATACGATACAATTTTAAGTAACCATCTGGAACACTCCACGGTATTTCGCGGTA
Organism: Rhamnusium bicolor; assembly: GCA_029963845.1. Lineage (NCBI taxonomy): Eukaryota > Metazoa > Arthropoda > Insecta > Coleoptera > Cerambycidae > Rhamnusium > Rhamnusium bicolor. The sequence continues at coordinate 895,623 of JANEYF010002177.1, read as the reverse complement.
CATCAAATCATATTCAAAATTATTTCAGTCGATAAGCAATATTGTTTTAGAAAAGATCAAGCAAGAAATAGAAAAAGCTCCTTTTGTTGCAATTATGTTAGATGGAACAACCGATATTACGAATATTAGTCAGTTGTCAATCATAATACGCTACATAAATCCAAATGGGAAAGTCCAAGAGCGCTTTTTAGGATTTTTAGACGTAACAACGCAGAGAACGGCTATATTTTGTCAGATAGTCGATGATCTACAGTGTGGTGCTAAACTTATCGCCCAAAGTTATGATGGGGCCGCTGTAATGACTGGTGAATTGGGGAGCCTGCAGGCCAAAGTAAAAGAGACTTTTCAGAATGCAATATTTGTACATTGTTTTGCGCATTGATTAAATTTAGTTCTTGCTCAAACTGCAGCGTGTCATAAAGAGTGCAAAGTATTTTTTTCAAGTATTAGTGGAATGGCTGCCTTTTTTTCAAAATCATCAAAACGGACACGAGCTTGAGATTTGGAAGTACAGAAGAGACTACCCAGAGTTGCTCCAACACGATGGAATTACAATTGGAAGTACAAACTGTATCTGAATATCGACAGCCTCTAATTGATTTATTTGAAAATATTTTACAAAGCAAAAATGATTGGGACACTGAGAATTTGAATGGATCCAGAGGTTACTTAGATTCATTGAAAAGAGACTTTGATTTTAATTTTTTGTTAAATATTTTCTCCGAAATATTCCCATTTACTGACAATTTATTCAATATTTTGCAAAATAAATCAAATGGCGTTGGATTTTGTGTAAAGAAAATTGAAGAATTCAAAAATTTGATTTGTAACAAAAGAAATAAATTTGAAAAGTTCTGGGAGAAAACTAGTTATGACAATTTAGAGCCCCAAAGAAAAAGAATACGAACTGAATTTATAGTGGATCGTAGAACTTCATATCGAAGACTTTTTATCGAAATTTTGGACAATATCACTGGGCAACTAAATAATAGATTTAAAAATTTTAGTGATATACAATTTTTAGAATTGTGCAATTTTAATGAATTTAAAAATAAACAGTTTCCACAAAACGCACTTCAGTCATTGAGTGATAACTACGGAATTTTTTTTTGATATAGTTGGGTTACGATCGGAGCTTTCAATTATTTATGCTACAAAAGATATGTCAGAAACATAACGCCAACGAACTGATTATCTTTATAAAAGAAAATAGTTTGGATCAGGCCTACTCTGAAGTGTTGAAATTGTGTGAGTTAGTGTTGACGATACCTGCAACTAGTGCCTCTGTTGAACGCAGTTTTTCGACCTTAAAAAGAATAAAAACTTTTTCAAGAAATTCAACCAGTGAAGAGCGGCTTTCAAAATTGTCCCTGTTGACAATAGAAAGTGACTTTGTGAAGGAGATGTCCCAAAATTCAAACTTATACGACGAAGTTATTTCCGACTTCGCAAAAAGGGATAGGCGGATTAAACTACATTATAAATAGGTAGGTAGGGCATGTTAACTACTTAACTAGCCGGCTCGATTTATAGTTGGCTAGAGAGTGCACGATGCAAGTGTAACTGAACAAAATCTCTATTTCCCTGCGGGTTCGATCCCCGCCACCGGCACTGACAATGTCGGTGGGTATGGTTGTGTGTCTACGTTTTTTTCATAAGTATAACCCTCGCCCGTGCAGCTTCGGCTTTGGAATCGGGGGTTGTCTAATTTTTGTGGTGTTTTTATGTTTTATGTTTATTGAGGAATGGCGGTCCTACAAATGTACTTTTTTTCTATATAACTTTGCGGGTTTCGACATTTGCTTTAAAATGAGTATACGGAAGCCACGCCCCTTTTCTTAAAAAAAAATTTGCCTCGCTTCGCTCGAGGCTTCGCATTACCGATCACCCTATATCACAAACTGCTTCCCCTGTATCAAAACTCACCGCACGCCCCTGTGGTTTATACAATAAAGTATTTACACAAGTCAAATCAACAATAAAAATAACAAAAATATGTTGTTTCAAAACTGTCATAGTATTCAGAATAAAATAGATATTCTTAATTACAATTGATATAAGAACTGCTTGTTATAATTTAAATTCATTTTTATCATGCTATTGTGTTCTATACTTCTCGTATTTATTTATTATTATTTTTGTCTCTTGTAAAAGTATGTAGATATCTGTCCTACCCTGTAATTGGAACTTGTTCTGTTGGGTAGTGTATTTCTAAATAAAATAAAAATGAGAATTATTTTCCGTACAATTTGTAATATTTTTTCTTCTACTGTTAAAATTAAATAAAAAAATAATAATAGAGACGATATTATTATTCATTAAAACATGTGTCACTACTGTTATTACCTATTGTCGTTTTATCTGAACATGAACTGAATAAAAAATTTTGGGAAAATTTAAATGTTTGTGCTAAAAATTGTTTAGTAGTGTATACTAGAAATAAGGAATAAGTAGTGCGGAAAAGGACAGGTTATTTCATTATTGTTGTAAGTTTTCGTATTCATAATCTCAAGTAAAATTGCGCAAAATTATTGTTAAAGAGCCACCTGTTATCCAATGGATAAACTACATCTGTGATAATATAGAACAATATTTATGTACCAAATACGTACAGAAATATTTTAATGTTTTCTCCATTATACGTTATGTGCCGTAATTATCAAGTTAAAGTCATTTTATTAGTTGATTGTTTTGTTATATTAATCACCTTAATTTATATTATTTTCATATTATTTACATGTTATATATGTATATGTTGTAGGTACATCATGTTAGTACTCTATTTCCGTCCCTGTAATTGGAATGTAAATTCTATTGGGCATGTGTATGTAAAATAAATAAATATTGCGCCAGCACCTTAGAATTTAAATGGCAAAATAACTAATAAAGATATCTACAATTTACCATGGTAACAAAACAGAACGCTAAAATTAAAAAACAAGATACGGAAATTAGAAATGATATCGATAAAATTAACGCAAACAGAGAACTGTAATAAAATAAATTTTAAAGTGGAAACGTTTATTTTGTAATATACATTAAATGGTAGAATCCATACGGAATGAAAACAATGGTTTAAAATATCAATTAATGGCAATTGAGACGTCTGAAAATAATAATTTAATAATAATTGGACTGTAAGTGTTATTAAAATAAACAATAATCACAAATTTCTGCGGTTTATATCGGGTGTAACTCTGGTACACCCCCCTTTTCTCCTTTAGTTTTGAAGATAATTGATTGAAATTTGGGATATTCTATATATATAATAAGCGGCACTTTTTGACATACAGGTGATTTTTTTCTCACTTCCGGTTTCTCCGGAAGTGACACCAAATTTCAATCAATTATCTCTTCAAACCTAAAGGATAAAGGGAGGTGTACCATGATCCTGTTACACCCGATATTCAACATGGCAGATAGACATTTAGAAAGTAACTTTAAAAGTACCTAATCATTATGGTTTCGACGTTAGTAAGACTTTTTAGAAATGTTCCAGTACATACAACTTTAAATATAATTTCAAAATTAATTAGAAATTGGTAGCAACCTGGCGAATAAAACAAAGTTAAGCATAGAAAACATTATAGAATTACCACAATAAACAATGTTTACTGTGGAATTACTCTCAATTAGGAAATGATTTTTATCGGATTAGTGTATGGCCATGAATTCTTATTGTCTCTCATTTTAAATATTGTTTTTATGGAAATTTTTAAGAAAAACGAAAGGTATTTAACTAATAAATCTCTTGTACGGTGGAGATTGTGTAGATGTTTTAGCAATTTGGCCTTACAGCATCGAATATTTGAATGATTTTTTAAAATCATGTGAACATAAAAGAACCATTAATTAATTTACTATAGAAATAAGAAATAATAATAAACATTTGGTCATTTTAATTAAACATATAGATGGCACAGATATCAGAGTTCATAGAAAACATACTTATATCAACATATATTTAAATTTCAAATCAAATCAACACATTAATGTTAAAAGAAGTATTGTAAAATGTCTGTGGAGCCAAAATAACGTCTTCAAGTGTTGACATTTTAATAAATGAAAAGCAATTTATTAAAACTGCGCCACTTAATAAGCAATGTCCAGACAATGTCCAATTTTAACGAGAGACGGCAAACTCTCCATCTCCAAGAAACTGGAGAACAGATGGAGATTGTGATCAATCCTACTCCATAGGATATTTTTCTAATATTATCGGATTGGGAGCGGGAACTATTAAAGTCTCCGTAGCTGGAAACATCAGGGAACTAGGCATCCAAAGGATTGGGTGGACACCCTAAGCAGAAAACGACAGGGAAAGGTTGCAAGAAGACGCCGTTTATTTAAGAGCGGAATACTCTATGAAACTGCCTTAAATAAAGTATTGAAGCAATGCCAAACCCAACAGCAGCTAAAGCGAGGACAACAAATTTCCTCTGAGCAAGTTGCAGCCGGTAAGCGTCTGCGCTGCGACGACAGTACACCATACCAGCAAAAAGCCCCGGGAAGATGACGTTGTAAAGCCTCTCTCTAGGGAGGCTGTTGAAAGGGTCAGAGTGGACATAATCCATTTCGACTACCCTGCTGCTGCTTTAACTAATTTAAAGATGGCAGCACTACAACAGATAGGCACGATGTGAAGGAAATCTCAGGTGAGATTCCTGAGCTGAGGTGCTCACAACGGCCCTGGTGGCTTCTCATCACCTGTGCGGATGGAGGAGCGGAGCGTGCCATGGGCGGATAATGTCACAGAACGCTTTAGCCATCTTAAGTTCGTGCAGGGGTAGAACCTTCCCAAACCTCATATCTGTATGGCATATATCCCGGGTGACGTCAGTAACCGTCTGTCAGGAGTGGACCATACTACATCGGGTAAAATCGGGCCCTGGTCAAACATGAACGTTCTCAGTAGATGAAGCATCTAACTGAAGAAGCTGAACTTCAGGCCCTTCTGAGGATTTGGACAAGTCCAGCTACACCCAAAAGTCGGAGGAAGCAAAGACTCATCTGACAAGAAAACAGCGATGGAAAGTGAATCACAATCGCTTCCCAAGAGGAGCGAACTGCCCTGACAGGGAACATCTGGGAAAGTGGAGGAGTGAAACTAAACCATCTTCGAAGGAGGAAATGGGTGGAAACTTAACCTGGATAAAACCACCTCCAAAAAGGTTTTTGAATATACAAGGTGTCCCGAATTATATAGACCAAACTTCACCAAGTGATAGAACTTTTCAAGAAAAAAAGTTCCTGTAAACATGGGTGGGGAAGTACTTAGTTTCCGAGATACAGGTTGTCAAGTTAAAATCCTAAAAATCTTTTTTTTATGAAAATGTTCGATACGTCTAAAGATAAAACAAATGATAATTTACACGTTTATTTAACTTTGTATGCATTATAAGGCAAAATAACAACTGTGAACCAAAATCATTCAGGAGCGGGTAAAACTGGGGAGGGCTAGGTAAAATGTTGTCCTAACTTTTTTGTATGTCACTTTTCGATTAATTTATGAGTAGAACTTGAAGATTTGAAGTTTTTACGTAAAAAAGGTCTCTTGCGTTTTTTCTCTAACATTAATCCGTTTTTGAGTAAAACTGATTTGAACTTGCGGGAATAGTTTTCTATGAATATTTTAGCAAAACAGAAAAAGTATTGACAGAAAAACGTAATTTGGTTACATCATGTTCTATTAGACAACAATTAACCGACTCGGTGGAATAGTTGGCTAGAGTGTACGATATCAAGTGTGACTAGACAATTTCTCCATTGTTGCTGCAGCTTCGAATCCCACCAGCGGCACTGGCAATGTCGGTGGGAATGGTTGTGTGTCCGCTTTTTTTCATAAGTGTAGCCCTCGCCAGTGGAGCCTCGGCTTTGGATTCGGTGGTTGTCTAATTTCTGTGGTATTTATTAAAAAAAAGAAAAAACAATGAATTTGATTCAAATAAGGTAACTTACAAATTACAAGAGTTGTTCAAAGTGCATTTCTCAAACTTCAACAGATTTTTTTGGCACTTGCGCACAACAGAGTGTGTGGCATTAAGAATGAAATCAGGATTAACACACAAATCTTCACACGCTTCTCGAATTCTTTTAATAAACTCTTCTTTGGTATTTACAGGGGTTGCGTAGACTTTGTCCTTTAAATAGATCCAGAAAAAAATCAACCGGAGTCAAATCAGGTCAGGCTCTTGGACCTAACCAATCAATCCACCGTTCGGTGTAATTGTTGTTTAGCCACACACTGTTTACTACAGCATAATGTGCCAGAGCTCCGTTCAGTTGTAGCCAGCATTCATTTCTTAAATTAGGAGGAATATCCTCGAGATATACGAAAAAAATGATTATTTAAAAAATTATAAAATAATGGTCCATTTAGACGTGGAGGTAGGATGTGAGGTCCATATAAAGAGTGCCGTTTATAACTCCACACATTAACGTTGAAATGCCCTAGGGCGAATTGTGTGAGTCCAGAGCCCAAATTCTTAAATCATGAAAATTAATTGATCCCCTACGGCTAAAGGTAGCTTCAATCCAAATAAATTTGTTTACGAGATCGGGATCTACTTCCACAGCGTGTAAAAACCAATTACAAAAATTAATACGCCTTCCTGCATCACCTGTTTGAATGCCTTGAACTTGAACTGGTTGCATCCGAAAATGTTTTCTGTGGTCTTTTTTCAAAATACGAAGCTGTTGGGCAGCTTTTCGATTACTTAATTTATTATTGTTATTAAATCTGGCCAAATTTGTGTTTCTAAATCATTCATTTCGCAATACTTCATTTCAGAGGTGTAGCACCAGTATTGGTCAGATGATGGATGAGATCTGCGCCTATTGACGGAAGACTTCTATACACAAGCAAAAACAGACGACCGCGACGGTCTAATTTTACAATTAGTGACTGGTCCATTTTCAAACGTCGCCTGTGATAGGATGCAGGTTACCTGAAAATTATAAAAAGATGGTGTAGAGAAACCGGTGTCTTAGTTAACTCAGTTACGACTGATGCTCCTCTTCACTAAAAGAAGAGAAATGAGAACTTTAGGTCACCAGCTATGTATGAGAGATTACTGCAATTTGCAACTGAGATTAAGTACTTGGGGTGACCTTAAATAAGAAACTACCATGGGTGATACAGTTGACAGAACTATTGAAAAGTCTACAGTAACCTTTTGCTAGCTACACCATATGGTAGGCAGGAACTGGTGCCTTAACCCACAGATTCTGCATTTGTGGCATACGGCGATCGTGTGACCCCGGCTGCAACATGCTGTGGTCCGGTGGACAAGTGCACAAAAAAATGACCATTTGAAGGGTAACATGGGTTCAAAATGACTGCCTGGCTGGGGATTGCAGACGTAATGAGGACAATGCCTATAGCTGTCCTTGAGGTTCTGCTGGGCCTACCGCTGCTCCCCTAGTAGATAAAAGAGTTGGTATGGCGGTCCATCTCAGAATGCGGTATTACGGAAGCTGACGAAATAGAAGCAAAACCGCAGGTCACGCAGCAATCGCTGATGGCGGAGAAGGAAATTTCCATGTCCACCTTCAAGGTAATTGAAGAGAAAGACCAATAGAGATTAGAGAGGATGTGTACTCTCACTCTTCCAAGTAGAGAAGAATGGAAGAAAAATAAAGTACATACACCTTCCCGTAACTCTCTGCTGTGCTACATAGATGGTTTCTGTGTAGTCAACGGACCCCCCCTCGGGGGCAGGAATATACCAGAGAAGTGCAGGAGAGCTACATTCTAGGGCGGTTTTTCACGCAAAGGATTTGCCATTCTAATAGTAAGATGTCAGGAAGAAATAATAAATAGTCCGAGGCAACTAATATACATATATTCCCACAGCCACGCCAAGGGCGGATCTAAGAGCTTCCTAAGGAGGGGCACTTGACACAAATAATGAAAAATATCTAGTAAAAAAATGCCAGAAATGGTGCTTACTAGGAAAAATACCGACTTTTTGAGCCTTTTTTTGTGATAATTTTATACGTAAATACAAATAAATGAAACATCAGTAATGCCTACAAGGTACAGCTACGTTTACTTGAAATTACCTGAGGCCGCTGGTATTCATGTGTTATTTGGTGCGAGGGGGAAATAATCTTATCATTGATACAGGATTAAAATGATATATCACTATAATACTCTGAGCGAACTAAACTGTTTCAATAAGTTAGTTCCGTTACCAAAGGTAGACATGGATATCAGCGTCCTCCAGTCATTTAAAGTAGGCGTAGCTGTACGTAAATAGGATCATGACTGTTCGTAAAAATTAAAGAGGAACCTCAAAAAAGACTAATTCTCATTGAATTAAGAAACCTATGTGAATAGTTACGTTTTCGAGAAGTACCATTTTAAATAGGAATAGACCCAAATGGGAATAATTACACCCATTGCCCCAAGGGTCTAGAGCTGGAGGTAGAGGGTGGCATAAACAAGGATGATAACTAATATTATTAATAAGCACAAAGAGTACTGGATTGAAGAAAAATTTGATTTACAAAATATAATCGGTGACTTATTTTATCATTTGCTGTTATGTAATGTCAGTCAATACTGATCGGTAATAACAAGATGTTGGTCACATACATTATATGCAAACGCAAACACACACGCACACGCACTAATGTCATGGTCACGGTCACAACTCATAGTAGTCACAGTCATGGTCCTGAACATAGTCGCGGTTATGGTCACGATCATGGCCAATATAATTTTTTGGTAGACCGTAGTCAAAATTTTTTTAAATTTTTTATGAGGATTTTTTACGAATTCAATGATGGATCCTCCACTATCTCACGGACACCCTTCTATCGAGGAGAGGAGGAACTGAAAACACGACTGATTGAAGTTATTGGATAACTTGTGTTTATAAATTGAGTTGTCCTTAGACTTCGGACCTTCGTGCTTTTCTAATAAATGTTTTAAAACTCAACTTCTGACGTCATTACGGTAGGTAAAGTTACATGTAAAAACATTACATCACCAAATACAAATTACATTTTTATCCTTTCTGCTTAATAAATTTAAAAAATTATGTTTTATTTATATCATTATATCTTCTTTATGAATTCTACGTGTCCATGTGCCCATGCGCATGAGGTCCAGAGAAGTTCGAAAAGTTCGAAAAATTTCAAAATATCTAAAACTTCCAAAATAAACGTTCCAAAACGTCCAAAACTGCTGAGTTCCAAAACTTCGATAACTTCTTATCTCATAAACTTCTGAAACTCCAAAACTTCTGAAACTTACAACTCAAAACTTCCGAATTTTCCAAAACTTTAAAAACGGGCAAAACTTGCAAAACCCAAAACTTTCAGCTTCCAAAACCTCCAAGGGCGGAAAACTAGAGCTTCCAAAAACTTCGAACTTCAAAAAATAAAAGCTTACAAAATTTACAAAACAAACCCTAAAAATTTCAAAACTTCGAAAATCACCAAAACTACCAACACTTCCGAAACTTCGAAAACTAAAAACCAGAAACAAAAAGCTACAAAAACTTTCAAAATTTCGAACCTCGAAAATAAAACCAACTTCAGGAAAAACCGAAATAAGTTCGAAATAGGTTCAGAAAAAGTTCTAAAAAAGTCCAGAAAAGTTCGAAAAAGTATTAAAAGTTCAGAAGGTTAGAAAAGTTCTAAAGAAGTTCGAAAAATGTTCCAAAAAGTCAGGAAAAGTTCCAAACAGTTTTTTAAAAGTTCCAACAAATTTCGAAAATGTTCCGAAAAAAGTTAGTCCCAATAAATCCAAAGAAGTTCAGAAAAAATTCGAAAAAAAGTTTCAGTAAAGATCCAAAAATTTCGAAAAAGTTCAGAGAAGTTCCGAGAGTAACAAAAAGTTCGAAAAAAGTTCGGAAAAATTCGAAAAAAGTTCAGAAAAAGTTCGAAAAGTTCAGAACAAGTTCGAAAAAAGTTCAGAAAAAGTTCGAAAAAAAGTTCAGAAATTGTTCGGAAAAAGTTCAGAAAAAGTTCGAAAAATGTTCAGAAAGTTCGAAAACAGTTCAGAAAAAGTTCGAAAAAAGTTCAGAAAAGTTCGGGAAAAGTTCGGGAAAAGTTCAGAAAAAGTTCGGAAAAAGTTCAGAAAAAGTTCGAAAAAATTTCGAAACAAGTTCGGAAAAAGTTCAGAAAAAGTTCGAAAAGTTCGAAAAAGTTCAGAACAAGTTCGAAAAAGTTCGAAAAAGTTCAGAAATTGTTCGGAAAAAGTTCGAAAAAAGTTCGAAAAAAGTTCAGAAAAGGTTCAGAAAAAGTTCAAAAAAGGTTCGGAAAAGTTCGAAAAAAAGTTCAGAAAAAGTTCGAAAAAAGGTTCAGAAAAAGTTCAGAAAAAAGTTCGGGAAAAGTTCAGAAAATGTTCGGAAAAAGTTCAGAAAAAGTTCGAAAAAGGTCAGAAAAAAGTTCGGAAAAGTTCGGAAAATGTTCAGAAAAAAGTTCGGAAAATGTTCAGAAAAAGTTCGAAAAAAAGTTCAGAAAAAGTTCAGAAAAAGTTCGGGAAAAGTTCAGAAAATGTTCGGAAAAAGTTCAGAAAAAGTTCGAAAAAGGTCAGAAAAAGTTCGGAAAAGTTCGGAAAATGTTCAGAAAAAAGTTCGGAAAATGTTCAGAAAAAGTTCGAAAAAAGTTCAGAAAAAAGTTCGAAAAAAGTTCGAAAAAAGGTTCGAAAAAAATTTCGAAAAAAAGTTCAGAAAAAAGTTCGAAAAAAAGTTCAGGTTCAGAAAAAAGTTCGAAAAAAAGTTCAGAAAAAAGTTCGGGAAAATTTCGAAAAAAAGTTCAGAAAAGGTTCGAAAAAAGGTCAGACAAATGTTCAGTAAAGTTCGAAAAAAGTTCGGAAAATTTCGAAAAAAAGTTCGAAAAAAGGTCAGAAAAAGTTCGGAAAATGTTCGGAAAAAGTTCGAAAAAAGTTCAGAAAAAATTCAGAAAAAGTTCGGGAAAATTTCGAAAAAAAGTTCAGAAAAAAGTTCGAAAAAAGGTCAGAAAAAGTTCGGAAAATGTTCAGAAAAAGTTCGGAAAAAGTTAAGAAAAAGTTCGGAAAAAGTTCGAAAAAAGTTCAGAAAAAAGTTCGGGAAAATTTCGAAAAAAAGTTCGAAAAAAGGTTCAGAAAAAAGTTCGAAAAAAAGTTCAAAAAGTTCAGAAAAAAGTTCGAAAAAAAGTTCAGGAAAAGCGGGAAAATTTCGAAAAAAAGTTCTGAAAAGGTTCGGAAAAAAGTTCGGAAAATGTTCAGAAAAAGTTCGAAAAAAGTTCGGGAAAAGTTCGAAAAAAAGTTCAGAAAAAGTTCGAAAAGGGTTCAGAAAAAAGTTCGGAAAAAGTTCAGAAAAAAGTTCGGGAAAAGTTCAGAAAAAAGTTCAGAAAAAAGTTCGGAAAAAGTTCGAAAAAAAGTTCAGAAATAGCGGGAAAATTTCGAAAAAAAGTTCAGCAAAAGTTCGGAAAAAGTTCGGAAAAAGTTCGGAAAATGTTCAGAAAAAGTTCGGAAAAAGTTCGAAAAAAAGTTCAGAAAAAAGTTCGAAAAAAGTTCAGAAAAAGTTTGAAAAAAGTTCGAAAAAAGGTTCGAAAAAAAGTTCGAAAAAGGTTCGAAAAAAGTTCGAAAAAAGGTTCGAAAAAATGTCGAAAAAAGTTCAGAAAAAGTTCGAAAATAGTTCAAAAAGTTCAGAAAAAAGTTCGAAAAAAGTTCAGAAAAAGTTCGGGAAAATTTCGAAAAAAGTTCAGAAAAGGTTCGAAAAAAAATCAGAAAAATGTTCAGAAAAGTTCGAAAAAAGTTCAGAAAAAAGTTCGGGAAAAGTTCAGTAAAAGTTCGGAAAAAGTTCAGAAAAAGTTCGGAAAAAGTTCGAAAAAAGTTCGAAAAAAGTTCCGAAAAAGGTCAGAAAAAAGTTCGAAAACGGTCAGAAAAAGTTCGGAAAAGGTCAGAAAAAGTTCGGAAAATGTTCAGAAAAAGTTCGGAAAAAGTTCGAAAACTTCTGAAAAAAGTTCGGGAAAAGTTCGAAAAAAGTTCGGAAAAAGTTCGAAAAAAAGTTCAGAAAAGGTTCGAAAAAAAGGTTCGAAAAAAGTTCGAAAAAAGTTCAGAAAAAGGTCAGAAAAAGTTCGATGAGCGAAAAAATTCAGAAAAAGTTCGAAAAAATTCAGAAAAAAGTTCGAAAAAAGTTCGAAGTTCCGAAAAAAGTTCGGAAAATGTTCGGAAAAAGTTCAGAAAAAGTTCGGAAAAAGTTCGAAAAAAGTTCAAAAAGTTCAGAAAAAGTTCGGGAAAATTTCGAAAAACGTTCAGAAAAGTTCGAAAAAGGTCGGAAAAAGTTCGGAAAATGTTCAGAAAAGTTCGAAAAAAGTTCAGAAAAAGTTCGAAAAATGTTCGAAAAAAGTTCAAAAAAGGTTCGAAAAAATGTCGAAAAAAGTTCAGAAAAAAGTTCGGAAAAAGTTCGGAAAATGTTCAGAAAAAGTTCGGAAAAAGTTAAAAAGTTCGGAAAAAGTTCGAAAAAAAGTTCGAAAAAAGGTTCAGAAAAAGTTCGAAAAAAGTTCAGGTAAAGTTCGGGAAAATTTCGAAAAAAAGTTCTGAAACGGTTCGGAAAAAGTTCAGAAAAGGTTCGGAAAAAGTTCAGAAAAAAGTTCGAAAAGGGTTCAGAAAAAAGTTCGGAAAAAGTTCAGAAAAAGTTCGGGAAAAGTTCAGAATATGTTCGGAAAAAGTTCAGAAAAAGTTCGGAAAAAGTTCGAAAAAAGTTCAGAAAAAAGCGGGAAAATTTCGAAAAAAGTTCAGAAAAAGTTCGGAAAATGTTCAGAAAAAGTTCGGAAAGTTCGAAAAAAGTTCAGAAAAAGTTCGAAAAAAGTTCAGAAAAAGTTTGAAAAAAAGTTCGAAAAAAGTTCGTGTCGAAAAAAGTTCAGAAAAAGTTCGGAAAAAGTTCAGAAAAAAGTTCGAAAATAGTTCAAAAAGTTCAGAAAAAAGTTCGAAAAAAGTTCAGAAAAAGTTCGGGAAAATTTCGAAAAAAAGTTCAGAAAAGGTTCGAAAAAAGGTCAGAAAAATGTTCAGAAAAGTTCGAAAAAAGTTCAGAAAAAAGTTCGGGAAAAGTTCAGAAAAAGTTCGGAAAAAGTTCAGAAAAAGTTCGGAAAAAGTTGGAAAAAGTTGAAAAAAGTTCAGAAAAGGTTCGAAAAAAAGTTCGAAAAAAAGTTCAGAAAAAGGTCAGAAAAAGTTCGGAAGTTCGAAAAAATTCAGAAAAAAGTTCGAAAAAAAGTTCGAAAAGTTCAGAAAAAAGTTCGAAAAAAGTTCAGAAAAAGTTCGGGAAAATTTCGAAAAAAAGTTCAGAAAAGGTTCGAAAAAAGGTCAGAAAAATGTTCAGAAAAGTTCGAAAAAAGTTCAGAAAAAAGTTCGGGAAAAGTTCAGAAAAAGTTCGGAAAAAGTTCAGAAAAAGTTCGGAAAAAAGTTGGAAAAAGTTGAAAAAAAGTTCAGAAAAGGTTCGAAAAAAAGTTCGAAAAAAGTTCAGAAAAAGGTCAGAAAAAGTTCGGAAGTTCGAAAAAATTCAGAAAAAGTTCGAAAAAAAGTTCGAAAAGTTCAGTTCGAAAAATGTTCAGAAAATGTTCGAAAAAATTTCAGAAAAGGTTCGAAAAAAAGTGGAAAAGTTCAGAAAAAGTTAGAAAATAGTTCAGAAAAAAGATCGGAAAAAGTTCAGAAAAAGTTCGGGAAAAAGTTCTAAAAGGTTCGAGAAAAAGTTCTCTATTTGCTCTAACATATGTGGTTTTTCTCTATCTGCTCTATCATATTTTGACTAGCTCTAACTTATATGAGGTTGTTCTCTATCGGCTCTATCTGCTCTATTATGCTCTATCTGCTCTATGCTCTATCGGCTCTATGATCTATCGGCTCTATGCTCTATCTGCTCTATGCTCTATCGGCTCTATGCTCTATAGGCTCTGTATTGCAGAGCAGATAGCGCATAGAGCAGATAGAGCCGATAGACAACAACCACATATAAAGTAGAGCAAATAGAACAGTCAGAGAAAAACCCCATAAAACCCTCTATCTGCTCTATATGCTCTATCTGCTCTATAGGCTCCATTTGTTCTATGCTTTATCGGCTCTATCTGATCTATAGGCTCTATGCTCTATCTGCTGTATAGGCTCTGTATTGCAGAGCCTATAGAGCATAGAGCTGATAGAACTTAGAGCCGATAGAGAACTTTTTCCGAACTTTTTTTCGAACTTTTTCTGAACTTTTCTGAACATTTTTCGCTTTTTCTGAACTTTTTTTCGAACTTTTCTGAACTTTTTCTGAACTTTTTTCGAACTTTTTCTGAACTTTTTTCGAACTTTTTCTGAACTTTTTTCCAAATGTTTCCGCTTTTTCTGAACATTTTTCTGAACTGGTTTCGAACTTATTCTGAACTTTTTTTCGAACTTATTCTGAACTTTTTTCTGAACTTTTTTCGAACTTTTTCCGAACTATTTTCGAACTTTTTTCCGAACTTTTTTCCAAATTTTTCCGCTTTTTCTGAACATTTTTCGAACTTTTTCTGAACTTTTTTCGAACTTTCTCTGAACATTTGTCGAACTTTTTTCTGAACTTTTTTTCGAACTTTTCCGAACTTTCTCTGAACATTTGTCGAACTTTTTTCTGAACTTTTTTTCGAACTTTTTCTGAACTGTTTTCGAACTTTTTCTGAACCTTTTTCGAACTTTTTCTGAAGTTTTCGAACTTTTCTGCTTTTTTTCGAATTTTTTCTGCTTTTTTTCGAACTTTTTTCTGAACTTTTTTCGAACTGTTTCTGAACTTTTTTTCGAACTTTTTCTGAACTTTTTTCGAACTTTTTCTGAACTTTTTTCGAACTTTTTTCTGAACTTTTTTCCAAATGTTTCCGCTTTTTCTGAACATTTTTCTGAACTGGTTTCGAACTTATTCTGAACTTTTTTTCGAACTTTTTCTGAACTTTTTTCGAACTTTTTCTGAAGTTTTCGAACTTTTCTGCTTTTTTCGAATTTTTTTCTGCTTTTTTTCGAACTTTTTTCTGAACTTTTTTCGAACTGTTTCTGAACTTTTTTCGAACTTTTTCTGAACTTTTTCGAACTTTTTTCTGAACTTTTTTCGAACTTTTTCCGAACTTTTTCTGAACTTTTTCCGAACCTTTTCTGAACTGTTCGAACTTTTTTCTGAACTTTTTTTCGAACATATCTAGCTTTTTCTGAACTTTTCTGAACATTTTTCGCTTTTTCTGAACTTCGAACTTTTTCTGAACTTTTTACGAAAATTTCCCGAACTTTTTCTGCTTTTTTCGAAATTTTCCCGAACTTTTTCTGAACTTTTTTTGAACATTTTTCGCTTTTTTCGAACCTTTTTCTGAACTTAAACTTTTTTCGAACTGTTCCTGAACTTTTTTCGAACTTTTTTCACTTGTTCTGAACATTTTTCTGAACTTATTTCGAACTTTTTCTGAACTTTTTTCGAAATTTTCCCGAACTTTTTCTGAACATTTTCTGCTTTTTTTTACATTTTTCGCTTTTTTCGAAATTTTCACGAACTTTTTCTGCTCCGAACTTTTTTCTGAACATTTTTCGAAATTTTTCAGAACTTTTTCTGAACTTTTTTCGACTGAACATTTCTCGAACTTTTTTCTGAACATTTTTCGCTTTTTCTGAACTTTTTTTCGAACTTTTCTGAACTTTTTCCGAACTTTTTCTGAACATTTTTCGAACTTTTTTTTAACTTTTTCTGAACTTTTTTTCGAACTTTTTTCTGCTTTTTTCGAACTTTTTCTGATCTTTTTTTCGAACTTTTTTCTGAACTTTTTTTCGAAATTTTCCCGTTTTTCTGAACTTTTTTTTACATTTTTCGAACTTTTTTCTGAAATTTTTCGAAATTTTCACGAACTTTTTTCTGAACTTCGAACTTTTTTTGAACTTTTTTTCGAACTTTTCTGAACTCCGAACATTTTTCGAACTTTTTCTGAACTTTTTTTCGAACTTTTTCCGAACTTTTTTCGAACTTTCTCTGAACTTTTCTCGATTTTTTTCGAACTTTTTTCCGAACTTTTTTCTGAACATTTTTCGAACTTTCCTGAACTTTTTCTGAACTTTTGTCGCTCTTTCCGAACTTTTTCTGAACTTTTTTTCGAATTTTTTCTTAACTTTTTTCCGAACTTTTCTGAACTTTTTTCGATTTTTTTCGAACATTTTCCGAACTTTTTTTCGAACTTTTTCTGAACTTTTCTGAACTTTTTTTGAACTTTTCTGAACTGTTTTCGAACTTTTTCTGAACTTTTTTCGAACATATCTAGAACTTTTTCTGAACTTTTCTGAACATTTTTCGCTTTTTCTGAACTTTTTCTGCTTTTTCCGAACTTTTTTCGGACTTTTTCCGAACTTTTTTCGAACTTTTCCCGAACTTTTTTTCGAACTTTTTCTGAACTTTTTTTCGAACTTTTTCCGCTTTTTCTGAACTTTTTCCGAACTTTCTCTGAACATTTGTCGAACTTTTTCTGAACTTTTTTTCGAACTTTTTCTGAACTTTTTTCTAAACCTTTTTCGAACTTTTTCTGAACTTCCGAACTTTTTCTGAACTTTTTTCGAACTTTTTCCGAACTTTTTTCGAACATTTTTCGAACTTTTTTCTGAACTTTTTCCGGTTTTTCGAACTTTCTGAACTTTTTTTCGAACATTTACTGAACATTTCTAGAACTTTTTTGAACTTTTCTGAACATTTTTCGCTTTTTCTGAACTTCGAACTTTTTCTGCTTTTTACGAAAATTTCCCGAACTTTTTTCTGCTTTTTTTCGAAATTTTCCCGAACTTTTTCTGCTTTTTTTTGAACATTTTTCGCTTTTTTCTGAACTTTTCCTAAACTTTTTTCGAACTGTTCCTGAACTTTTTTCGAACTTTTTTCACTTTTTCTGAACTTTTTCTGCTTTTTTTTACATTTTTCGAACTTTTTTCGAAATTTTCACGAACTTTTTCTGAACTCTTCGAACTTTTTCTGAACATTTTTCGAAATTTTTCAGAACTTTTTCTGAACTTTTTTCGACTGAACATTTCTCGAACTTTTTCTGAACATTTTTCGCTTTTTTCTGAACTTTTTTCGAACTTTTCTGAACTTTTTCCGAACTTTTTTCTGAACATTTTTCGAACTTTTTTGAACTTTTTTCTGAACTTTTTTCGAACTTTTTCTGATCTTTTTTTCGAACTTTTTTCTGAACTTTTTTTCGAAATTTTCCCGAACTTTTTCTGAACTTTTTTTTACATTTTTCGAACTTTTTTCTGAACTTTTTTCGAAATTTTCACTAACTTTTTCTGAACTTCGAACTTTTTTTGAACTTTTTTTCGAACTTTTTTTCGAACTTTTTCTGAACTTTTTTCGAAATTTTTCCGAACTTTCTGAACTTTTTTCGACTGAACATTTCTCGAACTTTTTCTGAACTTTTCTGAACATTTTTCGCTTTTTCTGAACTTTTTTCGAACTTTTCTGAACTTTTTTCCGAACTTTTTCTGAACATTTTTCGAACTTTCTGAACTTTTTTTCGAACTTTTTCTGAACTTTTTTTCGAACTTTTTCTGAACTTTTTCCGAAGTTTTTCGAACTTTTTCTGAACTTTTTTCGAACAGTTACTGAACATTTCTAGAACTTTTTCTGAACTTCTGAACATTTTTCGCTTTTTCTGAACTTTTTTTCGAACTTTTTCTGAACTTTTTTCGAACTTTTTTCGGACTTTTTCCGAACGTTTTCCGAACTTTTTTTCGAACTTTTTCTGAACTTTTTTCGAACTTTTTTCCGAACTTTTTCAGAACTGTTTTTGAACTTTTTCTGAACTTTTTTTCGAATTTTTTCCGAACTCCGAACTTTTTCTGAACTTTATCCGAACTTTTTCAGAACTGTTTTCGAACTCTTTCCGAACTTTTTCTGAACTTTTTTCGATTTTTTTCGCTTTTTCTGAACTTTTTTTCGAACTTTTTCTGAACTTTTTTTCGAACTTTTTTCGGAACTTTTTTCGAACTTTTTCCGAACTTTTTTTCGAAATTTTACCGAACTTTTTCTGAACTTCTTTTTACATTTTTCGAACTTTTTTCTGAACTTTTCTCGAAATTTTCACGAACTTTTTCTGAACTTCGAACTTTTTCCAAATTTTTCCGCTTTTTCTGAACATTTTTCGAACTTTTTCTGACCTTTTTTCGAACTTTTCCGAACTTTCTCTGAACATTTGTCGCTTTTTTCGAACTTTTTCTGAACTGTTCGAACTTTTTCTGAACCTTTTTCGAACTTTTTCTGAACTTCTTTCGAACTTTTTCTGAACTTTTTTCGAACTTTTTCCGAACTTTTTTTCGAACTTCTGAACTTTTTCTGAACTTTGTTCGAACTTTTTCTGAACTTTTTTCGAACTTTCTGACCTTTTTTCGAACTTTTTCTGAACTTTTTCCGAAGTATTTCGAACCTTTTCTGAACTTTTCTGAACATTTTTCGCATTTTCTGAACTTTTCGAACTTTTTCTGAACTTTTTTTCGAACTTTTTCTGAACTTTTTTCGAACTTTTTCCGAACTTTTTTCCGAACTTTTTCAGAACTGTTTTTGAACTTTTTCTGAACTTTTTTCGAATTTTTCCGAACTCCGAACTTTTTCTGAACTTTTTTTCGAATTTTTTCCGCTTTCCGAACTTTTCCTGAACTTTTTTCGAACTTTTTCTGAACTTTTTTCGATTTTTTTTCGCTTTTTCTGAACTTTTTCCAAACCTTTTCTGACCTATTTCGAACTTTTTCCGAACTCCGAACTTTTTTCGAACTTTTTCTGAACTTTTTTCGAGATTTTCCCGAACTTTTTTGAACATTTTCGAACTTTTTTCTGAACTTTTTTCGAAATTTCCCGAATTTTCTGAACTTTTTTACGAAAATTTCCCGAACTTTTTTCTGAACTTTTTTTCGAAATTTTCCCGAACTTTTTTTGAACATTTTCGAACTTTTTTCTGCTTTTTTCGAAATTTCCCGAATTTTCTGAACTACGAAATTTTCCCGAACTTTCTGAACTTTTTTCGAAATTTTCCCGAACTTTTTTCTGAACTTTTTTTGAACATTTTTCGCTTTTTTCGAACCTTTTTCTGAACTTTTCCTAAACTTTTTTCGAACTGTTCCTGAACTTTTTTTCGAACTTTTTTCGAACTTTTTCCCGAACTTTTTCTGAACTTTTTTTTTACATTTTTCTAACTTTTTTTCGAACTTTTTTTCGAAATTTTCACGCTTTTTTCTGAACTTTTTTTCGAAATTTTTCCGAACTTCCTGAAATTTTTTTCGAAATTTTCCCGCTTTTTCTGAACTTTTTTTCGAACTTTTTCTGAACTTTTTTCGAAATTTTGCCGAACTTTTTCTGAACTTTTTTTCGAACTTTTTTTCGAAATTTTCCCGAACTTTTTTCTGAACTTTTTTTGAACATTTTTCGAACTTTTTCTGAACTTTTTTTCGAACTTTTTCTGAACTTTTTTCGAAATTTGGCCGAACTTTTTCTGAACTTTTTTTCGAACTTTTTCTGAACTTTTTTTGAACTTTTTCGAATTTTTTTCTGATATTTTTTTCGAACTTTTTCTGAACCTTTTTCGAAATTTTCCCGAACTTTTTCTGAACTTTTTTTGAACATTTGTCGAACTTTTTTCTGAACTTTTTTTCGAAATTTTCCCGAACTTCGTCTGAACTATTTTCGAACTGTTCCTGAACTTTTTTCGAACTTTTTTTTGGACTTTTTTCGAACTTTTTCTGAACTTTTTTTCAAACTTTTTCTGAACCTTTTTCGAAAATTTTCCGAACTTTTTCTGAACTTTTCGTGAACTTCAAACTTTTTTTCTGAATTTTTTTCGAACCGCTTCTGAACTTTTTTCGAACTTTTTCTGAACTTTTTTCAAAATTTTCCCGCTTTTTCTGAACTTTTTTCGAACTTTGCTCGAACTTTTTCTGAACTTTTTTCGAACTTTTCCTGAACTTTTTACTTTTTCGAACTTTTTTTCGAACTGAACTTTTTTCGAACTTTTTTCTGAACTTTTTTCTGAATTTTTTCGAACTTTTCGGAACTTTTTCTGATCTTTCTTCGAACTTTTTCGAACATTTTCTGATCACTCCAAAGTTTAGATTTTAAGTAAAGTTACAGGCGCGTAATTGTTCCTGTTAGCAACGTTCAAGAAGTTCAAAATAGTAAATAGTAATGTGTTGTCACCACACATTTTTAAACGTAAGTTCTAAATTCCCTCTCTAGAGGGCAGTAGCCTTCAGCCACTGGAAACTGCCTCACAGATGGCGCGAAAATATTAAGTAAATTTAAGAATAAGATAATAGCAGCTATTTTGGCTTAAACAACAAAAAAAAAGTAAACTGAAAATTAAACCGGTCTATGAGGCTCGGGGAAGGCGCGTCCCCTCCCTGGATCCGCGCTTGAGCCAGGCGGCTTTAAGAGCAATCTACTCTCAAGGACATCATTAACCCTATTTCAAGAGTGTGGAGACATTTTGGAAGAGCTTGCCAGACACAAAGGGGTAAGACTTATGTGCGTTCTGGGACATACCGATGTTCCAGCGAACGACAAGTCAGATGAACTGGCTTGATTAGGAACAGAGGAGCCCTGTCTTGAACCTAAACCTATTATGGATATCACAAGGAGGCAGGTCACTACGGCCTTCGGAGTGAACCTACGAGAGAATAAAGAAATTAAGTAGCGACTGCAGATAAGCCTGAAACTTTATAAGAGGGCAGGATAAATTACGGTTGGTCTGGTTATTTCACCGTAGTCGGGAAATTCATCTAATCGGAGTTCTGATAGGCCAGTGCAAATTTAACAGTCATCTATCATTTATAGGTATTGAGGAAAATCCTACCTGACAAGATCTAGGCGAAGAAACGGTCTTGGAGTACTATGAGATGCTCAGGAGACTAAAAAGAGATATCCTCAGCGACGAAATGCTTTTAAGAGAATAGATGAGCTCTCTTTCATGGACGAGATTCTCATCTTCATCAGAATATCGAGCAGGTTTGAATAAAATGCATGTGGAGTAAATGGTTGCTAAAAAATGTCATATTATGGCTTACCACGTCCCAGCTTCCCTCAACCGCTACTACTACTACTCGTACTACTATTAGTACTGTTACTGTTTGTTTACTATCCTTTTTAATGTGGTGCTGGATCCTCGGAAAATATTGATAGCAGTAGTTTCTGAAAATGTGTCGTCACAGACAAATTTAGTAAGCTAATAATAGAGTGCCAATCAGAAATATTTGAGTCGACCGATAGATTTATTGAATACAGTAAAACTGCAGGTTCCTGAGGGTCAAAATCTGAGAGGTGTTTATCTTCAGAAGTAGTTAATAATAAACATACTCATAATTGTTAAAGCATATTTTAATTGTGATTATTACATAGATAATCAGTATAATTGTAAACTGTGTATAAACACTTGACAATACTATTTATGAACATACATACAGTTTTAAAAATAAGATTTAAGTAGGTATCATTGTTTGTAAATACCTCAAGGATAAAATGTATCAAGATAAAATTAATAGAAACAGTTGATGTTATTTACAATTGGGTTTTTTTCAAATATATGTGTACTTTTGTACAAAGAATATTTTTTGTAATATTAAAAACAAATAGCTGCTCCCGATGAATATGATGGTGGTATTGATAATAAGAGAAGTCCTAGATTGTACTGGAACTATTTACAAACTACATTAAAGCCTTTGGTTCTGCTGATTATTCTGCTAGATTAGAAAAAAAGTAATGTTTGTCGTTCATTAATTATATTTTATCACACTTACTAGGTCAAAATTAAGAATACAGTATCACCTCAACTATACCCAACACTTGAGTTTCTCAAGGATCTCATATGCTAATGAAACACAACACTTATAATAGGATTCAACAACTTATTTACAATTAAGAACTGAGGCTTTTAATATGTACAAAAAATAATTTATGCCGGTTCACACAGGTGTGTAACACAAGCATTACTATGGGGATGAGCACACACGTACGCACGCACTCACGCATCAGATTTGTTTTCCTGAGGAACTCTAAAATAAAATACAATAGGTCGAGAAATGAATCTGCGTAACATTTTTAGAATTCCGAATTGTCTTCCTTGTCTGATGAATTTCTTCGACTAGTTTTTTAGATTTCTTCGAATCGTAACACTAGGACTCGAAATATTTTCTCAAGACATTACACTTGTACGTTTTGGATTTGGTCTCTTATGAACGTGAGGTGAATTTTTGTGATAACTTAAAAACGATTTCGCACATATCACAACAAAATTTAATACCCATAAACTTGTACAATTAGCATAAGTACAGAATTAATCAATCTTTAAATGGGTTTCTACTCGGTCGCATCAGATATGTGGTTCTCCTAGGCATACCCCATACCACATTGCTGCTGAAATTCTGAGGAATAGCTTCCCATTCCAAAGTCGTATCCGCCAAATCATGAAAATTTCATCCAAGAAATTCGTGTTTTGAGACGTGTTACGATTCGAAAAACTCTAAAAACGTCTCGAGCAAATTCATCAGGCATCATGGTTTTGCAATAAAAAAATGTATTCTTCCAACAGAGGTACTTATGGCCAACTACCCATTTTAGAAAGGATGTTTCAAATAACTATTGAATATTTTATAAATTCGAAGTCATTTTAAGCTGTTTTAGAAAACAGGTAGGATAACTTAAATCTTTTTTCGTTTTCACGTTTTGATTTAGCAGTGAAATAAGTTATAAATATAACAAGTTTGGTATCTAACTTTGTTTCTGAGGCATTGTACACGGTTATTCATTATAAATTACCCACCCCTTATCATCGTTATTATTGCCTATAGAAAAAAAAGTTTTAAATAAAAGTTGTGTGGTTATGACTGAATTTTGTTAAAATGCTATCAAAAGTACAGTAGCGTGCAGATTTCAGGGGATACAAAAAAATAATATATTTTTTTAAATGGGATACCCTGTATATTATACAATTTTTGGAATGATCCTTTGTTCCTGATTTTAAAAATATACCATATGTTACCCCTACCATATACCGTTTTTGAGTTATTAAATGTCGAATATCTTAGTTAAACTAGTTACTGTAAATATGGAAAAGTTAACATTATTAAAGTGAGTTATTAACATGACAATTATTATGTTTGGTAAGTGACATTTCTTTAATGAAATAATCAAAATAGTTTACAGTGAGGAAGAAAAAGTCCCAATATTTACTTGTTATATACAAAATAACAAAAATAAACGTGCAGCAAAAAGAGCATATAGGGTGTTGTATCCAAATCGTCTAAGACCATCAGTAAATATGTAAATATTTACCGAAATGTGAATAATACCTCCAGTTTTAGTAGAAAACGGCATGTAGTTCAAGCAAACCAGGAAGAACAGCTGGATATACTGCTTCATTTCGAAGGTAAGACCATCCAAATTTATTCGTGAATAGACTTTTTTGAAACATTGTATTATTTTTTAGAAAATTCTGAATGTAGTATAAATAATGCAGTCGATAAATTAGGTAAAAGTTATTCCAAAATCCAACATACGTTAAAAAATAACAGCTACAGACCATATACAATTTTACCCGAACAAGTTTTAACAAATGCTCATAAAAGGAAAAGCTGGACTTTTGTCGCCAGATGATTCAAAAGTTGGATGAAGATCCCGATTTTTTTACTAAAATATTATGGACTGATGAATCATCTTTTTCTACGGCAGTTTTTAATAGAAAAAATCGAAATCGAAAAATATTCTTTTGCAGAATTTTCCGGAAGCCGAACTTGATGATGTGATTTGGATGCAGGACGGGGCAACTCCGCATAGTGTCCTACCCGTTCGAGATCATTTAAATAATGTATTCCCAATATGGATAAGGAATAAAGGACCTATTAAATGGCCACCGGATTTGACTCCTATGGATTCATTTTTTTGGGGATTTCTAAAAGACATTGTCAATAATAATAATAATACTAATAGTATTCAAGTCATTAAAGATAGGATTCGATTAGAAATAAACAATCTGAATGTTAATAATGAAGTTATTTCCGGTGCAATTATAAATATAAGAAGACGTTATCAATTATGCATTGACAATAATGGTGGACACATCGAACATCTTTTATGACATCATTTATTTATATTTAAATTTCCTAAATAAATCTTTGCATTCCATTTTGTATAAATATTTGATTTTTTTCTTCCTCACTGTAAACCATTTTGATTATTTCAATAAAGAAATGTTACTTTTCAAACATAATAGTTGTCACTTTCATAGCTCACTTTAATAATGTTAACTTTTCCATATTTACAATAACTAGTTTAACTAAGATATTCGACGTTTAATAACTCAAAAACGGTATATGGTAGGGGCAACATATAGTATATTTTTGAAATCAGGAACAAAGGATCATTCCAAAAATTTAATAATATGCAGGGTATCCCATTTTAAAAAAAATATAATTTTTTGTATCCCCTGAAATCTGCACGCTACTGTACTTTTGATAGCATTTTAGCAAAATTCAGTCATACCACACAACTTTTATTTAAAACTTTTTTTTCTATAGGCAATAATAACGATGATAAGGGGTGGGTAATTTATAATGAATAACCCTGTACTATACGTAAACGAAAAACTTTAAAAGACCTACGTATCCTCTGTTATCCTACATTTTTTAGAATATCGACCGACTTTTTACAAATGCATATTACGATAGACATTGTGAGAGCTGCGGCTATATAAAGGGATCACACTAACATGACCTACTGCTTTCTAAACGTCGTCGGCGTCGTACAGTGGGACGAAGCCCCATTGTGCCACCCAAATCAGTCAATAGGTATTCAAGTTAAAGTTACCAGAAACTTTTTTTTTTAAATGTTTGTTTTGAAATTCTCTATCAATCTGTCGCCGGATTTTTGATTTTTAGCTTTAATTTTTTATAATTTTGATCTAAAATTAAATTTTTACTGCAAAATTCAGCAATAAAAATTAAAAATAGTTTTTTTTATTGTAATTCAAGAGAAGATATTATAAAAAGTTCTCCACATATTGCCCATTTCGATTGACACACATTTCAATGCGTGTTTGGAATGAGGTTTCTATTGTTTATAAAATTGCCGGATTGAAATTTCTAAAAGCATTTCCTTCAAATTTTGGATTGTTATTGGTGTGATGTACGCTTATTATAATACCTTTTCTTGATTTATTTGAAAAAAAACCCTCATTTTAATTGTTATTGCTGAATTGTGCAGTTACTGTTCAATAAATTGAAAATGGTCACAAATAGCCATAGGAATGTACGTACAAAAAATGTTCGCTTTCAATCCTACATCACATCATCCAAAATATACATCCATCTGAAAAAATTGAGAAAATTTAGTTCAAAAAGTTGTAAATTTAAAAATCCTTTTTGGCCACCCTGTATACTTTTAGGAAGTGAACATGGCTGAGTGTCATCACACAGATGTCTCATAACTGGTACTAACATATTTTTTTCGTAAAATCGGTAGTTGTGATTCTAATGATATTTTTAATATACACGTGTAAATGGTATAATTTCAACAAAAAAAAATCATTACATCCAAGTAGTTGGGAGAAAGTCAATAATAATACAGGAATGAAAGGAGGCCACAAAGAGGTTTCAAAAAATGTTGTAACATACATGGCATTTCATTTAAAAAAATGTTATTTGACCCTGTATAATCGTCATAGCTCTCCCTGTATACTTGAAAACAATTTTCGGTTATAGACTTTTTTGACTAGTTTATTTATGTTTTTAAATCAAGTTTCTAGTTATCATAGAACTCGCCATATCGAAGTCGGACACACTATTGCCTCACCTTGTATATCTAAGAAGGAGATCAGAAAGATTTTGGCGATGGAGCAAAAGAAGTACATGACTGAAGGGACGACTGGGCGTGGGTAAAAAGGACCATGTGTGGTCTATTTGCCAGGCCTCAGCCCCCTTCACCATCATCTAAAGACAGTTCTAGATGGAAGCGTTGCTACAGAAACAAGCAAAATATTAGAGTATTTGTAGTTTTCTGCAATTTTCAAACTAAAAGCAGTCACTGCAGTTCCAAAGGACACAGGGCAAATCCAGCGATGGGGAAATATTTCATTAAGATAAATGTAGAGAGTATACTGTGGTGGTGCATCGTCTTACTGAAGACTGTATGATGAGGATGACTAACATTCTCATCTAAACTGACTTATCGATAGTGATTTTCATAAGCCGTTAAAAGAATATTAAGCTTAGTATTATCTTCCGTTTGTGAATGACCACTTTTTGGGCATGTTACGTACATTCCCCTTTCTCCAATTTTTTTTTCAATTTTATCAACCGCGGACTGGCAAATGGGTTGGCCTTCAATGTATTAAGCGTTAAATAAACGCATACTTCCTGTTGCGTCCGAAACCTTTCCTCATACCTATAATCATCAAAATCTCGATCCTTTTTATATCTGTAAACTGTAAAGTGAATTATTGACAAATATTTTAGTACTATTAGTCACTGCTACAAAAGTGCACCGGAGTTTCTTCAGTGATATAAGGCTAAACGTCTCATTATGTCCAAAACTGTGTATCCCTTTAAATCCAATAAATGTGTTTTAATATTTTTATATATACAGAGAATTTTTTTTACATTAAGACGTAATGCATACAGCCAAATATACACACAAAGACGGATTCGATAATTAGACAATGAAACTATGAATAAATGGAAGCATTGTCAAATATACAAAATATTTAATGATATACAGGGTGGGGCAATAGTGCGTCGGACCTCGATATCTCGAGTTCTACGACAGCTAGAAATTTTTTAAAAAATTGCAAGTAAACTAGATAAAAAAGTGTATAACTGGAAATTATTTTCGAACATACAGGGCGAGCCAAGACGAAATTCCAGTACCAAGTGCCTTTTTTTTAAATGGAATGCTATGTATATTAGTACATTTTTTGAAGCCTCTTTCTGGGCTATATTCATTCCTATGTTATTATTGGCTATCTCCCAACCACTTTGATTTAATGAATTTTTTTGTTGAAATAATGCCATCTGCAGATGGATATTAAAAAAAATCACCACAGTCACAATTATGGGTTTTAAGAAAAACTTATGTGAATACCAGTTACGAGACATCTAATTAATGTTTTTGAATCATTTTTATTTCCTAAAAATGTACAGGGTGGCCAAAAATTAGTATTCAATTAAGAACTTGTTAAATTGAATTTTCTCAATTTTTTCAAATAGAACACCCTGTATATTTTTCAACGATGTGATTTAAAAATGAAATACGAACATTTTTTGTAAGTACTTCCCTATGGCTAATTGCAACCATTTTCGTTTTATTGAGCAATAATTACAACATTCAAAAATAAACTTAAAAAAAGAGGTTTCTTCAAATAACTCAGTAGAAAAAATTATAATAAATGTTCCACGTGTTGGCCATTTTGATTGACACACATCTCTATGCGCTTTTGAAATGAGGTTCCCTCTGTTCCTAAAACTGCCAGTGTGATAGATCTAAAGGCAGTTATTATTCTTTCCTTCATATTTTGTACTGTTGTTGATGTGTCTCTATAAACAATTTCCTTCACGTATCGCCATAAAAAGAAATCCATTTTTATAAGATCTGGGGATCTAGCAGGCCATTTAGTGGGTCCATTTCTTCCAATCCATTGATGAGGGTAGGTATTATTTAAGTGGTCTCCAACTGCACTTAAATAATGTGGTGGAGCACCATCTTGCTGAAACCACATCCTATTTCGAATTCTTCCAGGGAGATTTACCAATAATTGTGGCAGATAGTTTTCCAAAAAATGAAGATAAATAGCTCCAGTCAATGTACCATCAAAGAAATGTTCTCCAATAATTCCTCCCCAAACGTTTATAGACCATCTGTGTTGGTTATGAACTTGCATAAAAAAGTGAGGATTTTCCGAAGCATAATAATGGAAATTGTGCCTATTAACAAATCCATTTTTATGAAAAGTTGCCTCATCAGTGAATAAAACATTATTGAAGAAGTTGACATCAACTTGCATTTTACCTCTGGCCCAATTACAAAATTGTAGGCGCTTTTGAAAATCGTCATCAGATAATTCCTGGTGCATTTGAATATGATATGCATGCAACTTATCTGTTTTTAAGATTCGACCCACAGACCGTCTACTTATTCCTACTAATGAGGTCACTTCTCTTTGACTAACATGGGGATTCTCAACCGTTGCCAGCACCACAGAAAACTCATTTTCTTCGTTCACAACACGTTTTATTCTTTCACTTTTTTTATATTCGACATTTCCAGTTTCCAGAAATCTATCGAGAAGGTTTTGGAAGCTGCTAACATCAGGAAGCCTTCTTTCAGGATAACTTGGTGATAAATTCTATTGGCAAGTAAACAATTTCTGTCTGACAAAAGTCATGTCTACAAGTTCCGCTTTATTAAAATTCATATTGTAAAATTCCAAATATTTTAAATTCAATACAAATTGTAACTAACGATCGATAAGTGTGATAAATGCTTCTTTGTACACGACAATTTATACCAAACTAAGGTTTTATTGCTTGTCGACTAACGAAAACAGTAAAAAAATGTACAAAAAAACATTACAGTAAAGGACTGGTTAAATACTATTTACTCATTTCAATGGAAATGGTCCCACTAAATGGCATCATTTCAAAATTGCATATAAATGTGTGTCAATCAAAATGGGCAACACGTCGAACACCTATTATAAATTTTTCTAATGAATTATTTGAGGAACCTCTTTTTCTAAGTTTATTCTTGAATTTGACACTTATTAATTTATAAAACGAAAATGGTTGCAATTAGCCATAGGTAAGTACTTACAAAAAATGTTCGTTTTTCATTTCTACATCACATCGTCGAAAAATATACAGGGTGTTGCATTTGAAAAAATTGAGAAAATTCAATTAAAAAAATTCTTAATTGAAAAATAAACACATTTATTTATAAAACGAAAATGGTTGCAATTATCCATAGGAAAGTAATTACAAAAAATGTTCGTTTTTCATTTTTACATCACATCGTTGAAAAATATACAGGGTGCTCCATTTGAAAAAATTGAGAAAATTCAATTTAAAAAGTTCTTAATTGAATACTAATTTTTGGCCACCCTGTACATTTTTAGGAAATGAAAATGATTCAAAAACATTAATTAGATGTCTCGTAACTGGTATAAACATAAGTTTTTCTTAAAACCCATAATTGTGACTGTGGTGATTTTTTTAATATCCATCTGCAGATGGCATTATTTCAACAAAAAAAATTCATTACATCAAAGTGGTTGGGAGATAGCCAATAATAATATAGGAATGAATAGAGCCTAGAAAGAGGCTTCAAAAAATGTACTGATATACATAGCATTCCATTTAAAAAAAAAAGGCACTTGGTCCTGTAATTTCGTCTTGGCTCGCCCTGTATGTTCGAAAATAATTTCCAGTTATAGACTTTCTTATCTAGTTTACTTGCAATTTTTTAAAAAATTTCTAGCTATTGTAGAACTCGAGATATCGAGGTCCGACGCACTATTGCCCCACCCTGTATATAATCAAGTCGTCATACGTTGCAAAACGAGTGCATTTTTTATGTCTGTCGGTTTGTACATATTTGGCTTTTTTACTACCACAGTTATAAGTTTGTTCGAATAAACTTGTCCGTTACACATCCGGCATAGCCCATTATATTTTCAATTGGTTTAGTGTACCGAAAGTACATGAAATTTGCCAAACAAAAAAAACTAGCTAAAGAATGTGATTATACCTCGGAAACAAATAATCATAGGGGCTTATTGGAAAAAGTATTAAACGGTTTTGAATTAAATTGAAAAGAAGTTTCGTATAAATTTTTTCGATAGTAATTATAAAGTGAGATACTGTGGAGCAATTATTTCTAAAAATGATCAATCTGTCTTTTCCCTGTGAGTAAACACGACATTTTGTTGAAAAAGACATTACATGTATTACACACACAGGAATACTTAATGCAAAATTTATTTGCATTCTAGAATTTTCTATATAACGTTTAATAGCGGTCCTTACTTTTTTTAGTCATTCGGATAATCAGATAGGGAATAATTGATAAGTGTTCTCATGACATGTTAAGTACTTTTAAATTTAATTATATCAAGCTCGTGCCATATTATTAACTCATATTAGGCGGGGCCAATATTATTGTTTATTAAAGATTACTTATTGCACGTACTTAAGATTTAAAAAAATAAGTAATGATTGATTAGATAAATAAACATGATACATTTTTAAAAATGCATGGACCCCATCTAGAGGTTGTATTTTATATTCTTTATTGTAAAAAAAAAAATTATGGCTTGTAAAATCAGATTTTTCACTCACTCTCAGTTATTGTCCATAGTTTTGGAAAGTTATTTTCTAAGTTTTCGAATATACCCTCAATATATTTTTGAACATATTTAATAAAACTCATTAAAATAACTTTTCTCCTAAATTTATAATCATGTCCTACTTTTACGAGATGTACTTCTTGATGTTTTTGCAAGTTAATTTTTATATGCCTAACTTAACAAAAAAAAAAAGTTCAGCTATGAAGTTGTATTCCTTCGTCTGCTAAATTCTTGCTAAGCCAGTTAGTAAAAATTCTGCTTTCAAACATTAGTTACTACAAATCTGGAAAGGTCTTTAGGCCATGTAATTCTGCATCCTGAATAACGTACCTAGTGAGTTCTCCCTTCCATTGAGGAAGCGTTCGACATCATTCTGAAACAATTTCGAAAAACAGGATTATTAGTTTTTTATATGTCTCCGTTATCGTCGATAATACGTATAATTACTGTTAGGACAACTAAAAGAAAGTAAATTCTCTGTCACATTGTCTATATACATTTTCCCTCACCGATTAGTAGTTTCGTGAGTACTGGAATTTTCAGATCACAAATGTACATGTACCTGTGAAAGTAATGTACTCCCCCGACAAGCGTTCATTTCTTTTGCAGCTGATAGTAAAATATGTTTTCTTTAAGGATGACAAAATTATACTAGAGAGCCTCAAGATTGTTGTTATATTTATTATTATTCTATTGAAGAATAAATATAGCGGTATAGACAGCTGGAAAACAGGGTACATCCATTTAACCGCTGCTATATGTTGTATACATATAGCAGCGGTTAAATCGTCCGTATGACATTTGTAACTAGAACTTTTAAGCAAAAATTATGGTTCCAAATACATAAGTATGCCGTCTCTCTTGGGCCTTTTCTTTCACAACATGTTTTATGAAATGGGGAGAATCCATTTCGTAACATCTTGTGATACAAGATCATAGAATAAAACCTCAGACATTTTAATTTCAATTGCACATATTTTAGTACAGAGAAAATTACGTCGTCACAATTTGCGTTATGGTTGGGTTAGGTTAGGTTTTTATAAGTGCGTCTTTATGGGCTCTTTATTGCGGCCATCAGCAGGCTTATTGTGGCTCACTCCTAATTATGTTTCACCCAATAAGTTCAGTCTCTTAATGGAACTGTTAACTTTATTGGGTGAAAGTGTGCCCTTTGCCAAATATTGAGAATCGGATCCTCTCCACAGCGGGACAGGCGCATAAGACGTGGGCCTTCTCCAGAGATAAAACCACGAAACAAGTAACCATGGGCCCTAAGAAAAATACAGTTCCGGATGAGATAAAAAATTGTATTAATTTTAAAAATTACATACGCCGCCTATGGCAACGCGGCAAACGGCAAATAGACAAATTACGGCTCCACGGTTTACAAGAAAGCATTAAAAATTAATTTACGTCACACCATAACACAGAATCGAACAACAAATTAACTAAACTGTTACGACCTGGCAATAGCAATATTCCAGTAATTATCGCAAACGGCCATACTGCCTTGTCTGACAAGGACAAGGCAGATGCCATAGCACAACACCTACAGCAAACCAACAGTTCGAGGGCCAATATTATAGAGGAACAGATGGACATCGACAGACAAGCACAAAAATACCCACCCGTGTCCCTATCCCTCCTAGACAACTATCAAAAATACTAACTACACCTAAGGAACCTCAAAATATACTCAAAACTTTACCAATCCTAATAGCCCCCGGACCGGACAATATACCGAACTTACTGTACAAAGAACTGATCAAAAAAGCACTAGTACAAATGACATACCTGATAAACTCGGCGATTCGACTACAGTATTTCCCAACAGCGTGAAAAACTTCCTTTATTGTACCTTTTGTGAAACCGAACAAGTATCCTACATTAGCTACTAGCTATAGACCGATTTCATTACTAAACTCTTTAGGCAAAATTGCCGAAAAATTAATACTGAAAAACATTAATAAAATTATAAATAAAAAAGAGCTGATACCTAATATCCAGTTCGGTTTCAGAGGAGGCCACAATACCACGCTGTCGTTATGCAAGGTCATGGGTGACATAATTAGTGGATTTAATAAAAAACAGAGTACAAAAATGATACTGAAAAAGCATTCGACACTGTTTGGCATGGGGGTCTCCTGCACAAACTTCAACACCTGCACAACTTACCACCATATTTTATAACATTAATTAAATCCTATTTATCACAAAGGAAATTTGCAGTAAAAATAAACAGCACTTGTTCAGAGCAATATGACCTGAATGCAGAAGCGCCACAGGGTACTGTGCTCTCGCCCACATTATTTAACCTATACCTCACAGATCTTCCTACCCATCCTTTGACACAGACGCTGACGATACGACAATATATGTCCATTCTCAACGACAAAACTACACTACCAATAACATATTACAATAACTGGAAAATTATCATAAACGAGACAAAGACGGAAACTATATTATTTACCAAAAAAATTCACTGACATCAAGACATTTATACCGCTCAAGATCAATAATCGGGTAATCGAAGAGAAAAAGATCGTCAAATATTTAGGCCTGAACCTTGATCAAAGGGTTTCTTTTAAACCGCACGTGACAAAGACTATCAACAAGACCTACATGATACTAAACAAATTGTACCCACTGACAAACGACGATCACGATTAGACGTACGCAACAAACTGTTATTATGCAAGAATGTAATAAGACCTACTATGACCTATGGTTGCGTTGCCTGGAATAGGATGTCCGACACACAATACGGACGCCTCCAGGTAACAAAAAATAAACTACTCAGACTAATGACAAATGCAAACCGATACATAAAAATCGACGAACTGCACAGAAACACTGACATACCAATGATACGAGACTATATTACAGACACCGCCCAAAATTTCCTAAAAACCAACATTCAACATTTCACCCTCACCGCCCACATTACAGACATCCGCCACCATCACAATTACACCCATATCCATCGCTTACTCCATGAAAACCTCCCCTTTTACTTTGATCCTGACTAAAACGGACATACCACGAAAAACGACAGACATACACCCTAGATTCCTACTCCTTTCCTTATAGTTTCCCCTCTTACCCCTCCCACCCGATTCAGAATAGACACGTCACCACTCCAAACCACTGTCTCCCAATAAACTATGCTCAAATTGTTTAAAATAGGGTTTTTAGTAATTTTTCACAATTACACCCATATCCATCGCTTACTCCATGAAAACCTCCCCTTTTACTTTGATCCTGACTAAAACGGACATACCACGAAAAACGACAGACATACACCCTAGATTCCTACTCCTTTCCTTATAGTTTCCCCTCTTACCCCTCCCACCCGATTCAGAATAGACACGTCACCACTCCAAACCACTGTCTCCCAATAAACTATGCTCAAATTGTTTAAAATAGGGTTTTTAGTAATTTTTCCTGTATATTCTAATATAACTAGCTCTTTTACTATTTTAGTAAATCTAATTCTTATAAGCTGCGTGCAGTTAAAATTAATACGCAGTGTATGTTTGATTACAGGAAAGCGCCACAACCACAACAAACGAATAAAAGACGAAGTTATATCATAGGGCCTCAACATCGGCCGCCAGGACGACCGTCCGTCACTAACGGAACCCGTGACTCTGGTGATTTATTGTAATGCTGTAAATATGTAATATATTTAATGTATTAACCAACATCCATGATATTTGTATTGTATTATGTAATTTATATGAGATATATACTAATATAAAAAGGAATAGGTAATAAAGTTTTTAAATTGGAATTGATCTGCCTTCTTATCATCCTCCAGGCATAGGCGGCACTCGACGTTTTCCGCCAGGACAAGTTTATAAAGATGATAGTTTAGTCGGTAGTGCCCAGTATATAGGCCTGTTAGGGCTTTCAGGTTTACCCTGTTTAACTCTAAAAATTTCTTAACTCTTGATTTCAAAGAGTATTTTATAAACGCCTTTGAATGAACTTAATCCTGGTAACTCTTGTCAATACTGGAGAGTTTTCCTTTCAGCTCAGGACAAGATGGTCATTTTTGCAGTACTTGCAGATATTGAGGATAAGGATATCGGTTCGGGTCCGATGATTCGCGATCCTGCTCCGCGCCAATATCCATTTGGCATGATGACGGTCTCGGATGCTAGGGCCAGGCAGGACTATTGCCTTTTTACCCTAGTCATCGCTGTAGACCTGGACCGGCCTCGTGCAGGGCGGGTTAACTTACTTTACGAACGGCCCCACTCACAAATGTGAGCGGTGCCGAAGATTTCGGTCAACCTCCCTGGGTCCTGGCTGATGAACCCTGCTGGCTAGGGCCTCTTCTGGCGCTCTTCTGTCTTCGTCTTCTTTCTTCGCCAGCTTGTCACCCCCGGGGGTAGTCATCTGTCTGTCAGGGACTGTGTGGATATTCTGTGACTTGGGATTGACTGCCAGTACACAAAGTGTCAATTGACACATTGTCATCTGGATCATCGGACAAGGTGAGGATGAACTGTGTAGCTCTAGGAGGTGAAGGCCTAAGTGCTTTCTTAGCACTTTCGTCCTTCACGGAGCCAGGGGGACAACGGGCACTGGTCGGTTTACTAACCGGCGCCCGCAAGGTTTGTGGGAGGGTGGTTGGTCGTGTCATGTCTTTTCAGTGGGTTTGGTCCATCTGTAAGGAAAGGATTAGTTATACTTACCCGTTATCCAGTAACTGTACCTTCGGCCTCTTGTGCCTCGGTGCGTCGGCCGGATCATAGGAGGTGGCCTCCCTGATCAGCGGGTTCCTGTGCTCCTCAGCTAAGGTGTACAGTTTCTTCGCTCTATCCCGGATGATTTCGGCGACTGGTGTGTACTCCAGGTCCCTGAAGATGTCAGCGTTTCTAACGTACCATGGTGCGCCCACCGCTGTCCTGATGGCCACGTTTTCCACGGCTTGGATCTTCTTCAGATAGGTCTTCGCTTGGTATCCCCATGCTACGGAGGCGTAGGTCAGCTGTGGTCTGATGAGTGCTTTGACTAGCAGAAGCTTGTTCCTCAGACTGAGCCTGCTCTGGTTCCCTACCATCGGGTAGATGAGAGCTCTCGTCCGCTTGGTCTTTACCACGATGGCTTCGGTGTTCTGTCTCCATGTCAGGCCTTTATCCATGATTACGCCAAGGTACTTGACGGAATCGTGCCATTGGATGTCCTCGCCGAACATGGAGACGTGTCCTGTGGGGGTTTCCTTGCGTCCTTTCCTGAAGAGAATCGTCTGGCTATTCTCCGCGTTGACTGCGACTTTCCACTTGATACACCATTCTTCCAGAAGAGAGGCTGCCTCTTGGAGTCTTCTGGTGGCTGTTCCCGCTCTCCAGGATCTGGCCGTGACGGCCGTGTCGTCCGCGTAGAGTGCCATTGCGGTGCCTTCGGCCCTTGGGAGATCAGATGTGAAGACAGCGAACAGATGGGGTGACAGCACAGAACCTTGGGGGACTCCGGCTTCCATCGGTCGATACGTGGACACACAGTCCCTGATCTTCACTCGCATCTGTCTCTCGTGCAGGTATGATCTAACTAGTTTGACGAGTGCAATGGGATAACCCATACTCATCATTTTAGCTAGTAGACCATCGTGCCAGACCCTGTCGAAAGCCTTCGCAACGTCCAGGAGTAGTGCCGCTGTGACCTGTCTTTGGTTGAAACCTTTGGTGACTTCTTCGGTGATCCTGAGCACTTGGAGTTCCGTACTATGTCCTGTCCTGTACGCGAACTGTTCATCCGGGATGATTTGAAGCTCTTCGGTTTCCTCTTCTATTCTTCTCAAGATGACGCACTCGGCTACCTTGCTCACAGCTGAGAGTAGGCTGATGGGCCTGTAAGAGGAGGGAAAGAGTAGTTCCTTACCTGGCTTCGGGATGACTATGACGTCGGCCTTCTTCCACCTGTCCGGAAAGTATCTGAGCCTCAAGATCCCGTTGATGATATTCACCAGGGCTGCCACCCCTTTGCTGGGTAGCTTCTTGAGGGCGATGTTTCCGATCTTGTCACATCCAGGAGCTTCCTCGGCTTTAAGCTCCTTAGAATCTCCTTGACCTCCTCTGGAGTGGTCAGACGGATGTGATCATCGCCTGGCAGGCGGAGCATCCGACGCACTCTGCGTTCCACGTCATCAACCCAGTCCTCGTCCTCATCATCGAGTTGGTTTTCCCTACACTGCAGTTCCAAGCTGTCCGCGAATGCTTCGGCTTTTTCCTGGCAAGTGTAGACAATCCCATTCTCTCCGTGGATTGGGGACATTGGTTTCGGCCTGTTCCGCAGAGCACGCTGGGTGTTCCAGATGCTCCTGTCCTGTGGGTCCAGTGATTCCAGGTGACGCTGCCATCCTTCTTGACGGTATTCCTGAAGGGCAGCTTTGACTCTTCTGTTCAGCGTGTTATACGCGTGCCTGTCCTCAGGGAGTCTAGTCCTTTGGGCCCTTTTCTTCGTCCTTCGTCTGTCCGCGATCCTGCTCCTTCTCTGGACAAGGAGTAGGCTATTTCGTTACCTTCCAGACCAGAGTGATCGGGGATCCAGGCCAGAGTCAATTTGCCCCCGTTATGGTCAAGCATGTTAATCTCTGTAAACCAGAGAGTTTGGCTTTGCCCGTCCACAATGATTCCCCGTCCATAGGAAGGTGCGACAAAAATATAAAGTGAATGATACGTATGTTATTATAATTAAGACAAAAGCAATTTGGCATGATAGATATTTATTAAAATAAAAAACCATATAAGCAATATACAGTATACATGAAATGAACATTTACACATTAATGACTTAATAAATTTGGAGAAACAGGCTATTACTATGAAATACAATTATCTATTAATACTAATGAAATTTAAACAGAATTAACTTAAATTATTGTTTATAGTTTTTTTGGGTATTAAGCCACTGTCCTATAAATTACTTTAAAAAAATGTTTGTTCAATAAATATCTGCTCCAAAAGGATGACAGTAGTTGTTGTCCTATACGAAAATGTCTCACACCTAAAAAAACATTAATTTGAAAATGAAACTTAAATGTCAAACATTTTAGATAATTAATAGTTGACGTTTCGGAACACTCTCTGATTCCGTTCTCTAAACTAGGAAAATTTCTTTGATCCAAAATTGTCACTTTTAGCAATGTCAAACATGTTTATGTATTTCCATAGACACGTCAGACATTATGTTATATTGACATTTTGTCTACTTACCTCGTCTTTAATGATTGACATCCAGTTCCTACAAAATCTATTGAATAATTGGTTCAACAAAATAATGGCGGATTCTTTAAGTTTTTTCTTGTATTTATTACTTCCATTTTCCAACAATTTTGGAAAATCGCATTTAATAATGTGATTTCTATTTCACACGCGTGTTTATATATTTTTTATTTTTTTCAAATTCTTCGGTCCTAGCATAATTCTTGTGCGGTGAATTAATATCGGTGAGTCATCTAAACCTTTCAATGTACTACTCGCTGAATACAAGATTTGCACTTAGAAGAGAGAATTTAAAAAATCAAAAATACGTGAACATGCTGGGAATAGCAATCACATTGATATATCCTATGCGTGTTAGTTTTTCCCCGAATATTTAAATCAAATACCAAAAATATACATGAGTGGGAACACGCACTGATGTCTTATACACATAACAAAAAAATCTAATTACTACAATAACTTGCAAAGACAGTACGTGTAGCATGCACGTAGGCATTTACTATGTGACGTGTACGCCTACATAGCACTTAAAATACTCGAAAAGTTGGAAAAAGTTGAAAAAAATCGTTCAACAATTTAAAAAATGGAAAGTGTAAGATATCTGTAGCACAAAATTTGTTTGGGGACAATAAAGGACTAATAACTAAAACACTAAAACAAATTGTGAAGAATCTAAAAAAAAAATGCATAAAAGAAAGCATGTCATAATAGTTACACAACTACCATTCCCCCAAAATAGGTACATGTATTTATTATAAATATTATACATACCTTGCTCCTGAGTCCCTATTTGTAAAACACGCAAACAAACCCCATTTCTGAGAATAAATTAGTGAACAATTAGGTTGCACTAACGTGAGTAACTGTTGTTCGATGCATTCACTTCTGTTGACTAAAAAAGACCGAATGCAATGTTAAAATTGTAATTAATTTATAGGTCCAAGAAGCTCAGACTTAGTAGGTGTTATGTCGATAAGAAAATATGAAGAATATTGAACAAGAGATTTGAGGTGCATGTTCATTGAAAATGTTTTGCTGAAAATGACGTTCTCTATACGCTGGTGAAGTCCTAATCATTAAAACGGAAACACCCTATATATACACCACCAGATTATATAACTAGACAACCTCTGAATCCAAAGCCGAAGCTGCACAGGCGAGGGTTACATCTATGAAAAAATGTGGATACACACCATTCCCACCGACATTGCCAGTGCCGGTGGCGGGATTTGAACCCGCAGGACGATGTAGGGACTATTAGGTCACCGAGCCGAGAACTATTCAAAACTATTTCTGTTCTATTCGTTTTTAAAGAAAGCATATTGTTATGTCTTTTTTTGTGTAAACAAAAAATGATTTCTAATTTAGTTAAATTAAATTAACCTCCTTATATAGAACATTTTTTTACAAGTGTTAGTAGGTTTTAGAAAAAAATGCAGTTAACAAATCCACGGTAATTAAAATTTAAAAGAAAAGGATTCAGAGATAAGAGGAACGTTTGTGACAAATTCAAAAATGGTCGTCGTTCACATACGAAAAAGAATACTAAGTTTAATGTTCTTTGACGGTTCAAGAAACCTTGTATCAACGGAGAAAATTAAGTTATTCCATACATTTATTATAACTGTATGAAACCCACCAACTTAAAAGTTTGTAGTAATGGTAATGGTGAGGGAGGCTGACACCTGGCAAATAGCCCGCAGACGGGCCCTTTTACCAACCCCCAGCTGTCCCTTCAACCATGTGCTTCTCTTGCTCCCTCGTCGAGTCTTTCCGATTTTCTAATGATGGTGAGGATCTCACTCATTGCGAGGCAGCTCATCTCCTCCCTTAGAAGCGCCTCAGAACCGAAGATGCTATGTCTCAGAAGCCCAACCGCTTCACACTGTCCCAGGAATTGTAAGATGTTTCTTCACCACTCTCACATCCTGGACATGTAGGGCCTTCCTCAATACCTATCAATGATAGTTGCCTCCTAAGTCTGTAGTGGCCTTGCCAGAACTCCGATTAAAAGTTTCAGTCTTCCTACTCCGACCCGGTAACCAAAGTTTGTAGTAAGTAATGCTGACATTCTAGGTAATCCAGTTTTGTTTAAATGAAAGGGACGTGGCCATACAGTTTATAGTGGCGTCCGAGTCACTTATTGGGAATAATTTTTGTAACTAAAAATAGTAATTTCTCAGTAAGCGGGGATCGACTTAGCTGTTTTGAGTTAGTAGCTAGATGCGCTGAGCCATCGTTCCCCGCAACCCCACCGTGTTGAATTGCTTGAATGAAATGGATATACCTGCTCAGTAATCAAAAGTAATAAAATAATTTGACATGAAGAGTAAATATATTCATATCGAATGCCATTATGCTTCAATCAATTTTTGAAAAGTAGCAACATTTTATCACACACCACTAATAAAATATTCCTTATTCCTTATATTGTCCGGAGACATACTGTATACTAGTCCATCGTAGAAAAATACTTTCAATATTTGTTTATGAAGAAGATGAAAATGATAAGACACGCCACGCCTATCAAGTGCATTTAATTAGATACCAATTTATATATAAACCCGCCACCAGAGCAAAACATGACAAATTTGCTTTTACTTGCAAAAGCAGGTAAGTTTAT
This sequence comes from Rhamnusium bicolor, assembly GCA_029963845.1. Classification (NCBI taxonomy): domain Eukaryota; kingdom Metazoa; phylum Arthropoda; class Insecta; order Coleoptera; family Cerambycidae; genus Rhamnusium; species Rhamnusium bicolor. The sequence continues at coordinate 855,426 of JANEYF010002177.1, read as the reverse complement.
TTATTTATTTATTTATTTTTTTTACCTATTTTTTTATTTTTTTATTTTTCATTAATTTAATTGTTACATATTGTAAAAAGGTGAACTAATGAATAAAATAAGCAAGGTCTAAATAGGTGTAAGCTAGAAATATCTAACAAATAATTTTGAGCAATTGTTGCAAATTAGCAATTCTATTATAGAAAGGTTGACTCCTTGTGAAATATTGTTAAAATTATTAAAAACCAGGCAAATTTTTTTACATTTAAATGGTTCTTTTAAATGTAAACATATTTTCTTTGTTTTTAATAAAAAAATTGTTTTTTTTTTATATTCTTGAATTTTGTTTCATAACTTTTATATTTTTCGTCTATATGCTCATGGGCTTTTTGACTCTTGTTGTACTAAATTAGATTTTTAAATTAGTGTGGAATATGTTTTTTCATTACACAAACCTGTCGGTCATCATGATCATTCTTTGCCCATTTTAAACTTAAACAAATTACTTTAAAATGTGGCGGTTTTTTTCAATTTATTCATTAACGGATGACTTTTTTTACAAGATATTTAGAACTTGTTTATGTTTTTACTTTGGAAACTAAATTTGAACTGAGAATTACTGAAAAAAGTTATTTGAAACAAATGTGTTACGAGTATTTTGAAAGTGTATTTATTTTCTTTTGTAGTGTTAACTTTTTTTACGCGTCATATTAATAATACATGTCAACATACTACTATGGTTATATGATAGCATTATTAACCACCGCTTTTATACCCGCGGTTAACAAAAATATCATTTCAAACTTAACCTCTGCAAAAAAATTAATTGACACGACAATCTGTAGCAGTTAGTTTAATATTTTTCCTATAAATATACAGTGCCTCAAAAACAAAGTAAATGAATTTAAAATGTTTCTAATGTTATGTATTAACGAGCATTGGCTTGCTAAAGACGAAGTGAGTTTTGTAAATTTAGACGATTATTTTTTGGTCTCAAGTTGCTATTTTCTGCCGGAGAAAATATATGTATTCTAATATTACATAAATTGATAAAACTCTCTGTTGACCGGCATTGCGAATTAGCTTGTGTTGCCTGTGACAATTTTGTTATAATTACCTCGTATAGATCCTCAACAGGAGATATCGCAAATTCTTACAGAAACTTTCTGATGGCTTGGATTTTATTTCACAAAAAGTAAGAACGTTATAATTACTGGAGATTTTAATGTCCAATTAAAAAATCCAGACTTATTAATTTATTTAGCTCAAGTTGGTTTTGTTGCATGCATTAATTTTTGAATTCGCCTGCTTAGTTGTATTAACAACATATTCATAAATTTTCCAGTGATATTTGCATTTCGTCCGCAATTGATCCGAAATTATCTGATCACGTTGGTATAAGCCTATGTATAAAAAATTGCTAACTTTAAAAAAGATTAATCATAGACCTACTGATATAGGCCTATTCAATTTAAATACTCATCTGCAACAGATTGACCGGTTTGTCAATGATTCGGCTTTAGACCTTGATGTAAAAACTGTAATGTTTTTGGAAAAAATTACATCGGCGTTAGATACATGTTTCACCATAAAGTTCAAAATCCTACCAGTGACAAAAAAATCATTTAAATTAGTAAGTGTACTGATAACCTTCAGCAATTACGAGGGTCACTCCATTTTCTTCAAGATAGTCTTATCTTCCCAGCGATTTGAAAAAATTAATCAACACCAAAAAACATCATTTTAAAATTGAAATAGAAAAGGCAAAGAAAAACGCAAACGATAATTCCGTCGTACGTATATCTTGTTACGGCTTGAATAGAGTTAAGTGTTGTGTAGGTAATATGGAGACCTCGTACATGAACGTGCGTTCGTGTCTTACGACATGTACGTATCGTATGTCTGTCTGTAGGCACCTTATTGGAACAAAAACTAACAAAAAGCAACGTGGAATTTGTTTATTACAAACAAAAGTGAGCCTCTGAATCACAGAAATTATTTCCCCTAACGAGTTTAACAATTACTTTGGAAACATTGCTCAAAATTTAATCAATTTTTTGATCACCCACTAACATTAACTTTGAAACTTTTTTTAATAATTCCACTCCCGGACATTTGGACGGGGAATTTAATTTTGTTGAGGAATTTAATTTTGATGAGGATTTTAATTTTACTGAATTCTTATGATCAAATTCTCTACGTAATTGAAAATTTTGAAAATATTAAGAGAAGATGCTTATGATATCAACGTAAAAGTGTTAAACTGCATTAAATATTCTTATTCCTCTTACTAAACTTATTAATAATTATTAATGACTGTATTAGGAATAACAGCCTTCCAAACATTCTTAAATTGTCAAAAGTATTACCTTTGTACAAAAAAGATACTGTTGACGACCCTGCAAACTACAGACCAATTTCCATTGTGCCATTATTTGTGAAAAACTTTGAGGTACCACTCAAAATACAAATAACTAATTGTTTTGAAAGTCATGATTTATTTACTAGTAGTCGGTATGGTTTCACGTCAAAATTATCCACGACCTTAGCAATAAATTCATTGATACAAATAAATAATAAAGATTTTGAGGAGAAATTTGTACATGTACAATTTTTAGACCCAAATAAAGCCCGAGACTCCGTCTCCCATATTTTCGTGTAAAAATTTAGTTTCTATAAATTTTCGGAAAATAGCAAAAATTTAATTCTGTCATACCACTGACAGAGCACAATTTATTACTTTTAATAAAGCTAGGTCATATTTAATAGAACTTAAATTCGGCGTACCTCAACACTGTTCTAGGGCCAGTCCTTTTCCCCATTTACATGAACGACTTGCTGAGCAGCACTATCTAAATTCACTATTTTTACTGATGATACGACTATAGCTCACACCCACATAGATGTGTATGCACTATTAAATAATGCTCACAACAGTTTACCTTTAGTTCTAGACTGGTTTTTAAATAACCAATTAGTTTCCAGTAAAGATAAGAGAGTAATGATGATTTTTAGTGTACGACATCTCTCATTAGATGTCGATTATTCTAATTATGTTAAATTTTTGGTGTAGTCTTAGTAAATTTACATGAGATAAATACACAGAACTCGTCTGCAAGAAAAAGTTTTTTCTATGCAAACAAATGCTATGAGGATCATTGCTGGTTTGTCATATAGAGGTGATTGTAAGGAGTCTTTTGAAAAGACTAAATATGCTTACCCTGATTACACTCCATATGATAGTATTCATTCATAATAAAGACGCAATAAAGGCAATCTTAATATGGATTTTTTTGAGAATATGTTATCAAGGACAGAAAAATAAAACAGGCAATAAAATTCTTCAATGTTTTACCAATGGCTGTCCAAGAACTTGAATTCAAACACTTCAAAACAGCCATTACACGTTTCTTGCTGAATAATGTATTCTACAGTTTTAATGAATTCATGTCAACTGATTTTCCTCATATAATGTGATTGTCAGTTTTAGTATTAATTTATATTGTAATAATTAATAATAATTTTGTTTAAATTTATGTGTGCACCTGGCCTGTCAAAACACATTTGTGTACCTATAACTAATAAAAACCTATCTGTGTATCTATCTATCTATCTATCTACTATATCGATTGCCGATACCATACTAATGTCTAAAATAGAACTAGCTGAGTATATAGCATATTACCTTTAATTTTTATTCACTTAATTTTCAGGTTCAATATGAAATCCTTAATTATCCTTTTAATTGGATGTGTCGCACACATCAACGCCGGAGTATATACTGACCGGTTCTTGTCCCAGTATAAAAAAATCCACGACTCTGGAAATGGGTATTTCTCCAAAGAGGGAATTCCATATCATTCCATCGAAACATTGATGGTGGAAGCCCCTGATTATGGACATGAAACTACTTCCGAAGCCTACAGTTATTACGTTTGGCTAGAAGCCATGTATGGCGCTATCAATGGTGATTTCTCCTCCTTCAATAGAGCTTGGGACATATTGGAGAAATACACCATTCCCACTCATGAGGATCAGTCCTCCAACGACAATTATAACCCGTCAAGTCCAGCAACATTTGCCGAGGAAAAAGACACACCTCAAGATTACCCATCGAAAATAGACAGTGGTGTATCAGTTGGTGAGGATCCGATTTATCAAGAATTGGTTAGTGCTTATGGCAACTCGGATATATACGGCATGCATTGGCTAACAGATGTCGATAATATCTACGGCTTTGGCGACACTCCAGGTAATCAACTGTAACTTCATTTAAGAGCACCTGAAAAATGGAGCATTTATTATACCCATTAATTTGTAATATTTGGACCAGCGATTTATGATGGAATAAGTAATATTATTTTTAAGATTTTTATAATTAATCAGACTGACAAAATAATTAGGCTACTGACGTACGTTTTATTTCACTTTTAACTGTTTCAGTTCAGGTAATGTAGTCTATCATGACACTATAATAATCTTGTTAATTAAATTTTCTAAAATTGGTAATCAAGTTAATTCAATAATTCAAGTTCTATCTTACTTTTTGATTTGTTGTTTTTCATTTTTCGATAACTAAAAAAATTATTAACTATATAAACTATTAAACTTAAACTGACAATGATGTCTGTTTAGGAATGCATCTAAAAATACTTTTTCAATTCTATGTTTTTGTCACATCAACACATTTAAAGGAGCTATCAATAAAAACGTATTTATCGAATTGTATTTATAGGAGGAGGATGCGAAAACGGACCAAGTGCCAACGGACCATCATACATTAACACATTCCAGAGGGGACCTGAAGAATCTGTTTGGAGAACTATCCCTCAACCAACTTGTGATTCTTTTAAATACGGAGGCACCAACGGTTTCTTGGATCTGTTCATAGGTATGTTCTGTAGGCACTAGTACGTGATGTACACATTTTACTTGAGTACCTCGCCACTATTAACATTTGAAACGAGAAAGAAAAATACTTAAATAGAGAAAAGTTGCCTATCTTAAATGTCATTTTTATCACTGAAAATTCTCTAAATACGTGAATACAGTGTTAGAATCAAAATGAATTTAAGCTCATCAAAAAATGACTTAATATAATAAATATCAAAGATATTCCGTAAGAAGTATAATTACCTAAATACGTGAATGGTATTTAAATCCTTACAATTACACATGTTTCAATGACATATTTCACAAACGTTTAAACCCATTCTCGGTCCCCATTTTGGAAAATGTTTGGTTTTCATTCCCATTTGGGGTGTCCAGATTCCCACTGGATCATATGCTAAAATGTGAACTATTATTTATAGATGACAGTGAGTACTCTCACCAGTGGAAATATACTAATGCTCCCGATGCCGATGCCCGAGCCATACAAGCAGCCTATTGGGCCTCCAAATGGGCAGATCAAAAGGGACAGCTGGGATCCATAACGAATACTCTTTCAAAGGCCGCTAAAATGGGTGATTACTTGCGATACTCCCTATTCGACAAATATTTCAAGAAAATTGGAAACTGTGTTGGTGCAAGTCAGTGCGCTGCCGGAAAAGGCAAAGAGAGCGCTCATTACTTATTGTCCTGGTACTACGCTTGGGGCGGTTCCATGGGAGCTCAATATGGCTGGGCCTGGCGTATTGGAGATGGAGCAGCTCATTTTGGTTATCAGAATCCATTAGCCGCATACGCCTTAGCTAATGAGTCTAATCTCAAACCCAAAGGTTCGACCGCTGTTGAAGATTGGAAGAAATCTTTGGATACACAGTTAGAATTTTACAGCTACTTACAGACACCGGAAGGAGCGTTCGCTGGTGGTGCTACCAACAGCTGGAAGGGCCGATATGCTACCCCTGATTCTAACCTAACATCAAATACTTTCCATGGTATGTATGTAACAGATTTAAACATGAGATATTGATTTTAATGTGTTAGGTGTTCTGTTTAAAGATTATAATTTCATGGAACACCTGTATATTTCTGCACCATTGCATTATGTTATTCTGAATACAAAAGTTCTATTCCTCATGGTTTTTTAAAATATTCAAGTATATTTGAGGAATTGAGTTATAATGTTATACTGACGTCCTAAAATAGATACTACAAAATCACCAGTATTTTGCACAATAGATGAAATTTATGCCAGTCAAGTTCATACTCTAGAATATGACTGATTATAACATACAAATTTAGGAAATTTTTAATATATATTACACTAGTTTTCCTTCATATGAATTCCCCAAGTATATTATCACATTCCTAACAAATATGGAAAGTTATGTTAGTTCTACTAAAATCTATAATAAAAAAGAATGAAAAATAAAAATGTCAGTTTAAACTTTATGTTCTTTTGTTTTGTTTGTACGAAATTTTAGCATGTTATTGCCGGACTGAGATATTTACTGACTTACTTACTAGACTAATTATCCAAACAATATGAGTAATACTAAACCTAATAAGCATTTATAAAATTGGGAAACCATTACCAAAGCAGAGACAAATACTCGCTTGTGTTTTGTGACAGTTATACATTTTACATATTTGTTGTAGGTATGTTCTACGATTGGGAACCGGTGTATCACGATCCACCATCTAACAATTGGTACGGCATGCAAGCTTGGTCTGTAGATCGGTTGGCTCAATATTACTATGTAACAGGTGATTCAAAGGCTAAAACTCTTTTGGACAAATGGATCCCTTGGGTAGTAAATAATCTCAAATTTAGTGGCAACAAATTCCAAATTCCTAGTAATCTCGCCTGGTCAGGAACACCTGGAAATAATCTTCATGTTAGTATCTCAAGTTATAACGACGATGTGGGTACCGCCTCTTCAACTGCTCGAGCCTTGGCGTACTATGCTGCTAAAGCCAATGATAATAGCGCTAAAACCGCTGCTAAACAACTGTTGGACGTAATGTGGGAGAATTACCAAACACCTAAAGGAGTTTCTACCGAAGAGCAGCGTGAGGATTACCGTCGGTTCAACGAACCTGTTTACGTTCCCAGTGGATGGACTGGCAAATACCCCAATGGAGATCCTATTGATTCATCTGCAACTTTCCTTTCACTTCGATCGTGGTATAAGAAGGACCCAGAATTTCAGAAAGTACAATCTTACATGAATGGGGGCGGCGCGGTACCAACTTTCACTTATCATCGATTCTGGGCGCAAGCCGATGTTGCTATAGCACAAGGAGCTTATGGACTTCTTTTCAACGAATAATGGAATGAATGTATCAATAACTTTTTTCTTTGTTAAATGTTGTTAAAATATAATATATTTTCTGGCATTTTAAAATCTTCTGTTTGTTTTATTAAACAATTCTACTCCCCTTTCGACTTGACCTTCATTTTATTATTTTATATATATATTCAGATTATAGTAATCAAAATTTTATTTTATTTCAAATTAAAATGAATAAACTAATGCAATTTTTATTATACATTTGTTCGTCAATGACAGAAAAATAAAAAAAAAATAACGAAAAACTTCGTAATACTGTTGCTACGTTGTGGCTCGTGGTATTGTCGTTCTTCAGCGATCTCTGGGTGGAACTCCAATTCGCGGAAATATACTGACTGTAAGGGCACCTGCGTAAGGGGTCATGCCAAAAATCTTAATTTTAGAGATAAAAATACTGTTGTACAAGGCGCGGCGATAATGGAGAGTTTATAAGGTAAATTCTAAAATGTGCGACAAAATGGTATATCAACGTCTATCACGTGCAGAAATTTATCTTATCTCGCCTCCCTTGTAGCGGCGTTGCTGCCTGGCACACGTCACTGTTCTTCGTGAGTCGAAGTAGGGTTTTGTGTGATACCAAGTATGCGCGTTAAATATAATGAAATCACATATTTTGGCAATAAAAGTATGAAAACAAAGATGAGAGTTAAACAACTAACTAAATAATAATGACAAAAGAAACAACACTAAATTATTATTACAGTAAATAAATAGATGGGTGAATCCTGAACATTATCATACATTCTGAATCGAATACTAAATTTCTCAAGCAGCAGTTATAATTTTGTCGCCCTAACGTTGTGAAAGCTGTCAAAATATTAACAGAAGCGCAACCAAATTACAACTCGGTGTGCTACTTGACTTATGACTTTGTGGATGAAGTTTAGTTCAGCTTATGAATAGGAATAGAAACTATATAAAATATTAAAAAGTTAACTGTAGTTATTTGAGTATTGTTTTGATTTACATGTTAATATATATTATAAACATCAACTACGCATAATATAGTGTCAGCTATTGGAGATAATTTTTAAAGAGAACTATATATATTATGCTTGACTATCAAGCCTCTCCGGCGGGGGCGACTTCTTCGGGAATATTTTTCCTATATTTTTCACATAAAACTAAATTATTTCGAAGCATTAACATCATTAAATTCTAAATTAATCGTTACCTAAAAAGGTTAAATCACTTTCTTGTATCTGGTAGGAAAACGTATTTATTCGATAGCTTTTAAAACTATAAATTCTAAATCATTCATTTTGTAAAACACACGGTATTTATTAAAAATATCAAAGTTGATGAAACTGTACATGGTCTCACCATTAATCAGCTGAGAATTTAGAAAATAAATAAACAACCACAACACGCGGTGTTGCAGGAATGTTATCAAAGACAGAATCGAAAGTTTATAGTGCGAATGGTCATAATGTCCGTCATCACGCCTAGAGTCCATTCATCTAATATAAGCACATACAAAATTCTAGCATAGGAGCACGGTATTATATAAATACATTTTAGGTATTTATAATACACTACACGCCTATGTTAGAGAACTATGCACAACTGAAGGACGACAAAAGGTCACTCTGCGAGCCCAGGTAAACAATTTTTTATATGCTTATATGAATGAATGAAGTATAGTGCCGTGAATGCAAGGCTCGTTCGCTGATCACAGATGCATGGCTGACGTTTTGCTATTTGCATCACGGCTACAGAATTAAGCCACGAATTCTCTTGTAGGAAATTATACAAAAACGCGGGACAGAGTGGGTTAGGGGTCACACCTTTGGCAACCCATAGGCGATATGTTTGGTTCTTCGGAGATGTAAACTCAGAGATTGACAAGCATTCGAAGGTTTTAGCCTCCTTTCGGGTCAGAGGGCCACGGTTAATTAACGTGCTACGTATTTAGCAGAATCCGCGGTCGTTATGGGTAACCTTCCAGATGCTACGCCTGTTCTTCGGGACCTGAGATACGCCTCTCCTTACTAGTGTGTATTTATCAAAGACGAAAACCATATGTGTCTAACTTTGCCTCAGAGTTAGACCATACCTCGCACTCTGTCCTGATCTTCGACATCGCCCACCGACGCCACCCACCGCCAATTTGTATCCGAGTAATCAAAGGTCTCACGAATCCGGGGGAGCGGACCCCGCGGACTTCACAGTATGTCCGAGACTAGTTGATGATAACATTAAATAGTTTTTTGTATCACGTTGCTTTTTTTCCGTGCATTGGTTTTTTGTAAATTTTATAGCATACAATTTATTATCTAAAATTTACGAATAAAATGACAATGTCCATCAAAATACGACTCTATGTACGTGGGGTTTACGATTTTCGGTATCTTACGCTGTGGTTTCAAAATGATTAACAGGGAACTTTTAAATGAGCTAGGTATTTCACAAAGCAACATTTTAGTACGATTTGTTTAACCAATCACTTAACTGAATATTTACTCGAATAATTTTATATGGCAAGATTTGTAACTTTGTTTGTTTCATGTTCAATATAAACGTTTTGAATTATTTCAGGTCAGCTTTGAAATTAATAGTCTGTTGATAATAAATATGTCATCTGGAGGGTTGCAGTTGTTAACATTACAAAATATTACCTCTTGTAGGAAGTGCTTGATCGATCAGTTGTTAATTGGGTGGAGCCAGGGGTAAATAACCTAATATGCTTTCTCACTCAGCCGTCCGAGATTATCACTTTAGGACCTTGTCTATCGACAGAGGGTTCTTCAGTGGCTATCCTTGCGGTTCAACATTTAATGTTTATGGCCACTGCCTACATACGTGTGCTCTGGCGCACTTGACGCCTTCTCACAATCTAAATATTATGAGGTAGTCCGTTTCATTTTGATTTAAACCGTGAAGATTGAATGCATTCAGCAAGCCTAATGAATAGGACAGCTGTCTCAACGAATAATTGCAGCGTCATGTATTTCTAGGGTATTCTTTATGGCGGCATCAGGCCCGTGTGGTAATATTAAAGCATGGTTGTCTACGTCTGTCTGCCTAGCTTAGCAGAGGACGTCCAGGTAAAGTACGTGAAATAGGAAATTTCTTCTCTGAGGCATTTATCACTCCTGGTCAACTTACAAATTATGTAAATGCTATCAATATCTGTATTGAACTTACTTAACAGGTTGACTGCCATGAGTACCATATGTGGTACACATGTAGCTATCATCTGAGGCCACAGCTATTTGTAAGTGAACTGACCCTACAGGCCACGATCATTTTTACTAGCTATTTTAAATTTAGGTATACATATGAATTATTGGGGATCACTAAGTAACTTCTAGGAGTTTTTGACCAATTTTAAGGTGTGTACCTATTTTGGTACTCATGGCCTCAGAGTAGGAATTCTGATCAGGGGGCCATGATCATGAGTGCCATCTCTGGTTCACAGAAAAAACTATCCTTATTGTAGCGTTCCTCCAACTGCAGATTTCCTCGGAAGCAATATCAGGTTATACATGTGTAGTTTTGAGTAATCTTGGTAGGTGTCAGCCTATTTATAATACAGAAATTCCAATGTAATGACCGTCAAACGCGTGGTCAAACGTTTTTAATGTGAATGTAAACATGGATTCTCAAGAAGAGCGCCAATTGTTATATTTATTTGAGACTGTGGAAACAGAGAGTGAAAAGTCATCAATTTCAGAGGATACTGATAGTGATGCAGACCCAGAATATATTGTTGAAAGTGATGCATCATGTGGGGAGGAAAGCGAGAGTAATAATGAAGAATTAGATGACAGGCAACAACCAGTGCATGTGAATGCGAGCATTAGCGACAACTGGCAAGTACCTAATTGGTTAAGACTTAAAAATATAACTTATAATCCCGATTCCGAAGAAGTGGGCATAAACCCTGATTTAATAGAGACAATGTCATCTGCAAGGCCCTATGATTTATTTTGTTTATTTTTGGATGATGTGGTGGTAACTTTACTGGTGAACGATTATTTACGCAGAACAGAGTCTCCAAAAACCTAATTTAAAGAGGAGCTCTAGAATTAACAGTTGGGTACCTACAAATCCACAAGAAATGCGCAACTTTTTAGGAATTATTCTGTGGATGGGTTTAGTAAATATGCCCTCTCTTGCTCACTACCGGAGAAACACACATTTATATAATAGTAAACTGACAAACTTTATGCTGATAACTGGTATAATAGATAACTGATAACTGGTATAATAGTATAACTTTGGCAGAACAATTACTGGATAGAAAAACCTTTTTAGTCGGAACACTTTGAGCCAATAGGAAACGTCTTCCTACTGATGTAACCAAGAAAAATTAAAAAAAGGTGATGTTGTTGCAAGGCAGAATCATAATGGTGTTATGGTGTTGAAGTGGAGAGACCGGCGAGATGTCCTTGCTATAAGTACTAAGCAGTTGGATTCTATGGTGAATGTGACCCAGAGAGGAGGGGACAAAATTAAACCTCAAGCTATAGTAGAATATAATAAGGGAAAGTCCTTCATAGATGTGTCGGACCAAATGAATTTTTACAATTCGTTTTCAAGAAGGTCGTTGAAATGGTACCGCAAAGTCGCATTCGATCTTTTACTAAATGTTGCAGTTGTAAATGCCTTATCACTTTATTCCAAAGTAACAAATAGTAAAATGAAAATCACAAAATTTAAAGAATATATCGTAGAAGATATGTTAACTCAACGTGATGTTGCACAGTCTAGTATTACACACAATTTGGTAAAATTTACAAAAAGAAGCCGGTGCTGGCAATGTTATAGGGACATTGTTAAAAGACACGGAAGGAAAGTAGCACAGAGCAGAGCTGTGCAAGTACAAGTACAAATTGTACTTGGTAGCACAAGTAAATACTTTTACATGTACTTGTACTTAAGTACAATATTAACTAAAGTAATTGGTACTTGTACTTTACTAAATTTAGCGAAGGTACTTGTACTTTGTACTTGTGGTTTTTGTTCTCCTACAAGTACAAGTACTTCTATATGTACAATTACTTTTACAAATACAAGTACTTTTACAAGTACAAATACCTTCACAAGTACAAATACCCACATTTGCAAGTTGCAACTCGCAAAAGGGTTGTTCTTTGGTGCCTCTTGTTATCTGAAAGCGAAGTTAGTTGTTGTGTAAACATTGCGTGAAGTGCGTCGCGTTTATGTTTAAAAATTTATTTAATTTGCATCATTCTGTCACAAGGTATGTACAAGTTTAAAGTTTTCTAATTTTGTGTTACTTTATATTACATTACACAATACATATTTTAGGAAAGTTTGAAGTTATTATTTCGAACTGAATTTTTGTTTACAAATTAGGCTTTGAGAGTTACAATTATTTCTAGTATTCTATAATTTCTGTGACTGAAAAAAGGTCTCGACATAACGATATTTTTAAAATAATGATTTATCATATTGATTTATACCTATTTAAGTTTAGGTTAATTGTTGCTATAATCAACAATGATCAATAAAAATTATTATTACAATTCAATTTCAATTTTCATTGCAGAATGCGACAATCGAGAGGCGTTTTCATTAATTAATATATAGGTAATTTTGCTTGCACTTTCAGATAGCCACTTTGAACAATTAGTGGTAATGAAAACGAATTGTGTGTTGTTTGAGTAGAATCCAAGGGTTAAACTTTCAGATTTTTTTATTTTCCCTTTAAAATATGATTTATTTAACATTTATATTTAATATATTTTTTTCTTATATTACATTATAATTACATGAAGAAATGTTTAGTTTATGATATTTATAGAGTATTTAAAATATTTTATTCTTACAAAATGTCATAATTATATGAATAAATGTTTAATTTTACACTTTTTTAAAAAGTTTTTCCATTATTCAATATTACGGTAATTGTTAACGTACATGCTGTTTAAATGCACTTTGTACTTTTCAAAAGTACGTAAAAGTCCATTTTAAACGACATGTACTTGTACTTGTACTTAAGTACATTCTATTCGTAAAGTAATTGTACTTCCGCCAAGTACAAATTTTTTAAAAGTATTTGTACTTGTACTTAAGTACTTTTTTTTGGGTACTTTAACAGCTCTGGCACAGAGACAGTCTACGTGTGTGGACAAAATGTTTTACCTGCGTAAAATTTTTTTTGTAACACTTGTTTTTTTAATACACACGCAGCAAAATTGCAACAAAATTTGTTTCAAAATAAATAGGTATAAAGCAAAATCATTTGTCTGTAATATGCTGCATATTATATTACTTTAAAAAATATTTAGGTTAGTTGTTTGCAAAATTCTTTTTATGTTACTGTAAATTAGAATAAATCTTTTAAAGTTTTTGTGTTTTATATAGTTCAATAACGATTTCTCAAAATGTTTCAATCACTTTTTACAAGAACACTATACTATTTAGTTATAGGCTAAATTCATGGAGCTGGTCTGTGAGGCCACGACTTTCATTTTTCCATATAAAAAGCACAGTAGGAGCAACTAGTAAGGTACACAGTTCGTTTGCAATTAAAGCATACTGAGTACCAGACTTGGCGCTCATATTCCGAAATTCTTTGTTTAGACTATGTACCTCACATGGTGCTCAAATAAGTATTTGGCAATGTAAGCAAAAAGAGGCTGGCAGTCAACCTGTTAATGAGGGTATCTGAATCTGACGCTTTAAACGCAATTAAAAAAAAACTAGAAAATATATGCGTGGGACCCGACTTAATTCCTGAATATCTGATCAAAGACTGCGCAGTAATCAACTGTAAACCACTGGTTATTTTGTTTAATTTGATATTAAGTTCAGGATTTTTTCCCAATGTCTGGAAACTCCAGAATTACGCCTATTCATAAAAACGATGCTACCAACGAATTCGCTAATTACAGACCTATAGCAATCTTAAGCAATTTTTGCAAAATTTTCCAGATTATCCTACACAGTTTTATCTTGCCTCATGTTTCCAATGTATTTATACCAGATCAACAGGGTTTTATACAGGGTCAATCCACCGTATCCAATCTTATGTGCATAACGCAGTTTTGAAGTCGTTGATGGGAAGCCATGTAGATGTCATCTACATTGACTTCTCCAAAGCGTTCGATTGACTTAACCATGCTCTTTTATTGAATAGTCTTCATCAAGTTGGGCCATGTACCGTTTTTAGTAAATCTCTGCCAGTTATACCTTAGAGGATGCTTTCAATTTGTGCAATATTCCCTCAAACTTCTTGTGTTCTTCAAGAGTCAATCCTAGGACTCCTATTTTTTTTATAATATTCATTAATGACATTGCCAATGAAATGAATGTTCACTTCCTTCTGTATGTAGATGACTTAAATTATATTATAAGATCACCACCCTCTCTGATTGTGAAAGGTAACCTTAATACGCTTGATAATTGGTGTCATAACAACAACCTGCTACTCAGTGCTGCTAAGTGTACCGTAACGTCCTTTTGTCGCAAAAGAATCCTCACTCACTCGGCAATGAAGTCTTGGAGAGGCCTGATTACGTCAAGGATTTAGGAATCTACTTTGACTCCGGCCCTAATTTTTTATATCATATTGATGTATGCTTGACTGATGCATATAGAAGTCTTGGTTTTATTACGCGAACAACAAGGATTTTAAAAATGCCTCAACATTGCGTCTGTTCTTTATCACGTCAAGGCTCAAGTACGCATCAATCATATAGAGTACTATATATGCAACATACCTAACATTGCTAGAGAGAGTTCAGAGAAAATTCCTCAAATATGCTAGTTTTCTATTAGATGGCTCTGTCCTGAAAGAGGTGTACCTAACAGCAGTTTCTTGAGAAATTTGACCTGCAAAATCTCCTCATTAGACACGAACTGCATTCAGTACTGTTTCTTCATAAATTATATTAATTCATTATCTGGTAAATGTGAGTCAATTACAGCCGAGCTTAAATATTGAGTACTGAGAACCTAAAGTTAACAGCAGGCATAACAGCTTATTCTTGTTTCCTTTTGCACACACTAATCTTCTTGGAAAGTCACCATTAGGTATATCAGGTGTTAATTAATTAATTACTTACTTTAATGTTGAAAATGCATGAGATATTTTATCTTGCAGTCTCAGTGATGTCAAAAAAGTTTCATGTAACTTGTGATGCATATGTCATGTATTAGGTATCTTTGATGTTCTATATACAAGGTGTCCCATAATTAAGTACCTACCTTCAAGAGGGTGATAGAACTCGAAAAAATAAGGCAAGTTTTGTATATAAATATTTGCCTTAAATTGGTCCATAAGGTTTTTTACAATAGTGGTTTTAAAAAAAAAAACCTGGTTCACATATAGTTTTCAATCTTACTTTTTCTTTAACGTTAGTTCTTAGATATTTCGATAGAGGGCACTATTTTAATCAATTTTTATTATTAAAATACTTATTCCCTATTAGATTTTAAACTGTTGTAGTGTATGTATGTGTTAAAAAAAGCACGTTAATTTTATAATTTTTATTAGAAAGTTAATTTATTAGATACAAAAAATTTATATATCTTACATTTACTTACCCCCTTTTGACTATGTTGCAAAACTATTTTAATTTTGACTACCCTGGTTTTATTTATAAAAATGTAAGTATTATATAAAAATGACCCTCTATTTTTTACACAATTCAATTAATTAAATTTTACATAATTCTATATTATAATTCAAACTAACGTAATCCTTATTATTTTAAATAATTTCAATCTTTCTTGTAAACAAATTTTATCAAAAAATTGTTTACCAATAAGTTTTTACAAGTACATAAAAAATGGAAATAATTGTCTTCTGTATTCTTGTTTTTAAGTTTTATTAACTTATTAACATTTATATTTATGTATGTAATCACCATACTCATTTTCTTTAATTATTGTAGTCCTGTGTCTGATGATGTGAAGTAAATTTACTTGTTCACGAAACCGGTCACACCAATAAAGGAATTTTATAAGAATTTTTCTGTTTGTCTTAT
The DNA here is from genome assembly GCA_029963845.1 of Rhamnusium bicolor. Classification (NCBI taxonomy): domain Eukaryota; kingdom Metazoa; phylum Arthropoda; class Insecta; order Coleoptera; family Cerambycidae; genus Rhamnusium; species Rhamnusium bicolor. Next base: position 839,243 of record JANEYF010002177.1, on the reverse strand, counting down.
CATGAAGTTTTTATTGTTAAATACCTAAATAATATTTCTTTTACTATACTTGAAAGTAAATAATAGGGTTAAGAATTGTTTAATAAAACAAACAAAAGGGTTTAATTTAAAATGCTAAAAAATTTATTATATTAACATTTAACAAAGCATAAATTATTCACACAATTATTCGTTGAAAAGAAGTCCATAAGCTCCTTGTGCCAGAGCAACATCGGCTTGCGCCCAGAAACGATGATAAGTGAAAGTTGGTACAGCGCCGCCCCCATTCATGTAAGCTTCTACTTTGTGAAATTCTGGGTCATTCTTGTACCACGATCGGAGTGAAAGGAAAGTAGAAGAGGAGTCGATAGTGTCTCCATTGGGATATTTGCCGGTCCATCCACTTGGAACGTAAACAGGCTCGTTAAATCGACGGTAGTCTTCACGCGGCTCTTCCACTGAAACTCCTTTAGATGTTTGGTAGTTCTCCCACATTACGTCCAATAGTTGTTTGGCAGCGGTTTTAGCGCTATTGTCATTAGCTTTAGCAGCATAGTACGCCAAGGCCCTAGCAGTTGAAGAGGCGGTACCCACATCGTCGTTATAACTTGAGATACTAACGTGAAGATTATTTCCAGGTGTTCCTGACCAGGCGAGATTGCTAGGAATTTGGAATTTGTTGCCACTAAATTTAATATTGTTTACTACCCAAGGGATCCATTTGTCCAAAAGAGTTTTAGCCTTTGAATCACCTGTTACATAGTAATATTGAGCCAACCTATCTACAGACCAAGCTTGCATGCCGTACCAATTGTTAGATGGTGGATCGTGATACACCGGTTCCCAATCGTAGAACATACCTACAACAAATTTGTAAAATGTTTAACTTTTCATAAAGGACAAGCGAATATTTGTCTCTACTTTAGTAATGGTTTCTCAATTTTATAAAGGCTTATTAGGTTTAGTATTACTCATATATGTTTGGATAGTCAGTCAAGTAGCGTTGATGCATCAATTGATTAGTAGCTTTGTCGATAATTATTTAAATTTGAAGGCGCGTAATAGACATCGCTCTGAAGAATAAAGTCGTACATTATGCAATGATGTAAATGAGCCTTTTACGACAAAAACAGCTAAAATTTCATACGAACAAAACATATAAATTTGTATAAAGTTACAATTTTATTTTTCATTCTTTTTTATTATATGTTTTAGTAGATCTAGCATAACTTTCCGTATTTGTTAAGAATTGTGATAATCTACTTGGGGAATTCATATGAAAGAAAACTTATTTAACAGATATTAAAAATTCCCTAAATTTGTATGTTATAATCAGTCATATTCTAGAGTATGAACTTGGCTGGTATAAATTTCTTTTATTGTGCAAAATACTAGCGATTTTGCAGTATCTATTTTAGGATGTCAATATAACTCATTATAACTCAATTCCTCAAATATTCTTGAATATTTTAAAAAAACCACGAATAGAACTTTTGTATTCAGAATTAAATAATGCAACGGTGAAAAAATATTCAGATGTTCCATGAAATTATAATCTTTAAACAGAACACCTAACACATTAAAATCAATATCTCATGCTTAAATCTGTTACATACATACCATGGAAAGTATTTGATGTTAGGTTAGAATCAGGGGTAGCATATCGGCCTTTCCAGCTGTTGGTAGCACCACCAGCGAACGCTCCTTCCGGTGTCTGTAAGTAGCTGTAAAATTCTAACTGTGTATCCAAAGATTTCTTCCAATCTTCAACAGCGGTCGAACCTTTGGGTTTGAGATTAGACTCATTAGCTAAGGCGTATGCGGCTAATGGATTCTGATAACCAAAATGAGCTGCTCCATCTCCAATACGCCAGGCCCAGCCATATTGAGCTCCCATGGAACCGCCCCAAGCGTAGTACCAGGACAATAAGTAATGAGCACTCTCTTTGCCTTTTCCGGCAGCGCACTGACTTGCACCAACACAGTTTCCAATTTTCTTGAAATATTTGTCGAATAGGGAGTATCGCAAATAATCACCCATTTTAGCGGCCTTTGAAAGAGTGTTTGTTATGGATCCAAGCTGTCCCTTTTGATCTGCCCATTTGGAGGCCCAATAGGCTGCTTGAATGGCTCGGGCATCGGCATCGGGAGCATTAGTAAATTTCCACTGGTGAGCGTACTCACTGTCATCTACAAATATTAATTCACATTTTAGCATATGATCCAGTGGGAATCTGCATACCCCAAATGGAAATGACAACCAGAAAGTTTCCAAAATAAGGACCGAGAATCGATTTAAACGTTTGTGAAATATGTCATTGAAACATGTGAAATTGTAAGGATTTAAATACCATTCACGTATTTAGTTAATTATACTTCTTACGGAATATGTTTGATATTTATTATATTAAGTAATTTTTGATTAGCTTAAATTCATTTTGATTCTAACACTGTATTCACGTTTTTAGAGAATTTTCAGTGGTCAAAATAACGTTTAAAACAGGCAACTTTTCTTTAATTTAAGTATCTTTCTTTCTTGTTTCAAACGTCAATAGTGGCGAGAGGTACTCAAGTAAAATGTGTACATCACACACTACTGCCACAAACAAATTACAGAACATACCTATGAACAGATCCAAGAAACCGTTGGTGCCTCCGTATTTAAATGAATCACAAGTTGGTTGAGGAACAGTTCTCCAAACAGATTCTTCAGGTCCCCTCTGGAATGTGTTAATGTATGATGGTCCGCTGGCACTTGGTCCGTTTTCGCATCCTCCTCCTATAAATTACAATTCGATAAATACGTTTTTATTGACAGCTCCTTTAAATGTGTTGGTGTGACAACAACATACAAATGAAAAAGTATTTTTTAGATGCATTCTTAAACAGACATAATTATCAGTTTAAGTTTAATAGTTTATATAGTTAATAAATTTTCAGTTATAAAGAAATGCAAAACAACAATTCAAAAAGTGAGATAGAATTTTTCATTCTTTGTTTATATTTACAGGGTATCTGAGAAATTTGAAAATTAGCAAAATTTTCAAAATAGGACATCAATTTTACCCAAGACAGGGAAAGAAATATTAATTATCTTGTTATCTTGGGAAAATATATACAGAACTGTATAACATAACTCTGAAACTATTGTCAAATAATCTATTTGAATAAGAAACAATATGTCATTTACAATAGACAAATTAATGACCAATTATTGAATTAACTTGATATCCAATTTTAGTTAATTAACAAGCTTAATATAGTGTCATGATAGACTGCATTACTGGAACTTAAATGGTTAAAAGTGAAATAAAACGTACGTCAGTAGCCTAATAATTTTGTCAGTCTGATTAATTATAAAAATCTTAAAAATACTTTTACTTATTCTATCATAAATCGCTGGTCCAAATATTACAAATAATAATGGGTATAATAAGTGCTCCATTTGCAGGTGCTCTTAAATGTAGTCACAGTTCATTACCTGGAGTGTCGCCAAAGCCGTAGACATTGTCGACATCTGTTAGCCAATGCATGCCGTATATATCCGAGTTGCCGTAAGCACTAACCAGTTCTTGATAAATCGGATCTTCACCAACTGATACACCACTGTCTATTTTCGATGGGTAATCTTGAGGTGTGTCTTTTCCTCGGCAAATGTTGCTGGACTTGACGGGTTATAATTATCGTTGGAAGACTGATCCTCATGAGTGGGAATGGTGTATTTCTCCAATATATCCCAAGCTTTATTGAAGGAGGAGAAATCACCATTGATAGCACCATACATGGCTTCTAGCCAAACGTAATAACTGTAGGCTTCGGAGGTAGTTTCATGTCCATGATCAGGGGCTTCCACCATCAACGTTTCGACGGAATGATATGGAATTCCCTCTTTGGAGAAATACCCGTTTCCTGAGTCGTGGATTTTTTTGTATTGGGACAGGAACCGGTCAGTATACACACCGGCCTGGATGTGTACGACACATGCGATTAAAACAAGAATTAACGATTTCATGTTGGATCTGAAAATTAAGTGAATAAAAATTATAGCTAACAGACTGGAGACAGAATACAAGACTTAGGAGTGAGAGGCAAGTAACCTTACCACTCGGTCACGGAATAATATATCTTCTTAAAAGTGATTTATAAATTTATATTGGTTACTTGGTGAAAACGCAACATTAACCAATTTAATACCTCAATAATAGACAAATTTTTAGGAGAGAAAAATAAAATTAAATTGACCCTGGTTGGCCGCTTTAAAATTGTAACTGTTTAAAAAGTTGTGGTACAACTAATTCGTTACCTAAGAGTATTGTGTTGATTTAAAACTTTTGAACTGTTATATATAACTCCGTATTGTAGCGTATATATCCATAAGTATAATATTTTTTTTTCTGCAACTGTCTACAAAATTAACTGTTTTTGGTCAATTTTTATGATGGAAAATATATATTTAGCCCGGTAAAGTAACATAAGGGATCGGTAAAACCTTTACCGATCCCTTATGTCATTTTTGGTTGACAAAACAGTAGCTGATGACAATTAAAAGTGATTAAAATCCAGTTTTCATTGAATGTAAGCATCTGACATCTATCTATCAGTTGAATTTTATGAATTTTTTTAAAGTTAAAAGTTTTTTTGAGACTAGCAAGAACGGTTGTAGAAAAAAATATTGTGGTAAAGAATCACTTTCCGGTATTGTTATGTAAACTATATAAGGTATAACAATATACTCCCGTATAAAACAATATTTTCAAGTTTATTAATTTTTTCAATATTTATATTACCTACTTAATAATATATTCATATTTATTTTAAAAAATCTGACATTTTAATTGCTTCGTATTTATGCATTTCTAGAAAAAGAAAATTAATTATTGGGTATTACATAAACATCCTTTCAAACCTAACATGATAATAATAAATACACATAGTTTTTTGTATTTTATACTGTGATTCTTATTTGAATTCGCTAGTATAAAAGTTTTAGGTAGATAATAAATCAAGACAATACTTCAAATACAATTTATCGTAGAAACGATATATTTTGTGAGTCAATTTTTTTTTAGTCTCAATATTTTAAGTTTCAAATGCTAAGAAAATTGTTATTTAGTCCAATGCAATCTTCCAGATTGAGTATTGAGTAGTTGTTTTAATAGTTTCTACGATAAAAGGCATTTAAAATGTTGTGTTTGATTTATCAACTTTTATGCTAACGCTAGAATGACATTATAAAATATAAAAAATGCTAGGTATTTATTATTGTTATCATGTTAGGTTTAATAGGATGCTTACGTAATACCAAATAATTTTTTTTACTATTTTTTCTAGATTTCATATTTATTTCCTTTTTGAAAAATTTAGTCCATATAAAGTAAGATATTTTCATTGATCTGAGGTGAAAGTGAAAATGCTTATATTTTGAAAATATCTATTTTTATGTCTTTTTTGGCACCGAAAAAATGTATTACATAGGGCTACAAAATAGTTATTTCAACTTGATGATAAAATTTTTCATAATTATGTCAATAAGCGCAAACTAGGAAATCAAAAATTTTTTGGAACATCGACAAGATGATATTTCTCTTATTCTATTGTGATTCCTGTTTTAGCATTTTTGTTTCCGCATTTGTTTTAAAACATTTTAAAAGCACACAAATATGGAAAACAATAATTATGTATAAGATAAATCAGATAATTTATCTGCTATAATTTTACAATAATAAACAAACGAAAACTGAGGTTATGGTCAAATGTTAAATTTGATACTAACTGAAACATTATGAAATACCCTAAAAATAACTACATTTAGCGCTCAATTTGAATTTGCGCTTAGTGACGTTACGAACGTTTGATTTGATTAATTTTTAGTTTAAATGAAAAGAAAAAAGTAAGAAAATACTCGATCTTTTATTTTTATCATTAGTTTACAAATTTTAAATAAGAAAAATTGGAAAAATGACCCATTTTATACATATATAGCCTCCAACCAAAGAAGACCAAATATATATAATTAAAAATATTGAAGTATATAAACAAAATTGCTATAATTATAAAATAACTGGTAATATTTTATGTATCATTAGGAACACGTGTCAAAAAATTTAACATTCAGGTGTTTATAAAAGAAAAAATACAACAAGAATACTCGTAATACATTTGTTTCCAATAATTTCAAATGTATTCGTAATTTGGTGAATTTCACTCAAATTGTATCAACGGTGTTATATCATAGGGGACCAAACGCCAATATCATAAGTGTGTATAATCATAGCGATTATACACACTTATGATATAATGTCCTCGATATGATGTATAATAGATTTGATAATTTTCATCTGTTGGTCAAAACTACATATTTTGAAATTTTAAAATAGTGCCTTTTTGGACACTTTTATTTATTGTTCTCCATTTTTTTATATTATAAAATAAATAACTTAATATTAAAGAAAAAAATAGGTAAAAATAAATAAATTAATAAGTAAATACTTAGTCTTACCTGCTTTTATGGGTAAAAGCAAATTTGACATGTTTGTGTCCGGACGGGTTTTTATATAAACTGATATCTAACTTGATGCACTTGACTGACGTCGTTTATCTCTTAATCAAATAATCGAGGATGTTTTTCCACGGTGGACCAATATACAGTATCTCCAAAACATGAAACATGTGAACATTTTATTATTGATATTGTTCTCTTTTTGAAAAAAATAATTTTCGTTAGATGTTCTCAAATTAGGAATGACACTGAATAGTACCATCTACTAGGTGGAGAAAAAGGATAAAACAGATTTTATGTATGTTATGTTTACTTCAACTTTTTCATGACACTTGTTAGTTTATATCAAGTTCTCTTATTAATTTTAATTTATTTATTTATTTATTTATTTATTTATGTAGGGTGGTGACCCACAGTACAGAACCAGTTTCGGGGTGGAAAGTAACAGTAATTAGAGTTAAAATAACAATATGACGCAACTACACATGATACATATATTAAAAATAAACATTTACATAGGAAAAAATTCACTTCATATTTGCAATATTTGAATGAAATATATCAAGTTTGTCTTGGATAGATATATTACTCGCACATAAAATACAAAGGTGACAATTTGGGAATATTAGTTCGTGGAATACGAAGATAAAATGTTTAAAGGTGACGTGTTTTAAATTTTAACATTTAAAGTATTAGGGCAGTCGACTAAATTATTAATTATTTTATGTAAAAACAGTAGAGTACAAAGTTGTCTGCAGTCTTGCAAACTAAGGAAAGAAAATCTTTTAGCAACTGCTCATTTGGGAAACCAACTGGCAGGTGCACATTATCAATTTTATGTGACACAAATGAAGAACGGCATTGAATATTCTCAATGCTATTACAATATTTATTATATCCAGAATTCTAAATAAGTGAGCCGTATTGTAGCCTGGATTTAACGAATGCAATATAAAGCATATTCAAGAATTGAATTTAATCAAAACCAGATGAATTCTGATTACGAAACTCAGCCTTGTATATGCCGACAATACAATACTTTCAACGAGTTTGTTAAAAGTCAGTTTTGAATCAAATAAAATGTCCAATCCTGTAAATATATCTAGTCTGTTTAAGACGGTACTGTTTAGGTGATAACTAAATTGTAACATGATTCTTTCTACTGAATGATAAGACATTACATTTAGAAATGCTGAAAGGCAATTTATTCAAAACGCACCAATCATTAATAATATTTAAGTTTTTTTGAAGCAATTCAGAGTCATAGTTGTTATCAACAGTACAAAATAATCTTATGTCATTAGTATATAGTAAGTAGTTATCTTCCACAAAAGTAACTATATCATTAATAAACAAAATAAATAATAAGTCCCCAATATCGGTCCCTGAGGCACTCCAGATGTAATCAAATATTGATCAAACTTGAGCCATGGTATTCTACAAATTGATTTCTGTCTGTTGAATAAGAAGATAGCAAAAAAATAAAAAATCCGAAAAACCAAATGATTTTAAGGCATTGAGAAAAATACCGTAGTTAAGTCGTCAAGGACCTTAGAAAAATCTGTATATATTACATCCACTTTTACATTTTAGATCAAGCAAAAGTAATTCAAGATGATGTCGGTAGGAACGGTTAGTAATGGAGAATGCCACACACACACACACACACACACACACATATATATATATATATATATATATATATATATATATATATATATATATATATATATATATATATATATATATATATATATATATATATATATATATATATATATATATATATATATATATATATATATATATATATATATATATATATATATATATATATATATATATATATATATATATATAAATATAACTCGAACTGAAAAAAAATTTTTTTTTCAGTTCGAGTTACCAGAAGCCGCAGTAAGCAGTTATCTGTTAGAACCTGAAGATGGCAGATGAGATTCTGCCGAAACGTCGTTCAGACAACCACGGTCCCTCTCGGGGCCTATCACCTACGCGGGAGTATACCCGGAAAACGAATTTAACATTCACCACCCGCGAAAACCTGAAAAACAACATATATATATATATATATATATATCGCTCTAAACACTTTACTAAAGAAGTAATTACTATATTTTTTAAATAATATGTAGTCACGTATCTCTATTGTATCTGTCAGCAGCGCAGTCTATTATATTTTAAATGAGGAAGAAGAAGTAAATAAAACATAACATAATTAACCATTCTGTTAGTGTTTAATGGATGTGACGGCCGTTTTTATTTCTTGTTTAAGCTATATAACAAACCAAATCAAAATGAGCATAAGAACATGTCTTGTATCATGTTGTGAAAATAATAAACGCCTTACACCAACAAAAAATTTCTAACCTGTACCCAAAATACCAAATCAGGAACTTATGGCGTAATGCTGTCTTGGTCCCCTAAAAATATTGACTTTAATACCTTTAAAAATGTGCAATACTGTTCTATAACTACTATAAATATAATATTCAATATAAACTATATTACACATTTTTATAAAATGTTATTTATCGAAGATTTTTCTGCCCTCTTGTCTCAACACTAGTACAATTTTTATTTGTCGAATAAAAATTTAAAATCATATTTAATCCACAGATGGTGGGTTATTTGAATTAGTTTTTTCTTATCCTGGTTCCATTATAACCAAAAATTAAATATATACATAAAGATGCGACACTCTGAGAGATATAGATATCCTACCAATTTAAAAGCCAATAAAGAGCTATCTGTGAGTGCAGCATTGGGGTATGTCTCTGATTGATGAAATCACACACCACAATTTACTATTAGGGACAAAATACATAATGGATATTTCTCATTATGAATGTTGCTCTCAAAATTCGCCACCTTCCTACCTTTTTAAACGGACGAGGTCACTGAAGAGAGTAGCGAGAGATCAAAGGAATGCCGACGGAGTGTCGTATCTTTATTAATCTTTGCCTATACCAAACATTTCCTGGTAATCTCTTAAAATAAGACCACAATATAGTGCATTAGTTTAATAAAATCATAATATAATTCATCCCTACCGGTGTCATAGATTTATTTGGTCTGTGTCGACATGACGGATGGATATTGCATTAGTTCACAAGAAAACACCAGAAGGCGATTGGTTTTCAGTTTGCTATGTGAGCCTTCTAATAACATCCAATCTATAGAAAAAATTTATACAAATATTTTGGTAGAAAATTTAATTTCTTTTAATTGTAATAGTTATTGTGCCAAACTCAAAGGTAATTGATATGTAGTAAATAAAAACGAAATTTTTCGCGTTATATTGAAGCGCTTTCCAGCTTTGTCAGAAATAAAATTTCAAAATAGATACTTGTAACTAGACCGTAAAAACGCAAATATGTCTAGGTATTTAACTCTGAAAAATAACCACTGACGTAGTTTTCCACAAAACACCAGACAACAGTTATGGTGTTTTGGTGTTTCGTGGAAAGCTATGTCAGTGTTAACTTCATATAAAATGTTCCAACCCACTTCAGGTCTACGAAGGCGTAGAAGGGCCACCTAATTATTTTTTTGACATTCCGACTTTAATCTCGGAATTCCGACATTAATCTAGGAATTCCGACTTTAATCTCGGATTCCGACTTTAATCTCGGAATTCCGACTTTAATCTCAGAATTCCGACTTTAAACTCGGAATTCCGACTTTAATATCGGAATTCCGACTTTAACCTCGGAATTTCGACTTTAAACTCGGAATTCCGAGCATAGTTCACATTAAAAACAAACATTTTGAAAACATGCTTGCTAAGGGGTTCATTCAGGGGTAAGCAATACTCATTAACCTCCCCTTTTTTTTTAGTGGTACGCCCATGATTTTTTTGATACATGTATATTATAAGAAATTTAATTATACAACTTTTTTGTATATAACGTTTTTTTGATTTGAGTAACCATCCTTAAAATAAACTTGAAAAAGCTGAAACCATGGCATGCTAAATAATGAAATGGAAGCCATTTCGAGCATCTATGTAAATAATATTTAAAAATAAATAAACAGCTCTTTTTGATAAATGAAAGATCAAAAAAAAAACTTAAAAATAAAATGAATTAAAATAAGACATTTTATTAAAACTTTATTTCAAAAGGTGCTCGAAAGGGCTCTCATTTCTTTATTTAGCATGACTTGGTGTGAGCATTTTCAGCTTTATCTTAAAAATGGTTATTCAACCAACAAAATCGAAGACACAAGAAAGTTATACAGGGTGATTGGTTATACCCCTTCTAACTCCATTATTTTTGAATTCAGAAAAAAAGTTTCAAATAAGTTATACAAGCTGATTTGGGGTTTTCAATCGTGCAACAGAAATTTATAAAGGGTGTTTTTTTTAGAACATCCTGTATATTGTTAGATTTTCAAAATCTACTACTTCTTGCGCTTTCGGTGATATATATATATATATATATATATATATATATATATATATATATATATATATATATATATATATATATATATATATATATATATATATATATATATATATATATATATTATATTGTACGTATACGACTTGTTCTAAAGCCACATACGCACTAGGGGTGTAGCAGATGATAGTGAAAGAGCAGGAATTACGAAAATATAACATTTATTTACATAAAAGTTTAACAATGTAAAGAGAGAGTCCCTAACTAAACTTATTCTAATTATAATAATTGGTACTTACATTATTTTTAATAATTAAAATGCCATAGAAAAATATCAGAAGGCCAAATTTACTTACAAACCCGTTCAGTGGTTTTTTGGTTTTTGAGTTAGGTGTCACTTTTGCAGTCCTGCCTTAAGAGGAACCAGCAAAAATTACATATTTAAGCGTAATTGAATTTAATATATTAGCATATGAAAATGTTAAACATAACAATTTAAAAACTATTTAATTTCATAAATCTTGAACAATTTGAGAAGAAAAAATACATTTAAAAAATAATTCTTAACTACTTATATCTCACGTCGACGATTCAAATGTTCTATGTGACCACCATGTTCTTGGACACAATTAATAATGGGTTTTGTTAAGTTATTGTTTATATAAATTTTATTATCAAAAAAATCCCATAGCAACGTATTTAGCAACTAATAATGTGCAGTATATTCTTCTACAATTGAAGGAAAAACTGAACTGAACTGTTACATTGAAGAAAGTCGGAATTCCGAGATTAAAGTCGGAATTCCGAGATTAAAGTCGGAATTCCGAGATTAAAGTCGGAATTCCGAGATTAAAGTCGGAATTCCGAGATTAAAGTCGGAATTCCGAGATTAAAGTTGGAATTCCGAGATTAAAGTCGGAATTCCGAGATTATAGTCGGAATTTCGAGATTAAAGTCGGAATTTCAAAAACAATAATAAGGTGGCCCTTCTACGCCTTCGTACAGATCTGAAATATTATTTTACTAAAATTCAATTTTTACCATGAATTAAAATATCTATACTCTGTTCAGTTAAACTTCGCAGCGTTAGCCAGGATAGAGAACAAAATGCGCGCTGATTCTTGGTGGCGGCAGGCAGATGTACACAAGTGCAAAGTTCCTATAGCGGTACGTTTTCATATTTTATTTCATAAGCACGTTTCATTCACTTATGTCCAACTGAACACTGCAAAGTTTAAGTTAATAGAGTTTAGAAAAAGTTGGCTCTGCCTATCGATCATTTTTTGTAAACATGAATTCTACTTTCACAGACGTGCTAGAACAAATCGGACTTATTTAAAATTTAGAAGGTTCGAATTTAAGCTATTTTAATGCGTTTTTCGTTAAATATGCTGAAAATATTTTCAAAAACTTAAAAAATAGCATAACTTTATAGTTTTCCTGCTTGTATTAGGTACTTTTGTAAAAACTATTGAAAATAACTGACAATAAGAGAAATGCCTTTATGGGCCATAAAATAAAGCAAAAAATAATAAAGGTCTATGTTTCGGACACAATATTGCCAATTCTTTCATACATTTTTTAAATTTTTAAAAATTTCCATTAAAAGAAATAAAATGTATCACGTTTATCTATCTAATTAATCATTATTTATATCTAAAAATCTTAAGTACTATAAGCAGACCCGCCTAATATTAGTTAATAATATGGCACGAGTCTGATATACTTAACTACAAAAATACTTAACATGATGTGGTGTACTTATGATGAGTTATTTACTTATCTAGAAAAAATAAAGATTGTTGTAAATGTTATGTTTGAAATGGGACAAGCTACTTCTTTATAAGAATTTTAGAAAGATTTTCCGCCCTGCAAATTAATTTTGCATAGAGCCGTCGTATGCATAGGGGAATGGGAGTGCCCCTAGAAATTTAAATTACCCACAAACATGCAGAATGCTTATTGCGCAATTTAGAATTTTGAATTGGCAGGTCAAATAATGAGCGCTCAAAAAAAACGTCGTTGCCCATGCAAATGAAAATGAACGGCTTAGATTGGTTTCTATTAAGCTGATCTATAATGCATCATATTGCCACCTATCAAAATGGTTAACAGACGAGTTCGAAAGTTTACCAATTGCGCCATCTACTGTGAAAAACATTCAGATACAAAAAGGTGAAGTTTTGATCTCCTTTGACGTTTGTTAATTTTTTTTCAAGTGTTCTGATAACACAGACCTTGGACTACCTTGACGGTTTACTGGAAAACAATCTCAGTCAAGATAGTAAAAGAATATTTTCACTCGCTAAATCTTGCACGAAATAAAATTCAATGATAATTTCTTCGAACAACATGAAGGAACAGCAATGGGTAACTCTTTATACCATTCATCTGTTCATGAACAGATTCGAAGCAGAAGCAAAAGAAAAATTCGAGTATTTCCCCAAGGTTTTGCCTAGGTATTGCCACATGTATAAACATGTACTTACTCACCTAAATTTTCTAAGGAGTATGGTGTAGCTACTTGCTTGCAGCAGCTTTTCGTCGGTAAGAGCAGTCGTGAGTAAGGAGGGTTAAAATTTTAAATAAAAATATGGTAGTAACTAAGGGCGCCACGTAACTTAAAAAATGATAAAGTTTCTTAGTCTTGTCAAAGTTATGGAATACAAAACTTTGTTCCTGTTTGTTGTTAAAAAAAACTATATAAAACTATACATGTATAAAAGGAAGGTCATGTTGATTAAACGTGAATGAGTTAAATAAAAAAATTGATAAAAAAAATTTCATATAATCTGTTGACAAAAATTGCTATTTGACACTGGTGTTTTCCACAAACAAAAAAGTGGTTAATTAAATAAATATGCTTTAGACATCCCCATAGTACTATGTGTCTGCTCTTCAGCTCACATAAGCGATTGGTAATATTAATCTTATATTATAAGTATCATGCGCTATGGCAGAGTAATTAAAATGTCCAAGTAATAAAATAAAAAAAAAATAATTAAAGATCTGGCCTTTCACTTTAGAGGATCCTCCTCTCTCTCTCTCTCTCTCTCTCTCTCTCTCTCTCTCTCCCCCTCTCTCTCCCTCTCTCTCTCGATAGAGTTTCTATATGCGGGTTAGCAATGGAAGTCAAAGTAGTCAGTCCTATCTTTTGTTCTCCTAGTGTATACTAGTTCATAAAAAAAACAAATCCTCTTATGGAAGGGTAAAATTCTACACTCTAAAAGTTCAGCTTATACGCCCATAACTTAGAACTGTTACCTAGAACTGTAACCTAGAACGGTAACCTAGAACGGTAAGATAGAACGGTAACCTAGAACCCTTCTTCTGAAGGGTTGTTACAAAAGAAACAATTTATCGGGCACGAAAAAAAACACCCACGTATGAGATCAAATCTTAGGTACGCAATTGTGTAAGTAAAAAACGTTGGTAACACTTTCTGGATTTTAAAAAATTTGATACCATCCTACTTCCAGAATTGCAGCAAATCGAGACACAAAGAACTCGAACAAGGAAAGTGTGGCTTTGAATTTCTATGGTTAGAGCCAAATAAATGAAAAATGTCTCTGACACCTGAACTCACAGCTAATCACTCGTCATCTCCCTATTCAACATGTCTACCCGGAAGGTATATAAAAAAAGTCCTTCCTGAGAGGACATTATTTAGTACTCTCAGTGTAGTTTTGTTGGTACCAATGGATTTTTATAAAACCTATACTAATGTCACACGAAAGCTATACAACCATATAAAGAGAAGATCCTTAATAATAATTAAAGATAAATATCCGCCAAGAAATACTTTTCGAAGAAGTTATGAAGGAACTAGCCACGTAGCAACATTTACAGGTAAGTAATTAACGTACTACTTAATAATACAAGCCCTAAAACAAGAAGTGTCCTTTATAACCTTTATTTATTTTCAGGATATTTTCTCAATGAATTCCACAGAACTTTATGTTGCAAGTAGGAATGTTTCAAAACAGATAGAGGAAAGTGCTGAGAAAACTTGAGAACGTGGTGGACAGCTCAAATAACTACTCATTTAGGAAAATCACTGTTTACTGCTTAGATCTGAAGATGACCAAATCGTGATTAGAAGTCGATATTATTTAAATATACTATTATACCCGTTTGCAAAGTAGGTGATATAATATTTTCCTTGAATGTTGTTTATGTTAATTAAATCTTGGCAGTATTTAGTGATAATAAAAAAAATAAAAAAACCGTTTTCTTCCATTGAAAAGTTCCAATTTCGTTAAAAATTTAATGGCAACCAACAATACATCTAAGGTATTTTGTGGGTCGTATTTAACATTTAATAAATGTGATTTGATTAATTCTTTAAAACAAACAAAAAATATAACCTAATAAAAAATTAAACCGTTTTAAACAATAGCATTTTGAATGTTACAATATGTGGGTGTTATTTTCGCAGTGTTTAATACAAAAATATTAGAAAAACTGCTGGACAGATACATTAGGGACGATGCACTGGTTACGAAACCAGTGTACTCAGACCAAGATCCATACCAAGCAGGAAAGTCTACATGAATAGCACTCCACCATCTAATCAGAAGTGTGGAGGAGACGTTGAGGGAAAAGGAGGTTGGACTGAGAGGGGATCTTCGACAACACCTCTTTTTTCTTCAATTACTAGGGCTGCCAGAGGACCTGGGATTGATCCCATCTGTTGCAGATGGGTCGCGATTAGTTTTAAAGGCAGAGTAAGACTCTTGAGCTTGGTAAGACTCTTGAGCTCAAATAG
Source organism: Rhamnusium bicolor (assembly GCA_029963845.1). Classification (NCBI taxonomy): domain Eukaryota; kingdom Metazoa; phylum Arthropoda; class Insecta; order Coleoptera; family Cerambycidae; genus Rhamnusium; species Rhamnusium bicolor. The sequence continues at coordinate 823,573 of JANEYF010002177.1, read as the reverse complement.
TGAAGGGGTATTCTCAGGGGGGGTGCTCTCCCTCTCTTGTTTAATCTTGTAGTGGACGATCTTCACTAGACACTTAGTAGAAAAGGATTTACTGTCCAAAGCTATGCTGACGATATAGTCATCACAGTAAGGGGTAAACTAATGCAGAAAGCTCTAAACAGCACTCAGGAATGGGTGAAGAAGGAAGGACAAATTCCCAAAAAATCACCGTTATCCCATTCACCAGGAGAAGAATCTGTGGCAAAACCTGTGGACTCAAGTCTGGTACTGTGCATTGGCTCTATACTACAGTTGTGAGGTCCTCATTTACATATGCAGCCCTGGCATGGTGACCTAAAGTGCTACAAGCAATTTAACAGCTTCAAACAGTTTCAAACAAAGTACAAAGACTGGCGTGCTTGTGCATGACAGGGGCAATGCACTTAACTCTTACTGCGGCAATGCAGCCCTGTTAAACGTATCCCCACTCCACATAGTAATACAAAGAGAGGTGAGGATGGGATTCCTTAAGGTACAAAATTCTGGTGAGCTGAATTAAAGAGACTGGTAGACCCATCCTTGAGATTTTGTCAGACCACATGGCTCCCAAATACTCCTTCCACAATCCCTTCGAGGTGGTCATACCAGATCGAGAACTATAGACACCAGACTTCCTTAATAGAGGACTGACCTGGTTTACAGACAGGTCCAGGACTGAAACAGGACCAGGGTTTGCTATTATAGTGAAAACCTAAGAGCAAGCCTTCGTTCTTCACTTAGGAATCACAGTACAGTATTCTAGGCCGAAATATACGTAATCCTACAGTATAATCGAGAAAACTTCAGGAGAACTTACACAAACAAGCAGATCCCTATTTTCTCAGACAGTCAGGTGGCACTAAAGGCACTAAAATGCTGTAAAGTGACTTGAAGTATGGAAAAACCTAGAAAAACCCAAGACCCTGGTAGAATGGAATAAATCAAACTGATCTGAGTGCTAGGACATAGTAGGGTACTAGGAAACGACAAAGCTGACTGTCTTGCAAAACAAGGATGAGTTACAGCATTTCTTGGTCCGGAACCAGTACTTGCAATCTCAAAATGCACTGCGATGAGGTGTGTATCAAAAAAGAACACAATAGATACTGACGGAATATACCAGTACGAAGCGTTCATGACCGAACCGTGCATAAAAAGAGATCTGCAACTGTTTACGCTAATCAAAAACCAGCTAAGAATTGTAACAGGATTACTCACAGGTCATGCACCAGTGAAGGAACACCTACAAACGATGGGTCTGTATGAAGGTGACCCGGGATGCAGGCTCTGCGAAGAGGCGTCGGAAACTGCAGAGCACATATTCTGTCAATGCGAGGCGCTGAACCGCAAAAAACAAAATATTTTTGGGGAAACAAAAACTCACCCTAGAATATTTACACACAGAGCGATTATAGAACGGTATTAGCTAATCAGCAACACAGGAATCCCCGGAAGGGTATAGATAACCAGAAAAGGACAAAAATAAGCCATATTGGCTGCAGTATCACCGTGGTTGTATCAGGCAGGCAGACCTGAGCTATTCTGTTTCAATAATAATAATCTTAGTCCCTCATCGCCACTAATAACACATGGATACCAACGCCCTCCTGTCGTTTAAAGTAAAGGTAGCTGTACCTAGCACTATTGTAGAATGTAGCTCTGAGTAAATACCCGCTTCCGATCCGCAGTTCACTTTTGACCCATCGGTGTAAATAGACACATCAGATCGATCGTTTCCAGAACTTTCCAATCTCACTTCAAAGTTCTTTTAAAATTACATATAGAGGGAATAGAGTCAGTACTCATTCCTAGGAGGAGTGTTACTGTTGGAACTTCCTCGAGTATATGAGCGTGTATCATCACAGCCCTACCCTTTATATAATTTGTCTACAATTAGTTTTTTGAAATTTATTGATAACTTATATGAGGAAAATGATATAGCAAAAATTTCGTAATAACCCAAACCTATGGGATACAAAAAATTTGCTTCCTCTGTATACCTCTTTGTACCTGATGTATAAATTTTGATATGTATTTACATGTAACTCTATTCCGTTTGTTGAATAAACATAAAATATGGCCAACGCCCTCTAGTAGCACTTTGTTGATGTATATGCAGTCCTAAATTACCAGTTTTGCTACCTAGCAGAGATTTTCATGTAATGTATTTGAAGTAAATATTGGTAACTCATCATTACTGTTCTGTCAAACTTCTTTATCTAGTGAAATCAGGACCACCTCAAACAAAAAGTAACTAAAAATGTTTTGCATTATCTGTAGTATGTATTTTATTATATTTATTGAAAGATTGTTTCAAACATGCATGATATTAAATCTGATATTACCAGAATAGGTTTATGATTTCAAAAATTTTTTATTTTACACGTTTTGCAGTGTCTAAACTAATAAATAATGCAATACATCACTAGTCCATCAACAAGTTTTTATGTAAAAAAAGTCTTACGTAATTTTTTGAGGAATATATCGGATTTGATATTATAGGAGTCGGTGAGAACATGAAGTGTATTATATTTGATACTACCGGTTTCCAGGACAACATGTAACGTGTCGTATCGTATTTTAAAGAAGGCTACTTTATTAAAGAAACGTGGTAAACCAAGTGATAGTCATCTCATCTGGTAAGTGCAGAATTTGAAGAGAAGAAAAAAGAGGACCTATCGCTCCCATACCATCTAGTAATATTAGAAGAGACAATACTGGTCATTGGCCAATCATAGTCAAAGAACGTCTACATAGTAAATATCCTAGATAAGAAACTTAGCATGACTAAGTGCATGAAATGTAAAGTGCATTTATGTCCACGAACTACTGAAAAAACTGTTTTATTGGCTTTTATCACGTAAAAATATAAATGTACTTTTTAATAAAAAAATAATTTTTATTTTGTTTCTCCACTTCATTGCCTATAGTATCATATATGATCCTATTACATATTTTCAAAAATTTGTGGACGAAATTCCATGATATTCCATACATTTTATAATTAGATTTATGTTTATTATTGAAAAAAAAATTTCATTACACATTACAAATAAATTCATTACAAGGCTTCAACTGAAAATTTTATATTCTGTAGTGATCAAGTTTTATAAAAACGCTCCTCAATTTCCACAGTGGAAAGAAGTGAACTACTGGTTTGAACCTTTTTTAGGCAACATTTCACAAACCACAATAGCGCACTAGATTTAATATATTAACACACTATTTGGTTGTTAAATGTGGTAATTTTACAAGCAAGCTTATATCATTATTTTCGTTAAACTGTTGCAGTTTGTATTAAATATTGATTTAACAATTTAATTACCTACTGCACATTAATTTTATAACAAAGCAATTATGGATAAGTGTTCATTATCTCTTATCAGTCACTCCAAAATTAACACTTGTAAGTGTTTACGTTTTTTAAAATTCGGTTTATGCTGATCTTTTAAAATCATCACTTAATGGATTGAGATTCGTGACCTTGACCAAGTGACAATTATATCCCTATAGGTACTTCCTATCAATGAAAGCAAGGAAAATATTCTTATTTGCAACTTTTATGACAGTAGTTACATGGGCGTATTGTTTTCTATTTCAGTTTCAGCGCGATTTATTTTTCATTGGTCCGGGGGTAGATAGTTCTACATATTGACATTTGGATTGTAGCGATTGAATACCTATATGCTGCATTCGGCTACTGTAAAATGTCTAGAGGCAGTGTATAGTGAAATGTGAAAGGAAATCAAAGTTATTGCATTTTTGTCAAGTTAATCGATGACTTGAACTAATAACAAGGTAAAAAGCAATTAAACACACGTTAGCCTATTGGTTTTGTAATAGCAAAAATTGAATAAAATTGGGAGATATGGTGCGAAACACATAAGCAGCGAGCGGTGAAGGACGAGCTTTGAGCGTTAAATAAAATATTTTTCACTTTGGCCTTTCAACGTCTGTGTTAACAATGACTAAATTGAAATATGCATACAAATCCACGAAGTTCGTTTACCGCCCGTCAATGTGTTTGCGACCTAAGCCATTTAGGATGTTTTTAAACATTATTTAACAAACAAGAGGAAAATATTCTTAGAAATATATAAAAAATAATGTATCACAACTTTGCTTTTATATCTACACCATTCAAAAATCTGTTAAAAATATATAAAAATTAGGCCTATGATGTATCATCATACGTTATAATTACAGCGTCGTCGTTAAGGTTTATAGCCAATCAGAAATTAAGATTTTTCAAAATGGCGGTTTCTGGTTGGATAAGAGTTTTAACAGCCCTGTTTAGATAACATAAGACGATACCTCATAGGCCTGAATAAGTGAAATCACATTGAAAATTAAACAAATTACGTATGTAAGAAAGTGAGTATGTGTGTGTGTGTGTGTGTGTGTGTGTGTGCGTGCATGTGTGATTTTTTGAGTAAGATTTATTTGTAGGAAAAAAAAGTGAGTGTTTGTGTTTCTTTATCTAATCAGTCATCATCATTTATTTCTTAAATCTTAAAAAAAATAATTTTAGCCTTGCTTTATTTAACATAATCACATGGCACGAGCTTGATTAATGACTATCCACAAATATAAAAGTATTTAATACGTAATATGCATATTTGTGTGTTTTTTCCTTGAACAAACCGTAGGGTACCTATATTAAATGTTTTTATGTAGAACATTTTGTAGTAGACAACACGCTACGTTCTTACGAGAATTGTTACAAAAATTTGCCATCCTGCAAATTATTTTTTTACATTGAGGATCATTTGTGTAATGTTTCGTTTAATTCCTCCAAAATATTTGAATTCATAGTATTAATTATTGATCTTGATTAGATTACATGTAAGGGCGTAACAATAGATATTTGGTATTATGTTATTTACCTAAACAAAACGGTATCTATTATTGTTCTATAGATTACTCTCTAATATACTACTAATCACATAATATGTACATACCCACATACAATTGAAGTACCTAGTTCATGATTCATAATCTATTTAAATTGTAAGTTTTAATTTGTTGATCATAGGAAGATTTCAGTTTATATGAAATGAGAAAATGGCATTACATTAAATTAAACACCACATTTGGAGACAACAAATACACACCGAATATCTGAGAATGCTATGATTATTTTCTGCTTTAGAAAAATCCCAGCTCCTCAATTGGGAATCAAATTTCAACCACATTTTCCAATTCAAAAAATGTAAACGAGAAATATTTTTTATAACGCCGAAAGGCTTCATATATTTCAAAGTGGAATTTATTCTTTAATGCCAAATTGACATGGTCCACAATTGACATACTGTTCTTGTATTTTTTAAAATTTTGGGTCAAAGTCGAACAAAAATGATAGTGTTTATACACAAAAACTATTGTTAAGGCTTAATAAGTATTTTTGTATTATTAAAATATTACGCTTAATCTACTTTGTCAAATAACAATAAAATAAATTAAATAATATTTATCATCTTGTCAATATTTCATCTTGCCCTCAAAGATAGAATACGTAGGTACAAGTGTTTTCATAAAACATTCGAGTGTTATTGATATTGTTACTCTTATCACAGCTGAAAATAATTAAAGTTCAAAACAAGCTTATCATTCTCCAAGAGTTATTTATAAAATTTTGGTAGGGCGTGAACCACCTCTTCACATCGATAATTTTACAGTGGACCAGTTCGTAGTATGTCCGTGTAGGGAATAAGAACTGGCAATAACTTTCTAATATTGGTTTTCCAGATAATTGTAATAAATTCAGGAAATTTTTTGAAAAAAATGAAAACTGGATATAATGCAAGGCCAAAAACAGAAAGAAAAACAAACACCAATTTTTCAAAATATGAAATTTTATCTAGTTTTTCAACAATTTTTTTTTTTTTTTAATTTAACTGCTTATTTACAATCTGCTTTACTTACAATACTGAAGTAATAAGTAAATGTTATGATTATGAATGACAGGGGAAGAGAGATCGTCCAGTGACCATTCTCTTGTAAGTACCACTTCCGGATTATATTTGCCAGGAGCTAATTAATCTCATTCATCGGCTGTAGGTCTGTGGGCTACTGTCTTCTGAGCCTCCGTGTTACGTTTGGTGGGTTTTTCATTTCTTCAACCAGGTTATTTTCATGCCCTTCTAAAGTTTCTATATAGTGGGTTGTAAGTCTCTTGATCTCATCAGTGACAAATGGTATTTGCAGGTCATTATGTATGGTGTGGTTAGATACGTACCAGGGTGCATTGGTTGTGGAGCGTAGAATCTTGGATTTTATTCTTTGTATAATTTTCGTATTGGATGGTTTTGTGCATCCCCACAGTTGAATTCCTTACGTCCAAATGGGCTTTATTATGCATTTGTATAAGAGAATCTCGTTCAATAAAAAATGAAAATCCCATCCATTCACCATACAATCGTATTATGGACATCTTGAAGTAGCTCAATCGTGCTTGATCGATGCTTCTGATTGTAAAAGAGATTTAGGTTCTACGTTGCATTCAGCCTACCCAGCAGCTGAGTTGCTGTATACAATGGTGTTCCCTGAACAGTTTATGCAGGTTCTGCTGACTTCCAGTTTTTTCGTAAAACGCTCAGCTAAAATAAAATACGCTGTTTCGCATGAACAATACAAGAAAGGAGACGAGCTGTGAACCTACAATCGATGCCATCAATCATGGGAACAATCTACCGAAAAATAGCTCTTATAGCGATCACTCAGCTGCTTTAAATCAGAGCCCTGATCACAAACCTTATTTTCATCAGGGGTCATCACGCCAAGTACTATTTTCAATTGCTGGGAGGGCTGAATGCACCCATTCTTATTATCTAACTCGGTATCTTTCTCTTCATGATTGAGGGTTCAGTAGTTAAGCAAAATTTGTAGTTTAGCTGCCAAATAGTACAATAGTCCTAACTCAGCTGTAGATATCGCATTTGTCCAAATGCTCGTCTTGTGTCATTAGACCAACTCTGACATCCCACCGTATACTCGCCTAATATGTGCCTTCTTCATATTAACGTTTAATTTATCGGTTAGTGGTGTGCATACTTTTGCTGATGACAGTAATTTCCAAAAAAGTTCTTATTTTCAAAAACCTAATACTAAAGCTGAATCCTGCGTATGTTACACTAAGACTAACAATATAATATATCTCCGTATGTCGGCTGTAAAATATCTTGGTTTCCACAGCAAATACTGTTGCCGTTTAAAGTTCAAATACGCTCTGGTTTGGGATACTATTTCCTATATGTAGAAGTTTACGCCTAAGAATTCACCGAAAATGTTGATTGCATTCCAAAACCACCCATACGAATAGTTACTGACACAGCTCTTGCGAGTGCACTACCTCCTTGAATCAAGGTAGGTAAAAACAGTTAACATTTTTTGCCTTAAGGTGGCCATAGAGTTAAGGGAAACGGTATATATATATATTTTCAGGTAGGTTTATTTCAAAACTATTATTTACAAAAAATAAACTAATGCAGGATTTTATAAAATTCTGTTTAGGAGTTACTAGTAGAGCGAATCATGGACAGAATATTAAAAGTTAGAATTTTTTTATCGGTTTCCCGTCGCTGGACAGTCCTCCCGTGGCCTCCGACGTCTCACGGTAGTCGCGCCAGCACATTAACCACAGCCACTCCCCACATCCCGCAGGGTTAGTGACTGTAGATTCCAGAATCGTGTGCCCTAAGCAGACGGAGAGAACCCAGAATGACCGTCTTCTACATTTGGCCTGCCAGCCACTTAGCTGATTTTTGGTAGGCCGGTCAGTTCCGAGAGCAGCGTAGACTTTATCTCTCCGAGTACACCGATTATTAGGACGACCATTTTGACCGAGTAACCTAGGTACCGCACGTGGAGCTTGTACTGGAGATTGTGGTATTTGGTCCGTCTCCCCTCCTCCTTCAAGGTGATGTGTTTCTCCGCAGGTGCCGAGAAATCGATGACATACATCACCTTGAGTCGATGGTCGAGGAGGACTATGTCAGGCTTATTGGCGTGGATTAGCCTGACAGTCGGAAATGTGTAGTTCCAGTAAATCAGACATTTCTAGTTCTCGACAACGGACTTAATATCTCCGGGGACGTAAGACAGCACGGGTGTCTGGTCTACTCCGTACGAGTTCCTTAGATGGTAGTATAGCACTCGTAACGCCGTGTTACGTCGGTGGATATAGGCCGAAATCGCGTATACGGAGCATGCAGATAATATGTGCATGAGCGATTCCGGCGCCTGAAAGCAGGTGCTGCAGTTGATGTCAGGAACCTCTACACGCTACACGCAGCTGCGATAGACTAAGGTGTTGAAGCACCATCTTGGCAAGCCATAATGAATCCCTCGGTCTCCTACCTAAGCCCGGCTCAAATTTTCACCGTCAGGCAAATCAATGAAAAATTCTGGGCGTACGATATTAATTAATGTCTATCAACTTTGCATCAATTTGAAACAGGCGTATGATAGTATAAAAAGAGAAAACATATATTTTCGTTATTACTCGGCTTTAATATCTCACCAAAAATAGTAACATTAATAAACAATAATAAGTAGAGTACAGAAATTAGACAACCCCTGAATTCAAATCGAAGCTGTCAAGAACACAGTTACACTTAGAACAACGTGGACATACAACCATTTCCACCGAAACTGTCAGCGCCGGTGGTGGATTTCGAACCTACAAATACGTTAGTTAGTTTTCTAGTCACAGTTTACCATCGCGTGCTCTCACCAACTACAACACCAAGCGGGTAAGTAAGGTAAGACTCACTATGAGCAACACCTTATGTCAGATAAAGGTGGACGATAAACTTAATGAAGCTTTTAATGTCTCACAGGACCTAAAACAAGGAAATGACCTCGACTCTCTTTAATTTGACCTTGGAAAGTGTAATAAGAAAAGCTAGTATAAACGTAACATCAACCATGATAAAGAGATAAATTCAAATTACCGGCTATGCGGACCATCTGAATATAATGGCAAGACCAATTCTGTCTGTCAAGAAACTATTTATTTACCTAGAAAGCTCGGCAAGAGAAATAGGTCTCGTTATAAATGAGCAAAAAACTAAGTTATTGCTGCAGAGTAGAAAGCAACGAAAATTGCTAGGGCAAAACATCACCTTTGATAACCACAGTTTTGAAGTAGGTGGTGCAATATTTCACGCAAGGTATTGGGTGGTAAGTGCAAATCATATAGTCAGTCACACCGTTATTTATTGTGGCTCTTAAATCGTTGATGCGCAGACAGATGGAGCCCCTAATAGCACATCGAACAACGTATATAACTCATTTTCACCCAAAATTGGAGCTGTCTCCTTGTTGCAACAAGGTCTTCAATTAATAATGATAAAACCAAAGAAATTAGGAAAAGGATGAAGTCAGCTAATAGAACTTACAATACAGTGTTGCCCATATTAAAATAGAGAGACAATTTGGAAATGCTTTATAATTTATCACAGTATGATCCGCCTGTTCAGCACAACGAAATTTTAAATCTATTTATAATAATTTTATATTACTTGTGGTTTCATGGTCACGGACTTGGTATATAGGTATAATAAACTATTCAAAATAGGGTGGTATTGTGGTTTCGTAGTTCCCTAATGGGTTGTATTGCCTGTGGTGTGTTTAATTTAAATTTAATTTTAACTGGCGATTTAACATTTGCATAGGACATATAAACAATTGTTAAATAATTTAAACAGATATTTATTTCGTAATAAATAATTCTTGGTGATATTAATGAGAAGATAAGGAAGGAACAAATGTACCGTCCGACAGTTGGAATACATAGCCTTCATGAAGAGAGAAACAGGAATTGTTAATACGATGATAACAAACACCTGTATTGAGCAGAAAAAAATCACAAAATACAAACAACCAAATCGACCACTTTCTTATTGACAGAAAAAAAGGAAAGAGAGTTTATTAATAAACAACAGTTTATAGAACAGTTTAACGAAGAAAATGAAACCTGAAATTTCTATAAAAGAAAGCCAATTCCAATTCCAATTTAAAAGATTTATTCATCGTTTTAAAAATACATCATAAAAACTTAAATAGAATACAATAATAAATAGAAATCATACAATTATTCACAAAATATACATAAATACATATATACAAGTTACAAACAAAAGCATAACTCTAGCCAGCAGGCTTTACAATATAAAAGACAGCCAAACATATTTAGAAAAGGATATAGACCCAAACAACTCTTCTGTAAAGATAACAAAGAAAATCTACTTTGCGACAAAAACCAATACTAGAGTAATGCGCGAAGCATTTCGTACCCTTATTAAACTAGAATACAGGAAAACAACCAACATTAGGAAACAGCGCTATCGTTGGACAATGATAATCAAATAGAATCTCCAATTTTGGCAGAAGAGAAGCCATACAAAAACTAACCAATAATAACCCTCCAGAATATGATAACGTACCTGCGCAAAGTAAAATAGTATCGACATTGAAATTAGGAAATATTGAAAATCACAATTATACTCAACAAATTTTATCAAAAAATTTCAGGTGTGTGAAATCTCTATTTTGCTGTTATTTTCCACACCTGGTAGATTAGCAATATAAAGTTCTCTTAATGAATTGGCGATTCCTCAATTTTCTCACAAATCAAAAAAATATATATATTTTCCATTTATCATCACTAGGTAGGGGAAATATTTACCATTTCTCAGGGCCGGCAGATATTAAAAAATATAGTTTTTTAAAGAGCCTTTATATAATTGAATTAATTAATTATCATTGACACGTATACGTTTATATAAATACTTGTAAAGTATGCATGTTATATAACCCCCTTGCCGTTATTCTCGTGTGTTGTTATGAAACGGTCCCGATAGACCTATGGGCGAGAAGAGAGTGTCCCTTGTTAATATTCCCTTTGTGTCTTCTATTTGTTTTTTTTTTTTTAGATTGGTTTAGGTTAATTTTGGAATAAAAATTATATAACCCCAGAGATTGGCTAATGGACAAGGTCTAATGCCAGAATTGGGCGGGAGGCCAGGATAAACGTATATAATATTATACGTAACTTGGTTCTTGTTCCTCAGTTAGCGTACAGTTACTTTCGCGCAACGGTGTTTGGCATATGGTCCACTAACCAGGGATACAAAACAATGTAAAATTCGTGAAAATTATCTGCGCGATTTGTCAGTGCCTGTTAGTAAAATCGGAATAATCAAGATGTTTCAATAATCGACTATTATTATTCGAGATATTTTAATAAGCGACTAATATTAGTAATACTAATTTTAGTAATTTTAATCTCCTGAGTTATTCGTTATTTTTGTATCCTGTTGGATGCATTTATTTATAATAAATAGTATTACGTACTAATTTTTAGAGTGTTTTATGTTTTATTTACTTTACAAATAGGTAATAATAACTACTTATTACAAACCACTACTTTTAAATTATTTCACACTATGTTATAAAAAAAACGCTACGTTTCGCTAATTATTGTATCTGGTTTAATAAATCAAATCTATGGGTTTGCTGTACTCTGTTGTTACAACTAACGAATTATTTACTTTGTACTTTATCGTGTTCTTCCATCGAGGGTTCCAACTCAAAATCGAGAAAATAATCGAATAGGACGTCATCGCATTCATCGTACAATAATTGTGTACAACAACAAATAGGTATCCTCTTCTTGGTAAAAGTTTAAAATTGGAATGAAAAATAATAACGCTGAACATTTTTTTTTGCTAATTATTATTTACTAACTTTTACAAAACTTATCACAAATAAGTATAACATATATCTTTTTAAACAATTATTTCAGCGTTTTGGCAAATAGCCGGGAATATAATTGTTTAAAAAGATATATGTTATACTTATCTGTGATAAGTTTTGTAAAAGTTAGCAAATAATAATTAGCAAAAAAAAATAAAAAAATTTCAGCGTTATTATTTTTCATTCCACTCTATATTGTGTACAACTAATTTTGTTAACTACTAATATTAGGACTATTAATTTTTAGAAGTCATATTCGATTATCTCGATATATTTAAATAATAGACTGTCATATCTCGATTATTCCCATCACTACTACCTGCCCATATGAACTATTTAGAATTTGCACCGTCAACCGCGGTAGATCTGAAACATATGTACAGACCAAATCGCTCAAATTTAGCAGTCACGGATGCAGAACGAATATTATTTGTGACCATGTATGCTAATGCGATGACAGACTTCAGTCATTCTGAATAGTGCATTGTATTAAGCGGTATGTATTTCGTTATTCATTTTATACTAGTTGTCCTTTTCTATCAGCCATATGAGGCAGAAGTAGCTACCGGTCCTGGACTCTGGTCCGGTTTCCTCTCTCTGATCACCACTGTGACTGCACAATTGGTCCACTTTAAACGTGTTGTAGATATTTTGATAAACGAGATAAGTAACTTCAATCAAATGCATTTAGATATTGATTTCTATAAACACTTACTGCAGAACAAATTAGCCAAATTTCAAATTCACATGTGAAAACAGGTAAGAATAATATTTATTTATTTATTTACCTGTTTATTATTTATTTATTTGTTATATATTTTTAATAAAAAGGTAAAATAATAAATAAAATATAAAGTCAACCAATGGAAACCATATTTCTAAATTTCAAGTGTATTTGAACAAGTTTTAAGAATTAAAGTTGTTATATGCCATTCTAGAATATAGATATGATACAGGTGTAACTTAAGATGTTAAATTCTTCAGCTAGAAAAATACCCAATGAATTATTCATTATTTAATTCTGGGATTATTTTAAATCTGAAATTAAAAAGATAAGAAAAATGTCAAAATCAATGACAAGATGAAAGGTATAGTATAAATGATAAAACTTTGTAGTTTGCCCCAGAAATCCACCTATTTCTTATACAAACTAAGTATTACTGTATTATAATTTTATCAGTGGTTTCCCAATATTACTAAAATAAAAAATATATAACAGTTAAACAAATATATAAATAGGCTTCTCTTGCATGTTTTTATTTGCTTAACCGATAGTATACAGTACTTATAGTCTAACTCACTGAATTTTTTTATAATTATTTTGACCTACGTAGAAGGGCAAAAAAAATTAAAAATAAATTTATTATAGCCTTCTGACGTCATCCGACCAGATTCGCGCTAAAACACAAACAGCCAATGAAACCGAACATGATGCCTCCTCGTGTTACCGGTTTTACATATTAACATCTCCGTAGTTTCAGCGTATTTATTTTATTGTTATGACATTTTATATAAAAAAAAATTAAACATTTATTTTTTAATTACGAGGGGTCGTTTTTATATTCTCGGACTGGGCTGTTTTAAATTTTGATACAATTTTCCATCAAGTTTTTTTTCTAATCACATATACCTTGGAAACTTGTATGTCAATTTGCAGAAAAATTGCAACATTATTAATTACATTAACTGTCAGATTGTATTGTGGCGCATTATTAACTTCTCAAAATGAATAAAGGCGAATAAGGTGCTGTTATAAAATTCTTTACAAAAATAGAAACTTTAAAAATTATTCTTGAAGAAATGTCGGTTGTGTACAGGAATGATTGTCCTTTTAGTTAACTATTTGCGAGTTGTCAAAACTGTTTATATGCGGTCGAGAATCATTGGATGATAATGTCCGTCCAGGTCACCCTGTTGACGTGATCACTTCAGATGTTGTTGCAAAATGGAGGATGCAAGATTGAAGAAGCGACAATTTCGGAAAGGATTCTGTTTCTTTCTTCAAAGTTATGTATTCATATTTTTGTTGAATATGTGAAGCGTGAAACTTGATACATAGAACTGTTGATACTTAAAAATTATACGATATTTTGTCCAATTCTTTTAACATCAAAACCTACGTTGTATCAAAATCTGTAGAGCACTGGGATAAATATTTTTCATCGTTCAGTAATATTATTGCCGATTCGTTAATTTTTCTTTTTTTTTTTATTGTCCGCTTCTTTCGTTAAAATTTTTTGCTGAATCTCAGTTTATTTTATTTCCATTTTTCCAAGCATGTTTACAAATGTTCTTATTTTCAATTTCACCCTTCCTAATATAATTTGTATGCTCCTCTAACCTTACATTGAAAGGTTTGGACGACTATTACACTCACACGGAATAGTGTAAATAGAGTTTTTTGAATTTTGCTCACAATTTACCATTTTTTTTTTATTAAAATCGATCTCAAAGTATTACTCCTTTGATACACTTATCTTCAATAGGACATACTTTTTCAGAAGACCTTGTACATAAGGAATTATTGTTGATATTCAGGTTTTTATTGTACCAGATTATTAAGTCTATTCTCAATCTTTACTGTAGTTCTATAAAAAAAAGGTTCAGGATGTTCATTATTTATTAAAAACCTTTTTAATAATTTTTTCTCATTGTTTAATATTCAGTCGATAGATAACATTATTTTTGCCCTGGTCATACAAATATATTTAACAACACTAATTTAACATTAATTACCTGTTTATATTTAAAATTTAAATATGTATTAGTACGAGCAAAGATAATACTGCAAGTCTTTGGTACAAGTTATTTTTCTGTGTAGACTAGTTTCAAATGTGTTATCAATTTCTTTAACCGATGTATCCAAAAAGGGTAATTCATTATTGCTCTTTACTTCCAAAGTGAATTCAATGGATGGTTGTGTATGATTAATGTTATGTAATGTTATGTAATAACAACTCAATATTATGATGCCAAATTACAAAAATATCGTCGACATATCGCCACCAACTAATTGGTTTATGTACATAATTCGATATATAATTTTCAAAATCTTCCATAATGGTAATGGTAATGGTGGGGGAGGCTGACGCCTGGCAAGTAGGCTACAGACGGGCCCTTTTTACTAACCCCCAGCTGTCCCCTCAGCCATGTGCTTCTCTTGCTCCCTCATCGAATCTTTCCGACCTTCTGATGAAGGTCAGGATGTCACTCATTGCGAGGGAGCTCATCTCCTCCCTTAGAAGCGCCTCAGAATCGAACATACTGTGTCTCAGGCGCCCAAACGCTTCACATTGTCCCAGGAAGTGGTAAGATGTATCTTCATCACTCCTGCATCTTGGGCATGTAGGGTCTTCCTCAATACCTATCAATGATAGATGCCTCCTAAGTCTGCAGTGGCCTGTCAGAACACCGATTAAGAGATTCAGAGTTTTCCGACTCCGTCCCAGCAACCAGGCCGATCTCGATTTGTTCGGCCCCGTCACAAAATCTCGGGTTTGCCTGCAGGCCCTGTTGGTCCTCCAGTGCGTCCTCAGTGTCTCGTGGGCCCACTCATTGAGGGCCATTGTGATCTGCCTTCTTGAAATACCTAACATAGGCTCAGGCCTGTGACAGGGTTCCTCGGCTCCGAGTCTAGCCAATTCATCGACCTTCTCGTTGCCTGGAACTCCCATATGTCCCGGGACCCATACGAGTCTCACTTGTTTATGCCTAGCCAGCTCTTCTAGGGCATCCCCACACTCCTGGACGAGAGCTGATCTCGTCCTGGGGGAGCACACCGCCTTCAGAGCAGCCTGGCTGTCGCAGCAGATGTATATTATCTGTTCCGCCCCATTCCTAACCTCAGCCCTACCTGCCACCGCTAGGATGGCGTAAACCTCTGCCTGGAAGACAAAATCTTCCATAAATATATTACTTAATATTGAAGATATTGAAGATCCCATATCCATAACGAAATCCTGCTGATAGAAGTCATTATCTAATTGAAAATAAGTCTACTTAACACAAGTAGTCAATAATTCCATTACACTGTTTACACCGAGTTTAGTTCTTTCCGCCAAGTTGTTATCATTTAGTAATTTGTTTTTAATTATTATCCGTTTTATCTACTGGGACATTAGTAAAAAGACTAACTACATCAAAACTCACCATTAGGTGTCAAGCATGAATATTAATTGCATAAAGTTTCTCCAAAAAATGGTGATATAATACGATTCGGTGTTACCATAAAGTGGATTAATAATTTTCAGTAGAAATTTTGCCATAAATTATGGCACGGAGAGGTAATTAAACTGACAATCGGTCTTAAAGGAATATTTGATTTATGTATTTTCGGTAAGCCATAAAAATGAGGAGGTTTACTATAACGGGATGTAACTTATCTGCGTTTGAAATCGTTAAACTCGTTTTTGTATTTAGAAAGCATTCTGTAAATCTTATTTTCAAGGGATTTTGTTGCATCTATTTAATTTTGAGTTTATTAGTGCCATAATTTTTGCATCATATACATTAACATCTAAAATTACTGTGGCATTTCTTTTATCAGCTGATAGAATTTTGATATTTTGATAATGCTTCAAAGATGAAATGTTTTTCTTTTGAAGATATATTATCCTTAAATTACTATTGCATTTCTAATGCAATTTTTGACCGTGCGTAATATTCATTACTTTCATCCAATGGTAAGCTACGTGCAGTTTTTTCTATTGCCAAATGAATCGGTACAGATCCTTCCTAAACAAAATTAAAACATTTTTCAGTCTTGGGTCTTATGCCAGAAAAGGATAATTTCAAATTCTCATATCTTTGTTTTGAAATAGTTCTATTGCAGTTTGCCCATTTATAATAAGGCTGGACTTCACCAAAATTGACCAGGCCGGAGGTAACTGCCGGCTTGCCACCGGCATGATATTTGGCGGCTTTGCCCCATATATTGCTTTACAAATTTTTCTGCAAAACCCGATCGCCTAAGCCGACGGCTCGCGGCTCGTGCCGCCGGACCAGCCCAGTTTGCTGTTTATTTTAAATTCAGATTTATGAATGCGAATTACGTTGATAAAGGGTAATAATATCGGTAATGTTTTATTACTGACAAACGTAGCTAGTTTACTGCCTATCGACTCCCAGGTTCAAATCTCAGTTTAGATTCTGACAAAGTCGAAGGAACTGGTTGTGTGTCCGCGGTTTTTTGAACTGTGTAATTTGTCTAATTTATGTGGTGTGTTTTATGTATGTTTTATTTACTTTGCTAAACTGGTAAAATCTTTATAAAAACAGATGTATAGAGGTGATGATGAGTTTAAAAATATGGGAATTTATAATTGGATAAAACATTTATAATTTAAACAAATCAAAAAGTGTAATATGATATGTCGAACTAGTCATTCAGTTAGTAATTGTTGTGGACTATTGTTGTATTAAAATTGTTTAAATTTGGGAAATTGTGACCTGACTCAAAAAATATGATTTGAAAAAGTTGATTCTGTTTTTGGAGTCTAAAAGAACGTAGATATTCTTTATATCTAATTTTCAACGAACTACCAGTTTGAACCACATGAAAGGTATTACAATCTGGACATGTCAATTTATAAAATCTTTTATTTTAGATGTTTAGGAAAGTTTATGTATACATTTGTCGGCTCAATGGCTCAGTGCTTACACGTTAGGTTTGACACCAAGGGGTCCCGGATTCGAATCTTGGCTAGGGCATGGATGTATAGTAGCGTTTTCAAAATGCCGAGACGATAACATAATTGACTAGAGCGTTGCTGGGTGGCAGAATAGGGCTAGTCACTGTCTATCTCTCCTGAATTCGAGTCTCAGCTGCGGCATCTGACAAATATTGGAGAGAATGGTTGTTGCGTGTGAGTCTGTCTTGGTTGGGTGATGGAATAGCAATGTGCCAAACTCCGCCAGGACGTTAATGTAAACAAGGCGTTAAAGAAACAATATAATCGTTTGAAAGATATGTATTAAAATTTTGCCGCAATTTCTGTTCAAAACGTACTTCGTTTACATTCTGACAATATTCGACTAAAAAAACTCCCTTGGAGTATTAGCAATCATCAGGGCTTATCTGACGAACTCTCTTCTAAATCTAAATTTGCAGGTCTACTTATGTAAACTTTGCTTCTTAAATTACCCCATAGGAAATAATCCAACGTGATCCATCCATCTAGCTGGCCATTCAACACTAGCTCTTCTTCCTACCCATCTGTTAGGGAAGGTCTCATTTAAGTAATTTCGAACATGCACCGCGTTGTGGAGAAGCACCGTATTGTTGAAGAATAAAATCGTTATGAGACATATCAGGATCTTTTTTCGTTTAGAAACAGGATTGCTAGGGCAGGGCAGTCCTGAAGAAGTTGTAAGTAAATTTCACCAATAAGTGTGTATTAAAAAAAAATACGGAGTGCACTTCCATCATGCTATGCCCAGTACTTAGAATTTTGTCTACTAACATTGCCATTTAAACAGCAAATTAATTTGTGGGAAAAAGTATGTTTTTAACAATATCTGGATTTCTGTTGTACACATCTGTAATAATTTCTCGCAAACTGAATCCGGTAATCAAAATCGTGCTCATTGAATTCATGTACTGGGTGAATTTTGAACGGATGATATTTTTCCTGTACAAATTATTTTTGACAGTAGATTTTGTCACATCAAAATTTATTGATAGTTCTCTAACTGTAGAGTGAAGGTTGTATTGAACTGACAACAGGACATTGATCTGAACACCTTTAACGCTCGGTGCACACGAGCGATAACAAGACGGATCGACAGCCGCGCAGCAGCCGTATACTTGTCGTAGAAATGTATGCTTTTTCGCGGACGCCGTACAGCCTCCGCATCGCTATGGGCGATGCAGCTGGGCTGCTAAAACGTTCTGCAACCGCAGTGCTGTCATTATGTCTAAATTATTACATATAAACAGAAATACCATTGCAACCTTTGCGCCAAGTGTGTGATCACCGCGCGGCTGCCGTTCCGTTGTGTTTTCGCTCATATGCACCGAGGTGGATCGATGCACAATTCACAAATGTCTCTCGCGGATACTCTGCGGATGACACACATGGCAATGGATGGGCTGCGAAAACGTTCCGCAACCACAGAGTTGTCGTTGTGTGTGAACTACTACATTTAAACACGAGCGGCAACACAATGGAGCAGCAGTAGCGGGGTGACCGCACACTTACCGCAGAGGTTGCAATGGTATTCGTGTTTAAATGTGATAGTTCACACACAACTACAACTCTGAGGTAGCGGCACGTTTTCGCAGTCCAGCAGCATCGCCCACAGTGATGCGGAGGGCATACGGCGTTCGCAGAATGCCGCGAAAGAACATGCATTTCTGCAGCAAGTGTGTGTCAGCCGCACGACTGTCATTCCGTTTTGTTTTCGCTTGTGTGGACCTAGCGTAACGTGACCATAATCACTAAATTTAGGTTTAATTCGGTTAAACATAGTTTGGGTAATTGGTGGATGATCACGCATACGTTTTGTTAAATAAATTTACTACCTCCCGCTGAGTAGGCGTCCTGTCTCCAAAACAAATGAAGAATATAAACTTTTTGGTCGTTCTATTAGGTGCACAATTTTCAGAAGAGCATTCACCCACTTAGCGGCTAACTCCACGCGACTACAGTCGCGCGCGGCTACAAATAATGAGAGTCGCGGCCGCGACTGGGTATTGGCAAAGATGTAATCTTTGGTATTGGTAATGTAAACTCCATGTAAATAGGTATCGCGCGCGGTTAGTCGCGTGTGGCTACAGCTTAGTGGAATATTGCCCTTAAAGTGATTTGAAACAGGCTAATGTATTATTTAATAATGTAAAATCTACAAAGAGTTGCATGTTTTTCCGAATTACAAAATACTAAAAACCATAAATTTTTGTACACCTGTGCTATAAAAACATTTTATTTGTTCGAGAGAAAAACATCAAATTATTAAAAGGGTACATCTTTTCTAACAAAGTTTTTCAATTCTTTTTTTTTTTTAATTTAAGTAAGTCCATCGCAGAAAAATTCAAATTTGACATTTCAGTATGATTTTTGTAAGGATTTTATTGAATTTACATAAATTTTCATGAACATCTAAAATAGTTTTTTTTCTAAAAAAAATTATTTATGTTACTAAAATTTCTGATGCCATATTATGTAAAAAAAATGTGCTCTTTTAAAATGGCACTATCACAAATGGGGATTACCATTTGAAAAAAATTCAATGACATCATAATTTTTACAAACATTTTTGAATAAAATTATTTTACACATGAAAATATCTGTGGCCAACACATAACTTTGTTATGCCAGTATATATCATCCTGATCTAAAAAAATCATTCTATTTAATTATTCACTTACCTCAATTAAATTTTAATAGCGTACCTTGAAATGTTTTATTAAATTTTTTAAATAATTAATTATCTGCGTCATTCGATACTGTCAATAATAATTCATGTCATGTATTTTCATAATTTTTTGTTGTTGACATTGACATTTTTGTAACTAAATTAGACCTTTCAAACGTCAAACTGTTAAATTTATAATAACCAAATTTTATGAGGCTAAATGTGTAAAATATTTCAGTTTACATCAGCTTTATTTAAGTAGTTGGAAAATATATTTTATTCGCTTGATATAGTAGACGTGATTTATAATCTTTCACCAAGAATACATTCTTTTGTAAAGTCAAATACAAAAAAGTTTGGGTGCCGTGAACCCCCTTTCAGCTGGCCAATTTTGCTCTTCACCGAATTTATCATTGTCTTTGGCTTTTACAACATGTGTACCAAAATTGAAAGCTTTATCTCAAAAACTGTGGCTATTATCGTGATACTACAGACATGCTGACAGATTTTTTTCCGTGAAGTTATATTTTTTTCATTACAATTCATCGAGATTCATCCAGAAATACAAAAAATTTTGAATTTTTTTTCCGAAATTGTACCTTTTTTCTTCTTTCATTCATTATGTCTCCTCTGGTGGTGCCACATTTACCAAATTTAATGTGTCACTTAAAATGTTATCGAAAATCTTAACTGCCAAATTTGAGAAGTCTCCCATTAGTATTTTTTGAGTTATCGCGGATACACACATACACACACATCGACACACACACACACAAACACACGCATACGCACACGCACACGCGCACATCCACACACACGCATATCCACACACACGCACATCCACACACACGCACATCCACACACACGCACATCCACACACACGCACCGACATACACCATTCGGAAAGTAGTCAGAATGGATTCAGGAGGGTTCAAAACGTATATATCAATCAATCAAAATCTCGAGGTCGAAAAAAAATCACGACGACTATACTTCTTTTATATAAGGTATAAGAAAGTAAAAATACAGAAATGTATTCTAGCGATTTTTTCATTCGTTTTTCAGCAATTTTATTGAATTAATACAGTACGGATGCACTGAATAAACACGGAGATTTTCTGTATTATTTTCTATCCCCTTATTTTTATATAGAACTTAGTTTCATTTCAGCGAGTTAAGTGTAAAAATAGCTAGATGGGTATACTTAAACTTCGCGCTTTCCATGAAATGCTAAGTACATTATTTACTTGTATCCTTACTACAATAAAGACGTTTATTATTATCATTATGATAAATGCATACTTGATAATATCATTTTTAGCTTTACCACTATTAGTGGAGCGAATTAGGCTTAAAAATGTTACGATTATTTTTTCAACATAAAACGAATTTAAATCAACATATTCTTGTTGACTAGGTTATTTTCTGTACGAAATGAATATTTACGATATTCTTATTTCGTACCGATGTTTTTTATTGATTGAAATGATCAAAATCGTCAGTTTCCGAATTACTTGTTTTTCTTTTAAGAAATATAACGTTTTCAGAACTATTTGAGATATCTTAATTTTTTTTGTAGATAGGAGATACATAGGAGCTGTTAACTATATATTATTTTAATTTCATTAAAAAAAAAACATAGAAACATAAAACACACCTCATAAATTAGACAACCCCCAAACCAAAGCTCGGACAGAGGTTACACAGTTGAAAAATATGCAGACACACACAACCAAACCCTTGTACTTTGCCGGAATCGAAACCTGGATTTAAACACGGGAATCGATAGGCAGTAAACCTGCTACGTTTGTCACTTAACGCTCTGGCCCACTGTGCTACCGAGCTCGGTGAAATATATATATATATATATATATATATATATATATATATATATATATATATATATATATATATATATATATATATATATATATATATATATATATATATATATATATATATATATATATATATATTTTTTTTTTTTTTTTTCAAAAAATTAGGCAAATATGGCAGTTCGCATTCAATGTAGTGAATAATTTTCACTCAACAACTAACGCTTTTATATGTAGAAATTAATATATACATGTAATGTACAAAATGATGAAAAACCCTGAAAAATTTTTAAAAATAAAAAAATTACACGTGCCTTGGCTTTTTTATGAATTTTTTATAGAAAAGTTACGCTTATTACAAGTACATGACGTTAAACTGTTCTATAAACAGAAAGCAGTGTGACAGTGATACATGTGGTGACGAAAAAACACCAAACATTAATTATCCGAAACTAACAAAAACAATTCAACGTGGCTTTACTATCGAAAGAACGATGAGGTGTAATATTCCCCGGAAGCAAGACGATCCGTTATTTAGGAAATTAAAAAAAATATATGTAGGGGGACAATATGCGAAATCGCAACTGCCTAGTTCCACTACACTGAGAAGAAACTATTGGTCCCAAGTTGCTGACCATATTATTGGCAATATTCACTCCGAATTCGAGGCAAATATATTTGGCTTAGCGTGGATTAGACAACCAACATCCATTTTTTGGACTTGTTTCAATAGTTGCAAAATGTACATAATGAATTACATAAACAACTAAGAGCGTCAATATAGCTTTTTATGTCACATATTACAGAGGTTATCATTATAATATTTATAATTTATATTTAATTATTTATAATGTACTATTGGTATTTACGTAAAATCTAATGTGTCGATATTATGTGGTATACTATGAACAGCGTCTCTTTAAAAAAATATATCGAGAAACCACTACATGGCGTTTTTATTTGCTTTAAAATATATTTCCATGTTTTCTTTATTATATTCGCTGCATGTGTATCTTAATTTCTACAAATAAAAAACTTCGTCGCTGAATAAAAATTTCACTACATCGAACCCGTTCGCAATTTATTTCTAGAAAACAACATACTTCACAATATTAACATAATATAATAAATAGCTCTCACGTATCGTTTAAACAACACAAATGAGGTCAATATTTCAAATAGTTCTGGAGTTATGACGTTATTAAAAACCACGTTTTTCGAAAATTGTCGATTTTGGTCTTTTTTTATTCAACAAAATAAAAATCGGTACCAGCCAAAAATATCAATTTTTTTTCGCGAATTCGCTCCACTAATACCTCTCTTAACATTAATCGATAAAATTTAAATATTTATCAATATGAATTATCTTCTTACATTAAAAAAAATCAATTTTTTAATGCCAAATTGCAAAACTGTACTACACATATATCCACTAACTAAATATTTTGTATCTACAGTGTTGAACATAATTAAATCATCTTAATAAAAATCCTCCATAAATATATTACTTAATATTTTAGATAAAGGGGATTCCATGGCCATACCGAAATATCTGATAGAAGTCACTACCTAATGGAAAATAATAAATAAATTTAATTGAAATTATTCACGTGATTTAAGGTTTCCAAGTTTCAATAAAGAAAAAGAAAAACGAGAGAATGTTACAAATTAATAACAATTAAACGATAAGATATTATAGTCTGCTCCTTATTGAGAAAGAGTAATAAGTAGAACTCGGAATTTACGTATTGATGACGTCAAAACCAGGATTGGCTGTAGGTTATGTGTCAGTGCGTAAATATGTTCATACATTTAGTATGATTTTGTAATTTTTTAGCAAATTTCGTTATATCCAAAGTTGATAAAGTCATTTTAATATAAAAATTCACTCGAAGAGGACTGGAGGTATTGGGGAATGTAACACTAAAGTAACAAACAGACATAAATAGTTTTCACTACTTGTTTCCTACAAGAATAAAAGCATATTACTAATATTGGTTCTAAATATTTTGGAGTTAAACTACTAGGTATTGGGAACTTTTTAACGACTATGGAATCTTTCACTTGTAGCTATATTCACCCATTTTGACATTAAGAACCTCTGTAGGCATACATCAAAGGAGCACGGGGGCCCTAGTATAAGAAAAGCGTTAATAAATTTAAGTATAAATTTGCTGAGTTCTTCTATCCATAAACAAAAATTAAGGAACCAGTAGGGCATTAGGTACGGGGTATAAACCCTTACCTTTGAGCAGCCCTTAACAAGGAACTAATGAAATGTCTTTACAGAATTTAAATATCTCCAGCCGTTTACAAGTTATAAGAACAAATAATATAGTGTGACGTCACCCCCAAATTTTGCTAGTGTAAATAACTTTGTTTTTTGCTATACGTTTTCCGATAAAACTAGTTTACGTATTATCATTTTAAAATGAAATAAAATTCACTTTATCATGTTGTATAAATTTCTGTTTTTCTGTTTGGGAATGTTTCAGTACGTGTCTACAATATAACATTATGTCTGTATAAAAGCCGTCACCGAGACCAGATACATTCGTTCGAGCTCAATTTATTACTCTTTCTCTAAGAAACATACTATAAACATGTGTATAACCTTGATTGCTAACGATTATGTAAATTAAACAAGTTAAAATAATACGCAGTTTTCAGGTTTCTAATGAGATAAGATAAACTGAATCAATAGGAGATATTGCTGTTTAAGTACATAACAAGATTACAAATAAAACAACAAAATTATAGGATTAGGTAAATGCATACAGAATATATCTTACCGTTCTCAATCACCCCACTTGTGCGTTACTTATTTTGTGAAAATAGAGGAATTTGAATTAAACAAACTCATGAGTCACAAAGCTGGAGAACTCGTTTCATAGGAAACTGAAGAAAGTAAATAATAATAATAATAATATTAAACATAAAGGTACAATAAATGTTATTGAAAGGACTAAAAATTAAATTAAAGGATAGGTAGATAGTTATAGTTAAGAAAAACAAAATAAGAACCAATGAAAAAATAAATATAATAAAATAATATAAATAACGATTTTGTGTGCAAAGTTTTATATCAAAATGTTGACTTAATTTGTTAAAATAATAGCACATACAATGTATTGGTGATTTTAGCAACATATTGGTATTGGTTCGTTTAGTGTAAAATGTGGGATTTTGTCGAGAATGCATGCTTGAGGTGAAAAAATTAATTTGTGAAAGAATTTGAGGACAGTCAATTTTATTATGTAATAATTTGTATAGGAAAAAATTCGTCGATACTCTAAACTTTCAAAATGAAATGTGCTTAGATGGTAATTGTTGTCTATACCCCTCTCAGTATATATTCCTGTATCTCTAAATGATAAAAATTTTAAAAATTTTCTTTGAACTTGCTCTAATGCGCCTTTGTGAACTAAATAATAAGGGTTTCAGATTATGGATCGGTACTCAAGTTTTGATCACACATAAGAGTAATATAATGATTTTAAACAATTTAAATAAATAATTGATTTACAGTTTCTTATGATAAAACCTAACATTTTGGTTGCTTCTTTAGATTTGATATGTATATGTTCGACAAAACTCAGTTTAGAATCAAAATATACACCTAAATTTTTAATTGTTTGTATGCGCTCTAAAACAGTGTCATTAATGCTGTAGTTGTAGTTAAAGCAATTTTTCTTTTTTGTGTCAGACACTAGTTTATATTTAGACGCATTGATATCAACTTGGTTCAGGCCGCACCACTTGCTGACCATATTAAGGTTTTCTTGAAGATGCTTTAATTCAGTGCATAAATCATCAGTAAATAATGGAAATAGTAAAGGCCCAAGGTTAGAACCTTGCGGCACTCCGGAAGTGGCTAAGTATATTGACGATATATATCCATTGTAAAATATAAATTTTTGTCTGCCTGTTAAATATGACTGAAAGTAATTTAATAGATTTAAATTAAATCCATACTTTGCTAATTTCTGTAAGAGTAATTGATGGTCGATGCGATCAAACTTTGGTAAAGTTGGTATACAAAGCGTCGTCTACCTGTCCCCGTTCATCTAGAATATTAGAAACTGTTTGACTGATTATTACTAATTTCGTAGTAGTTGATCTGTTAGATACAAAGCCATGCCGATCTACTGATAATATGTTTTTAGTGGACATATAGATGCGATCGTATAAAATGATCTCCGAAACTTTAGCAAAATTACACAAAAGAGAAATTTGTCTGTAATTGTCTATATTTGACGTATCGCCTTTGCCACTTTCCATCGACTGGGAAAAATTGATGTTTTTATTGAAATATTAAACAGAATAAAAAGTGGTGTTAAGAATGCATTCGCACAATCTTTCACTAAAAAGGATGGTATAAGGTCTAGGCCGGATGTAATTTTGTTCTTTAGCTTTTTTTACAGCATCTTGAATTTCTAACATCGAGATGTTTGTAATACTGAAAATTTCAAAGTTATTATTGCCTATAGTCACGTGATTGTCTTGTGTATCACATGGACCGGTATATAATGAACTAAAAAACGCTACAAATATGTTTATAATATCTTGTGGATTATCATAGTATTATCTTTATATGACATTTTACCAGGTATTCGTGTTTGTTGCCGTTTTGATTGTGCAAATGACCAAAATATCTTTGGATCCGATGATCCTGAAGACTGAATATTAGAAAGGTACCTTTGATATTCTAAATGTTTTCTTAAAATGTTTGTTTTCTTAACCGCCTCTCAAGTCACCGAAGTAACTCCCAGAAAATCCTAGGATTTTGTGTTGAGTAAAGAGAGACGAGGCCCTACAGTTTATTGTGGAGTCCGAACCACATCTAGGGCATCGACAGTTCACTCCCATCTTAATCCGAAGCAAATTACAAATAAAATTTGTTGCTCCGGGATGGATTCGAACCATCGATATTCGGTACCGAGTAAATAGCTATAAGCGCTTTTACCCACTCGGCTACCAAGCCCTGTCTGTGGTTTTATTAAAGTCTTTTAAACTGTTCCAAATGGTAATAATAGTTTGTTTTTTTTTGTACTGAAATGCTTGTCTTTTTGTTTAATGCGGCATGGTAGCCGACTGGGTAAAGCGCTTATAGTTATTTACTCGGTACCAAATATCGATGGTTCGAATCCATTCCGGAGCAAGTTAGAAATTTTATTTATAATTTGTTTCGGATTAAGATGTAAGAGAACTGTCGATGCCCTAGATGTGGTTCGGACTCCGCAATAAACTGTAGGGCCTCGTCTCTATTTACTAGATACAAAATCTTTGGATTTTCTGGGAGTGATTACCTCGGTGATTTTAGAGGCGGTGTTTTAAGAATTTTTTTTAAACGTTTATTATTTCGCACGTGTACAATTTTGAATAAGTCCTTTTATAACATTTAAATTGTGGTACATACTGGTCTATTATACTATACAGTTTATTATAAAATGCTTCAACAGCTAAATTAACATTTGAAAAATTTTGTAAATAGTCCAATCCGTTTCTAAAAGAGCATTATATAGGGCTGAATAATTCGCTTTCTTAATGTTATAGGCTTTTTTATCATTAGCAGTATCTAAAATAAAATCTATTTGTTCCAATGATTCAAAAATAATTCATATTGTTCTAAGTTAGTACTAGGTGGTATATAAATAACAAAAATATAAATAGTTATATATCGAAATTGACATTTACAGCACAATTGTAGGAAATGAAGCTGAAAAATATGGAAGTTCAATTTTTTCTGACCTTAATTTATTTTTAGATGCTAGAAGTACAGCTCCACCTGTTGTATACTTTGTGATCTGTAGTCTCCTGTTGCTTCTGTATACGTTGTATATTTCATGAACAAGTTCAGTACTTAACACTTCCTCCTGTATCCAGGTTTCGGTTATGGCTATCAAGTCAAATTCGCTTTGTGCAACAGCCTGGTAGAATTGCAGGATTTTGCTGTTAAGTCCCCTCTTACATATTGGTAACTACAAGTAGTAGTGATGGGCAGAATCGAGTACTTTCAGGAATCGAATATTTGATATTCGAATATTTTTGAGAATCGAATACTTAGTATTCAAATACCGAGTATCGAGACCGAAAACATAGAAATACAAATTCACCATCTAATGACATCGAGTGTCGAGTTCGAGTACCATAATATAGAGTATTGAGTATGCCTGCCTATACCACCAACCGATTGAGCATAATTTCATTTTGGTATCTTGCCTTGAGCAGTGAGCTCGAAAAAGACACCACAAATCATAACAGTGGCGGCTGGTGGATTTAGGTTATGCCATATCTCACTATTGTAGCATGGAACCCAACCAAAATTTTAAGGCAGGACTACTAATATTGAATGAAGAAGTTTTGCAGAACTTTTTTTTTAAAAAAAATGAGAAAATAAAATTACAAAAAATGCGCTGCTGACCCAGATTACTTCTAGACCATTAGTAAAATATTTGAAAACTATTTTTTTTTTTGTAATCAGAAGGAAAATTTATAACACCGGTTTTTTTGTTTTCGAAAATTTTGATTTGTTATAAAGTTATGACATTTTGAAATTTATACAATGAACTTATATTCTATCTGTAACAGATTACAGAGCTGCACAACGGCGGCCGACTTCAGTAGCGTGACATTAATGTTCCCGATAATAACGCATTTAGGTTGCCAGATGATAAACAAAGTAAACTACATATTACTTATTGGTATACAATTATTACCTTTTACATGTGACGTACCGCGGAAGTAGAAAGGAAATTGAGGTTCTGTGACATCCTACACCACTTCTTTTAATCTCTATCACCACCATTTTTTAATCACCCCACTCCTGCCCCTATATGGCACGTCCACTCCCCACTCCGCAATCGATGGGTGGGAGGTATCCGGGAGATGTCACAGAACTATCATTTCCTCTCTATTACCCAATAGCTGAGATTGCACACTAGCGAACACGCATGAGTAGATAACACAATTTTTGTGTTTTCTGCTGAAAAACCTCTCCTTCGTGGACTAAACACACTTGTGTCAAGCGAAAATAGTAATCTTTTAACATTTACCGCTAGCTTTGATTCTTATTCAATTTCAGATCTTTCATTTTCAGTTTCATAGAGTCTGTGTTACGCAGCAATGGCGCAGGTCTATGCAGACAGCGTTTATTGGACCGATATGGAAAATGGTCGAGACCCCCTGATCAATGTTGTGAAACTATTTCTAAAGCTTGTGATTTCAGAGGTTATACTACCATAAAAGTAAGCTGATGTTTTTTTTTTGAACACAACGTTTTGGACATAATGGAAAAGTACAATATTCCCACCTCACAGACCAGCCCGCTAACAAACCTGTTAAATCCAACAACGTTTGCTATGGAAAAAGATTCACTATTACAAATTAATAGTGATGTCCAGGACTGGATTTATCTAGTCAGATATATAATAGAGGGCATGTACTGACTAACATGTGACAGCTTCTGGGCCACTTCAGGTAATATATCTTTAAACTAAATTCTAATAAATTATTATAATTTCATTTAAGACTTGAAAAATAGGGCATAGTTCGTTTTACTTCTTTAAATCAGCAGTTTGCTGGGAAAAACTAGTGAAATTAATATTATTTTTGTAATTATTCTCTAATACTTACAAGTTATTCAGTTTTATAACTTCAATAGGCTATCAGAATATACTCTATTGTTTTATTTCCGTTTTAACCGTTTTTTGGGAAGAAAGCTTTTATTATGAAGAATAAATTATCTTTTTTTGTACGATTGTACGTATTTTATTATATACCGCTATTGTTGATGGACCTTATAAGTTGAATTTCCCACATACGTAGTAATTCGTTTTCATAAAAACAAACAAATCTTAGTACTGTTATAATTCATAACGATATATGTCGGGTAAGTAAAATAAGATATTTTTATTTCTTGCCTTGATAAAAAAATATTAAACAATAAACTTCATAACAATAGTAAACAAAAAACTTTATTTATTAGTATTAAAATTGAACGTTCAATTTGTACAATCATTAAGTGAACGTGAAATTTCTGAGGAGGTAGTGGGAATGTCGTTTGTATTGTAGAAAATTTTACTGGCAGTAAATTTTATTTTGTAAGAAATCTTCCACGTAGTCCTGTGCTACTGCAAACGATTTTCAGCCGCCGCCGCCGTCGTTTCAATCCCATAACGTCTACTCCCGTATTAGCTAGTAGCGTTGCCGACGTTTTTCTGAATGAATATTCGGTATATAAATGAGGTTCCTTTAAATTCAAATATTAAGCAATCATTTGCGGCACTTTTCCTATTTTATTAATACCCGCAAATTGATTTACACATTTTCCTTGCCGATATGCGTAAAAAGATCGACAAGAACTGGCATTTCTTGGTCTCAAACTTACAGTTTTACGGAAAAAATCTAACAACTTGCCTTCCTTATTAGATTTATCAGAAATTGTGAACATTCGGCAAATGTTTGTCTTCGTATTAGGCACCTAACTTTACAATTACAACTCTACCTTTGTCTTCGACATTATCAGTAATCAAATTAGGGAGCTCTTCCCGCCTACAAGCGCCAGCAATTCCCATTATCATTACCAATTTCATCATTATATGAGTGTCATGTGGAGCTTCCATTAAAATTTTCTTCATTTCTTCTTTGGTGAAAACTTTGGGATTTTTTTACTTGATGACCAACATTTGTCTTTAAAAAAGCACCAACATATTAAGTTGTCCGATATTTACATTATCATTCAAATTTATGAAGGTTTTACCATCGAGTCCATAAAATACCTGGTGAATTTAGTTGTTTGCTTCTTTCAACAAAACATGCCAATAAAAATTATTCGTTTATAGCCACGTTTCTTGTATATAACCGTTCTTTAAACATTGAATAGATTTTCTCGTATCTAGCCCTGGATTTTGAAGGCAAAAAGGATTCACACCCAATTTTCCATGATTTGTCAAATTCATCAGGAACATGTTCGATACTACCGTCTTTACTCATAACTCAAAAAATCCAACATATAGGTAAAATTTTGAACTTGTATATCTCTAATACAAAACACCACATTAATGAGAAAAAAGTACAAAATGAAACTGCACGCGTCAGAGTTTGTTTATTGTTTGCAGTGTTATAGCAACAGAATAATAATTCTATAGCAACAGAATCCAAAGCATTCTCACCGGTTTTCATTCGAATAAAATTCATACATGACATCTAACGTCAAAATTATTTTATACATTTTTAATTCAATTCATTCAGGATTCTTCAATCGCGCGAAAGTTGTTAAGTGCATTATAACAGAATCTCAGAAACTGAAAAAGCTCGGCTGGGGCTCGTTTTTCAAACTTCCTCGATTCTGTTATAATTAGACATACGTAATTTGGATGTTATTCCAGAAGCGGAATTTAATAATAATACTACTTATATTCCGAAAAATGCGCGATATAATACTAATAAAATAAATTGTCATTTCTGACAGTGTACATTCTACCCCCTCTAACATTTTTATCTTCATATCCAGAAAAAGATAGTAAGGAACAATTTGTTAGGACCTTTTCTTGTTATTTTAACGCACTATTCAGAAAATCAATTCAACTTCTCGTTTTGGAGATATAAATCAAACTTTAATTTTTTCATCGGAATACCCTGTATATTTCTAATTTTTTTTGAAATACTCGCTTTCTTTTAAATACAGCGATATATTTGTATCAAACGTTTGCTCAAACAGTTTGCACAATATTGTGCTTTGAAATAGTGAATGTTGCATAATGGACAAAATCTAAATTACCACGAAAAATCAATGCACATTTATGCTGTTTTGTTATAAATTTTACTATAAAACGCGGTTTTAGAAGAAATGGAATTAAATACTTTATTAAGAAATACACATAAATTATATAAGGTGTACTATAATGAGCCATCCTGTGCAAGACAGAGAGCCTTCTCAGTAAATTTCGCTATTTAGATTTTGTTCATTATGTAATATTCACTATTTCAAAGCAGAACATTGTGCAAACTGTTTGAGCAAACCTATGATGTATGTATATCATTGTAATCAAAACAAAGGGAGGATTTCAAGAAATGAGAAATATATACTTAGGGTATTCCATCTAAAAAATAAAATTTCGATTTTAACCTCGATTGTTTCTGTGCGTTAAAATCGCAAGAGAATTTCCTACAACTTTGTTCTTTACCACCTTTTCCTAGGTAAGAAGATAAAAAATTTAGAGAGGGTAGAATGTCACGTGCATAACTCTGTATTTATAACAATATACATAAATATATACACAAGCGATGGTTTATGACAAGATAGCCTTATATGGTTTCCATGCCTTAAATTACATTGCGCTACTTCCAAACTTTGAGGATTTTTTTGACATATGGAGATAACTGTTAAAATACTCATCTCATTGGAAAGATTTCTACAAGAATAAGTGCTGTATTTAAAACAAATCTTTCTAATTATCCTTTTTTTGCATTTTCAGAACATCTGTTATTATTTTATTTAAATTACCTCAGTTTATAATGCTATAATTAATAACTGAATTCACATAGGTAAAATAGCATGTTACAAATGTATGTTTATTAACACATTTTCTCATCTGCCATGTTGAAAAACAACTGCTTGATAGTTTTTTACCACTGTCTCTATTTGGGAATGTCAGGATAAATTGTGGTCAATTTGTAGGCCGAGGAGTTTATTAAATTGGACACTGAATTATTGATTTAACCGACGTTTCGAGTAAATCCTCAAGGTAGTCCAAGGTGTGTGGTATCGGAACACTTGGAAACAATGAACAAATGTCAAAGGAGATCAAAATTTCGTCTTGCAACTGGATTATTTTCACCTTATCATTAGAATTCATTACAGAGAAATTAGGTGGTGCAATGGGTAAACTGATAACCAGTTATAAGTTGGTCCTTTTATTCCATAGTTGTAAATTTTATCTAACAATGTATCGTCATTCACTATGTCAAAGGCACGTGTAAAGTCAAAAAAAATGCCTGTTTTTAGTTTTTATCAAGTTGTTTTAAAGTAAAATTAGTAAAGGATACCAAAGCAACCTTGATATTTTTCACTTTATATGTTTCCTGTATATTCATGAATCATTACATTATTACAGAAAACAATTCGAAAAGAAAAAGTATGCCCATGGAATGGGTGTCATATAATAATTCTCAATAAGAAACATACTGTAGCAATATGCTTCTTTGTTAATAATTACTGGATTTTTTTATAATCGATAACTAATTCTACAGTAGGCAATCTGCAATTAGATATATTATTTCTTATTGAAACTGATTATTTGTCACTAATTTCA
Organism: Rhamnusium bicolor; assembly: GCA_029963845.1. Classification (NCBI taxonomy): domain Eukaryota; kingdom Metazoa; phylum Arthropoda; class Insecta; order Coleoptera; family Cerambycidae; genus Rhamnusium; species Rhamnusium bicolor. The sequence goes on along the minus strand of JANEYF010002177.1, from coordinate 790,290 downwards.
AACTTATACAATGCAGTTTGTGTGTAAATGATATCAATTATAAAATGTTCTCTTCTGTATAATATTAATCTTCTTTAAATCCAATAGTTTCACCAATATAAACAAATTTTTCTAAATTCAAACGATAAAATTCTTTTTAATTTTTTAGAAACTCTAAGAATATGAGGAATAATTAGATTTATAATACTTGTGAATCGCTATTTGTCGTTCTCCATTATTAATTTCTGCCTATGAAAATTTGATATCTATATTACACAAACGGGAGTTGTACCTGTTTTTTGTACCATCATATTTAATGCCTTTAAACAAATTTGAGTACATATATATTTATGTGTAGGAGGAAGCGGAGAGAACAGACCAGATACACCTTCAAGTGAGGTTCGAAAGAATCTGCAACCAACTAAAGATTCTGTTAAACCTGGATGTACAATTTGGTCAATCCCAAAGTTGCGACTGCTGTTCAAGACTGCAAAAAATATTTGGATATACATTTTGAATTACACGTACTTACAGATATCAGAAAAAATGTTTGCTGGTGGTAGCACCAACAACTTGAAGGACCAGTGTGATAACGTTCAAGGTATGTAACAGGTCTTAGCCTTAAAAAATGTATCTATTTTATTACAATGTTGTATTAAAAAGCTATAATCTTTTTTTTAAATAGCAGCATGGGACGAGAGTAGAACTGATTTAACATACTCTTATTTCAACACGAAGAGTTAATCAACGGTAGCTAGTAATTTGATGGTTACCCGAATGAAACTCGTCGACCCCCGTCCTGTTTTCTAGCGACTTGTATATCAGCGTATAAGCAGAAGCTATGAAATCTTAGGCGAGGGTTGTGTAGGTAATATATCACCTTCGAAAGGGATGTAAAGCAGTCGATCTCATGTCTATTAAATGCTAGTAAGCTTCGATCGTCGGTTATTAGCTCTGGTAGTGGAATAGAGCGACGTTAAGTAAATGATTAAAAAAAATAACAGCATATATACATACTTTGGCATTACGCCATTTCATATTTAATTCGAGATATTTCGTTGTCTGATCACAAGATGATCAGATTTGAGATAAATTCCGACAAAACGCCGGAAGCTCTCCAACGAAATCCGAGCCGAATTGACTGGGAAAGATATCTCTCTATTCTGGCAAGCCTGAAAGACGAACCGGAGGACCAGATAGTTTTCCCAGAACAATTGAATCATAGAGTCTAGAGTCTCAACATATGAGAAAGTTTGTCCTCGAGGCAATGGTAATACGAAGGTTCCGCTGATGGCGTGGATAAAAACACACCACATAAATTAGACAACTCCCAAATCAAATCTGGAGCTGCACGGATAGGGGTTACACAATTAAAAAAAAACGCGGACACACAACCGAACCCTTCGACCTTTTCAGAATCGAAACAGGGAGTTGAACCTGGGAGTCGTAAACCGCGCTACCGAGCTCAGAGGTCACTAGATGAACTGCGGGAAGAAGCCAGACGTACTCACATTAGAACTGCCAAGGGAAGGACGCCTGGAATGACTACTAGGCGACTGGAAGAGATTTCAAAAGAAATTAAGACTCAGCAAAAGGACCACCTGGTGGGCATATGTGTGCCAGATTGGTGAAAATCCTTAGTTGTGAGACAATAGGGTCATTATGAAGGTAAGATAGGATATGAACCACCTCCGGGGAGGAGTCGATAAGACTTCTCTTGGAGATCCACATTCCTGGCGTGCCGGTGATGCCGTGATAATATCTCTTGGGGGGAACCAACTCCACAAGTGATATCCAATGATAATAGACCACGCAGTAACCTGGACATTGAATGAGTTCGATCCCTATAAGGCAGATGGACCAAATGGAATCTTCCCAGCTTTGTGTCGAAAACCTCTGGATATTACTCTACCTCGAATGAGATAAAATCTTTTCTGCTGAAAACGCTAGAAAAGAAAGTAGACAAATATTTGCTAGAAGGGGTGCTAACTGGATACCAACTCTATGAGATTAGCATGTATATAGGCGCGGGAGGTCCACAGAGACAGTCCTATACGCCGTCGTCCAAGAAGTGGAAAAGAGTCCTTTACTACAATGAGGTAGTCCTTGCAGTATTCTTTGATATAGAAGGAACCTTTGGGCCTCGCAAGGACCTCGCCTGTCTGCGATCAGAGGGATATCGGCACTAGAAGAGGGTCGTATTAGTGTAATTCTAGGGGGATTGTCAGCTAGACAGCGGGGTGAAGGGACGCTGCCCCCAAGGGCTGCATGTTGCCTCATTTATCCTGCCTGATAATGTGATGCCCACATGATGGCCTTACGTCGGAAGACTTCTATGCCCAGGCATAAGCGGATGATGGGCTGGTCTTAGTAACTGGCCGATTTTTAAGCGTCGCGTTGTCCGCGAAATATGGCAAGTAGCCTGTAGGATTTAAGGAAAGTGGTGTAGCGAAACGTATCCTTTAGTCAACCCAGCTAAGACTGAGATGATTCTCTTTGCCAAGAGAAAGAAAATACAGGATTTTATTGCACGATTTATGTATAGAAGACCCTAATGCTTGCGCAAAAAGTCAAATACTTAAAGGTGACCTTATAACTGGAGTGTCAGGCCACAGATCTTGCATAGGCTCTACATGGTGATAGTCAGGCTCAGGCTCCAATACGAGTTGGTGGTCGGGTGGCCACGTGTGGACGAATTACCACATTCCGATGACTAGCAAAAATTCAAAGACTGGCCTGTCTGGGGATCACATGTGCGATAAGGACAACACCTACAACTGCCCTAGAGGTCATGCTGGGCCTACCTGTGCTTTCCTCGTCGATAAAGAGGGAAGCCATCGTGACCCACCTAAAGATACGGGACTCAGCAAATTGACGGTGTAGAGGCAGATCTGAAGGTCATGCGGCAATAGCTTGATTGGCGGCACTCAATGAATCAGCTCACGAGACACTGAGGCGGTGGAAGGTAAGCAGTGCTTGCAGACAAGCTCGAAACTTTGTGACTGGGCCGAACGGCTGATCTGGCTACTTGGCCAGAGCAGCAAAACTCTGGACAGATTGATCAGAATCCTGACAGGTCACTGCAAGCTAAGGAGACATCTGTCGCTAATAGATTTGGAGGAAAACCCCACGAAGAAATGCCCGTCCACTACTAGGCACAGTGTGATGTGTTCGGGTGGCAAAGGCATGGACTCTGGGACACTTCCGAAGGAAGAGTTGAACTCTCTCGAATGGAAAAATATCCTGACTTTCATTAGAAAGTCGATGAGGTTTGACGAGGGGGCAGGTGGAGTACAGGGTTGAGGGGACGGTAGGGCGTTGGTAAAAACTGCCCATTAGTGGCCTAGTTGCCAGACGCCAGCCTCCTCCAATTACTACTATTACTACTACTAATTAGCATATGGCTGAATAGAGACTATCGAAAATATTCCATTAAAAAAACGGTTTTTTCTATAAAATGTATCAATAAAGACTATAAATTTTTTAGGTACTATTTTTTATTTAAATTAAAAATACATCTCTCTTAGATATTTTTAATCTGTAATAAATATACCAAACTGAAAACCATAATAATGATAATATAAAGTACAAAGTGTAATACTGATATAAAATTTTAAATACATTTTTGCAGATTACATGGTAATTATACATCTCCATCTTGAGCACTACGGAGTATCCTACAAGAGATTTGTCATCATCAGTTGGACATTCGCAAGATCGTCGCCCCTCGAATTTGTAAATTGTAGTGCATTTGTCTTCACACATTTACAATTCCTAATGTTGCAAATTGTGTTATCACATCGAAATAAAGTTAACATGTCTGGTACACTGTTTATTATACATATGGTAAGAAAGTATCCACTTTGTGTGTAAAGCCGCATTGTAATATTTGATTTTGTAGGCAAACTTTCCGGTGAGGAAAACATGAAGGTGCTTATTTCCCTTGGAAAAAATAATTCTACTTTGAATTACAATATGTGTAAGAAGTTTTATTTGTCGTCTGTCCACTCCGAACAAAATTATTTCTACGCGGACTTAAGAGGTGTTGTACAAAAAATGCAACAGCACACCTACAACATATATATTTGCCTCTATTAATTTAATGTAGGAATGGGACATCGAACGGAAATATTGAGGTTTTGCTGTCGATGTTTCGTCCCCACGTCAGAGAGCAAGGTTACAACTTTTTACATGTTCGTAATATTATATCTTGATTTTTGATTAATCGAATATATTACATAACATATTATAACAAAATTACAGATGATTAACACATCACACAGTCACTCATTCGTAAATTTTTAATGCACCAAGTACAAAACCAATTGAAACATTTGTGGTGTAATAATATATTAATTTTCCAAAAACTATTGACCAAAAGAGTGACAAAAACACAGTTAATGAATAAGTTTATCTATTTCTATGTTTAATAAGAGCAATTTTTTCAAAATATTTAAAAATTTATTTCATATCTTGACCCTTCTTTCTGTAAAGTGTGTAAAGTACTTTGAACATTCTTAAAAACCCCACTTACAATATGTCTCCATATTGTGCACCATCTACCATTTACAATATATTTCGGATTGTTTTTCGTAAAAGATTTTATAGAGGCATCTCGCACTTACTCCAAGTAATAGCAATACCTTCAGGGTATAGTAATTTTTCAAGTTAGTAAATATGAATAGTTCTCGATGATATGCGGGGTAGAGGTCACCTCCATGTTTTATTGCTGACTCGGAAGTTTATTTTAAATTATCAAGGGTTGAGGCTGGTTTTTGATCGTTCTCTGAAGCCCTCTTTTTAATTAAGATAGAGTTTTCCTTGCCTTTCCGGTAGATGTGCTACGTTCAATAAGTAATTTTGCAGCAGAAGGTGAGATTTATTATGTTTTCAGCTGCTGAATAAGAGAAGTTGAATTTGGCGATGATTCACCATATTTATTTTCAAGATAGCACTGTATTTTTTAAGTGAGTTTTCAGTAAGAAATATTATAATTCTGTAGACAGTTAGCAAGAAATTTTACTTTTGATTATTCTTTTTATGTTACGACTAAAGTGTAAACTTCACCAACTGATTAACTAACTGGGTAATGGTAATGCTGGGGGAGGCTAATGCCTGGCAAGCCCTTTTTATCAACCCCCAGCTGTCCTCTTAGACACGTACTTCTCTTGCTCCCTCGTCGAATCTTTCCGATCTTCTAATGTGTGCGAGGAGATCATCTCCTCCCTTAGAAACGCCCAGAACCGAAAATGAAATGCATCAGGCGCCGAACGCTTCACACTGTCCCAGGAAATGATAAAATGCTTTTTCATCACTTCCACATCCTGGACATGTAGGGTCTTCGTTCAGCACTTATCAATGATAGATGATTCCTAAATCTGCAGTGGCCTGTCAGAACAGAACTCCGATTAAAAGAAAAATATTTCGCCTCTGGCCTAGTAACCAGGGTGATCTCGACTTGTTTGGCTTCATCATAAAATTTCGAATTTGCCTACAAGCCCTGTTGGTCTTTCAGTGTTTTCTCAGTGTCTCGTGGGCCTTCTCATTGATGGCCGTCTTGACCTATCTTGTAATAACCATCCACCCCCCCCCCCAGAACAGATTGTTAGTAGTAGTAGTAGTAGTAGTGTATGTCGTGACCCCTTTCAAAATTGCACAATACTGAGGAATTAATGACTAAGAAAAAATATCAATATCTCGCGAAACACGATACAATGATGTTTATATCAAGTTAATTTGAAAGCTGATAGACCGTTCCGACACTCTAAAATTTCAATAGCCAATAGAGGAAACACGCTGTGCTTATTTCCTGATGATAATAGAATTCGTGTCTGCACAAGGAGGGGGCGAACGATTTTTGGATGAACATGGTTTCAACGGAGGTTCCATTATGGTGTTGGGTACCATTTATAGTGGCGGTAGGAGTCAACTTTGCACTGCCGTTAACCGTACCGTAAATGCTCAACACTACCTAGAAGCTTTGGAACAACATATGAGACCTCTCGCAGATACTCTTGGAGTAGAATTTGCCTACGTAGACGATGACGCTAGGCCTCACAGAGCTCAATTGATTAATAATTTTTTCCTAGAGGAGAATCTAAACCGAATGGTTTGGCCACCTACATTGCCTGATGTCAACCCTATTGAACACATTTGGGACTAATTAAAAAAGCGTAAAAAATTGCATTGTTCTAGCAGAAAATATTGCAGAATTGGAAGATGTTATCATAGAAGAGTGGGACCCCTTAAGACATCATAAATAATATCATAGACAGAATGCCGCGAAGATGTGCAGCCATCATACAAGCCCGAGGTGGTCCTATTAGGTGTTAATTTGTTTTAATTTTCTTCATTTTTTGTTATCTCTCTGTTATGCTTTTATTATTCAAGTGCAAGTCAATTACTTGTTCAATGTGTAGTAACGTTTAATTTTAATGTGTATAAATGTACGAGGACTAGAGTAGAAAATGTATAACATTATAAAAATAAATCGTGTCTTCTTAAGTATCCAAGATAATCATAATGCAAAAATTGCTAAAAATTCAGAAACAGTCCTGTTAATTTACAGAGCATACTGATAGATCGCTTCTGGTAGACCCCAGATATCCCGATTCTGGGATACCATGCATACTAAATATGTCATATTTCATAGTTGATTTTCTGATTTATTTTACTCAAAATTAATTTAGAAAAAATTTAAAGCAAATTTTTAAACTATAATTTTTTTATAAAGAAATTTTACACAAAATATTAGATGATATTTGTAATTTCTTATAAATACTTAATGATTTTAAAAATGTGTTACATAAATTTACATTTTTCTGAAGACTATAAGAAAGTTCCTTGATAATAAAAAAAATCGTGGAAGTGTATAGTTCTATAAACACCCGGCGTATCGCTGTTGCTATTCTCGTACAGAATTTTATAGAAACCTACTGTCTCGACAAATGTGTTTTTTCCCTAATATTTCACATCATAATGCGCTATGATAGTATCTTGTCGCGAAGAATTTAATTTGAAATGACTTTATTTTAGAATCGAATTAAATAAGTTCAACTGGGGCTATCAATTATGAAATGAAACTTCTGGATACTACACTTGATTCCAATTAATTTATTTTAAATGTTGAAATCATTTCGATTTGTCTTTAAATTTGTGAATTCTTGATTTAAAACCTTTCACTAAAGAGCTTCTGATTTCTAATTTGAATTATTTCACAATTTGATTTGTCCCAGCTGTGGTTAAAAGCACGTTTTCGAAAAGTAGGGTGAGAAAAACGTCCTCACAAATTTAAAAAAATCTAAAACGTACTTTTTCTTAACCTTGGCTGAATCACTTGCATGGTACATAATTATATTGTGGAGCATTATAATGAGCTATTTTTATGTCTGGCATGTTTACAAATTAAGAAAAATTATACAGTTCAATGCTAATGCAATTTTATCTTTTATAGATGACGGTTTATTGAAGAAATGGAAGAACTGATGATATAAGGAAATTTAAATGCTAATTTCGTAATATAAAGAATGCCTTACCAGTTTATAGTTTATTGTCGAAGAAGAATTAGAAGATTTCGAAAAAAACCTAAATTTACAAATTGCAAGTTCTTGGAATGTAAAAATAAACTACGGCTTTCAAAATCCAAAACCAGTACTATTACAGGTAACCTCCCTTTATAAATTAGTTAGACTCAGTTATAAATAGATCGGTGGACAATTTCCGTCCCGGACTGGCTTCCCAACTGGCCTATTTGAGCTCCCGTAGGAAAGGAGTCATGGACAGTAGTTGGGCGTGCACAGCGAGATTTAGATCGTGTTTATTATCTATTCAGTTTACCCACAAACGTCACAATAGGTAGACAGCACAAAAATAAAAATAAATAGTATCTACTAACTCGACAAAATCACGGAGGGCGCAATTTGTGTTGACGAAGCCATGGATTTTAATGTTATTATATGTATGCATAAAGACGTTGAACTAAGTATACGTATTTATATCGCTCCGTATTCTAGAGTCTTTCAGTGAAAACTAGTAGAGAATTACAGATTTGAGCTATATGTATACATTTAAGTACATTATATGTTAGCAGTGTATTTCACGTTTTTGTTATTTTTTTTTTACTTGGTAAGTTTGCAAGAGCGTTATTAATGTTCGTCATGACTGAGCTATTAAGAAAGTCGAATTTATGTGGTGTGTGCGACTTGCTAGTCGACCGGAATCGACAAGCCTTATCATACGGCCTGTGTCGGAGTTTCTTCTGATGTTTTAATATATATAAAAACACCTGAATTACATTGATATTGCAATGTGTGCGATAAAAATAAAAAATATTATGAAAAAATAATTAAAATTGTTTACAAACTAAAGTCGGTGATGTAATGAAAGGCATCGCACATTTGTTTAATGATGCTAAAGCTGAGATAATGAAAGTGGCCACCGAGAATTTGAATAAAATTACATCACCATGTACAAATTATGCTAACAAGCCTCTTTACTCCAAAGTAGCATGGTAATAGTGAAACCAAAAATCTGGATCAACTTAATGCTCAAACTAAGTCAGATATTATAAATAACATTAATCCTGTTGATTCAAGTATAAAAGTTTCTAAAGTTAAAAATATTAGTAATGATGGTACACTCATAGGATGTAATAATATCGATGAAGCAAATGAATTCAAGCAACTGGCAAATGAAAAATTTTCCGAAAATTATGAAGTCAAAGAGGTAACAAATATTAAACCCAAACTGAAGATAGTGGAAATGACTGAAAAGTATTCTGGTGAACAATTGTTAAAATGATGTATCAAGCTATACTTGGTATTGAGCTTAAGTTGTGTTATAAATTTAGTAGTCTAAATCATTTTCAAAATAGTTGCAGAAGTAGTAAATTTGCTTGTCCAAAATGTTCTCTCGTACATAATATTTATTTATTTATTTTTTATTTATTTAGATTACACTGTTCAACAGGTAAATAACCCAATTACAGAACAGGAGAGTAGGAAAAAAATACAGATAGACAAATATAATATGTTCATAGGTACTAAGATAATTACAAAATACTAATTACAAAATACTAATTATAAAATACTAATTACAAAATACTAAGATAATTAAAAAATAAAATAAAAGGGGAAAAGAGAAGGAAATAACACAATTAACCTGACAAACCAAAATGGCCTTAAGGATTTTGAAAAATATACAATGATATAGGGAAAAACAAGTCATTACTTAGAGATACATTATGTTATTAAGGCTGCAATTAAATATATCTAAATGGATGCCAGCGGCATTACAGTTATTACAAATAGTATGTAGCGGAGAATATTTTAGAATATTTGTACGAGGTGTCGGGAGATAGAATGTTAGGTTATCTCTAGAGGTTATTCTAGGCACAATAAAGTTTAATTTAGATAAAATATCTTGACAATCGGTAATATTGTGAATAATCTTAAACAAAAATACCTGAGAGAAATATTTACGCCTTGTATCAAGACAATATCAAAGATTGTCCCAACAATTCTGTCATTAAATGTATAAATTGACTTAATGCCAAAACATCTGATTTCAATCATTTTGCTTGGGCGCGTCCAGTGCAGTATATAGTGTTTTGGTGTTTCGTGGAAAACTACGTCAGTGTCATAAAATAAGAGTCAAAACTCTAAACTCTTTTAACAGAAATAAACGTATATTACATAAAAACAAACATTACTTCTAATTTAGGTAGTACGACCACATGCCATGAGTACACGGTACACCGAACCGCGACAGTTAACCGAACCGCGACGGTTCACCGAACCGTGGCGGTTTACCGAACTGTGACGGTTCACCGAACCGCGACGGTCCACCAAACCGTGACAGTTCACCGAAGCGTGAAGGTTCACCGAACCGTAACTGTTTACCGAACTGTGACGGTTCACCGAACCGCGACTGTTCATCGAACCGTGACTGTTTATCGAACCGTGGCGGTTCATCGAACCGTGACGGTTCACCGGATCGTGGCTGTTCACCGAACCGCGACGGTTCACCGGACCGTTGCTGTTCGCCGAACCGCGACGGTTCACTGAACCGCAACGTCAGTGTTATAAAAAAAAAGTCAAAACTCTAAACTCTTTTAACAAAAATAAACGTATATTACATACCAACAAACATTACTTCAATTTTAGGTAGTACGACCATATGCCATGAGGTTCCAATCAATTTTACTAAAATAGTTGTCAATATCTGATGCGGTAGGTACAGGCTAAAAATGTACCGGAAACTGTAAGACCTGTGCAAAATATCGAGGATGGGAAAGAAAAATACCAATACTCGAAAATATCGTATACCGTATCTCGCATCCATAAATTGAGAAAATGTATGTTTCCTAAATTTTTACTAATCAATTTTAATGTGCCTTATTTCGCAGCACGTAGAGATCAGATTACTTTTATTATATAAACACAATTCAGAAACACGAAAAATTTTAAAATAAATCTCTTCCCATAAAGATTTATATATATATAACAAAATAGTTGTGACTCACAACTATTCTTTGGAATAAAATAAGGCACGATGAACAGTCACGGTTCGGTAAACCGTCACGGTTCGATGAACCGCTACGGTTCGGTGAACCGCCACGGTTCGGTGAACCGCCACGGTTCGACGAACCGTTGCGGTTCTGTGAGCAGTCACGGTTCGATGAATCGCCACGGTTCGGTAAATAGTCACGGTTCGATGAACAGTCACGGTTCGTTGTACCGTCACAGTTCGTTAGACAGTCACGGTTCGGTGAACCGTCACAGTTCGGTGAACCGTCACAGTTCGGTAAACCGCCACGTTTTGGTGAACCGTCGCGGTTCGGTGTACCGTGTACTCATGGCATGTGATCGTACTACCTAAAATAGAAGTAATGTTTGTTTGTATGTAATATACGTTTATTTTTGTTAAAAGAGTTTAGAGTTTTGACTCTTACTTTATGACACTGACGTAGTTTTCCACGAAACACCAAAACACTATATACTGCACTGGACGCGCGTTTCGCCAACCAAGTTGGCATCATCTGGAGATGATTAAAACTAAACTTATGCTAACAATCTACCATATTTATACCTAATCTATTGTCACGGTTCTTCGAACCGTTGCGGTTCGGTGAACCGTCGCGATTCGTCGAACCGTCGCGATCGGTGAATCGTCGCGAATCATTGAACCGTCGCGGTTCGGTTAATGTATTCATGGCATGTGGACGTACTACCTAAAATAGAAGTAATATCTGTTTGTATGTAATATACGATAATTTTTGTTAAAAGAGCTTAGAGTATTGACTATTATTTTACAACACTGTCGTAGTTTTCCACGAAACACCAAAACACTATATACTGCACTCGACGCGCGTTTCTTCAACTAAGTTATATATATATATATATATATATATATATATATATATATATATATATATATATATATAACAGGGTGTCCCAGCCTCGCGTCGGCCAAATGTCCTGGCTCTCTTATAAGAGATATCGAAAAATTTCAAAAACGGGGTGATAGAGGACGCAAAGGTACATAGTCTAAAATATTTTGAAATATACAGGGCGATCCGTTTAGGCGTGACGACATAAACTTATATTTTTTTAAATGGAACACTAGGTATATTATTACATATTTGAATTCTCCTTTTAAAGACGACTCAAACAATATGCCACTTGATGGATCTGCGATGGGTCCGTACCATGATATGGGTGAGTTTGTACCAAAAATATGCCAACTTTGTGAGCTCATTGTGACGTAATGGAAGAACATTTTGAGATCTAGATTGTGTCAAAAATTGTCAAACACCCTGTAGTTTACGCTACTGTTATCGGATCTAACGAAATCGGTCATTTTATACCGGGTGAGTCAGGAAACGCCAAAACTACTTTTTCTCATTTTTTTCAAATGGAACGCCCTGTATATTATGACACCAAAGGAAAGCCCTTTGAAAGAGCTTTCCACTGATATAAAGGTTCAAGGGTCTATCTATCATGGGTGCCAAGAATTTGATGGCAAAGTGGCACAATTCGAGGTTTATTAAAAAATTACGCTCAATTTTCAATTGTTTTGTGAATTTTCTCTAAAATCGGCGCTTTTCAGTAAGAAAATTTCAAAAATAATTATTCTTATACTCGGAGAAAAATACCGTACTTCACTGCAGAAAAATACTTAAGTATAAAATAGTCAACGCCTGATAAATTTAATTTTTTTTTTCTGAAATGCGTGTATAAATTCATGTCATGACAAGTCTTTTCTAGCCCGACGTAATTTTGTCGCGAAATGATTTATTATTTTAGAACGGTGCTTAATAAAACGTAGCTTCTCGTAGTATTTCTTTCTCAGCTTTAAAATGGTGTAATTCATTCTTCTAAAATAAGACCAAAAAATACTTTTATTTTCAATTCAATGAAAGATAGCAAAGTTTTTGTTAAGTTTGGGAAGCTGTTGTTCCACGTACTATCATCGAAAGAATAAATAAAAAAAAATTATAGAGAATATCAAATTGCTTCTAACTTTCAATTTATCGAAATAAATTCAAAAAAATCAAGTAGGTACCTGTCATAAAAGTACCAGTCTTGTCAATAGTTTACTTTATTGTTGTAAAATTTCAAGTGTTGATATTTTTCTTAGTATAAACGAACGAGTAACAATGAAATTCACCCAACAAGAGTTAATTGATATGATATATTATTTGGGAGAAGCTGATAGGAATTGCTTATTGGCATCAAGGATTTATGGAATGAAATACCCCAAGAGACGAACTCCTGATCCCAACTCATTCAAAAACTTGAAAGAAAGATTTGAGGACACTGATAATGTGTGTTATACTAAAAGAAAATTGAGGAACATGGTTGTAAATAATGAAGAACACGAATTGACAGTTTTGCTTCATGTGCAAGAGAATCCTCACATAAGTTGTCGTGAAATTGAACAACAAACCGATGTAAGTAAAACTTCTGTAAATCGTATCATCAATAAATACGAATATCACCCCTATCACATTTAATTACACCAAGACCTTTATGGGGAAGATTTTCAAAATCGTATTAATTTCTGCAATATAATGCTAAATAAAATTAACGAAGATGCCCAATTTTTATCAAAGGTTTTATTTACCGATGAAGCTATCTTTCGCAGTAATGGGACAGTAAATCGCTATAACATGCATTATTATGCGACTGAAAACCCGCACTGGGTCAGGCAAGTGGATCACCAAAATCGATGGTCAATTAATGTATGGGGTGGTATAATAGACAACCATGTATGTCATTGGACCGTGGTTTTTTGAGGATAAGGCATTAAATCGCCGAAGATATCATTTCTTGCGTTTGAATTTAGAGGGGCTGCTTCAAGATGTAGATGAAGACGTCAGAGAGAACATGTGGTTCCAGCACGACGGTGCGTTCCCACATAACCATCGAATAGTAAAAGATTTTTTAACTAATTGGAGAGGGGAACAATGGATTGGTCGTGGAGGACCCATAAGATGGCCGGCACGGTCTCCAGACCTAACCCCTTTGGATTTTTTTCTATGGGGTTATGTGAAGCAGGAGGTCTACAGGGTGAGGCCCACAGCCAGGGAGGATATGCAGGAAAGAATCGCTGCAACATTTCGCAATGTTTCAATAGCTACACTAGCTGATGTTCGAAGAATAACTGAAAATCATTTACGGCAGTGTATCAGGGAGAGTGGGAACATTTTTGAACATTTAGTTTAATTTCCAGTGCTTCCACCCAGTTTCTTTCCAAATAAAGTTTTTGTTGCCTCTTTTTCTTGATTTTTTTTTTGTCTGCAGAAAACTATCATGGTGCAGATAAGTTGATATCATTATTTTCGAACTTGTCTTACTGAAAAGAGCCGATTTCAGCGAAAATTCACAAAACAATTGAAAATTGAGCGTAATTTTTTAATAAACCTCGAATTGTGCCACTTTGCCATCAAATTCCTGGCACCCATGATAGATAAACCCTTGAACCTTTATATTAGTGGAAAGCTCTTTCAAAGGGATATCCTTTGGTGTCATAATATACAGGGTGTTCCATTTGAAAAAAAATGAGAAAAAATAGTTTTGGCGCTTCCTGACTCACCCGGTATAAAATGACCGATTTCGTAGATCTGATAACAGTAGCGTAAACTACAGGGTGTTTGACAATTTTTTACACAATCTAGATCTCAAAATGTTCTTCCATTACGTCACAGTGAGCTCACAAAGTTGGCATGTTTTTGGTACAAACTCACCCATATCATGGTACTGACCCATCGCAGACTCATCAAGTGGCATATCGTTTGAGTCTTCTTTAAAAGGAAAATTCAAATATGTAATAATATACCTAGTGTTCCATTTAAAAAAACATAAGTTTATGTCGTCACGCCTAAATGGATCACCCTGTATATTTCAAAATATTTTTCAACTATGCACCTTTGCGCCCTCTATCACTCCGTTTTTGAAATTTTTCGATATCTCTTATAAGAGAGCCAGGATATTTGGCCGACGCGAGGCTGGGACACCCTGTATATATATATATATATATATATATATATATATATATATATATATATATATATATATATATATATATATATATATATATATATATAAATATATATATATATCTCTTCATAGAAAATAATTGTAAATTAAACAGCATTCAAAATCCATTAAATATATCGATAAATAATAACACTCTGGAAAAAGAAAAAAAGAAAAGTATCTTGTTCCCGAAGGTATTATGAATACAATACTAGACAAAAATAATTTGAACATAGAGTATCTAATATTAAAAAAAATCGTTAAATTTTACTTTATACCTATATGCTCCAATTTTCCTTAACAAATTCCAAAATATTGTAAGAACCTTTTAAACAATTTAAATCAGTAATAAAAAGAGTATTTGCTAATGTATCCTTTTATGATATTAACAGTTTTATAAGCCACACTATAAACATATTATATCATTTTTCATGTACGATGTTTTGATCCTTATTGTATTCTATGTTCGTAGCATTATTTAATTATGTGAATTTTAACGAATTTTATTTGTATAAGTATTTTTTTAAATAAAATTGTATATATAGCATAACATAGCTTTATTTTAAATATTTGTATTTAATGCTATCATTTTTCTTTATGATTACTATAAGAAATTATATTCTTCTTAGCACCAATAACAATATTTATCTGCCTTTCACCCATCTATAGTGGGTGGTTTTCAAATGAGATAACAGTTTTCGATTTTTGTTATCATTAGACACCGGACAGTTTCCATGCGTCCAGGGCCGGCAGATGGGAAAAGAAACAATAACAATCATTTGTATGAAACTATTAAAATACATATTCGAATGTCTTAACATTTCATGAAATCTTCTGCACTGTATTCAAGGTATTGGTATAGATTGCAAGTCATAGACCTGGCACGTTACATGAATAATTAGATAATATAATAATTGGAATACGTGGATCGTAAAAAGCCTGGCAGCCTTAGACAAACACTGTAACAAAAGGTGTACTAGACAACAAATTGTCGAATTTTGGAATGGCACATGGGGATTCAATTATGCTTATTGTAAAACTAAAATGTATCAAAAATAAGTTATACAAGGTGTTTTATAAGGTAATTTATAAATATTGTCACTAATAAACCACCTTTATTTTTGAAGATATGAAAAAGTTACATTAAAAAATGTTGTTTAAAATGCAATTTTTGCCTCCTTACTAAATTTCAGAAATATAAATTTACTTTATTGGAATTTCCGCTTCTTCCAATAAATTAGTATATTATTTTGAATTTTTAAAAATCATTTTTGCAAGTTGGGGTGCTCTGAAATCACAATTATCTATAAATTAGAATTATGAATAACTTTTGTTCTTAGCATTTTATCTTATTTTCAACAAAAAAACACTACTAGTGAAAAAAGGGGGCAGTCCCAACAAAGCAAATTTATGTTCCTAAAATTTGGTAAGTGGCACAAATTTCGTTCTAAACAATATTTTTATGGAATGTTTTCATACATTGAAAAATAAAGGTAGTTATTAGTGGCGCTTTTTATAAATTGACACTTATAAAGCATCCTGTATAACACCGAGTCAACTCATTTTTGGTATGTCATAGTTTTACACCAAGCAAGACTAATTCCCGAAGTGCCATTCCAAACTTCGAAATGTTTTTGTTCATTGTTACATCCATCCTGGAACACAGTGTATATGACGCTACGTCTAATACACGCAGTAAAACATTTTCACTTTTAACATCAATATTACACAACACATTTACCACTATTTCCTCAGCTGTTCGCGCATTGGTTTGAAACATCCGACTACATTAACAATGGGGATGTACTCTGAATAGCACTTGAAATACTCATAATAGCCTTAATGATTTTATGTTCCTTAAAATCCATGGCTTCGTCAACACAAACCAACACGTACTAATTTTTCGCGTCCTCCGTAATATTGTCGATATAGTTGTTACTATTTATTTTTATCCTCGCGCCAGCCATCATCCTAATGCGACGTTTGTAGATATACTGAATCTGACTAGGGAATATGGTCTAGACCTCGCTGCACACTTACAGCTACTCTCCTTTCCAGTGGGAAAGACGGGCTGATCAAGAAGTCGGTTCCGGGATTTACGAATATTTTTCCAGTGTCTAGTTATCATGAATAGAATAAGTTTAAGAATGATTTTCACAGTTATGTTTTTCTATTCATGATAACTAAAAACATATCTTATTTTAAATAAAATACATATGTTGTAAGTGAAATTACAGACAACACTTATAAAACATTCTTTGTTATCCACATTCTTAAGAAATATATAGAGGGTGAAACGTAACTATGTATTTTTTTAGTTAAATTTGAAAACTTCATAAGTGTCCTGCGTTGACATGTAATCGATTAAACATTTAAAACAGTGTAAATAGAAAGATCGATTCTTGCCTTAAAAAAACGTTTTAGAAAATTTACCTACCATACATTTTTGCGTTTTTTTTTATTTAAGAAACCGTCAAAAATCAACAAACAAATTGTTTAATCAAAAAATATATACAAACAAGTAAAACAAGAATAAACATTAATATCGTTGGACTGGACTTTCACATGCTCCTATTACAGCCTCACATAGTCGAGGCATGCTGAAAATTATCCTACCTATAAATTCTTGTGGAAATAGCCGCCATTCCTCAGGAATTGCAATATGTTCTTTAATGTTTTCGAGGTGGCACAGGACGCTGAGAAAGATGACGTTTTATCACATCCCAAATATGTTCAACAGGATTGCAATCTGAGGAGCAAGCTGGCCATATCCTACTAATCCAAATATTTTCAAAAAACCGATTTATTGTAACCGCTCTATGAGGCATCGCATCATTATCCACGTATATAAATCAATAACCAGTTTAATTTGCAAGCAGTTAAGGACTAAACTTCATTTGAGCTTTTCGTCCCAAAATTGGTTTAGAAATCATCTTCTGCATTTTCGGTGTACTTTAGGATTACCTTGTATAAAGCACACTCCAAATTATAAATACTCGCAAGATACAAGTAAAGCCATGCATGTAACAAACAATCTGCCGTCAGAATACAAAGTCGAAACGAAAGTTAACGATTGCGTCAGGGAGCTTCTAAAGAAATCCTTGCGTATTAACGCATTTACTAAAATTATCTGAATGTTTCACAGTGTCAGTGTTTCTTCCAAGACGCCACAGATAGTAAAACACTAACATTATGAAAAATAACAGAACAGCACACAATCAAATATTGATTTTATTTCGAAACAAAATGTAATTCTAAAAACATTAATTAATATTCTCATAAATAACAAAGAAATATAATGCCAACTCTAAAAAAATAAAATAATACGTATATGAATAAATAAATAATTCAAATAAAACGCCCAAAAAAGACTTCCTTCTTGAGACAGGCAATATCCTAACCTACTGTAAAAGCACCTTCTGACATTCGCGCTGGCAACAGACGGGCGACTGTAAACTGCGCATACTGCTAGTCGTATATCTAGTAGGTTGGCTCGATCTGTATATGAAACGTGACGATATAAATTTTAGGGATTTTATTTTAAATATTTAATATAATCTTCTGATATACTTTATAAAAATGCATTAAGTATCTCATATATACCGGGTGTAAATGAAACAGCGCACCCCCTTTATTTTCATTGTTTTTAGAAATAAATTGATGAAATTTTAATATGTTGTTATACAAATAAAATTGCATTAGAGGACAGTATTTTCTATTTTTATGCACTTCCGGTTTCGCTGAAAATTACCCCAACATTCTTATTTTAAATGGAACACCCTGTATATTTTTACATTTTTTGAATCTATGGTGAATTCTGAATATAGCAGTATACTCTCTTACATAGGAGCCTTCAAAAGTGAGGAAGTCGGTTTTTCTATTTATCAAATCTTAAAATGGTGGCTCATCACGATATTTAGAAAATACATCTTTTTACGATTACAGTGATACCCATAACTTACCAATTCGATAAGAGTTCACAGTAGAAAAATCAAAATAAATAGGTATTATAATGTAATACGCCAAACCCGATACACAAAATTGTGCTCTGAAAACAATTATCTCAAATAAAATTATTTGTTAAATATTAAAATTACTACAATTCATTTCTATAAAGAAAGAAAATAGAGGAAGTGACTCAGGTTTCATTTACATCCGGTATATGTTTTATCACATATAGTGTGAAGTTTTTTTAATGAATTTCTATGTAATATATGGAAAACACACCTATCACCTGCGCATTCGCCAGAATTCACTATAAATTAATATAATTGATACTGACAAATTTGTTTTCAAATTAATTTCCGCTTTCGGTTTGGCTGGAAATAATTTATTAACCCATGTCTTTCAGTACAATATTAGAGTACATGTATATTATATACATAAGTATTATAATTATATTTTACCATAAAAATGTAAATCTAATAATTGAAATCTATAAATACTAACATAACAAAATTATTTAGGGTGAGACACCTAAGCCAAAAAAGACTTGTATTGTGTCTTATATAATAAAGATTATATGAGAGCTTTAACATAACTTTTATATATAATACAATAATATAGATAAACAAAATTTTAAAAAAGATAAAAAAAAACTTAATATTAACAAAGAAATTAACAAAGAAAAGTAACAGTGATATTATCATTACCAACATTATAAAATGCACTTAAATACTTCTATATTTTTTATAATGTACTCCTTTAGCTGTCGTTTAAAATGACGTATATTTTGTATTTTTCTTAATATTATTGAAACTAAATTGTATAACTTTGTACCTAAATAGTCAACGAATCTTTGACATATACTTTTGTTGTACCTGGGAACCCTCATTTCTTCATTTAATTTGGATCGTGTACCATAATTAATATTTATTACTTCTTTTTTAACATTATTTTTTTTTATATATACAAAAATTATTGCCCAGTAAATATACAATCCTCCCATTTCTAATAATTTATTTGGTGAATACAAAAAGTGAGTTCTTAATCTAGGCTCTTTTTTTATGCATTACTCTTATGATGTAATTTTGTGTTATCTGTATTACATTTATAGCCTTATTATGCATCCCTCCCCAACAGACTATTGCATATCTGAGTATAGATTCAATTAACGCATTATATACTAAACGTGATGTTTTTATTTTTAGAATGTCCCTTAAGGTATAAAATTTCGGTATAGTTTTCCTGATTTTTGATGTAAGATATTCAGCATGTTTATCCCATTTTAGGTGTGAATCAATTATTAATCCAAGGTATTTTAATTGGAAGGTTTTCATTATTTTTTTTGACAGTTTCTTATTTCAATAAAATTATTTTTTGGTGTGTCAGCCATCGTTGGAGAAAATGTTAGAAGTTTTGATTTTTCATAATTTAATGTTAAATAGTTGTTTTCAAGCCAGCTGTTAATAATATTAATATCCGATACGGCACCCTCAAAGGCAGTGGTCCAATCATGTCCTTCACATATTAGTACTGTGTCATCTGCATATGCCAATATTTTTCCTTTTATGTTCAAGTTGCATAATTCATTTATATATATAAAAACATAATTGGACCAAGTACTGTTCCTTGGGGTACTCCTATCTGTATTGTTTGCACATCACTATAGGTATTTTTTATTTTGACATATTGTTGTCGATTTTCTAAATAGTTTTTAAATACAGTTTGTACAGTGCCCCGAATTCCAATTTGTTCCATTTTGTGTAATAATTTATTATGGGGAACTGTATCAAATGCTTTAGCAAGATCAAGAAAGATACCTATAGTTTTGATATTTGCATTAAAATTTGAAATAACATTACTTGTTAACATATAAATGGCTTGTCCCGTGCCTCTACCTTCTATGAAACCATACTGCGTGTCACTTAAAATGTTATATTGTTTTAAATAATTCATTAATTTTACTTTTAGACACTTCGAAGATTTTTGCAAAATTATTAATTAAACTGATTGGCCGATAATTATTTTTGTTAGAGTATCACCTGATTTGTGTAGAGGTATTACCACAGATTCTTTAAATTTACTAGGTACTATCCCGGTAGTGAAAATTAAATTTAATATATGTTTCAGGGGTTTTACAATGTGTAAATGTGTATTCTTGATTGTAATGGCAGCTATTCGATCTGACCCAGGTGATGAGTTGTTTTTTAAGCTTTTTATTTGGATTATAATATGATTAAAAGAAACTACTTCAAGATACATACTGTTTGCTGTTATTGCATTGTGATTTTGTTTGATGTCACCATGTATATTTTGCTTTATTTGGTTTTGCATATCTACTCCTATATTTATAAAGTGGTTATTGAATATATTTGCAATTACTTTTTCGTCTTCTATTATTTCTTTATCATTTTCAGTTAATATGTATTTATTAATATTTTGTTTTACATCATTTGTTGCTTCAGATAGTAAATTCCAAATTTTTTTATAGTTATTCTGTGCTTGGTTAATTTGATGTTCATAATAATTATCTGTTGTTACTTTAATTAATTTTGTTACATAATTTCTATATATTTTATAATAATTTTTTAAATGGTTATTGTCAGGTTGCAAAGTTGATTGTTTTTTTAAAGTATCTCTGGTTTTCATTGAGTTTAAAATTCCAAACGTAATCCAGGGCTTTATTTTTGTGCATTTATTTGTACCTATTTTTGTGGTAGTGCTTAATTGATAAATGCTATTAACTTTCTAATTTTAATAATAATACCTTGTATATTATCACATTTTAAATAGATAATTTTCGTCTCATTTCAACACATCCCTATAATTGTATCTTATTCTTTTCTAAAAACAAAATCACAATCAGCTATGATAATATGTACTAACAGTTCTATATTGTTTCTTTATTAAAATATGCGACTTTAACCTAAATCCTAGGAATATTTCGTGTCTGAGAAAACAAAGTTATATTATATTGTAACATGGAACCCTTTAAATAAAACGTATTACCCTTTACAGCAAACAAATCGCTTATGGTTCTGATAAAAAACAATTTTTTTCATAAATGGTACATAACAATCAAAATTTCAATTAATTATGTTGAACAATTTTTAGGTATTAATACCCAATCTTTGAGAAGCTGCCTCAGCTTAAAGGAGCTGCATTTTCGAGCCTTTATTATTTGAGTGTAGAACCGCTGGGAGAAATATTGGATACCAATTTCACAAAACTCTATAAGAATATACTTTTTGTGAGCCTTGTAATGTTGGTACTGTTGGCAAGTCAAAGCAGGGCCGTACTAAACATTATGAGCGCCCTCTCACCATTTTAGCTGATAGATGAAAACGAAATCACAAATAAAAAATACACGTTATCCATAAATTTGAAAACGTTTATTAACATAAAACAGAAATATTCACATTTTTTAAATAAAATAAGTTACATATTCTTTGGTGGGTTGGAACATTCGGTGTGAAGCTCAGTGACGTGGTTTTCCACAAAATGACAAAATACTATATACTGCACTCGACGTGTGTTTGATCAACCAAGTTGGCATCATCTGGAGATGATTGAAACTAATCTTATGCTAACAATTTATCCTATTTATACCTAAACTATTGTTATTGTCCGATGAACCGTGACTCACTATCCAATAGAGCGGACAATATACGATTGGCCCTCTATCACTATTCATACTATTTTTACGCTTTGTAATTTCGAAGCTCTCAAATGCATCCAGTTGCTTAGTATTTGTAACATTCCTAACACCGGCACACAAAAAAAAAAGTTGTTTGTACATTTGACGCCACCTACCTCCCGACATGTATTTCGACCCGCTGAATCCGAATTTGAAGTCAGTTTGGACCGTACACCCTCAAATATCGAGTAAATTGAAAAACCGTAAAAAATAGCGAAAATTGGGTGTTTCGGTAATAAAAAAAATTTTGTGGATCTAAACCAAGCCTAATTTTTATGTATTTCGATTCACTGAATACGAATCTAAAGTATATTTAGACCATAAGCCGTTTTAAATCTAAGTAAATTGTAAAAAACCCTCGAAAATTGCTAAAAATGGCAAAAAATTGTGATTATGTTGATGAAAAAAATTTTGTAGACCCGGATCGAAGAGGATTTTTATGTAATTTGATCTGCTGAATCCGAATCTGAAATATATTTGGCCCATTAATCCCTCAAAATCTCAAAAAATCGCAAAAAATCGATAAAATAGCAAAAAATTGCAGTTGAAAAAAATTGAAAAAAAATCTATGAAACACGATTAAATACGTTTCTTGTATTGTTTTATGCATAAAATACAAGTTTAGAATCTGAAAATGTGAAAAATTGTAAAATCTATAAAAAATTACGTATAAACAGAATGAAACTTTTTTTTCATCAACATAATCACAATTTTTTGTGTGTAAAAAGCTGTACCAATAAAAGTACAGTTCTGTACTTTTACTGGTACAGCTTTTTACGGGTCTGTATTTTTACTGGTACAGCCTTTTACAGGTCTGTACTTTTTATATGTCAGCTGTCTGACTGAGAGAAGGTGGTAGGGGAGAGAAGAAATGGGAGTGGTGGGGGGCGCCCAAGTGACTCCGTACCTACTTGGATAATATTTTTGCAGTGTTGGACACAGAAGTCACTGAATTGCTACCATAGTTTCTAAATTAAACAGTCGTTTGGCGTTAAATTCACATATGAAATTGAAAACTCTGGAAAACCACCATTTTAGATGTATTAATAATTAGAAGACATCAGTACTTTAAAATACATTCATTGTGCTTCCATTGTGTTGCTTCGTGGTCGAGTGGTAAGGACATTTGCCTCTCACCTGGAGTCCCGGATTCGATTCCCGGCCGAGGAGCTAGATTTTTTTCTAAACTAGAAATTAATCTTAACATACTCACACATTGGGTGTGTGTCCATTGTCTCCAAATGTGTAGCCCTATCACGCACAAGGTATCTTGAGGTACCTTCAGGGTTGTATTATTTGTGGTGTGTAATATTTAATCTCCAGATGATGCCAACTTGGTTGGCGAAACGCGCGTCGAATGCAGTACTTGGTGTCTTGATGTTTTGTGGAAACACCACGTCAGTGATAAATTGCATACATAATATATAGAAAAATAAGAAATAAATACAATATATAAATAACACTTTTTTATTTGTATCAGTACATGGTAAATATTAGTAAATAAAACAAAATACATAATTAATCAACAAACTTTATTTGTGATGCCTAAATTTTTGCAAACTAACAGTTCTTCCTCAATCCTAAACTATATTAAATCTTAAATAATTTTTCATGATTTTTTATTTTGAAAACGATCCTTCTGCTGTAGCGACAGAAACTGGCGAAATTAAAAAATGTGTAATGCTACGATAAAATTCGGAAATGAATGAATTAATGATCTGAAGTGTTTTGAATGATAGATTGTACAACATTGTGTTCTGCTGGAAGCACTTTCGGAAGGACTTTTGTAATACTAGAAGGACGAACGTGGTATGCTTTATGTGCGGCTTGTCCTTCTGGACAAGCCGCACATAAAGCTACTACAAAGTAGGACGAAGGTCTATCGGAAAGACTCAAAGTTTCAAGCATTATTTTTGGTATTTTTCTAAACTTTGTTCATGAACACGTTGTCACCCGGCACAATCTCGGCGCCATTTTCTAACGAAAAGTGCTACCAACCTTCAGTTTTTTTTGCGATGGTAGCAAAGAAAACGATCTTTTTAAATATGTGCGAAAGATTGTTCTTCTGGTAGGATGCAAAGTATTCATAAAAGGTTGAAAACTTGGTAGAGCACGCATCTATCTGAAAACATACGCCCTGATTTGTCCCTAGGATAAACAAAAGTTTAATTCTGGTAATGACTAGGGCTATTCTCTATTAATATTTAAACATGACAAGTAGATAGTTTTTTGGCCACTAACCTGGATCTTGAGAAAATGACAAATCCTTGTTCTTGATCGCGTCTTCGAACCTAATCTTCAACAGGAACGACTTCTTTACCTTCGAATTCCTCAGGAGATGTTGGTGGTAATGGTGGATGTATCTTTAAATCATATTCGTCTCATTTGGGTCCTGGTTTTAGTTTATTAATCAAATTTTGATACCCAGAAAATTTCCTTTTATTTTCTTCTTAAGACTTCTAAACAGAATTATTACAAATGAATATAATTGATACTAGTGTAGTATGCAGTACAGTTCGTTGTCAGTAACAATAAAAATGATAATAAAAATTGAGAACAAGCATTTCCATTAATTTATTTCGCAATAAAAAATTAATTACTATTTTTGTAGCACATATTAAATGTTATATATACCTGACCTTAATTATTGTTGTAATAACACATAATGTTGTACTGATAACACTTAACACTTTTTATTTCCCAATATTCCGTAAACGTAAACTCTGCATGTTATATATGTAGGTTAACCTAATTACAGGAATAAACTCGCAGCCACGTCTCGGCAAGCACGCTCGATGTTGTAACACGTTCATACAGGAATACATGCGCGGTGTATTTAGCTTTCCGGCTTATTATAAATATGTAACAAATACTAATCACAAGAATCAATCAATGATTTAAATTAAACAAGATTTTTGATCTTTGAGAATTAATAATTATATTTTCAGTTGCTAGCTGAACTGTTGAATTTATTGGCACTTCATAGTGCAAATAATTTTGTAATTAAAAATTTCAATAATTTATTTCGAAATTCGTAAAATTTCAAAACTTGACTTGGCGCCCTTCTAGTTCGGCACCTGTATGTGTCGCAAGTTTCTCCCATATGGACGGCGCGAGCCTGTTCAAGTCCTGATGTATCAATTCTACATTTATCTACACCTGAGTTTTAAGGCAGACGTTGATTCAGTTTTCTTTATCTTATTTCAAATGATCAAGTAGTTAGATAAAAAATAAATTGTCTGGTAGATAAAAATTAAATTGTACCTTAATTAATGAAATGCCTATCAATTAATTTGATGTCAAATGAAGGTCGATTGGGACCGAGTGGTTCACCCTTTCTTATACAATAATTTTTTTTTCCAGTAACATCGATTATTATTTATTTATGCTTGATTGAAAATAAGCGAAAATTAAAACGCTTCAAAAGTAAGCTGATTATTGAAACAGGATCGCTCAATGGTATTAAAATGATTTACCACTTTAATACCCTTCGAGCTAACCTGTTCCAATAATAAGCTTGCTCCTCACCGAAAGCTGTTGTTTGTTTTGTTTGCTCCAGGATATACCTAAATGATGAAATTCGGAACGGATTATATTCGTTTTCTATGAATAAAATAAAAAAATTTAAAGATTTACAATTTTAATTTTTATCTCAGATTTCTGAGATGTCAGAATTCTGACTTCGGTCTCAGAATTCTTACATTTATCTCAGAATTCTAACTTTTAGCTAATAATTATAACTTCTAACTCATAATTCTGACTTCAGTCTCAGAACTCTGACGTAACTGTAAATTCTAACTTCGATCTCAGAACTATGACTAATAACTCAGAATTCTGACTTATAACTCAGAAATTCTGACTTATAACTCAAAAATTCGGACTGAATGGCAAAAGCATTGAAGAAACGGGCTGTTTTTTGTGACTGGAAAACTGAGAATGTAAATCATGAAAAATTAATTTCTTGCATTAAATTCCTTAGTAGAAAATCATCGTGTTAGGAATTTGATTCTCTTAGTTAATATTTGTTAAACATCCACTAACTGTTAAGGAAAATAAGAAAATTGTAATTAATGAAACATTTGCAAATGTAATAAATAGGATTAAAATTTATGACCAGTATTTATTAAATTAGGTTTTTTTCTTTACATTCAGCTCGTCTCTTATATTTATTTATGTGTTAAATTTTAAAACTACGACCGATAAACCTTTGTTGTTGCTATTTATTAACTTCAAATGGTATGCATAAAGCGACAGTAAAAATTAATGATTTCATTGAAAGCACACTAGGTGAAAATTGATATAAAAGTATTAAAATATATTAAATTCCAAATAACCGTTAAATTTGGACCCAACAATGTATACAGTGTTATGAATGCTTATGAAATTATCTTCAAGTTGATGTAAAAATATACAGGGTATAAGAAGTATGTAAAAAACGAGTTATTGTCAAATAGTAGTTGATTGAAGATGAAGTTACTTTGTGAAAATCCATTTTGATTTAAAAAATTATAAACACTTTTTATCACTTGTCTAATTTTCACTTTATTTGTTATTTAGATAGTTGTAAAAATAACAAATAAAGTGAAAATTAGAGTTATTGTCAATTGAAATTCTCAAGGATAAATATATTTTTTAGAACACCCAGTATGATTTTCTGTATTTTTTGTAGAGAATTATGCACCTCTTATTGGGCACAATAAGCTTTTAAAACAATTTTATTTCATTTAATCTACCAATCGAAGAGTAATAGTTTTAATAAGGACATGGATTTATGATCTTTTTTTTTAATAAATAATTAATATCTTTACAACGGTTCGCCTTTCATATAGCAAACTATATTATACCGTTTTATAAGGAATTTAAAAAGAAGCTTAAAAATTTAATAACGTACAGGTTGTCACATTTAAAATGATGTTGGTGTAGATTGGTTAGGTTGATGTAGGTGCTAGGAAAACAGAACATTCTGTAGAATTCCCAATATTCTGGGTTGTGGTCCTTTAAATTAACACTATCTAAACATGATCACACATCGAGAGCTAACGTTATGCACATGTTACCCTTACCATTCGTTTCTGTTAAAATATCGACTCAGAATTCTGAGTTAAAAGTAAAAATTCTGAGGTAGAAGTCAGAATTCTGAGATAAAAGTCAGAATTCTGAGATAAAAGTCAGAATTCTGATATATAATTCGATTTTTGCTCATTTTTTGGTAAAGAAAGTTTAAACTGACATCATCGTAGTTCGCATGATTACCAAAATTTTCCAAATTATTAGAAAAAATTGTTTCATTCCAAATTAAATCTGATATCGCCGGATCAAACTATATACAACAAACACGATCAGGAAGATTAGTCACTATTTAATTTATTGTTGAATGTACTATACCCGAGGGTAGAATAGCAATTCTTGTAGGACTCAAATCTAGTGAGGTTAAGTTAAACGATCTAAATATATCTTACAAAACTTTAGCATCTTTATTTTAATTAATGCTTAAATCTCCACACAACAGAATAAATTTGTATTGCTGTGAAAAATTTAATAACAATAATGACAATTGTGCGAAAATATATCTTCACTGCCTGATGTTGGTCTGTATACATGAATGAGATAAAATTGCTTATTATATGCTTTAAAAAATGTTTTAAATCGTTAAGTTTAAAGTTATATTTATATATGTGATTATTTTGTTTGGTATTTACATTATTTATAAACAGAATTGATGTAAATAGTCTGTTTGTATAGGTACATAATTTAAGTTTACTACAAATAACACTAAAACTTGATGCGATTTATTTAATATTAAATACCCCCAACGCCAACTCATTGGCCTATCTGTGGTTAGTAAAATTGAAAATAATATCAGAAAAACAGGGAATGTACGATCGCTCAGACGTCATTTTAAATTTGCTGTACTAAAAGACGCGAAATTAAAATTGATTTGCCCGAGGTTTTTTGATTAACCTTGTATCAACGGAGAAACAGAATTTCTCCTATACTTTCGTTAGACACTGTATATCAACATATTGCTTTTAAACGAAAAAAATCGTTCATTTAATGATACTTAAGAACTAATAAATTTATCTGATAATGTAAATTAAAGGTAAATAGCTAAATAAAATTTAACATAATAGAGATTACAAGATATACAAACAAATTTTAAATATTAAAAATTTTGTAATATTTTAAGTAAGGAAAATTTTATAAACTTTTAAATAAATATTTGATACGTTGTAACAAATTTAATTAATCCGATACAATACATTGTATTTAAAAAAGGAAACATAATCTCTATTTTTTTAATCACTTTTCATGTCAAGTGCACCTTTGACACGTGTGAGAGGCAATTGACTAGAGATTTGATACTACTGACACCTGCTTATTTTGCATTTCTTTACTTTGGTCTGTCTGCCTGAATTATCTCTGGTATAAGGAAAATAATAATAGTAATAAGCCACGTTTTTGAAAAACAGATAATATACTAACATGTGCATTAAATGTTATCAGTTGGAAATAATTTTTTCTTTTGCTCATTCCATAATTTTTTTTGCAATACATACCTACGTTACAATAAAAAGGATACTAGTTATGATAGTAAAAGCATGCACTATTTACGTAATGCCAAACAAGGCTATTGTCTAATAGTATAATTTACAACGAGCTCGGAATGTCATTCCGGGCGCGTTTTACATTATGCTTTTCCTACGACCAATATAGCATATTGTACAGAGAATGGTACCCATTTCCCACGAGTAAGAAATTTTACAGTACGAGCATTGGCGATTGTTATAATTTTCATTCGAGTGGGAAATGGACATTCCCTATGACTACCTATTATAAATGCAGAAATAATTTAAAATTTCTATTTTATTTATTAACCATGTCTAATGTAATATTAGTACAATCATTAAACATCATTCTTGGAGAATTTGTGAACTTCTTTTCTATAGCTACATTATCCGTGTTTTCGAAATTTTCGATCCTCAAGAATTTGCCAAGTTTTGAATTTTATTCGCTACGTCGCATGTCGTTTTTATTTTTTTAATGATTCGTCGATGTATCCACCATATTTCTGAAGATATTGTGTCTGCACCACTGTTCACAAAAGTTTTGCAGAAGATCTGCGAAAACAGTGGTCGGTATATAATTTCGGATTTGGAAGTTTTAAACAGGCAGCAATCTGTTTTCCAGGATATTCAACTTTGTTTATACCAACTCTCTAACGGTGCATTTTCCTTTCTGGTAGTTCAGAAAAAAATAGTATTCATTAGTATTTTGTAGGCGATTATCTGCATCTTTTAAAAATCTCATAAAAAAAGTCCCGTTAGTGTGTTTTTTAGAAACCATTTTTCTGGCATTCCTTCTCTCATGATGCTAGGGACAAACATTGATAACCATGTGCCTAGAACTGTCATTTTTTGATAGAAACAAATAAAATAGATGCTGCTAATAGATATTCACATACTCTCTAGCATTGCTGTTTTTACGATGTTAGGAAGAGACGTTGATATTCAAGTGCCTTGAATATTTATTTTTGGATAGAAGCAAGTAAAATATTTGCAGCTAATGTCTGGAGGCATACTTTTTAGCATTCTTATTATCATGACGCTAGGGAGAGACATTGATATTCTATCATATTTTCTAGCATTCCTTTTATCGGGTGCTAGCGAGAGACATTGATAACCAATTGAATAGAACTGTCATTTTTTTTTATAGAAAAATGTAAAATAGATGCTGCAAATATATATTCACATACTCTCTAGCATATCTACTATCACGATGCTAGGGAAAAACATTGATAAATCAAATGCCTTGAATGGTTATTTTTGGATAGAAGTAACTAACACTGATACAGCTAATGAATAGTCATCTAATTTCTAGCATTCCTTTTGCCACGATGCTAAGGAGAGACACTGATATTCAGGTGCCTTGAATTTTTATTTTTGGATAGAAACAAATAAAATAGATGCAGCCAATAAATATTAACTAACTTTCTAGCATACCTGCCATTATAATGCTAGGGAGAGACATTGATATTCACACATTCTCTAGCATTCTTTTTATGACGATGCTAGGGAGAAACATTGATAACCAAGTGCCTAGAAGTGTCATTTTCGGATGGAGAAAAATAAAATAGATACTGCTAATAGATATTCACATACTCTCTGCATTGTTGTTGTCACGATGCTTGGAAGAGACATTGATAATCAAGTGCCTTCAATTGTTATTTTTGGATAGAAGCAACTAACACAGATACAGCTAATGAATAGTCACATACTTTCTAACATTTCTGTCGCTATGGTGCTAGGAAAGAACATTGATATTCAAATACATTTTCTAGCATTCCCTTTGTCACGATACTAAGCATAGACAGTGATATTCAGGTACTTTGAATTTTTATTTTTGGATAGAAACAAATTAAATAGATGCAGCCAGTGGATATTGACATACTTTCTAGCACACCTGGCATAATGATGCTAGGGAGAGATATTGATATTCAAACACATTTTCTAGCATACTTTTAATCACGATGCTAGGGAGAGACATTAATAGCCAAGTGCCTAGAACTGTCGTTTTCGGATGGAGAAAAGTAAAATAGATACTGCTCATAGATATTCAGATACTCTCTAGTATTGCTCTTGTCACAATGCTAGGGAGAGTACATTAATAATCAAGTACCCAGAATTGGTATTTTTGGATAGAAGCAACTAACACAGGTACAGCTAATTAAGAGTCACATAATTTCTAGCATTACTTTCGCTACAGTGCTAGGAGAGAATATTGATATTCAGGTGCCTTGAATTTTTATTTTTGGGTAAATACAAATAAAATAGATGCAGCCAACAAATATTGACATACTTTCTTGCATACCTGCCGTAATGATGCTAAGGAGAGACATTGATTGCATTGTCAAACACATTTTCTAGCATACTTTTTATCACGATGCTAGGTAGAGACAATGATAACCAAATGCCCATAAATGTCATTTTTTTGATAGAAACAAGTAAAATAGATAGTTTTTTTATTAGGCACGTCAACTAAAACTGCTGAACCTAAATATTTGAAATCAGTTAACTCATAACCCATAATTAATATAAATATGGAATGAAATGAAATGTAATAAAGCTAAAAAAATATTGCTAATTATTATTTTTTAACTTTTACAAAAACTAATCATAGATAAGTATAACATATATCTTTTCAAACAATTATTATTTTCCCGGCTATATGCCACAACACTGAAACTTAGATTACAAAAACGATAATATGCACATTATGTTCAGTACCACTGACTCAATGATTTTATTTTTAATTCTAAGTACTCACTAGTTGAACAATCACCTCAAAACTTATAAACATCCACAGATACGTGTTTCTACATTTTGCATCATCAGTATGATCCTTAGAAAGCCTCGAAAGTAACTGCGAATCTTAGTAAATCTCAATGTAATAAATATTAATGGCTTCAGAGGATAATTGAAATTATATAGTGGAAATTCCCTGTAGGGTTAGAATAATTTAAAAGAAATTAGGTATACTTTTCTTGGTAAAAGTTTAAAATATGGAATGAAATGAAATTTAGTAACGCTAAAAAAATGTTTTACTAATCAGATTTTTACTAATCAATGAAAGTTCGTGGGAAAACATCTTTTTAAAGATGAGGGACCTAAAAAATGCGTTGGTTATACTGTTTGATCATTGAGATTGTCAAGCTCCCACATCTTCTGTTCTTCATTCATCACATACTATACACTTAACGCCATTTCTCTACATTCCTTTCAAAGCTTTTTCAAAATAATCTCGAACATCTTTCAATTTGATTTTAGTATTTTTTCTGTGACATAACCCTTCACTTGGGCCCTCACTAATTCTATCAATTCTATTGATTAAGGTTATGTTGGGCATGAATTTCAAGGTAGGATTTAATAGAGACTATTGTAGCCAGTAATTTTAATTAATTCTTATTCTTGTGTTCCTCTTTTAACTAAATTGGCTACAGCTGTCAAACTATATGTCAAAAGTTACTAATTTGAAAATTATAACAAATTTTAAAATTTGCTGTTGATCAAAAATGTACCTAATCATATATTATAGTATAATTTCATTAAATCAAAAGTCTCAATCTCTTTATTTTTATTAAAGTGAAATGTAAAATTAACATCGAAGATCTCTATGTGATCTCATTTTTAGGCAAGCAAAATTGTTTGTAAAGAGTAACTTTTCTTAGAAAAGCAAAAAGTAACGAAATTTTTCCTTTGCGGACAATAATTAAAATTATAAAATATGTTGTGTCAAAAATACGCACAGTATATAAAAACCCCAAAAAATTAAAATGTGATAAATACATCACCTTAACATTAAAAAAAAATGACGCACTGTCAGAGACATACACAAGACGATAAAAAAAGAATTTTTTTATGCGGCTTTGTTACTATACCTTCATTAAAGAGTGTACAACCATAACTTTATTTACCCTTACTTTAAACTTGATACTAACCTATGATTTTCAGTATTTCAGACACTTTAATTTTGAAGAGAAGCCCTCTCAGAAAGTACAGAGGTAAAATGGACGCGTTTGCGCTTTGAATTTGGAGGGAAGATTCAGAAATATTCTTCCATTTGGAAAGTCATTTAACCAAGCAAACGTGATTGTCACTAATAATCATTCTCTTTTACAACATTGGTAACAATGGTTGTGAAAAATGTTATCTTATAAAAGGTAAAGTATGAATGAAATTTACAGTGACATTGTTGTGAAAGAGTTTAAAGGCCACAACGAGATTATATATTATACGTAATATAAATAGTTGCCAAAATTACTTAAAACTATATGTATCGTTTAAAAATAATAAAGATTTTGGATTTTAAAACTGATAGTTAAGTTAACCACTACCTACCAAAGGGAGCCTCGTATAAAACTGACTTAACAACTAAGAACAAATGCCTTCATTGGCGCACAAATATAGGCGTATCCACTGTCGGTGTCATTTAATTTGTCTATGAAAATATATATTTTTCTATGCAGTTCGAAATTTTCCAAGGTATATCCCATATTAATAAATAATAATAAAATGAAACTTTATATATAGTGAATGCAAAAAAAGTAACAATAAATAATTTATTTATTGTAACCTAGAAGTACGTTATTATAAAACAAATTATACCAATGCAGTGAATTTTAAATTAGAAATAATAGTCAATTTTCAGTCAAAAGTAAAAAAAAAATTCCATCAGTGATGGTTTTTTTACAAACCTCTTTAAATTTGTTAATATTCGAATTTTTGTAAAAAAAAGACAAGATAATTACTCCAAAAATATATTATTGGCACAAATTGTTCCTGTCACTTTTTTTAAGACCAATTTGGAGTGTAATTTTTTTACAATTGGGATAAAATATACACATATTTTTTTCGTTGTGTATGATGAAGATTTTTCTATATAGTTATAGTTATAGTTAATATTCAGAGTTCGGGTATAAAATTGATCGTTCAATCTTATGTTATAATCTCATGTATATCTTTAACAAAACACAATTCTCATTTAAATATATAACATTTTATTATAAACAAACATTAAAATGTTGCCTTACACTGAAAAGATCAACGGCATAATATAATTTCTGTTCTCGTATATTTGCCAAAGTAGAGCCCGATTTTAATTTTCTAACACAATTATTTCCAAGTTGTTTGGAAAAAACGAAATTGTGGAAAGATTTAGACGTGGTAGGATTATCAATTAATGTAATATTGTTGAGAACCTACTTTTCTCAAGAAATTTTTTGGAATGTTATTTATGTATGTATATGTAGCGCGATTTGAAAAAGATAAAAAAAATTCATTCATTCAATAATTACAGTCGAATATTTGATTTTAATAACTTGTTCAATTTTCCATTTCCAGTTTTTACATTTTGATAATTTTTTATGCTCTATAAATCGTATTTCCTTTTTATTAACATTAATTTGATTTTATCTCAATTTAATTGTTCTTTAAACAACTTTCAAGATAGTTTTAAGTTCATCATTTAAAATGTCACTTAAACATTTATCAAACTGTCATCTACAAATAGTAGAATTTTACGTTTTTTAGAATTTGTTATGTCGTTTATATATTACAGATAAGTTGGAGACTGAAAACACGTCCTTGTGGTACTCCATAGGTAATTTGCATAATGAAGAAGTGCGCAACCTTTAAACTTCATCATTTCATCAAATAATCTTATAGCGAGTTGATCACCGTAGGTCCAACGCCATATTTTATTCATTTTAGGACTATTAACTAACTACCAATATCTTAAATATACGACGAAAGCAGTCTGAAAATATGATACCAATGATAACTTTCTTCCAGCGCACTTTTTCAATTAAACAAAATGCACTTTCACAAGAATTGTTTTTTCCAAAACCAGCTTTAAATTTCCTTAATACGTTGTTTTGTTTTATATAATACGCTTGTTAATCGACAACTACTCTAAGGATTTCTCATACGTTGGTATAATATTAATATGACGGAACACTTCACGTTGTACTCTGTTTATTTTTCAATATGTATGACTGTCAACATTTTCCTTTTTGTATGAAATGTTCCAGTATTTAAACGATTATTTCTAAGTTGAAGTTGTTAATTGCTGGAAACATTTTTTTTATTTCCGTGTTAATATCAGCAACACAACGTTTCATTTACATTTAAATCCTTAAATTTTCCATTTGTAGCTATAAATTCTCCATTTTACAATAATTTGTAGTTTCTTTATTTTTAAGAGTTTCTCAGTATTCTTTATCCCGAATCATGTTATTGTTAACTGATATTAATAATTGTTCTATTCTAAAAGTGGATAACTGTTCAATTTTTCTGAGTACTTTACTATCTGTGATTAATTCGTTGTCAGACATTATCTCATGCTTCTGATTGTAACGTGATTTTTTACGTTGTTTCAATATTTTCCACATTTTAGATGGTTTACCTTTTACTTCGTCTGTCTTTTCTTTGTAATATTGTTATTTCCAAACTCATGGGTAATACATTAAGGTGTTCAAAAACCGAAGATGATTAATTAATTAATTAATACATGAAGTGTCAATGCATCCTACATTATACATTTTAAAACATAATTTATGCAAAGATAACATTTGGAAAATTATGTCAGAAAACATTAATAATAACAGCTTCTTCCATAAGCAACTCTGCTGCAATCACAATTTTATTAGCCATTTTTCTCGAATGGTTTGATATCTCGTTTCGATACTCTATCGTTGAAGACGTTCATATTGCTAGCGCTTGCTGGAAGACGTCTTGTACTCGGACCACTAGGAGTGAATATTATACTATTAGCCCATGTTTAAATTGTAGAATAGCCTTTCTGATTAAAGTTAGGGACACTTCTAGTCATACTTCTATTCGACGACGTAGATCTTCTAGGTTGACAAACAGTTTTCGTCTTTGAGCATACACTTTTGCTTGTAAAGCATTCCATACTACTGAATAGTCCAATGAATTGCCCACTGATTTATTTGAATAAAGGATGGCATGCTTTCTGCTAAGAAATGTTGTGTTCTTAGAGCCCTGCGAGACGGGGCATCATCCTGAATAAAAACATAATCATTGTTCGAGTGCAACTGACGCATTTCAGGTATTAGATCCTCTCGCAAATGGTGGACATAGTTATCTGCATTGGTTTTTATCAACTACGGATTAGTAAAATATAAGCGACTTTTGCCATTCCAGGATATTACGCAGGATACCATGAGCTTAGAAAACCTTGACGTTGTATAGACGTTCAGGTTGAATAGGGCTTTTTCTTGTAGTTAAATAAACTATTTTTTTTTATTATTTTGAGTGATTCGAAGCGTAAAATCTTCTTCATCTCGAAAAACTAAACGCCGTAGATCAGCATTCGAGAACTTCCTATAAAGCCGCAAGGTTCGTAATGATCGACACATTTTTGCATTTAGTAAAATTGCTGGGGTTTGCCACCATTTGTAACATTTAATGCCTAATTGTTTTTAAATATTTTTTTACAGACTTGCGACTGATTCTAAATCTGTTTGATATTTACATTATGATAAATGGTTTCCCGGTTGAGTTTCTTGTGACAAAGACAGTTCATGTACCATTTCTCAATTTTCGTTATTTGGAACAGTTACGGGCCTTTCACTCCCAGGAAAATTGATCCAGTTTCTATCACAATTTATGTCAGAATCTGGCCATCTTTTCCCTGGAAATTCTTACACAATTCTTTTTCAACGCCAATTTTTTTCTCGATAATAAGTTGCAATAATTTCTAAGTCAGAATTAGTTAAATAAGATGCCATTATTACAAGAAATCTCGAGATAATTGGATAAAACTTTTACCAGACTTTTGATAATGTTACAACTAACCCTAAATATCACCGATAGTTACACTTGTTTCAATAAAAGCTTACTTCATTTTACTGGTAGATTTGAATGGTATATTTAAAATTGTATTACTTCGTTGTTGATAGATTTTCTTATTGAAGAAATTAAACTAAAAAAGAAACTATAATATGTTACAAAAATTACCGTAATGAACATTTAATTAATTTTGAATTGATTAATTTGATTAATGGTAAAACAAAGATTTGACTATTAAAATATACACAAAATTTGAAGCCAAAAAGTCGAAAAAAAAATATAATCTACATTTACATAAAAGATAATAAATGGCTAGTAATACTGAATATTATTGTTCAGCATGAGTTATTTCGGCGGTGAAAGTAAAAAACTCCAAGATTTCGGCAAATGGTACTGATTCTGGTTCTTATATTTCACACCTACATTGTCTGGTTTAAATGTCACTGCAAATCCCTCGGCAAAACCCTTTTCTCATTGTCATTCATAGAAAACATGTATTACCGGTATTAAATAAATAAACTGATAAATAATATTATATATAAGTGTCATCTTACAAACAGGAAAAAATAAAATAAAACTCTTGCTTGTTTTGATATTAAAAATTATTTCAAGTAGTTAAAACGTTGTATCAAATAAATGGTAGTTTAAATAAATAAGATTTTAAATTATTAATTTCAAGTACATTAATTAGACAATATCAGTAATTTTCTGGCAGAGAATAATCATTCCCAAAGCAAAGATAATCTTTGCTGACGCTAATAAACATATTTTTTTCTTTAGTACAGCTTTATTAATTACAATTACTTGCTTTATGATTGATGTTCTATGCATGCTAATTTTATAACAAAAATCTGATTTTGTAGAAAATAACATATAATTTTGAGATATTTGTCGGGTCTTTGCAGTATATTTAAAAGAAATCAAATGTATGCTCACAACAATAGGTTTTCGTGTAGCACATATTTGAGAGTTCAAAATAATAATTTTAAGAAATCCACCGCATCTAGTTATTAAACGTTTTACAATAGAATAAATTATTCTAAAACAATTTTTAATAATATTAAGGTCGACAGTACCTTACTGTTGATTTATTAAAACAAAATTCTTTATTAACGATAACAATTTTATTTTTACTTTTTATTTTTCTTGTACCAATCTTAATTAACTAATATTATAAATATGCTTGTACATTTTAGTTTGAGTATCTGATGCTGTTTAATTCGTTCAGTTTAGATTTATTATTGTTCTTATTATTGTTATAATTATTCTATATGATTTGTGGCAAACTATATTATATAATTTTATACTTCATATAACTCAGTTAAGTAGAACAGGGTGATCTGGACTTCGTCGAGTATAAAAATAAAAGCTTTATTACTATTATTATTTTTTTTTTCTGTTGCCCATCGCTGGACAGTCCTCCCGTGGCCTCGACGCCTCACGAGAGTTGCGCCAGCACATTAACCATAGTAACTCCACACATCCCGCAGGGTTAGTGACTGTAGATTCCGGAATCGTGTACCATAAGCAGACGGAGACCACCTTCTGCATTTGGCCTGCCAACCACTCGGCTGATTTTTGGCAAGCCGGTATGCTTTTCAGTTCCGAGAGCAGCGTAAGCTTTATCCCTCCGAATACACCGATTATTAGGACGACCATTTTGACCGAATAGCCCGGATACGTGTTACATCCTGGATGTTGCACACCCAGATATCTATAGGTCTCTCCGGCATCCAGATGTCATAGGATGCTTTTGTCTGCGAGTTGCGTCTTCGGGAAATTCCCCGCATCGTCCTCTCTTGAGGTGGGTGACCTTATGCCTCCGGTCGCTGGGTGGTCCACGTTGATATCCGCGGTTTTGGCAGAATCCAACAGAAACGGTAGCAGTGAGATGCAGAAAAGGAGAGGACTCAGGGAGTCACCCTGGAAAACTCCTCTCCTAAATGCCACCTGCTCTGTCGTGACCCACTATACACCTGATGTTATGGTGAAGCGAGTCTTCCAGAGTAGCAGCAACTGTTCAATGCATCTCACTAGTGGTGCTAGTACAGCAAGACATTCGAGCAAGTGCAACAATA
This sequence comes from Rhamnusium bicolor, assembly GCA_029963845.1. NCBI lineage: Eukaryota > Metazoa > Arthropoda > Insecta > Coleoptera > Cerambycidae > Rhamnusium > Rhamnusium bicolor. The sequence continues at coordinate 751,685 of JANEYF010002177.1, read as the reverse complement.
GCTCGTGCGATGTTGTATCAAGTGCCTTGCGGTAATCAATCCAGGCCATCGATAGATTCCGCTCGTATTGCACAGAATCCTCTGTAGATGGCGGTGAGTGGAAGGAAATTTCTTCCACCATTAGTTGTTAATGCCGTCTGGACTCGGGGCTGCAAAGTTCTTGATAACAACAAGTGCTTGTTGGACTCCTTCTGTACTGAATGCCGGGCACACTTCTTCTGGCTCTTCAAGATGTCTGTGGCATAGAGCCTCGAAGTGTGCTAGAGTGTCGCTATTGAATGGACGCGTCGTTTCGTAGATTACATTCCAGAATGTCTCGACATTTTCTACAGTCGGCGGATTATCTACAACACGCTGTGGCTCTTGAAAGAGGCGGGACAGATTCGTACGGAACAAATTGTTTTGCTCCATACTCCTCACTCGCCTCTTCAACGTTTTCTTTGTAGCCATGAGCGCTCGGATCTTATCTAGACAGTGCTGCTTGATGGTAAGCATCACTGTCAGATTTAGAGTATGATATTGACGTCTTAATCCAGCTGTTAAGCGCCGGATTCTGGGAGTAAATGATCTACTACTCGTCTTATATTCCACCACACTCTGGAACCGAGAAGCGTGTTGTCTGGCCGACTGTATTTTGCCCTCGATTTTTTGTACACACCGCTTGGCTTTCTCGACCTCGTGATTGGTTGACCTCTCATGGGCTACGAGTAGCTTCGTGGCGTTGTACACGGCACAGTTGATTTGCCAGATCTCTGCATCTTCTAGAAGTTTCTCATCGATGACCTCGTCCATTCTAGCCAGGTCTTGTGGCTTTAGATTATCTCTGGTGTTAAGGCTAACCCTCGTCCTTAAGTCTACATCGGTGAACTCTAGAGGATGTTCCGCATCAGCTGCTAATGGCCGCGGTGGGACTGCGGCTGGCAGTTCTTCCAGCTGACGGGGTGCCCTTACATAACCTGTCCTGCGCAAGAAAGATACTTGATCTCTCAGGTGTTGTTGAGAGAAAGCGCGATGTTCTGGATGCATTTCGCATCAAAGTGCATGCAATCGCGCCATGTATCCCCTTCGTTCTGGTTCGCTACCCTCGCGGCAGGTCAACAAGGCATCCCGTAGTTCTGTCGTCCACTTAAAACGTCCATGTTCAATGCCTGGGTTGTCAAAGTTGAGAGCATCTGGTAAGGCCCCTCCCACCTGTCTCTCACCTCCATCCGCTTGGGTAGATCGCAATTTTTTCTCCTCCTTCAAGGTGATGTTTTTCTTAACAGGTCGATAAACCCAGTGTTTCTATGGTCTTATAAAAGACTGTGCTATTGTTTCTCGACGAGGTGTCGAAACAAATTTTCCTATTCTTCATCCCCGATTCGGGCTTTCAGAGGTTCAGTGACTGGCCCTACAACAGCACCTCGCCGCCTCCACGCCTGGTGCCTAATGCGAGACCAAGTTTATCTGCAACTCTTTTTGCTGCCTTGAACAATCCTGCGCCTACTTCTACAGTTTCATGATGTTTTACAAACTGCAAGAATAGATCTGATCTCCTGAGGATGTTACATGCCACACTCAATCCTACTCTACCATGCGTACATTCCAGCCTTAAGAGTCCTCGCCGCCCCCCGTTGACATAGGAGGTACACACGAGGAACGCACAATATAGGATGAATACTTCTATGAATATTCATCATTCTTGCGGGTATCTCTGTGTAATTGACCCAGCTGATCCATTGTCCACTTTACTACTCCAAAGGAGTAAAGCAGCAATGAAACGGCAATCATGTTAGATGCAGACATCTTGTTCTGCTCCAAAAGTTCAGAAGACCAGATCTTTCGGAGTCGGTGTCTGTACTTGCCGCAAAGAAAATCCTTTATTTGTTTTACATCCTGGTTATGCCATTGTTGTACACCCAGGTATGTATAGGTTTCTACGGCATCGAGATATCGCAGAATGCTTCTGTCCGCTAGCATGCATCCTCAAAGAATTCCCCTCTGAAGATGGACGACTATACATTTGTACATCCCGGATTCCATACAAATTGCCCGCGTATATTTTCAACCACCTATTATTATTACATGTGCCAAATCAGATAGTTTTTTTTGCTCCATTTAATTATTTTTTCACTCGACAAATGTAAGAATGAAACTACCTATTTTAGTCAAATTAATCTATTTGTTGCATAATCAACATCTCTAAAAATATTTTACTAATAACAAATATTATACAAACTTTGTTAATAGTAACATATTAATACTAAATATTTAGCAATTTCATCACACGCTGCACAGTTAAAACGTTTCTGCTAATTAGATACATTTTGTTGAAACATCTACCTTTTCCAAAATATTCAACAAAAATTTGTATTTTTCAACTTAAATAAACTAATTATATTTTCTGCTAAAGAGCTCCACTCGCGTTAAGATTATCTGCTGAGATAATCTGACGGACTCCGCAGACGGCCAGATTATCAGAACAGATGCCTGATATAACTATCACAGGCTAACAGCAATCCAATTGGGAATACAGACTCTCGATTTCTATCTTTAACGAGTCAATTATTCCAATAAATCCTTTTTTGCCTGTCATCTTCGTGCGATTTTAAAAAAGGTAACTAAACGTAGTAAAAAATCGTAAACCATAAAGTGGAACTTTGTTGAAAAGGTCTGTTTTTCTCATTTATCTGAAACGAACATTTAACTACACGTGGTCAAAGTTTGATCAGTTATGTATTTAGACACATCACCTCAAATATCTAATGAGATAATTTGACAGTGCATGGCACCCTTTAAGGATGTTATTTAAATCAATCAAAATATATAATTTGTTGTACCTCATAAGGTGATTCCCTAAAAAAAACTGATTTTTTTTACTTTATGCAAAGTTATTTAGTTTGAAAACACGCTCCTAAATTTAAGATTAAGCGATTTTCGGTGATTTAATCTTATCAGGTATGACCAATACAAACGTCTACACTCTACTGAAGAGCAAGTCTGTTCTTAAGTACTCGATAAGAAATTGTTTTTGGCACTTATTTATTTTTAGCTGTGATAAAAACAAGCAACACTTGAACATGTAAGAAAACACTTATAAACGTGTTTTCGTATTCAATATTATAAATCATTGATAAAAATATTTTGTACTGATAAATTAAACCCGGAAAATCCAAGTCAAAAACAGCTAACAAAGTCTCAGATTAAAACAATTTACAGAAGCATTATTTAGAAATAACAAATACTATACGTATAATCAAAATAAAAAAATAATAATAATTATCACATGATTTCACTGGTTGAAGTGACCTTCGAAACAATTAAAGTTTAATAACTACCTAATGAGTTCACATAAATTAAATACACATTTTGAGAAATAGTTCCATGGTCCATTTATTTATATTAAGTTTTCATTACATTACAAAGAGGCCCCAGAGGGGGAAATCGTATTTTGAATAACTTAAATGGTGCCTCTTTCTCCAAATATTGAAGAGAGGGTAAGTCCAGGAGGATTTCAATTTCAGCAGCCATTCTGGTGCTAATTTTCCACGTTATGGTCGAGGCTTTGGCCGTCCGTTGTGACCTTTTCGGTCATCAAACTATGGATTCGTATGTTATTATAGGTCTGATGACTGTGACATAAATCCAATAAATTTGTTCCGCTCCCCACGATTTACCACAAATTCTACGACATGCCCATAAGGATACTTTTCTTTATGAATTGTCTTTTCCAGATGAGAGTTTCCATTAAATGATTTATCTACAGTGATTCCCAGATATTTCACCTCCGCGAATGGAATAGTTTCACCCATCAAAGAAGGTGGTCTTAAGTTCTCCAGCTTCTTTTTCCGGGTGCATGGTATTATTACTGTTTTTTGAGGGCTCGCAGATATTTGCTGTCACACCAGTTGCTTACTGCATCTTCTTGTGGCTCTGAAGCTAACTGCTTCTCCCCGTAAAGACGTTATGGTTCTGTTTGACAGCATAGCACGTATCCAGTCGCTTATGGTTGGCTCAATTCCTCTGGCAGTCACTCTTGTATATAAGTCCTAACATATCCGTCCAACACCTTCTCCAGATCTTTCAACAGAAAATATGTCAGGCTAATTAATACAAGCGACTTAGGGCTTGATTTTTTCCTACCCATTTTTGGTATATATACTACCTTAACCGCCAACCAACTAGATGGTATATAGTTCCATGCCAGACTAGCCCTGCAGAAATTAATGAGTAATGAGAATAATATTATCAGTTCGTTTTGTAATAGTGTCACATAGTTGTCTTTTCATATGTCACGAAGGGGCTGACCACCCCAACGCTCCTTACGTTAGTTTAGAATGGAATATTAAAATTATAACTCGCTTGTCAATGGAGAGGTCACGTACGCGACTTCGTATGTCACGAAGTGGCTGACCACTCCATCGCTCCTTACGTTAGTTTAGAACGGAATATTAAAATGTAACTCGCTTGGCAACGAAGAAGTGTTTTTTAGTATTTTTGGTTGATAAGCCTCCATCACATGTCACGTATGTGAAGGGGAACAAAATAAGACAGTGGTAAGATATAACAATTTAGAACACAATTTATTGAAACCAAATACAAGTAAATAAAATATACTTACACCTAATGACCCACAACTACACTACACTCCGACCAGGCCATTCGCCAGGGCGGGAGACGTGTCACCCCAAAGACACCCTTTGTACCCAGATAAATCCTCAGAAGCAACTCACTAGCATTTCTACTTTTTCTTTTGATCTCGCCTTCAGTTTCCCTTAGTCAACATTAGAAAACTTACTTTGGCTGTTCAGGTCATTGTTATAATTTACGTTGTGTCATCATTTTCTTTATCATTGTGAAATTCTCTACTTTATATCGCACGTTGAAACTAAATATTTTTAATAATAATTCATATACTGTATGTTTAATAAAACGATTATAAAAATTATTAATAATGCAATTTGCTATAATGGTATCACGATCACTTTTTTTAGCTGTCAGTCAGTCATTTTTATCAGGTCGTTTTAATCATTGGTGGCAGCTATTGGTCATCCAGATTCAAGCACCCTAGGAAGTAGTTCTGTGTTAGATGCTATAGGGTTTCCTTTCCAGAGTCCATATATGAGTCGTCCAGTCACCTTAATGAGTTGAATTTCCACGTCGCTTCTCTGAAAAGAATCTTATAGATTCTAGTCCTGTGAGGTAGGTCAGTTATACTCTCACAAAATTTCCTCCAAGATCTCCTTTGTGTTTCCCTTATTTCTTTGTTATAGTCCGTTAGAGTATACTGGTGCCAGTCGCCCAAAGCTTTAACACGATTAAGAAGGCGTCGAACTTTTCTCATTTTGTTCAAGTTTTTGTCCCATCAAGATGCGCCACAGTTGTAATAATAAGCTGAAACAATTGCGTTTCAGATCTGTTCCCTCGCAATTTCAGTTTCGTCACGATTCGTGATTATGGGAAGAGTCGATTGAAAACTGTACAAAAACATACTGAGACCTACACTAACTTACGATTGTACGGCCTGGAGCCGTATTTCAGACACGTAATATAAGCGGCTCCAGACTACAGAAAATAAGTTATTACGATTACTAACGAACTCAAACCTACATAGACAGACAAATCTTGATTACATGCAGCCATACATATTCGAAACAGCGAATAAATTTCTAAAATCAAACGTGCATGTATCAAGACTGACAAGAGATATAACATACATTCGAAGACACGACGACATACAACATACTCATAAATACATTCACGAGAGACTACCACTATACAACGAACAACAGTAACTAGACTAACGCACGGATAACTCACTTAAACACAACAAATTCTAATCCAACTAACCCACTGCCCAAAAAAACCTCAACCCCCGCTAAAACACCCCACAGAAAAATCAAACAAACAAAAGTAAAACTGGTTTTTATGATATTTTTCAAGATTTCATGTTTGTAACCTTCAGAGTCTGTACACTTCGGATCTCGATATATCACCAAAAGTCTTGGACCAACTTCTCTATTAAATAGAGTATGCTTGTGGTCTGAACACGAGAGTTCAAAGATACCTTTCAGTCGGTTATCTTGTTGCTCAGATAGTTTGAGTAGATTGTGATATCTACCACGTTTCTATTTCTAGTGACAAAGGTTTGTTCGAAACTAATGTTATTCATAGTTAGTCCTTGATCTAATATATATTCAAAAAGCGATACACCTCTTTGGTTAATGTCCGTGCTTTCCCACGCTGTATGGTGAGCATTCGCATCACATCAAATAACCAGGTGGATATTGTTTCTTCTGCTGTAAGCAAGAATATATGGTAATACCCAATTCTTCACATAATAATCATAAACATCTGCATAATTTATTATTTTGCCATTTATGGTCAAACTGCATTGGGCCTAAAACTGTCGCCTGAGGTAGTATGCCTATCTATATTATTTGCAAATCACAATGAGTATTTTTTTTCTGACGTATTGTCGATTCGTTAAATGTGTTTATAATAAAGATCACATACAATTCTTTGCATTCCTATTTTTTCCGTTTTGTCTAGTAATATCATAATATATTACTGTATCAACGGCTTTCGCAAGATCAAGAAAAATACCTAGTTTTACCATTTCTATTAAAATTTTAAATAACATTATTTGTTATTTGTTCTGCAGCTTTAACTTCTATAAAACCGAATTGTGTTTTACTTAAAATATTACATATTTTTTAACTTGATTTAACTTTTATTGTTTATAATATTGATAATTTTTTCCACGATTTGAGAGTTTTGTTCCTAAACCAAACCTAATATCTACTGAAATATCAATCGATTTATTTGTTCAAACCATTTTAAACAATTATGTATCTTCCTCGAAACCTCTCATTTCTGGCATTCCTCAAGGCTGTATATTGGGCCCCCTTCTATTCTTAATATATACGTCAGATTTACACGAAAGAATTAAGCACGCACGTATATAGTTCTATGCTGACGATACACAGGTTTATTATCATTTTGACCCTGGGAAATTCGAATCATACTACTATACTAATCAACAGCGAACTGGCTCATATTAGTGACTTTGCTCAAAGTCACAACCTAAGCTTAAATGCCTCAAAATCTAAAGTATTGTTGTTCTGCCGTAATAAAAAAAGATATGAGCTAAAAAATAGCATAAGTATTCGTATAAACAACGAAATCATTCCTTTTGTTTCCTCTGCAAAATATCTTGGATTACATTTTGACGAACATCTCAGATTTACCGACCACGTCTGCGATCTCTCTAAACAAAGTTATTTGACACTTAAATTGTTATATTGCAACATACAAATACTAAATTATAATATCAAAAAAGATTGTGCCAAAGCTTAGTTCTATCTAAATTAACTTACTGTATCATAGTCTACTACCCTTGTTTAGACAGTATTACTGCTAGCAGCGTTCAAAAAATTCAAAATACATGTTGTAGGTTAATAAATAATTTAAGAAAATATAATCGCATATCAGCTTCCTTCAAACGCTTAGGTTGGTTGAACATTAACAGTTTATATAAATATCGTTTTCTATCATTTTTGTCGCGTCTAATTTAACCCATTTACCTAAAAAGAAAAAATTTATATTTCGCAGTAATATTCATCAAGTTAATATTAGGCATCCATAATTCACTTACCATGCCAAATCATAGAACAGCCATATTTCAGAGATCTTTTATATATAATGTTGTAAAAGTATATAACTTTTTTTAGAAATATAATAATGTGTCCATTGAGTTGCGTAAAATTTAGATGAAAGGAAAATATTTTAGCTCTTCAATAATTAATTATCCTAATTAAAACATATTTCATTTTTTCTTTCTTTCTCTCTAACAAATAGCAAATAGCCATGTGCTAAACCTCGCCTTTTGTACTTTTTTTTCTTTTTAAAAGTCAATAAAGATGTTTATTATTATTATTATTATTATCACTTCTTTGTCTCGATAATAGAATGTTTTGCAACAGTTTCAACAAAATATTTTTTTTCAGGTATTACGCTTTTTCGAAGATCTGCAGTTACAGACATTTAGACTTTATCCATAATATGTACCATTAACGTTAGCACAAACACCACGTGTAATGGCAATTCTGTATCCCTAAAGTAACATTGTACAGAGACAACAAACATCTTGCATGGAGATAACGGACAGCTCCTCGGCCCAGAATCGCACCCGGAACACCAGTATGAGTGACAAGTGTCTTTACCGCCTGATACGGAGATTAAGATAATTAAGGACACTACATATGTAGTGCTCTTAAAGTACAGAAAGTGTAATTGTGGGCGGCTACACATAATTACAACTTTAAATCGAAAGAAATTATAAAAGAATTGAAAATACTTATTCAAATTACCACGTTACTTGCGCAATAAGGCAAAAAGGCATACATAAGAATTCATCCTAAAGACTGCCAGTCGGTGTGCTTGGATTTATAGAGAAGCCCTATGAGACATAGACTTACTCATAATCCCACAGAGGAAATTGCAAGTTCCCAAGTTACAGCATCTTTGAGATATATTTCATTAACTTAATTTTCAAACATTTTCGCTCACCTGGATAATTTCTATTTGGTGACTGACACAAACTGGATGATTACCATGTCCAAATTATGTAATATAAGACAGTTTCATTAAATAGATAAATATCTTTTCCATTTCACGAACTGGATAAAAAAAGTATTTACACGTGATTAAACGATCTGGCTTCACTTCACGAATTGGCTGTCCATTCCACGAAATGGACAATTACGCTAAGTGGATGCGACATGTATATGGATTTATAGCTAATTAAGTCGGTTATTATTTATTATTAAAATGGAACTTTATCCATTTACTATGAAATTAGTCTGTTTCTAAAGAGCAGTTGCATAATGTGTTTACATATTATTATTTATTGTAGAACCGAATCACGCTAAATTCGTGACAGCTAAGCCGTACATAGTAGATTACACTTATTATTAATTATTAGAGTTTAATTTATCAATAACTAATTGAACGTCAGTAACAAATAATGGTGGCCGAGGCTGACGCCCAGCAAGTAGGCCGCCGACGGGCCCTTTTTACCAACCCCCCAACTGTCTCCTCAGCAATGTAAATATCTTGCTCCCTCGTCAAATTTTTCCGATCTTCTAATGAAGGTCAGGAAGTCATTCAGTGCAAGGGAACTCATCTCCTCCCTTAGAAGCATCTCAGTACCGAAGATGCTATGCTTCAGGTTCCCGGACGCTTCACACTGCCCCAGAAAGTGGTAGGACGTTTCTTCATCACTCCCATATCCTGGATATGTAAAGTCCTCCTCAACACCTATCAATGATAGATGTCTTCTAAGTTTGCAGTGGCCTGTCAGAACTCCGATAAAAAAATTGAGAGTTTTTTTGACTTCGGCCCAGTATCCAGGCCGATCTCGATTTGTTTGGACCCGTCACAAAATGTCGAGTTTGGTCTGTAGGCAAACTCGATATTTTGTGACTGTTGGCCCTTCAATGCTTTCTCAGTGTGTCGTAGTCCCACTCATTGAGGGCCGGTCGTGACCTGCCTTCTTATGATGTCCAATATAGACTCAGGCTCGAGGCCGGGCTTCTCGGCTACAAGTTTTGCCAATTCGTCGGCCTTCTCATTCTCCTGATCACGTTCTGATAGAAGACACCGCTTTTATAGCAGTCTAACTGCCGAAGTATATGTACACCATCTGCTCCGCCTTGTTCCTTACCTGAGCCTTACTTGCCACCGCTATATATTCCCGCTCCAGAGGACAATCTGGCGGTTGCACGAGAACCGTCTTTGCAGCACACGAGAGAGCCCGGAGGAAGTCAATTCCCACTTCACTCCACTCTTTAAGAGTGAGAGTATATTTCCTTTCTAATCTTAACTGGCGATTCGCTTCTCTCACCTTTAGAACAAAGATGGGGATTTTCCTTTCCGCCTGTCCAGCAATTGCTGCGTGACCTTCAGCTCTATCTGGACATCACCAGCTCCCAGAATCCCGCATTCTCAGATATCCCGCCACGAGGGAAGCGTTGGCATGTCTAGCAGAACCTCCAGAGCAGCTGTTGGTGTCGTTCTCATTGCGCCAGTAATCCCTAGGCAAACTAGTCTCTGGACTTTTTGCAGCTTTCGGGACGTAGTTGCGCTGTCCACGCTCGGCCACCAGTCTACAGATCCGTACTGGAGCATTGGTTTAATGACCGTCATGTACAGCCAATGTAGAATCAATGGGTTGAGGTTCCATTTCCTACCTACCGCCCGGCGCAATTGCCAGAATGTTGCAGTCGACTTTTTGACGGCGTGGTCGATTTGTGGCCCCCATGACAGTTTATTATCTGGGGTCACTCCCAGGTATCTGACCTTCTGCGCGAGAGCAAGGGGTTTACCATACACTTTACCATACTGATGCTCTAAAATCCTCTATTTTTCTTCTCATACTGAAAAGGATAAATGCCAATAAATAAAATTTTTAAAGTTCTAAATTTCAAAAATATTAATAAATTAAGTGAAAAAATATAATTTTTTTTTATAATTACTTGACAGAAATTTCAAAATACATTAATAAAATAGAAGATGTGCATTATTTATACATTTTTGTGTTCCTAAATTTTGATAATTTATTAATATCTCTTATATCACCCGGTAAGTCATAATAAATGGACCAAGGTAATCTGGAAACTTTTGTTGTTTGGTTCTATTGTATTTTGGGGTTAATATATAAAACTGATCTAATATTGTGTAAGTGTGTGGCCATAATTAAACTTGGATAGGATATCTTAACTATATTTCAATGAAACATTTTTCTTTGTATTTGTACAAGGTGATGCAAGTTCGACTCCCACGCCTAATTTCTCGGAAATTGTAGAGGTTATGCACAAATTGTTACCGGCGCGGCGATCAAAGGAAACATATTATGTACTACACGTTAAAGTCAATTGTAAATTTTTATCACATCAACGCTTTCGAAAAATATTTTTATTTTGAATAATTTTTATGCACATTACTTAGACATATTTCTACTATCTCTCAGGCGCCCAAACACTTCACACTACTTCAGGAAGTAGTAAGACATTTCTTTATCACTCCTGCATTCTGAGCATGTAGGGTCTTCCTCAACACTTATCAATGATATATGTCTTCTAAGTCTGCAGTGATCTATGAGAACTCCGATTAAAAAGAGATTCCGAGTTTCGACTCCGACCCAGTAACCAGGCCCATCTCGACTTATTCAGCCTCATCACAAAATTTCGAGTTTGCCTACAAGCCCTGTTAGTCCTCCAATGCTTCTTTAATGTATCATGGCATATCTTCTCATGATGACCAATGTAGGCTCAGGTTCGAGACAAGAGTCTAGCCAATTCGTCGGCCTTCTCACTGCCTGGAACCTCGGTATGTCTTACTTGCTTGTGCCTGGTAAGCTCTTCTAGCGTGTCCCAACACTCCTGAACGAGACCTGATATCGACCTGAGGGAGCTCACCGCTATTAAAGCGGCCTGGTTATCGGTAGAAGTATACCATCTGTTCCACACCGTTCCTTACCTAGACCTCTGCCTGGAAGACCGTGGTATACGATTTTGGAACATAGCTCTGCCTTATAGATATATTCCGGCCCTAGAGGATGGTCTGGCGGTTACACGAGAACAATATGTGTAGCACACCAGAGAGTCGGGGGGAGTTATCAATTCTCCCTTACCGCCACTTCTCTCTACTGGGAAGAGCGAGCTTCTCTCACCTTTAGAGCAGAGATAGGGATTTCCCTCTCCACCAGTCCAGTAATTGCTGCATGACCTTCAGCTCTACCTGAACATCGCCAGCTTCCAGAATCTCGCATTTTCAGATAGGGTAATTGGACAAACAATTCAGATAAATAGTTGTGTTATTGTGCATCCAATTATCCAAAAACATTGTTGTTTATAAATATAATGTTTATAATATGTACTAGAGGTTTTATTGGAAAGTTATGGCAATATTGTACTAATTTAACTGATATTTGATCCCTACCAGTAGCGCTGGTAGCCTTATAACCAGAAATAATTGCACTGGGTTGTCCTACGCTCTAAAGGAAATTGACGAAAACTGTATAAATATATCTTTTACTACATGTCCATTGCCCAGTATGTACATATATGTACTAACATATTTAGGTTTGTTTCGCCTAAAACTTGGAAGTTGATTTGAATTTTTTTAAAGGACTCTTAATCACGGTATATGTGATATAACTATTTGTGATGTTGCATAAGGTCATATTTATTGAACAGTAGTAAAATATTTACTCTGAGAAATTGAACTTTGCTCCCAATACTATCTAAATAAAATATATTATCCCGTTGAACTTGATTAAGATCAATTATTAAACAATCACCATATACAAAAGTTTTAAAATTATTTCGATAAATAATAGACGTTTAAAGAGATTTAAAACCGGCTGAACTCAAATTTAATATGCAATGATTGGATATCAAGTCTGAGTTAAGGATACAATGGTTGAAAACATAATCAGGTTTCTTAATACTTAATATGTAATGATTCATTAATGATTTAAGTAAAATAAAATAAATATCACATATAGCGAGCAAAATGAATTTTGAAAAGTCTGGTCAAGAATTACGTTTTTTAAATAGCAACCTATATTTTTAAAATAATAATTTTTTTTGTCTGTAGATCGTTACATATTTTGTATTATTGTACTGGAAAATTTTTAAGAAAAATCAATTTAAAATTTATTAACTAGATAAAAGAGTACAGGCGACATAAATAAAATTATTTATTATTCTACAAAATGCATAAATACATTTTTGAGATGTCGCCATAAAAATAAATCGACAAGCGTTAAATGGGTAGATCCAGCAGGCCCTTCTACTGATCTAACTTTCAGGAAACATATGATTTAAATGTTCCATGTATTTGTTTGATGTTAATTTCGTGTTGAGATGAATAATGACTTAACCATTTTTCACTTTATTTCGGGATCAATCCCGGGATTCTGGGATCAAACATTTTGCATCTCCAAATCCCAGGATTGGCAAAATCCCTCGAAGTTGACATCCCTAAATCAAAAACACATTTTGTCGAATTTTACAATAAGAGTACATTTTCATTGATTTCTTTCGGAGTTTTCCAAAATTATCACAGACATTGCTTACCTCTACATCCAAAATGTTTATAAGTATTTATACAAATAGATCAATATATTGAAATAATATCCATACGATTCTGTTTTAGGTGCCAAGCAATAAGATCGATATTCGACCCTGCCGTTTTCGACCAGCCACCACAGCAAGCATATATTAGGAATAAACATAAAATGTAAAATCAAAATATACAGGGTATTAATTAAGTACGTGGACAAACTTTGATCGGTAATTCCCTGAAATTCAGCACATATAATATTTTTGACAGTGCCCATCAAGCAACGTTATTAACTTTTGAAGCAATCTACAGGGTCCTAATTTTTTTAGGGCCATTCCTACTTTAAGCCTCCCGAATATTTTTACGACTAACTTTGAGAATAAAATCTAATTTACTATATTATTTTTAAACTTCTCGCTGGCTTAATGATTTTCATTATCTTGTACGGTTTAGACATTATTTAGCAAAAAATATAATTATGTTTTGTTTTTAAGGATAATTTATTAAAATTTAGCATATATATAATACTTTTAACAGTACCCATGAAACAACGTTAACTTTTGAAACAATCTACAGGGTCCTTATTGAAACTAAAATTACCGCGATCTAAAGAAAAATTTAATTTAAAATTTAGATTTTGTCAACTTTGTGAACAAATTATCTTTAAAACAAAGCATAATTTTATTTTTTCGAGATAACTTCGAAACCGTACGAGATAATAATGAATAACATCAAGAGAGCGAAAAGTTTAAGTACAAAATAGCAAATTATATTTTAGTCAGTGTCGTCGTAAAAAATTTGGGGGATGACCCCATAAAAATTAGAACGCTGTAGATTATATCAAAAGTTAATAACGTTGTTTCATGGGTACTATTAAAAGTATTATACGTGCTGAATTTGATTCCCTAAAACTGTATAAGGCAAATGTAAACAGAATAAAAAACTTTATCACCCTGTATCTCGAAAACCTAGACGTTTAGAACATATGTTTATATGAACTTTTTGTCTTAAAATCATACAAGTAATTACCGCTTAAAGTTTATCCACGTACTTAATTAACACCCTGGATATGATTGTGACATACGAAATATAATAATAGTAATAATTGTTCTTCAACAAAAACAGTTTCTATAACTTGAACTTTCCCTGTAAATTTTGTGAAGACTGTATTATTTTCTAGTTAAATTAAAACAAAGCAGTTAAAAAAATCAAGGAAAACGATCAGTAAAGTGCAATTCTTTCTAATTTGTTACAATTTTTCTTAGATAAAGTTTTTCACATAACTTCACATACATTCTCAAGACGTATAGAGTGCAAAGATAAGGGTCCTCGCCAGTCGAGTAAAATACACAATTTTCAAAAACAAATTTATCGCTGCAAAAAAATTAAGTAAAGAAATTTAAAAAAAAAAAAATTAGAACCATAGTAATGTTCATTTATATTTCCTCGATTCAAGTTTTACTAAATTGAACAGGTGACGAAGACTTTTAACTTGTCTTCATAGTTTGTAATAACACTGATACTTAGATATGCACCAATTTATTTGTTTAACATTTTTCAAATTTCAATGTATAAGTTGTTCTGCTAAATATCGAGCAAATTAAAAAAAAATACAGTGGTAGTAAACATGGGGATTTTTAACTTGCTCAGTAGAATGGGTTTTTATAACAAGAAATAACTGCCAAATGGTAAATTTCTTAATAAACTTCTGTGATTATTATAAATTAGTGGTAAGAATTACATTATATACCTAATGATAGTGAGATTATTGTAATAATTGTCATATGGTAAATTTTTCATTTGTTTATATGCAGTATTGTCTGCTTTACAGTGCTCTGAATTGTATCATAACTTTTCTATTATTACCTAGAATTGAATCTTAATTGATTTTTAAATAATGTGATTTAAAATACTATAATTTTCAATCAAATGCAGATTATTTATCTCCTTAAGAATGTTATATAGCTACAAATATTATAAGAGTTGTGCTAGAATAATACATATACAATATCTTTATAATCAATATTTGTTTAAACAATATTTCTGTACTCATCTGTGATAAGTAGAAGGATTAATAATATCTAGTATTTTACTGCCATTATTTATTTGTTTCACTATTTTGTTTTTTAATTTCATTATCAATCGTGTATTTGTAAATCTAGATTTCAGATTTCATTATTCGTAACGTATTTTTTGATTGATATAAAAAAAAATTAAAGTTCATTTATAATGCTATCCTTTATACATAAATAACTGCCTTTAATTACTTATGATACCATTAAATACAATATATCAATTAAATATATAAGTACATAAACTTTTTGGGCACGCACGAAGTGTTGTTTTTTATGATTTTCACGGTTCAATACCAAAATATGAATTCCAACTACTTATAACAACAAAATAATATATATTTGTGTTCATATTGTATCATAGTTATAATATATGCAATGCTGTTTATTTCCGGAAGCAAAATATTTATATTTTCGAACAGTTTGTATAATCGGAAAAGAAAATACTCTTCTAAAACGGTTTTTTGTTGAATATTTTTGATCGATATTTTGGAATGTTTACCATAACACTATTAATGTTATTCCTTTCCCATTACCCATTGTCATATTAATAACATATTCACTTATGCATGACAAAAAAATAAAAATAGAAAATCTACATTAAGACTTGCTACACTAATTAAATGGATTTTATTACTTTTTTAAATGAGTTTGAATTTACATCAAAGTACTTAATTTGATAACATTGTCTGTAAGCTTCTATGCAACATTACAGTGAAGTACTATGGCATCATTCATGAATCTATAAATAAAAACGTGAAAGTCATTATAAACACATCTCCTGTTTCCTATTTAACAGACAAATTAAATTTGATATAATCATCACTAATAGAAAGCACATTGTGAAAATGTTTATAAAGTACATTTAAGGGAGTCAAAAAGAAGATACTTCCAAAAAAATAAGGTCATGATATTGTAGCTGAAATTAATTAAAATATGAAAAATTCAACGTCAGATTTGAGTGAACTTTGGTGACGTATGGAAATTTTCGATATGAATCAGGGGTTGGTTTTTACAAAATTTAACATGGTGGATCAAATATTGAGAATAAAAATGAAACCTTGATGTGGAGGATTTCATGAGTTACTTGACTCAAAGCTGAAATTATTTTTACAAAATTCAAAATAGTATTAATAATAATAATAATAACGTTTATTGAAGATATGAGATTACATAAGGGTTACAAATAAATAACCTCCAAACGAACAGAATATTGACCAAGCCATTTTTCAATTCTGCCGAGCTATTGGAACAAATAATAATAATAAATAAATAATAATACTCTTTATTTGTCACCAACATGTATCACATGCCTAGAAAACGTTGAAATATAAGTGGTTATCAAAAAACAAAGTATAACCTAGTTTTCAATTAATCTGTATGGACATTTAAAGAAAATATAATACGTATATTAAAATTGATCTAATCAGTGTGACCCATTGCAAACAACATTTTTCTGTAAAAAAAGAACAAATTTCTAGGGTATGTTGAATCCCAGAAGAGCATTTCCAATTATTATGAAAAAAAATATATGATTGCCTCTTTATTCAAGCCGCCTTGCAATGGTTGATTAGCGAATTTTGACGTTATTTAAGTGAATATACGATGTAAGGGTAAAATAAAAACAATGAGTTTTGAAATCGCCAATTTTAAATATGTCTTAAAAAAGTTTATTGCAGTTTCATTTTCATTGAGGTCATATTTTTTTATTAAAAAAAAATAAAATAGAAAATTATACTACACTTATTGTATTAGATCAAAATTCTTTAATAAGTGCAACATATTAAAGCGATGCCATTTTACTAACCCAAGAACGTCACAAAAATACAGATGTGATAGACCACTATGACATATGCAAAAACCTGATTGATACATGATTTACTTGTCTTTTGCTACTGGAAATATAACGTCCTCTTTTCAGTTAGTTGGAAATATTCAATGTTCCACACAATTCAATAAAATGTTTAACATAAATCATTCTTGAAACAATTTAAATATTGATAATTCAACAGATTTCTGTTCTGGTTCGATTTCTAGTAATAAGTAAAAAAACAGGTGGTACTTATATTATTTGCCTAAAATATTATATCAAATTGTTCTAATTATTACTATATTTCAACTGTGACTATAACTAAGTCTCAATGTTATTCAAGCAATTCCTGGATAAAAAAACAGGTGGTACTTATATTATTTGCTTAAAATATTGTATCTAATTGTTCTAATTATTACTATATTTTAACTGTGACTATAACTAAATCTCAATGTTTTTCAAGCAATCCCTGGGTAAAAATTATAAATTCACTAGAATGAAGAAAACTGAATTGGGTGTAAGTGGATTTTGATTCTTTAATGATTTAAAAATTTGATTTTCGTAATTTCGTCTTTGTCAATCAAACTATCAAATGAACTAGTTTAAGCCATACTTCTTTCGACCAATGTTTAGATAGGACGACTGAATTGAAGACTTTTTTTGTACTCAAAAATTCATGCAAAAACTAATGCAGAAATATTCTTTTCCTCCACATTTCATATTAACTTGTGAAACTTATTTTGGGAGCTGTAATATTTTTGACCTTGTATGTGAGATTTTCTAAATTAATTTCGGAACAATTCATAAACAAATCAATGCTGGCATTTCTTGTGTCACATCTGTTTTTAAAGGCACAATTTGAAATCGGCCACTTCGTGATTTTTGCGAGTTGCCTCTTACTTTAAATTAATTTAAATAATAATTTCAAATTTCTATCAATAAACATCACGAATACAACAAGCAGAAAGTAGTATAAAAAACATTACACGAAAACTTAAAGAACACTTGTCATTAGACTATATAAATGTTTGTACCTCACTTCACATCAGTAATACTACTAATTATGGCGCCAACCAATCAGAATTGATACATCACTAATCACCACATCACTGTAATGTAATTACTGAAGTTTTTATTAGCGAATTAAAAAAAACATTTTTTTGTTTTTATCTGTATATTGTAAAATAATTTTTTGATATGTGACTAAATTTATTATTACTGCCGTTGTTACTATTATTATTATAACAACTTTGCACCAAAAGTATTAATATCTTCCATCTTTTATTTTTTTTCAGACACAAATTTTTAAGTAGTGTATCGGATTCTTCAGATTACCCCCATCATTTTAAAATGAATGTAGCAAATACTGCTCTCTGACTGTCTGATTTAAATGTTTGGAATTTTCCGGGGCACCATCTCTATGAGGGGAGTAAATTGTGCAATTTAGTGATAAGAAGTCTGTTAAGGGAAACTGTAAAAATGCAATGCAGCGGTGGGACATTCTTAGCTCGAAACAGACTTGTAGAGTAGCATAGGAATCTGCAAAGGTATCAGTCACTGGTAGACAGTAGGAAACAATGTCCCTGGAGTAATCCTAAAAGTTGTCGAGAAATTGAAGTCTGTCTGTTCGGACAGGACTACTGTGAAAAGGTAAAATACTTAAGTGAAAAATTACAATTTTCAGTATGTTACCTTTGAAATCAAATGTATTTTAATTGATATTGATAACATAGAATTGTTACTAGAAATTTTAGGGCAAAAGATGAATATATACTGCCACATAATATACAGTTTTATGTAGGATGCCGATAAAATTTCAAAACCGAAATTTTTTTCAGTTGCAGGTTTACCTTTGCACAGTATAGGATTCTTTCTTTTCTCAACTTTCCGTTGTAATACTTGTCTGGAGAGAAAAATGCTAACTCTCTGAGGCGCTTTATCGCTATTAGAGGAATCTGAAACGACAATCTAATAAAAGGCGAACTCCTGTTACAGAAAATGGCAAAGGTGAGAAATTTGGGCCCTTGTTTGAGAAATCTGTAAAATGCATATGATTCTGAATCTGTAAAAGACACCATCTAGAGATGGAAGATTATGAGGAAATGTAATGATTGTGGAAAGAGTTTGAGGTCCTAGAGAGACCGCCTGGTGACAGTTTGTAGTGCTGCCGCCTGTTTCTCTGCCTAAACAGATCTTTATGGAGGTCTAAACAAAAAATCTTATTTCCACATTTCAATGAAATCATACATATCAGATGGCTAGATTATTCTAAAAACAAACACCTTATATTTTTATATATACTTTATATGTCATTAATTTAGATAGACAGGCTAGATGAAAAATATTTTTCCAAGAAAGCAAATAGAATTTTCTTTAAAGACCTAACTATTACAAAAATATATCTCAAAATAAGACGATATCTAGTTTTGTGACAAACTAGAAAAATTACGATCTTCTATATATAAATCTACATATTTCTGATCTTTGTGGGAATTATCTACCCAGCTTTTTACAGAAACTTCTGATGAGTAGTCTCTAGGGCATTTTACTATTTATTATTAAATTGTAAGGCTTATAACAAAGATAGTTCGGTGTCGGTATATGTAAAAATATGATCATAGTTAAATTCAGAAAATATTTAGCTAAGGACATGTAAATACTGATGTTTAAAAAAATTAAAAAAGTTAAAGACTGTATATTTTAGCTGTCTTCCGTTTCATATAATCTGCGTAGAGACCTATATTAGAAATAGCCATACTTGAGCGACTAAAGCTACAACTATATTATGGCAAAAAGAAAATGATATATAATGAGTATATAATAATACAATGCATAATACCATGTGCAGGTACTATGTCAAACCACTCAAAAAATAACATGACCATGACGAAAATGGCTTTGTAGCTACATTTTGGTTATAATAGCTAAATAGCATTTTTGGCCAGGCTGGGATGTTCAAGAATAGTATAAAAAATTAATAAAAAAAATAATGCCGATTTATCAGAAAATTCTGTTATTATACATAAATTTTAGGTGTGGTAAAGCTAGACAAAATTACCTAAAATTTGTTTTTAATATAAAGTGATAAAATGATTTTCCTCTGCAGTGTGGTCTGCTTATCGTTCTCACTTCATTTTCAAAACTATTTGAAGATTTATGAACAAAAATCAAAAAAAGGATTTATTAGACTGCTTACGACCTTAAAAAACTGCATATATGTATATAAAATATATACACCAAAACCGTACTTTTAAATTTACATACTTAACTAAAAATAATCAAGTTAATGTATACTATGTGGTATTATTGACAAGACTGAGAAGTGCTCTATCCAAATATGTAAAAATATATACGATGTTCTTTAAAAAAATATAAATTTTAGTTGGCACGGAAAATTCGAGCGTGCAGTATAAAAAGTACACGAAAATTTTTTGAAGGTCTTAAACGGTCTAATAAACCACTTTTTTGGTTTTTATTCGGAAGTCTTCAAATAATGTTGAACACGAGGTGAGGACAATAAGCGGACCACTCTGTACCTGACACTATCCTGGGACACACTGTATAATGGGTTCACTTTAAAAATAAATTTAAATATCAGAGTGGGGGTACTTTACTCAAGTGCATCTGATAGCTATCTATTCCTATAAAAGCCATCGTGAAAAAAAATAAGCCAGAGTTGCTTCCTCCTGCAAGCAGGTAAGATGAAATATTTTTTATTTATTTATTTGCCAATTTATTTATTTATTTATTTATTTATTTAATAATATAAAATGTTTAAAAAGTTTAATTTGGCTAACACATAACTTTTTCATATGGTGACAGTGTATAATAGTGTATATATAACATCTAACGCAAACATTAAATATTTACGAAGTGTCCTGGAGTAAACTACAATTTACTCTGTCCTCTTCCTATAAATGGAAAGTTTACCGGACTATTTAAAGCGACAATTTTTAAATATCAATCGTGATTAACGCTGCTTTAATGGAACATTGCCAATATTAAGGTTCTCTATAGTTAAAATAATCTACAGTAGGAAATTTAAACGTCAATAAATATTGTTGCCGACATTCCTAAAAGTTAATCACAGACCCGGTATTTTATACCCGGTTACGATTTATAAGTAAATTGTTTGAAATTATGTCATGCCAGCCAAACTCATAATAATAGAATTTGTAGATACTAATATTAATAATAATCACAATAAAAAGTCTTTATTTGGAAAAAGTTTAAGTGAATGTGTCAAGAATTTTAAAAAATATGTATTTGCCTGCTTTTAACCACGATTGATTATAATCACAAATGACTAAATTTTATATAAAAACAAAGCCAAACTATTTGCAACATTTTATATTTTTCTCGACAAATAAATATTTAAAAAAATATATTTATCTTTTAATTTATTTCATCATTTAGAATTTATTTATAATGTTTAATGTTTTTACCCTTATTTATAAAATAAATATAACTTTATTAGCAGATACTAAATAATAGATATATATAATGTCGACGTAATTTAGAATCTTAGATCTACACATAAAAAAATATTTTAAATGAAATATAATATACTTAATTTAAATAAATATTTACTTCATATATACTCAAATAAATCTGTTCTCTATCTAAGAAAAATATATGCTTACTAATCAAAGTTACTTTTTGAAATCGTTCGTAGCTTGTTTTGAGAAATAAAAAATCTTTCATTGTAAAAAAAAATTATTTTTATAGAAAACATTAAATTCAGATTGTTATTTAAATTCAGTGTTTCTCACTTTATTCAATATGTTTAAATATTTTATGTTTTATTATTGTATTCGCAACAAATATGTATGTGGTAATATGTTATTGAAAAACATTTACCACAAAACAGTTTAGATCAAAATGTAAAGTTGTTCGTTTTTAACCCTTACATTAAACATTGAAACACAATGTTTGGTGTATAAGTTAATAGGTAAATACATATTTACTATAACTATTTAAATAAATTTCCAGGTCCAAAATGAAATCGTTAATTATTCTGTTTATTGGGTGTGTGGCACACATCCAAGCCGGTGTATATACAGACCGTTTCCTGTCTCAGTACAAAAAAATCCACGACTCAGGAAACGGGTATTTCTCCAAAGAGGGAATTCCATACCATTCCGTCGAAACATTGATGGTAGAAGCCCCTGATCATGGACATGAAACTACTTCTGAAGCCTACAGTTATTACGTTTGGCTAGAAGCCATGTATGGTGCTATTAATGGTGATTTCTCCTCTTTCAATAGAGCTTGGGACATATTGGAGAAATACACCATTCCCACTCATGAGGATCAGTCCTCCAACGACAATTATAACCCGTCGAGTCCAGCAACATTTGCTGAGGAAAAAGACACACCTCAAGATTACCCATCGAAAATAGACAGTGGTGTATCTGTTGGTGAGGATCCGATTTATCAAGAACTGGTTAGTGCTTACGGCAACTCGGACATATACGGCATGCATTGGTTAACAGATGTCGACAATGTCTACGGCTTTGGCGACACTCCAGGTAATGAACTGTGACTGCATTTAAGAATGGAGCACTTATTATACCCATTATTATTTGTAATATTTGGACCAGCGATTTATGATAGAATAAGTAATAATATTTTTAAGATTTTTATAATTAATCAGACTGACAAAATTATTAGACTACTGATGTGCGTTTTATTTTACTTTTAACCGTTTAAGTTCAAGTAATGCAGTCTATCATGACACTATATAACCTTGTTAATTAACTAAAATTAGTAATCAAGTTAATTCAATAATTGGTTATTAATTTGTCTATTGTAAATGACACATTGTTTCTTATTCAAATAGATTATTTGATAATAGTTTCAGAGTTATGTTATACAATTCTGTATATATTTTCCCAAGATAACAAGATAATTAATGTTTCTTTCCCTGTCTTGGGTAAAATTGATGTCCTATTTTGAAAATTTTGCCAGTTTTCAAATTTCTCAGATACCCTGCAAATATAAACAAAGAATGAAAAATTCTATCTTACTTTTTGAATTGTTGTTTTGCATTTCTTTATAACAAAATTTATTAACTACATAAACTATTAAACTTAAACTGATAATTATGTCTGTTTAAGAGTGCATCTAAAAAATACTTTTTCATTTGTATGTTTTTGTCACACTAACACATTTAAAGGAGCTGTCAATAAAAACGTATTTATCGAATTGTATTTATAGGAGGAGGATGCGAAAACGGACCAAGTGCTAACGGACCATCATACATTAACACATTCCAGAGGGGACCTGAAGAATCTGTTTGGAGAACTGTTCCTCAACCAACTTGTGATTCATTTAAATACGGAGGCAGCAACGGTTTCTTGGATCTGTTCATAGGTATGTTCTGTAATGTGTTTGTGGCAGTAGTGTGTGATGTACACATATTACTTGAGTACCTCTCGCCACTATTGACGTTTGAAACGAGAAAGAAAGATACTTAAATTAAAGTAAAGTTGCCTGTTTCAAACGTTATTTTGACCACTGAAAATTCTCTAAAAACGTGAATAGTGTTAGAATCAAAATGAATTTAAGCTCATCAAAAAATTACTTAATATAATAAATATCAAACATATTCCGTAAGAAGTATAATTAACTAAATACGTGTATGGTATTTAAATCCTTACAATTGCATATGTTTCAATGGCATATTTAACAAACGTTCAAATCCATTCTCGGTTCTTATTTTGGAAACTTTTTGATTGTCATTCCCATTTGGGGTATGCAGATTCCCACTGGATCATATGCTAAAATGTGAATTATGATTTGTAGATGACAGTGAGTACGCTCACCAGTGGAAATTTACTAATGCTCCCGATGCCGATGCCCGAGCCATTCAAGCAGCCTATTGGGCCTCCAAATGGGCAGATCAAAAGGGACAGCTTGGATCCATAACAAACACTCTTTCAAAGGCCGCTAAAATGGGTGATTACTTGCGATACTCCCTATTCGACAAATATTTCAAGAAAATTGGAAACTGTGTTGGTGCAAGTCAGTGCGCTGCCGGAAAAGGCAAAGAGAGTGCTCATTACTTATTGTCCTGGTACTACGCTTGGGGCGGTTCCATGGGAGCTCAATATGGCTGGGCCTGGCGTATTGGAGATGGAGCAGCTCATTTTGGTTATCAGAATCCATTAGCCGCATACGCCTTAGCTAATGAGTCTAATCTCAAACCCAAAGGTTCGACCGCTGTCGAAGATTGGAAGAAATCTTTGGATACACAGTTAGAATTTTACAGCTACTTACAGACACCGGAAGGAGCGTTCGCTGGTGGTGCTACCAACAGCTGGAAGGGCCGATATGCTACCCCTGATTCTAACCTAACATCAAATACTTTCCATGGTAAGTATGTAACAAGTTTAAGCATGAGATACTGATTTTAATGTGTTAGGGTGTTTTGTTTAAAGATTATAATTTCTCGGAACACCTGTATATTTTTGCACCATTGCATCATTTAATTCCGAATACAAAAATCTATTCTTCATGGTTTTTAAAATATTCAAGTATATTTGAGGAATTGAGTTATAATGAATTATATTTAGGGACTTTTTAATATCTATTATATAAGTTTTCTTTCATATGAATTCCACAAGTATTTTATCACATTCCTAACAAATACGGAAAGTTATGCTAAATCTACCAAAATATATAAAAAAAAGAATGAAAAATGAAAATGTCACGTTATACAAATTTATTATTTTTTTTTGCTTTGTTTGTATGAAATTTTAGCTGTTATCGTCGTACTGAGATACTTACCGTAAATCATAAGTGGACTGTAAAAGGTTCATTTACATCATTGCATAATGCACGACTTTATTCTTTAGAGCGCTGTCTATTACGCGCCTTCAAATTTAAATAAGTATCGGCAAAGCAACAGATCAATTGATGCATCAATGCTACTAGACTGACTGTCCAAACATATATAAATAACACTAAACCTAATAAGTCTTTATAAAATTGAGAAACCATTACTAAAGCAGAGACAAATATTCGCTTGTCCTTTATGAAAAGTTAAACATATTACAAATTTGTTATAGGTATGTTCTACGATTGGGAACCAGTGTATCACGATCCACCATCTAACAATTGGTACGGCATGCAAGCTTGGTCTGTAGATCGGTTGGCTCAATATTACTATGTAACAGGTGATTCTAAGGCTAAAACTCTTTTGGACAAATGGATCCCTTGGGTAGTAAATAATATTAAATTTAGTGGCAACAAATTCCAAATTCCTAGCAATCTCGCCTGGTCAGGAACACCTGGAAATAATCTTCACGTTAGTATCTCAAGTTATAACGACGATGTGGGTACTGCCTCTTCAACTGCTCGAGCCTTGGCGTACTATGCTGCTAAAGCTAATGACAATAGCGCTAAAACCGCTGCCAAACAACTATTGGACGTAATGTGGGAGAACTACCAAACATCTAAAGGAGTTTCAGTGGAAGAGCCGCGTGAAGACTACCGTCGATTTAACGAGCCTGTTTACGTTCCAAGTGGATGGACCGGCAAATATCCCAATGGAGACACTATCGACTCCTCTTCTACTTTCCTTTCACTCCGATCATGGTACAAGAATGACCCAGAATTTCACAAAGTAGAAGCTTACATGAATGGGGGCGGCGCTGTACCAACTTTCACTTATCATCGTTTCTGGGCTCAAGCCGATGTTGCTCTGGCACAAGGAGCTTATGGACTCTTGTTCAATGAATAAATGACTGCTACACCACTAAAAATTATTTTATATTAATTCTGTTCAACGAATAAGTAACTGCTATACCACTATAAATTATGTTACCTACGTTAAATGTGATTAAATTAATAAAATGTCTAGCATTAAAATAAATCCTTCTGTTGGTTTCATTAAACTGTGCTAACTTTCAATTTCCACACAATTATCACTTTAGTGTAGCAAATATATAATCAAACTATATTTTATCTTAAAATTCGGTACCTACCTACGAATTTTAATCCTAATACCATGTTCCAAAAAATGTGTGATATAGTGGTAATGAAATAATTTGTAATTGCTGACAATGTACTTACAAATGTGTAAGTACATGCAAAAAGATTTAAAAAAGAATAATTGATCTTTTTGCATGTAAAAAC
This sequence comes from Rhamnusium bicolor, assembly GCA_029963845.1. Classification (NCBI taxonomy): domain Eukaryota; kingdom Metazoa; phylum Arthropoda; class Insecta; order Coleoptera; family Cerambycidae; genus Rhamnusium; species Rhamnusium bicolor. The sequence continues at coordinate 725,552 of JANEYF010002177.1, read as the reverse complement.
GGCAGATGAACGGTCATCGACCGCCAAGAATTTTATTTGTATAAGTCGTTAAGGTCGAATATCGTTTTGGTCAATAAGCAAAGCACGGCAATTTCTTCGAATAACTTGAAGGATAGCAATGGGTAACTCTTTGTCACCATTTACTGCCAGTTTCTTCATGATCAGATTCGAAACAGAAGCAAAAGAAGAATTTGAGTATTTCCCCAGGATTTGGCTTAGTTAAGTGAATGATATATTTGCAATGTTTGATACAACAGTCTGATATTGACACCTTTGTTTCTAAATTAAACAGTTGTTTCGCGTCAGTTAAATTCACATATGAAATTGAAAACTCTGGACAACTACTATTTTTAGATGTATTAATAATTAGAAATAGTGAAAATAAGTTAGAATTTGACATATACAGAAAAGACACCACTACTCTTATATCCCTAAGGACTCTTACCATTGTGCTCAACACAAAATGGCGAGTTTTAATTTTCTAGTTCATCGTCTATTAAGCTTCCCTCTCAATAAGGAGAGGTTTGAAAATGAAAAGGCATTGATTAATGTTATACCTGCGAGTAATGGATTTTCTGTAAATTTAATTCACAAAATAATTAGAAAATGTAAATTTAAAGAGAAATTCCTCGACCTTTCAAAATGAAAGAGAAAATCCGAAATTTGTATCGATTCCATACAATCCTCGGTTCACTCGTGCCATTGGTAAGATTTTTAAAGATATGGATATGATAGTGGTTTATTCATCACGAAATAAACTACAACAGCTTCTAGGCAATCCAAAGACAAAATTGATTCAAACGAAAAGTCGGGGATTCACGAAATTAGCTGTAAGAACTGTAATCAAAAGTATGTTGGTCAAACTAGACGATCAATTCAAACTAGATTCAAGGAACATATGGCTCATCTTAAATATGATGGAACATATAAGAATAGTGTTGCCCAACATGCGTTTGAGAACAGCCATAACACAAATAGTAGCAATTTAAGATTTATTAAGAGTGTAACAAATACTAGACAGCTGAAACTTTGAATGCTTGGAAATTACAAAGTGTAAAAATAATATGAATAGTGACTAATCCCATATAGTCCGCTCTATTGGTTAGTGGTCACGGTTCACTGAACCGTAGCAATAGTTTAGGTATAAATGAGATACATTGTTAGCATAAGGTTAATTTTAGTTATCTCCAGATGATGCCAGCTTGATTGGCGATACCTGCGTCGAGTGCAGTATATGGTGTTTTGTAGAAAAGTGCGTCAGTGTTATCTTCACCCACTTCAGGAAAACACAGCTGTTAAGGAATTAGCCGCATATTTACAACACAATGTCAAGAAGGCAGCTAGTTGGAGCCCGGAAGGAATTAGGTTGTTTACATCATTTAGCATGTTGCTCAGTTCGAGAACTTTCAATCTAGTGATCTGTTGTATGTACGTCGAGTATAACTTTTATTTATGCGATATTTTCTGTTTAGTGTAGTGCGTTAATAGACGTAAAAATAGCGAGGCAGTCCTCGTCTTCAGTTCAGTCCAATTATTAGTAAATCCGCTGTGACGAGACATGTGTCGTCGAAAAAACACCAAACATTGATTGGCCGAGACAGTGAAACTTGGAGGAGCTGTTTATAATAAAACATTTACAATACAAACCATTAAAAAACTAATAATTAAAACAAAAAAACCACTGGCAATATAACCTCCTGTACCAGATGGGGCTACATATTTTGGAGACGCCCAATATTTAATTATGCTGGAACTAAGTTCTGTTTCTCGAAAGAATCACAGCTTTTCGGTCAAGAATCGAACCTCGAACGCACACATATACATACACATACACACGCACGCACGCGCGCGCATACAGTGTTTCTTCATTTAAGTGGACACACCCATGTAAAAAAGTTCATTTATGGGGCCGATTTTAGCCGGATTTTTTTAAAATTTTAGATTTCTAAATTATGTAGTTTGTGACCACTTGAGGTCTTTGGAGAAATAAATGCTTGGCCTCCTATGATCTTTTTATTGGTGTCAAAAATCTGGAAGTCTTATTTGCGATTCTTTTTTATTAAAAAACGTAATACCTGATAATGTTTAATTCCCACGAAACACAAGGGTGTTTTACCTTGTGTTTCGTGAAAAATATAGTTTCTTTTATATTTTACGGAATAGTATTTTTTTTTAGTTGTAATGAATCTTTTCAACAGAGAAAGCCATAGACTGCGAAAACAAATGAACGATCAGACAAAAGAATCTCTGCTGTTTCAAAACTATGGCAACCATCAAGAAATATACAATATGCGATGCGTATGTCGTACGTTAAAGTTTTTCCTACGACTGCCATGAAATCTGTCATTTATAAAACTTTCATTGATTAGTAAATCTAGTCCGTTGTATATGCCTCTTCTTACTCTACTGTGCTGTGAGTCGTCTGTATAGCAAAGTGCCAAAACAAACGAGCAGTTGTTATATTTTATGTCAAATAATTACAAACGGGAAGCGTTTTTTTTTTTAAGAAAACGCATTTTGAAATTTAAAAAAGTCATGGTAGATAGTGAAAGTGAATTAGAATTAACACCGCCCAATATTTTGGAAGCTGCGATTAATGCCTATTCCAATTTGATACTGGAAATATCTAAGGAAAGGTATAACACGGCATATATATTATTCATGGCTTGGTGTAAGGAACAAGAAATGAACTCATTTTCCGAGAATGTTCTTTTGGGCTATTTTGGTGAGCTCTCAAAGAAATTTAAAGCTTCAACTTTATGGGTACAATATTCCATATTGCGAACGACTCTCAACATTAATAACATAGATATAGCTGGGTACGCAACAGTAAAAGCCTTTTTTGAAGTGAGTCAGATGGATATTGAACCAAAAAATCTAAAATCTTCACTTCAGAGGAAATTAATAAGTTTATTAAAGAAGCTCCAAATAATGAATACCACTAGCAAAGGTATGTTATACATTACAAATAAAATAATAAAAATCAGACATTTATGAATAATTATTGTAGGTTATATTAATTATGGGAATTATGGGTGCATGCCGCAGGGATGGGCTGTATAAAAATAAAATAACTGATTTCAAATATTTAGGTTCAGCAGTTTTAGTTGAAGTTGAAGTTTCCGCAGATTTCTGCAACAATCCTTGTAGGCAATAATGCAGCCATATCTTTAAAGTGACATGGTGGATGAAAATCTACAGCAGTCGCCGAAGGATACATCGACGATTAGAAAATAAAAACTACGTAGAGAATAAAATCTTGGGCTCAATTGAAAACTCGGCAAATATTCCATCTACTTGGAGGATCGAAAATTTCGAAAATACGGAGAATATAGCTATAGAAAATAAGTTTACAAGTGCTCCAAAAATGATATTTAATAATTGTACTAATATTACAATAAACATTTCTGAAACTACAATTTTCTTGGTCCCATCGATGGAACTAATTAGATTCAGGTGAGAGCATTGATTTAAGAAGTAGGTACTCTATATTTGATACCTTTATCTCTATAAAACTTATCTCTATGAGTTTTTAATATAAATTTATATTATAGGCACCACCCAACTTAAGAAGTGGATTCTATAACTACACGGGTAATCACTCTGTTGTATTAATGGCTGTAGCAGACTTCCGATAGACGGATCGAGCCAACCCACTAGATACACGACTAGCGGTATGCGCAGCTTAATAGTTTCCGTCTGAATACGAAGTCCGATCGAAAAAAGTTTGATAGGAAAAAGAAGGAAGAAAAATTAAGAGTAAAAAGTTACTTGACAACATTGTACTGGTGTTAACATAAAGTAAATTATTGTACTGCAAAAAATTCATTTTGAATAAAATATTTATTCAATTATATTTCGTCCCGTCGTCCGATTAGATCACTGTTTCTAATAATTATGTAGTGCCGCTTCTCGGTGCCAGATGGCACAACTACTTTAAAACAGTATTTTAGTTATTTTCTGCATTCAAAACTGTTTTTTATAATTAGATGCTGAAAAAAACCTCCTTCTTGAGAAAGGCAATATCCTAACCTACTGTAAAAGCACTTTCTGGCATTCGCGCTGGTAACAGACGGACGACTGTAAACTGCGCACATCGCTAGTCGTGTATCTAGTGGGTTGGCTCGATATGCATATTTATGCTGATTGACGTAAGTCAAGTGGACGGCAGAGTGACGGGGAATTTTCACTAATCCCTGAATAGGTCAGAGGTTGAAAAACAACCAATTGAAAACAATTCACAGACCTTGCATCTTACGCAAGTATCTTCAGCGTATTGAAAATACCTGACACAGCTGCTAGTTATCTAATTTGAAATGTATAAAAATGTTCGAAACCTTAAATGGAATCCTTTTTAAAATTACCACTTAAGCATAATGTGATATTTAAAAACTTATGTAATTTTTATAAAAATCCTTTTAGAATCTATTGCGGTCTTATATGTAATTGTAATGCCGAAAAACTACTGCATCAAATTGTGTAAGGCCGCTTACAAATGTATGTATATTTTAACTTTTGATAAAACAAACCATTTTTTACAAATGAAATAAGCACAAAATTTACATCGAAAAAAAATTATTAAGAGAACGTTGTGTTATGGAGAATATAATAATAGACGGAACAGTATAAATAAAAACACACTGTAACTGTTTAACATGTTTTTTTAGTAACAATCTCGTCAAGTTTTACAGTCTACAGAAGAGCTGTTAAACAAGAAGAAAAAAAATATTGTTACACTATTGTTTATATATTATACCGGGTGTAACACGATCATGGTACACCCCCTTTCCTCCTTTAGTTTTGAAGATAACTGATTGAAATTTGGGATATCCTATATACATAATAAGCGGCACTTTTTGACATACAAGTGATTTTTTGTCACTTCAGGTTTCGCCGGAAGTGACACTAACTTTCGATTTTTAAATGGAACACCCTGTATATTATTGCATTTTTGAATTCTGCATAATTTTCTGAATCCAACGATACCAAATAAACGACATTTCAAACGTCAATATTTTTAATAATATAATTTTTAGTTTTCCATTTAAGTGAACCATGACGCTTCCGATTTATTCTAAATGACCCGTGTAATGCTAGAAAAATCGAAATCCCGTCAAAACTACTAAATTATGTGATTTATGAGCAAATAAAGTTCATCAAAATGGTTTTTGAGGAAAAACTCAATTTTTTCAAATGGAACCATAATGGTACCGAGGTACCATTTATTAGTACTATTAATAAGGAATTTATTTATATGGTATTAAAATGTGCGATAAATATAATCAAAATTACAGCTAAAAGAAAATAATAAAATAGGAAATTAGGAAATTAATATTATTAAAACCGTAGGCTTCTTACCTACATAGTTATATTACCTATTTTATGAGATAACATCATGCTTATTGGTACATGGAGACAAAAGGTTTTTCAACTTCTGGATAGATATGGTGTTAACAACTATGCAGTTTAGGCATCTTTTATTAAAAATGTATTTAAAGATTATTTTAATGAAGAAGGTTCTGTTGGATGTCAATGGAATTATATTGTGCGTGTTCTTCAACAGCCAGTAAAATATTTAATTTTGATACACTGGACTGAATATATAGTAGGTTCCTTGTGAAACATCTTGAAAATAATTATTTTGAAGAAAAACACTGCTTTTAGATGTTTCAAACAAAACTGTATTTCGATGCACTCTACATATGTTTTACTGTTCCCAACAAAACAACAAAATACAATTTTATTAATTATATTCCGAAGTATACTGATAAAATTAGTAGAAAATTAAATAATTTAGGTATTTTCACAATAAGTGTAAATAAAAATAAAGTAAATCGGGTGTATATGAAATTGAATGTAAGGATTGTACGCTGTCTATATTGGCCAGAGTGGTAGAAGTATAGCTAATACGGTATATGAACACAAAAAAATCAATTTTAAATAACAATAAAAATGTCAACTCATTGCACTGAAAATAATCATTTTATCGACACAGAGAATATAAATTTAATTCATACAGAAATAAAAGGAAAACGTTTAAACCTTCTTGAACAATTAGAAATAAGAAAATCCTTGTACCACCAATGACCAACTAAATTTCATAAACACACCTATAATAGATAATAAGGTATTAAGAATTCCCTATTGAATTATATTCCGAGTAGGTAGGTACTTTCCTTTATTACCCTGGACATTTCTGTAATTTAACCTGATTAGGTGTTATTGCATATACAGGATGTCCCAACCAAAAGTAGGCACCCTGAATAACTTTGGAGATACAAATTTTTTGAAAAATTTGTGAAATACGTCGACCTTGTTTCCAAGAGGAACATATTTTAATGTAATACTTGTATACCTATCATCATCCCTCTACCCTATACGGCCACCCCCTCAAAAAATTCAAATGGCAAGGGGGGTCGAGTGATACATCTTTTGAAAGGTCTTTCAATTCCCTACATAACTGTGTATTTTTTTTTAACTTTTATCGATTCGTTCTTAAGGAAAATAATTTTATTTTTGATGATTATACACAATCGAAATCGTTTAAAAAATCTAAAATACACGGCATTAGGCATTGGAATTTATAAAAAAACTACATTTTTTAGTACTCTCAAATCAACACGAGTTTTTTCGACAAAAACCACTTTCCTTGTCCGTTTAGTTTTAGAATAATAAAAGACTCATAAGTATTTGATAGTCCTTGAACATTAATTTGTTCACAACCAATTTTAAATCGAGATACATTTTACCAGAGTGAGTTCTCAAAATGGTTTACACCCTTCAGGAGAGAATAGAAATTGTCAGCATTTATTTTAAAAACGATAATTGTGCTACACCTACGGAGCGCATATTCAATAGAAATCACCCAGATAGAAGGGTTGGCTCTCAGTATGTTTTACAATTATTGACAAAATTTATGGAAACAGGTTCTGTAGGACACAAAAAGCATGAACCTCAGCGACCGATTACGAATGAAGCAGTCGAAGTGGCAGTTCTGGATCATTTGCAGATGGATCACTCACAATCAATCGATCAGGAAAGTAGCTGAGGCTTCCGGTGTATCACGAAGCAGTGTTCATCGAATTGTAAAGGCCCACAAATTTCATCCATATAAATTTAAATTGGTACACGAATTATCGAAGATGATTCCGATCGTCGGCTTGAATTCTGTGAGATTTTTAGTGAACGGTAATGCCAATCTACTGTACAATACGTGTTTTTCTGATAAATCTACATTTCAGTTAAATGGAGAGGTAAACAGGCACAATTGTAGGTATTGGAGTGAAACCAATCCACATTTGTTCATACCTAAAGGCCTCAAAAGTTAAGTGTTTGGGCTGGCATCTTAGGGGATCACATTGTCGGGCCGTTTTTTATTCCTGACAATTTAAATTGCGAAAGGTACCTCGATCTGTTAGAAAATAACATCGACCCAATGATTACACAAATCCTCGAAGAAGACGATAATCTTTTAGAGGGCGAACTGTTTTTTCAACAGGATGGGGCACACCCACATGTTGCTATAGCAGTCCGTCAATTTTTTGATAATCGGTTTCCTGAGCGATGGATTGGAAGAAGAGGTCCTGTGTAGTGGCCCGCTAGGTCACCCGAATTAACTCCTTTGGATTTCTTTCTGTGGTCACATTTGAAATCGAAGGTATTTGCAACAAAACCCGCATCTCTGGAAGTTACGCGAAAGAATTGTTCGAGAGTGCCATTTATTGACTCTAGATGTGTTCAGAAATATTCGTACAGAATTTCAAGACAGATTATACTATTGTATGGAAGTGGGTGGGGGTCATTTTGAACAATACATACGATAATTTAAACTGCTTTATTTTTATTTCCCGAACCTAAAATAATGATACAATTATTTCTCAGGAACGAATCGATAAGAGTTTAAAAAAAATACACAGTTATGTAGAGAATTGAAAGACCTTTCAAAAGATGTATCACTCGACCCCCTTTGCCATTTGAATTTTTTTGAGGGGGTGGCCGTGTAGGGTAGAGGGACGATGATAGGTATACAAGTATTACATTAAAATATGTCACCCTTGGAAACAAGGTCGACGTGTTTCACCAATTTTTCAAAAAAATTTATCTCCAAAGTTATTCAGGGTGCCTACTATTGGTTGGGACACCCTGTATATTAGAATGATCGCCCTCAGCTTTGGTATTCATCTGTAATGCTCTTGCCTAACAAGCCGAAACATATGTAGAGTGTATCGAAATACAATTTTGTTTGAAACATCTAAAAGCAGTGTTTTTCTTCAAAATAATTATTTAATTTTGTATCCTCGTCAACACCTGTGTGGTTGAGTTACCCATCAGGCGCGTCTCCGGGTGGCGGATAGGAGAGCGGCCAGTTACTGGCCCTAGGCTGGCTCTGGTTAGTGATGGCCATAGGGAGGTCTGCGACTTAATACCCGTATGGCACCGAACGAAAACCATCGCCGCGGACCAACTCGTGATTCACACCATAAACAGCTTGTGGGGTGCAACGACTCCGGCAATGGGCTCCCAAACCCGAGCCGGATAGTACCGAAAAGGTGCACGGGGGACTTGGCTTAATCGCCCGGACTGCGTGGATGAGGTACCACTATAAAAACCTTCCGAATCCTAAGGTATTGTGCGCGCCGAAGGGATGCATGGCTGAGGGGAAGCTTAGTCACTAGCGACAACACTCGGGGCACAGGCGAACCCCGTTTTATATAGCCTTCCGTGTCCACCGGGGCTCTGGGCACGGTGACCAAATACTTCCCCATTACTCGTGGGATCATTTATGAACCAAGAAAATATAAAAAACATACCTTCGGAAGGTCCTGCAAAGGAGGATCCACCGAAGAGACTCTCCGGGGCAGCCAGAAGGAAGCTCCGGAAGAATAAACAAAGAGAAACTGGGGGAAAACAGGACCTAGGCCTAAACAGCCAGGGGGTGTTAGTACTCCCAGCACAGATCAACCGGGGACGAGTAAACAACCTCAGGGGGGTGACCCAAAGTCGGGCGTTAAACGCGGCCGATCCGAAGGAAGCACCCCTGAGGGACTAAAAGGGAAGCCAAGGAAGAGGGGCAAGGTCAACAAAGACCAGGGAACCTCCTACGCGGCAGCCCTTACTGACATCAAAGTAGCATAATACTACATGGCTACCCCGAGACGTCCTTGAGTGGAGATCAGGCGGATCTCGTGAAGAACGCCTTGATTGAAGCACTAGATGACGTCGTCGAGGGGCAACAACCCCCCGAGATTTTCGGGGTAAACCTACGAGGGGGCTTTCTTCTTGCCTCCTGTGCTGACCAGGCGACCAAGGACTGGCTGGCGCAGGTGGTGGAGAAGTGCGTACCTTGGGAGGGTGCGAAACTTAGCGTCTCTGACACCAAGGATGTACCCAAACCCATCAGGGCAATGGTGTGGATTCCGGGGCCGGCACAGGAACCGGAAAAAACATTCAAGCGCCTGAGGGTACAAAATCCAGGGCTCCATACGGAGACCTGGACAGTCGTCGATAGGAAGCCCGATCCAAAGGGACAACAACTAATTCTTCTGATGGATGAAACATCTTGGAAGAAGGTAGAGGCACTCCATTGCAAACCCTACTTCAACTTGACCAGGATCCTTTTTAAGGCCTTGGGCAAAAAGAAGGAAGGGGAGCAAATGGAGGTTGACGACCCGAGGCCGTAAGAAGAACTCGGGGCGGAAACGGCGAAAGAGGAGGACCAGCTGCAACTCCCAACAGCGCAGGAACATTCAACTCAATAATGCAGGTAAATATACATCACTGTAAAGCAGCTTCGGCAGCATTGCAGCGATACATATTGAAACACAATATAGACATAGTACTGATACAAGAACCTTGGGTTTACAGGGGGAAGATCAGAGGATTGAAGGTGGGACCAGACTGGGAACTAATCAGCCCAGGAGGGGACCACCCAAGAGCTTGCATTATAGCAAAGAAAAATAGTAATCTGCTACCAATGTGGGGACTCTGTACAAGAGACCTAATGGTGGCACGAACTAATGTCGAAATGGAAGGGTTAATGAAAGAGCTGGTAATAGGATCTGTATACCTTCCTTACGACCAAGCAGGCCTGCCTCCAACGCAGGAAGTCAAGGAACTGGTACAACAATGCGAGGCCAGTAATGTACAACTCATTCTATGCTGCGACGCCAACGCACACCACATTATGTGGGGGAGCACAGGAAACAACATAAGAGGTGAGTCACTCCTAGAATTTATAATTAGTAATAACCTAGAGGTAGCAAATCGCGGAAATGAACCGACCTTTGTAACAGAAACAAGGCGGGAGGTAATCGATATTACTATCGTAACACAATGTGCGGGACGAGTGATTAACGAGTGGAACGTGTCCCAGGAACCATCACTTTCGGACCACAGGTACGTAAGATTTAAGTTAGAAACACCGCCTGAAGGAGTTAAGATGAGCAGAAACCCAAGAACCTGCGACTGGGAGCTCTTCAACGAAATCCTAGAGCAGGGGTTGAAGGACTGCCCATCGAAACCTAATACACCGGCGGAAGTAGAATTGCTGAACGACTTCATAACATCAGCAATAAAATCAGCCTTTGAAGAAAGCTGCCACCTGAAAGAGAGAAGAACAAAACGTGAGACCCCTTGGTGGAATTACGAACTCTCATCCAGGAGGGCAGAAGTTCGAAGGCTATTTAACCAGGCGAAAAGAACTGGAAGATGGGAGGCATACAAAGCCGCCAATCTGAAATACGTATATGCCATAAGAGATGCTAAAACAAAAACATGGAGGAAGCAATGCGAGGAGATCGAAAGTACTCCAGAAGCAGCTAGACTCCAGAAGATCCTGCAGAGAGACAATCAAGGTAAGATTGGATCACTGCAGAAACAACAGGGAGGCTACACAAATACTGAGAAGGAGACTCTAGATTTACTTCTAGAGACACACTTCCCGGGCAGTGTGGCCATTCCACAACACAACAACGGTCCAACAGAAGACATACCAATGAGAAGGGCGTCAAAGGAGGACTGGAAACTAGCCAAAGAAGTTATAAATATAACAAGGCTTGAATGGGCGATTAACACTTTCGAACCATACAAGTCACCAGGAGTGGATGGAATATTTCCAGCACTACTTAAACAAGGAATGAAAAAATTAGCAACACCCTTGTGCACACTATTCAGGGCTAGCCTAGCACTCGGATATGTGCCAACTGGTTGGCGGAAGGTGAACGTGGTATTCATACCAAAACCAGGGCGTGATACCTATGCCCAGGCGAAATCCTTCCGGCCAATCAGCCTTACATCATTTCTCCTCAAAACCTTGGAGAAACTAGTTGATATAAGGGACGATGTGATGGGCCAAAAACCCTTACATCGAAACCAATATGCCTACCAAGCAGGGAAATCGTGTGAGCTAGCGATACACGAGCTTACTCACAGAATAGAAAAGGCACTAGACAGCAAAGAAACTGCCATAGGAGCCTTCTTAGATATAGAGGGAGCATTTGACAATACCTCATTCAACTCAATAAGTGAGGCAGTGAAGAGGCGCGGAGTCGGTCTTTCAATAACAAGATGGATCGACTCAGCACTCAGAACAAGAAAAATCCAATCCACGCTGGGAAACATGTCGGAGGAGGTGTCTGTAACTAGAGGATGCCCGCAAGGAGGGGTTCTACCACCCCTCCTGTGGTGCCTGGTTATGGATGAGCTCCTAGCACAACTGGAACAGCGAGGAATATATGCGCAAGGATATGCAGACGACGTCACAATCCTAGCAGTGGGAAAATTTGAGAGCGTTGCCTCAGAAATGATGCAAAGAGCTCTCAATACGGTAGATCGATGGTGCACACAGGAAGGGCTTTCTGTTAATCCAGGAAAGACCACGGTGGTGACTTTCACAAGGAAAAGAAAACTCCAAAACCTGAGGAAACTATATCTTCGGGGAAAAGAACTACAGGTGAGCAATGAAGTCAAATATTTGGGACTAACCTTAGATACCAAGCTTAACTTCAAAGCTCACATAGACAAAGTGACAATCAAAGCCACGCGGGCCTTATGGACCTGCAGAAGCATGGTGGGCAAGAGCTGGGGACTTCAACCAAAAATGGTGCACTGGTTGTACCAAAGGGTCGTCGTACCAATAATAACCTACGCCTCCCTGATCTGGTGGCACAAGGCCGGAAAAGGAGAGGCGATGAGAAAACTAGGCAAGTTGCAAAGACTTGCATGTCTAGGAATCACGGGAGCAATGTCAACAACGCCGACCGCAGCCTTGGAAATACTGCTAGGCCTACCTCCACTACACCTAGTGGTGGAGAATGAGGCACTAATGGCAGCATACAGGCTGAAAACAACTGGATATGGGACCATCTCAAGGAAAGGATACCATACTGAAGTATTCCAATATGTAGGAAAAAATCAGCTACTCGATATGCAGTCAGACAGAATCAGCACAACCTACAACTTCACAAAAACTTTCAGGGTAAAAATACCTGAAAGGGATGGAGAAGGAGGTAGGATGCAGAGACAACAAAATGACACCATCTGGTATACTGACGGATCAAAAACGTCAAGCAGTACCGGAGCAGGAGTTGCAGGAGAACAACCAGGGACAGACATCAGCCTGAACCTCGGAAGTATCGCAACAGTGTTCCAAGCCGAAATCACAGCAATAGACGTCTGTGCACAAGAAATGATACGGAGGGCATACAAAAATAAGAGAATCCGCATCATCACTGACAGCCAAGCAGCCCTCAGAGCTCTGGAAGCAGTAGAAATACGATCTAAAACAGTAAAAGACTGCCTGGAGTCCCTGGAGAAACTTACGGAACACAACAGTGTACAACTGGAGTGGACACGAGGACACCAGGGAAATACGGGAAACGAAAAAGCAGACATGCTAGCCAGAAAAGGCGCTAAATCAATTCTAACAGGTCCCGAACCGACCTGCGGGGTACCTTATAGCACCGCAAAAGGATCGGTAAAGGAACTATTAAGACAGAAACACTACTCGCACTGGATAGAGATACCGGGAATGAGACAGTCACGCTTGTTCATCGGAGAAATATCTAGAGCAAGGACCAACGAAATGCTAAAGCTGAGCAGAAAACAGCTGAGGTGTGCAGTGGGAATATTAACAGGACACTGCACACTAAACAAACACCTAACCAATATAAAGGTGAAAGACAATCCAGATTGCAGGATGTGTGGTGAAGAGGAAGAAACTCCCCACCACATCTTATGTGAATGCCCAGCCCTAACGGCAATGAGACTAATACACTTCGAGGGATCACTTTTAACCCCGGAAGAGATAGCCAGAGCTCCCATAAACTGTATACTCGCCTTCTGGAATAGAACGGGTCTTATGGAGTAATGAGACTATGGGGTACAATAAGCTTAAGCTTCAGTACAGCGGGTAGTTTAAACCGCAACCCGTAAGGAAAAAAAAATCCTCGTCAACACCTGGGTGACCTGTTTAGGCTACAGTACCAGTCCCAGTCTCTACATTTTTTTTCAATTTTACTCACTGTTGATTGAGTTATGGGTCGTTCTGTATATTTAGTATTAAATAAATTGCATACTTCTTGTTGAGTTCGCATGCTATCACCATACGCAGTCATCGTAAGAATTTCAATTCTCTGCTTTAGATACACTCATGTTATAAATTAAAATAAATCGAGAACAATTTATTGAGAAACCACTACTGAGGTAAAGTATTATTAAGTGATGTCAAAGATGATAATTATAAAACAAAAAAGAAACTAGGCTACCTCAAAAATTAATAAAAAACCTGTTTATTTTACTTTTTTAAATGGCCGTATCTTCCAACTTATCAATTTTAGACCCTAAGTGTGATACATATTTGGAATCAGCTATTGAAGCAGAATCCAAAAATATATAGGGACGTCATAACGGAAACATAACGTCATAACAAAAAAAAAAAAAAAAAGCTAAGGTGCGCAATTGGAATTAAAAATCGACGTGTCCGAGGAATTTTTCAAAATATTTTTGGTTCTATTTATGATTTCAAAAATATGTAATCTGCATGTTTAGTTTACCATTTTTTTAATAATTTAAATAGAACCTTGTGTTTGTTTTTGTTCCTGATCTATTCCATCCTAATCCAATTCCTTAGCTAAGCTACGCCGATGAGGAGCAATAACTCCAAACACGTGTCCGTGACTGCATAGTTGTTTTTTTTCTTGGGGGATATGGCAATAACCATTCTTTACAAAAAATATAAAAACAAAACAAGTCAAAATTCTAAATTTTTTTTACAAAAATAAACCTACAAATATTACAAACACTACTTCCTCTACGTTGGGTATTATGGCCACAATATACCTTGAGCATCCAATCAATTTCACTAAAATACGTGTTCTTCTGTCTGTCGTTAGGTTTGGGTAGTTTTACTGTAAGGCTAGACAACCAAAATTTCCTGTTTGCAACAGACTGCAGTATTTTGATGTGATATGTGGATACTTGATGTGATACGTACTGGCTAAAAGTGTACCGTATCGTACAATATTGAAAACTGTAATATCGGTACAAAATATCGAGGATTGGAAAGAAAAGTAACGGTACCCGAAAATATCGTACTGTATCGCGCATCGCTAAATCACAGCTTGATATATTGTTTTGCAATACGAGTATAACTTAAAGTCTAATTTTGTAGTTTTATGTTAATTTACTCCATCTTTACGTAATTGTTTGTAAGTAATGTAAGTAATTTTTGTTCCTCATTGATACAGTTTTCCTCTGTTTTTTTACTATTTTACTTCGTAAACTTATCCTGGGTTCATAATCAGTTGAGTATTTTACTATAAAAATAAATAAATAAACATATAAAAAAAATATATCTATAATGGGTGGGCCGAAAAAAACCGTACTTTCTATTTTTCTTTGCCAAATTTTTGTTTTTCAGCCGATTTTGAACGAACTTATTAAATTAATTTCGACCATTATCGTGCAGTCTTTGAAGAAAATTTGCCCATATAAAGTATCAATAGATTCAATCCAGAACTGCAGGGTATAAAATATATTTTTACTAATTTTTTCCTACTAGTGTTCAATTCTTGTAAGAAAATTTAAGGTTCCAGTGAATAATCATTGTTTCTGCCACCCACCGTGGGTAATCTGAGTTCTAACCAACTAGGGCCCATTTTGTAGCAACAAGTCAGTAATAGGAATAATGTAAGATCATGTATTTTTTTCAGAATGGTGCACTCGCGCATACAGCGCAAACGACTTTGGCATACCTGAGAAACGCCAATTTCAATTTCACAGAGTCAGAGAGATGATCACCCTGCAATCCTGAAGTAAATCCAATGGATTACTTTGCACTGTCACATTTTCTTCAACGACTGCACGACAATATTAATATTATGAAGAACTGCCTCAAATTTCTATTAGTGATGGGACTCGAGTGACTTTTTTTCACTCGAATTACTCGGTAGGTTTCCGAATTTACTCGAGTCGAAACTCGAGTCGAGTTGAAACTCGGTTTCATTGTTATAAAACTCGAGTCAAAAGTTAAGTCGAGTAAAACTCAAAAAAATCGACTCGACTTTTGACTCGAGTCGCTTTTTGACTCGAGATTTTTGAATCGAGTCGATTTTTGAATCGAGTCGCTTTATGACTCGAGTCGCCTCTAGACTCGAGTCGCTTTTTGACTCGAGTCAAGTTTCTTTAATTTAATTGTTTATGGTTTTATTAATATTTTTAAATATTCTTTAGTACCAGTGTGATTTGTTTATATAATATAAATATGAAAGATTATTTACATGAATTCACGGAAGGCACTAATCTTGTAAAAGTAATAAAGATGAAAACATGTAATCATGAATGAAATCACTAATGAATTACTATATCATCGGGATCGGGAATTCCCCTCCAGGTTTGCTGTTTCATGTTTGTAGGTCAGACTGTATAATTATTAATTAAAAGGTTTGTTCGTAGAGCAGTTTCCAACCGTTTGAAACTATCAGAAGCATGCGCACATTGTTGTAGAGATGCGCTTGTGCAATCAGAACGTTTGTTATTGCAGAGCTCTCGTAATACTCGCATCTCTATAGTCAGAAAACCATCACAAATCGCCTCTACGTACAAACCTATAATTGTTACATACGACGTATTAGAAAATTAGAAATTAGAACTTAGAATTTTCTAAAATCAAGACTCACACGACTGCAGCAATCAAACTGGCACATTCATGTTCATAAAGAGTTGTTTATCGATTCAATTAGTTCGAAATAAATAAAAAACCGTAATCGGTGTGTATTAAATATTAAATTCTGTATTTATTTAGTATTTTGTGCTAAACAAGAGTTTAATTTAATGTTAATTTAATACAAAAAAAAGTATGTTGGTTTTCTTTAAATGTCATTTTATATAGAATGTTAATTAAATATTTAATTTTGTATTTAAAATGTGTTGATTTGCCGGAAAAATAATATTTGATCTGGGTCCATTTATTATTTTGTATTTCAATTATTACGATTATGTTTATCCTTTCGATTTTTCAAACTTATGTTGGAATTAGATGTAGTGTTTTAAATGCTGAAAGATTACCAAAAGAAAAAACCTAAATACACTTTAAAAACTTACCGTTTAGCAAACCACTGAATCATCTCAAACTATTTACTCTATAGTTCGCCTCGAGTTTGATTTCGACTCTGCCCTGACTCTAGACTCTAGTCAAACTCAACTCGATTTAAAACTTAAATCATATTAACTCACTGATTCGAGTAGCAATAACTCGACTCGAGTAACAACTTTACACGAATTGCAACTCGACTCGATTTAAAACTTGAATCATAGTAACTCACTGATTCGAATATCAACAAATCGACTCGAGTAACAACTTTACTCGAATTGCAACTCGACTCGAGTTAAAACTTGATTCGAGTAGCAATAACTCGACTCGAGTAACAACTTTACTCGAATTGAACAGCCATATGACTCGAGTCACTCGAATCGGATTTTGACTCGAGTCACTCGAGTATTTTCACACTCGAGTCCCATCACTAATTTCTATAGTGTGGGCTATGCGCAGCCGAAGGAGAAGAGTTACAGCAGTTGTGGCTACATGAAGAGATCACATTCAAGGGATATGATGTGCTAGACTTCATTATTTGCTTAATAATATAATTGAATCTTCTCTGTTTGAAACCATTGATATTTTTTTAATGAATCAATAATTTGTTTTACAGGACGAATTTCATTAGTGACTACCACATAATTATGGATTCTGGTGAAATGTCATCTACCATATCATCGTGGTATTTACCCAGATAAAATTTTTCATAAATTATTTCTCTTGTTCGTATTGTTGATTGTCATTATTTAAGATGTAGTAGTATAGGTGATAGAAGTACTGGTAGAAAATGGATCTTGTATTTTCACAATTCGGTCAATTGTTCGCAATTTCTTAGACCAATTATATTGCCTATGTAACAAGAACAAGACCTAGTTTATTAAAATCGATTTTAAAAATGGCAAGTAGTCCTTTTTTGAATTCGCTGTATCTCTAAAATCAATGAACCGATATAACTCTTCGTAGTCTTAAAATGTAAAAGGAAATTCATTCTTTCGAAATCTGTCATCACATAACTTTCAATTTAAAAGAACTAGGGCAAGGGAAGGCCCTAATTTCAATTGCGTCCACCATCTTGAATTCTGATGTTTCGGCCATCTTGCCAGATGGTTTTTGAAGCCTATTCAGTCAGCTAACTATTAACACCGAATTGACGCTAAAATCATCTGAGAAACAATAATTTGGCAAAGAAAAATAAAAAGTACGTTTTTTTGGCGCACCTGGTATTTATTTGACAAAAAAAGTGTATTATTTAAATAAACCTTTGGCTTGGCAAGGTGTGGAAAAAATATGTCAGTAATTTTGCCTAGATAAAATGACAGGAATCTAGAGTGATATCGAAATATAAAATAATTGCTAAAAATTTATTAGTTTTCTATAGCAGGATTTCTTGTGGAACAGAGTGGTCAAAGTAGTGGTAAAACCAATTTGTATAGTTCAGCTAGTAAAGTGTCTATATTTCTCAAGGTAAGAAATGCATTTAAATGAAAAGTTCAGAATCGAGAATGATATGAAATTGCGGTGAAAAAATTGTTTTCTTCGAATTGTTACCTTGTTGTAATAATATCAAGTATTCCATGCGATTTCTTTCATATAAAATGTGAATATAAAAAAATGTTCCTGTTTTCCAAATAATTCTCAAGCACATTGTATAACTGGTCTACTTTAAACTATATGCAAATGTAGGTACTCTACTCGAGTGAATCAGATTAGATATCAGTTGCTATAAAAACCAGTGTGAGAGTAAAATTATCCAGAGCTGTTTTGTCCACATACAAACAGGTAAGGTAAACATTTATTTATTTATTCATTTATTTATTTATTTATTTATTTATTTATCATGTAATATTAAAAAAATAAGATATATTATTAAAATAACGGTGGCACAGTGGCTAGTGTATTTAATTAGTGAGCTGAGCATAGTTAGCCCCGCTTCCAGAAAAATAATTTTTAATTAAATTGTCAAAAACTGGTCGAACCCCATTATAAACTGTAAGACTTCGTCCTCATTCTTACACAAATTTAGATATCCTAGATTTCAGAGAATTCAGCTGGGACCTTGGAAGATGAATTGGAAGCCGATTAACAAACATACCTTACAAATGCAAATTTGCAAAATATAGATACTAAGAAGGAATATTTTAGATATATAGCAACAATTTTACAAATTTTAAACTACTCCACAAGTATGAGATACCTCGAATTTTATAACAAGATAATAAAAGTTTCAGTGTGACGTTGCACCTGCGAATGCACTTTCGATTTGCATTATTTCCTGATATAATAAATAAAATTTTGCATACCGCAGTATTTTTGAATGTTTCACAAAATACCTTACAAACATTTTGCTTTGGAATTATAATATAGTTTGCCTAAAGCATAAAATTTTCGCGGCTCTAGAGAACGCATCTATATATCGTTTGTATGATATTTTTGCGTACCACCTGTATAATATATGACAAAATTTTTTTTTGCTTTCAATACAAGGTCCTTAGCTACATAATATGTTAACTGGTCGAGGTACCTTTTGAGTAAAGTTATTTCACACTTATTTGTAACATAAAAAACGTCGGCACCTTTGACTGCGGTAAGGGGATCAAAGTCACCGGCGTTTTTTATATTGCAAATAAATTTGACCTGAACTTTATATATCCAAATTGTTATTAACAATTTGGTCCGTGAAATACAACGTAAAGTATGAAACGGCATTGAAAACCAATATTCTAAGTAGAGTTTATTACAAACTTATTTGCAACATAAAAAAAGATCGCCTTCTCTGATGGCGGCAAAATGATTAAAGAAGCCGACGTTTTTTATGTTACAAATAAATTTGAAATAAATAATTGTTAAAATTATTTGGTCACAAATTTTAAATACAAAAAAAAACCGCCAAAAATGTATATTATTATAATAATTGTTAGAATGGTAACAAAGCCTAAAACCATTTTAAATATCTTACTATGTTTGTTTTTTAAAATATTTATAAATATACTCTCACTTTACGAAATTCCAACGTTTATCTTAGATGTAACCTACTTTTTTTGGTTTTTATTATTTCAGTGGTTTTATGTATATGTGCAAAATTTTGGGTTTTCCTTACAAAAGAAACAATATTTGTCCGTTTTTACTGTACTTAATAAATATTTATCAAAAATATATTTTTAGTACATTCTCATAAAATCGTTTGCTTTTAATGCTAATTGAATTGAATGACATGGGGCGACCTCCACGGGGTTAGCATTTCGCACATGCGACAGTAGTTCTTGGGATGACTCTGTATATTACTATTATTTCACGCTTTAGGCATCAGCGTTAAACGAAAAAGCGTAAATAATTAAAAAGTATTTGAAGAAATAATCATAAAAATGGTTAAACAAAATTTAATAAAATGTGAATAATTTAAGAAGATAATACAATCTATAAGTATGGTTGTCAATTATCCCACAAGATTGGAATCTCAGTATTCCGCGTCCCTCGGTGACTATCGGGGACCAGTAATTGTCCCCCTTTTTCAAAAAAATATCGAAATCAATCATAAACTGTCCAATTTGAAAGTAAATAATATTCATTTTTCGATAGAAACCTGAGAAACCATGCGATAACAGGGTACACAAAACATGCAGAATTATATGAGTATTTTTAAGGAATAAAGGCATTATGCAAACAATGAAGTCGCCGAGTAAAACAAAAAATTTTGTCTTTTTTTTACCAAAAAATATTACGTTTTTTTTTTTTGTTTATCATGTTTTGAAATAAATTTAATTTTGTTTATTTTTTTTGTCATATTCCATACTTTAATTAATGTAGGGAAATAAACACGTCTCTCATTTCGAAAGCCCCTATTTTTAACAGACAAATCCCAACAAACGCAAAATCGGGGTTTTTCAGCCCTAATCCCAATTTACGTAAAATAAGGTATTTATTTAATTACTATAATTTCTATTTCATTAATTTTCAGATCCAAAATGAAATCGTTAATTATTTTATTTATCGGGTGTGTGGCACACATCAATGCTGGTGTGTACACAGACCGTTTCCTGGCTCAGTACAAAAAAATCCACGATTCAGGAAACGGGTATTTCTCCAGAGAGGGAATTCCATACCATTCCGTCGAAACTCTGATGGTTGAAGCCCCCGATCATGGACACGAAACTACTTCCGAAGCCTACAGTTATTATGTTTGGCTAGAAGCCATGTATGGCGCTATCAATGGTGATTTCTCCTCTTTCAATAGAGCTTGGGACATACTGGAGAAATACACCATTCCCACTCACGAGGATCAGTCCTCCAATAGCAATTATAACCCATCAAGTCCAGCAACATTTGCTGAGGAAAAAGACACACCTCAAGAGTACCCATCGAAAATAGATAGTGATGTATCTGTTGGTGAGGACCCGATTTATCAAGAATTGGTTAATGCTTACGGTACCTCGGATATATACGGCATGCATTGGTTAACAGATGTCGACAATGTGTATGGATTTGGCGACACTCCAGGTAATGAATGAACCTTATAATTTCATTTTAAAAGATCCTGAAAAACGGAGCAGTTATTCTACTTATCTTTATTTGTGTCACACCAACACATTTAAAGCAGCTGTCAATAAAAACGTATTTATCGAATTGTATTTATAGGAGGAGGATGCGAAAACGGACCAAGTGCCAACGGACCATCATACATTAACACATTCCAGAGGGGACCTGAAGAATCAGTTTGGAGAACTATTCCTCAACCAACTTGTGATTCGTTTAAATACGGAGGCACCAACGGTTTCTTGGATCTGTTCGTAGGTATGTCCTGTAGTTTGTTTGTGGCACTAGTGAGTGATGTACACATTTTACTTGAGTACCTCGCCACTATTAACGTTTGAAACGAGAAAGAAAGATACTTAAATGAGAGAAAAACTGCCTATTTTAAACGTTATTTTGATTACTGAAAATTCACTAAAAACGTGAATACAGTGTTAGATTCAAAATTTAAGCTTATCACTAAATGACTTAATATAACAAATATCAAACATATTTCGTAAGAAGTATAATTACCTAAATACGTGAATGGTATTTAAATCCTTACAATTACACATGTTTCAAACGTTTAATCCCATACTCGGTCCTCATTTTGGAAATTTTTGGTTTCCATTCCCATTTGGGGTATCCAGATTCCCACTGGATCATATGCTAAAATGTAAATTATTATTTGTAGCGGACAGTGACTACGCTCACCAGTGGAAGTTTACTAATGCTCCCGATGCAGATGCTCGAGCGGTTCAAGCAGCCTATTGGGCTGCTAAGTGGGCAGATCAAAAAGGACAACTTGGATCCATAACAAACACTCTTTCAAAGGCCGCTAAAATGGGTGATTACTTGCGATACGGTCTATTCGACAAATACTTCAAGAAAATTGGAAACTGTGTTGGAGCAAGTCAGTGCGCTGCCGGAAAAGGCAAAGAGAGTGCTCATTACTTACTGTCCTGGTACTACGCTTGGGGTGGTTCCCTCGACGGTCAATATGGCTGGGCCTGGCGTATTGGAGATGGAGCAGCTCATTTTGGTTATCAGAATCCATTAGCCGCATACGCCTTAGCTAATGAGGCTGCTCTCAAACCTAAAGGTTCAACCGCTGTTCAAGATTGGCAGAAATCTTTAGATACGCAGTTAGAATTTTACGGCTACTTACAAACACCGGAAGGAGCGTTCGCTGGTGGTGCTACAAACAGCTGGAAGGGCCGATATGCTACGCCCGATAGTAACCTAACATCAAATACTTTCCATGGTATGTATACAACTAAATAAGCCTCAATAAAATTGAGAAACTAATGCGGATAGTTTTAAGCAAACATCCGAACATAATACCCTTTCTAAAAATTCAACATTTTGTTGCAGGTATGTTCTACGATTGGGAACCAGTGTATCACGATCCACCATCTAACAATTGGTACGGCATGCAAGCTTGGTCTGTAGATCGGTTGGCTCAATATTACTATGTAACCGGTGATTCAAAGGCTAAGACTCTTTTGGACAAATGGGTACCTTGGGTAGTAAATAATGTCAAAATTAATGGCAACAAATTCCAAATTCCTAGCAATCTCGCCTGGTCAGGAACACCTGGAAATAATCTTCATGTTAGTATCTCAAGTTATAACGACGATGTGGGTACCGCATCTTCAACTGCTAGAGCCTTGGCGTACTATGCTGCTAAAGCTAATGATAATAGCGCTAAAACCACTGCTAAACAACTCTTGGACGTAATGTGGGAGAACTACCAAACATCTAAAGGACTTTCAGTGGAAGAGCCGCGTGAGGACTACCGTCGCTTTAACGAGCCTGTTTACGTTCCAAGTGGATGGACCGGCAAATATCCCAATGGAGACACTATCGACTCCTCTTCTACTTTCCTTTCACTCCGATCGTGGTATAAGAATGACCCAGATTTTCAGAAAGTACAATCTTACTTGAATGGAGGCGCTGTACCAACTTTCACTTATCATCGTTTCTGGGCTCAAGCCGATGTTGCTTTGGCACAAGGAGCTTATGGACTTCTATTCAACGAATAAATGGCTGCTATACCACTATAAATTATATTACGTTAAGAGTTATTAAATATAATAAAATTTCTATCATATAAAATAAACCATTGTGTTTGTTTCATTAAATTATGTTACCTTTCCATTTCCAGATAATTATCATTATTTCATTGTAACAAAAACTATGTGAAGAGAAATGCAATATCTAGCAATCGTTAAAATATGATCATCTGCTAAACAATTGGGCTTAGAAAGAGTATCAAATGATTAAAATTTCATTATTAGACATTATCTGCCAATTAATTGTGAGTTAGTGCGGTATGCAGTCTTACGTTTTTCATATCGGCACGGCATGCTTCCAATTGGGTGATCACTAGAGTCAGCAAAAATGCGCCGTAGGACATAGGCGTATGCATCATAATAAGTGTAATAAAAGAAATTAACTAGTAATAAAAACAATAAACTGTAACAATTTATAACAATGTATGCACAACTTACCCTCTTAACTAGTTTGGTTATCACAAACTGGAAAAGATCTGTAAAAACTTTGCAGCATCATGTAAGCTATGAAATGCGCGAAGACGTTTAGGAGAATTAAGGAACACTTTTTTTGTACTTGCTATTAATGCATCTACCTCTGGAAAACCTTGTCGAATAGTTTCTGCCACAAGATGTAAAGAGTGCACTTTACTTGGTACAAGTACACACCTACAAGCATGTTTCTAAAGACAACGGCCCACCAAACGCATTGTCGCGGCACCATCGTTCACAAACATCAACACTTGACTTGTTGACAGATCAAATTTTTCTAACGTCTCCAGCACCACCCGCGTAATTGTTTTGCCAGTACACTCAGTTAGTCTTTTGCTAGCTAGAAATAGTGAAAATCTCGGTTTAAGAGGGTCCGGTACACGCCCTATAACATTTACAATATAAATTTTTTTACGATCTATCGTCTCATCAACACATAACCACAGCCGTGTATTTTCTAATACACATTTGATCTCATTTACAATGTCTTCGCGTACAGTTTGTACATAGTTACGCAACGTTGAGCGATTTGGTAACGTCACCTGGGGATTGTATTTATTCTAGAACTCCGGAAATGGTTGTTTATCGAGTATGTTCAGCGGAACATCATAGGCAATCAGCATTAACAGTATAACGAACATAAGCTGTGTTTTCGAAGGCACGCAATTTTGTTTAGTTTTATGCTGCACAGTATTTACGTGACGTCTACAATCATATTTATCCCAGCAGATCAGGTCCGTCTCGCACACCTTACAAATTATTGTAGCACCATTAATCTCCTTTGACGTTTCTTCATTGTTTGCAAGTGTTCTAATACCACAGACCTTGGACTGCCTTGAGGATTTACTCGAATCAAACAATCTCAATCAAGATGTAGTAAAAGAATATATTCAACTCACTAAAGTTTACATGAAACAAAATTGCTTTCGATTCAATGATAGTTTCTTCGAACATGATGGGAGAGAAATGGGCAACTCCTTGTGACCATTTATAGCCAGTCCCTTCATGAACAGATTCGAAACAGAAGCTAAATAAGAATTCGCGTACTTCTCTAAGGTTTGGTATGTGGATGATATTTTTGCTGTGTCTGATACAAAAGTCACTGATATTGACAACTTTGTTTCTAAATTAAACAGTCGTTTCGTGTTAGTTATATTCACATATAAAATTTAAAACTCTGGACAACTACCATTTTTCGAAACTACCATTTTTAGATGTATTAATAAATTAAAAATAGTGAAAATAAGTTAGAATTTGACATATACAGAAAAGATACCAGTGCTTTAAGATATATCTCTAAGGACTCTCACCATTGTGCTCAACATAATGTTATTAAACTGCCCCTCAGTAAAGAGAGGTTTGAAAAATAAAGAGCATTGATTAAGGATAATAGCTCTGAGTACTGGATATTCTGTAAGTTCAGTTGATAAAATACTTAGGAAACGTACATTTAAAGCGGCACTTCGAAATTACTCAACCTTTCAAAATAATAATAATAATAATAGTTTTTATTGGTAATAAATAAAACCCTTTACAACACATTTTTACAAAGATATTACAATAAGCATAAACAAAAAAAAAAGAAATGAGTACAATACTATTTGTATTTATTACCAAAAGGCGGAGTTTGCTTTCTTACATATATACACCGTGTCTCAAGACCTTTTCCGAATTGGGCGTGATTAGTAAGTGCGTCATAGTGCAATAAAATAATTTCGCACTAAATTCGGATTTATGGTACATTGAAAAGACCAATAACGTGTGTTTAAGGCGTGTCATGTGCTGTAATAATTTTAAAATTTCAGCCCTTTCAGTAGACTGGGAAGTAGTCGAGGCGGGGCGAGGCTAGTATGTTATTCACGTGTCCACCTGACTCACTGATAAAGGTGGTAGGTTGGGCTGTGTAGGAATGTGCGCATATGTATAAAATATATATTGCAGAATCTCTTGAGACACGGTGTATAAATATAAAAGAAGCATTCTTACACTCAACCTGGAAATGCCAGCAATACTCTCACACATACACACACATACGCACACGCACAGGCACACGCACAGGCGCACACACACACGCACCGGCACACGCACCGGCACAGGCACAGGCACACGCACAGGCACACGCACAGCCACACGCACAGGCACACGCACACACACAGGCACACGCGCACACCCGCACACACAGACACACGCACACACAGACACACGCACATACACACACGCACACGCACACACACGACCACAAACACACGCACGAACACAAATACACGCACGAACACAAACACACGCAAGAACACAAACACACGCACGAGTACAAACACACGCACGAACACAAACACACGCACGAACACACACACGCACGAACACAAACACACGCCCGAACACAAACACACGCACGAACACAAACACACGCACGTGGACAAATACACGCACGTGGACATACGCACGCACACACACACATACACACGTATACTTACACCATAAAACGTTAACTGATAAGTATATAAAAATAAATGCAGGATAGTATAGAAAAAAAAAGAATGGAAGGAATTGTTTTACAATTGTTAATCTATATACTAAAAGAAAATAAAAATGCAAGCTGAGATCAATTATTTGTTAATCTATGATTTATCGTTTATCAAACCGCCTGCCTGTGATAATGAGCTTTTTCATATGAAATTTGAACTGATTTAAATTTAAGTTTTTGATACGATCTGGAATTTGGTTGTATATACTGTAAATATTGTAAGTAAAATATCGTTTATATAATGATGGAGTAACCAATTATTTCGAGTATCTCTTGAGCGAACATTATGTCTAAAAGATATTTCATCATATAGATATTTAGGTGTGTTATTTATCATAATATTATGATATAAGTAACAAAAATGTAACAATCGTCTCTCTACCATAGACAGCTAATTAGTTTCCTTTAATTTATAACTAATAGTTTCATAGACCAAAAATTAATCGCAGACAATTATTTTGTGTTCTCTGTATACGTGTTATATCTGCTTCAGTTATAGAAAAGTTATATACAACATCAGTATAGTCATAGTGATTAAAACTAAAGAATTATTTAACAAAATTTTAGTTTTTTTTATCAAAAATATCACGACATCCACACAGAGGTTTTAAGTTACCATATGCTCTTTTATTTAGTTGACTTACGAGTGGTGTGAATCTGAATAAATAATCTAAATATAACCCAACATTTTTTACTAAGTCAGTACAGGAGAGTTCTTCATCATTTACAAAAACTTTAAAATCAGCAAAGCATATAGGTCAAAGTTTTTTAGTACCAACTATTATAACAGATGATTTTGCAGGGTGAATAGTTAAACAATGTGTGTCTGAGGTACGCAATAATGATTTATTTATTTGCTCATTAGTTTGTGTAGTGTTTTGAGGTGGAAAGGAAGTATATCTGCGTATCGTCTGCGTAAAAATGCAAGTTACAATGTTTTATATGTTTACACATGTTAACAATGTATATCGTAAACAAAAAGGGTCCAGAATAGTTCCCTGAGGTACTCCACAGTTTACAATTAATTCGGTGGAAAGACAATTATTTAATTTCACATTCTGCATTACATCGCTTAAATAACTTGAAATTAGATCAACTCCGCTATTACTAAAATCTATATGCTGTAAAATAGCTAAAAGTAACCGATAATTTAATCTATCGAACGCCTTCGAATAATCGAGAAGTACAAGTGCTATTAATTCTGTTACTTTTCATAATGCTGTTGAACGACTATGGTTACTTCTAAGGCCAGATTGGTTAGGCGGCAAAATATTATTATTACTTAAATGATGTTTTATCTGTTTATTCATAATTTTTTCAATAACTTTTGACAAAGTCGGTAAAATTGTGATAGGTTAGGTTAGGTTATTATGAGTAGGTCCTTGTGGACCCTCCACTGCGGCTATTAGCAGGCCTATTGTGGCTCACTCCTAATTATATTTCACTCAATAAGTTCAGTCTCTTAATGAAACTGGCGTTTTCCGCTAGGCCGAGTTTATGCAGATGATAGTTTAGTCGGGCAGTTTACCCTGTTTAACTCTAACAGTTTTTTAGTTCTTGATTTCAAAGGGTATTTTATAAACACCTTCGAATGAACTAATCCTGGTACTCTTGCCAATACTGGAGAGTTTTCCTTCCAGCTCTGGTTGAGATAGCCATCTCAGCAGTACTTGACGATATGCAAAGTATAGGTTCTGGTCCGATGATTCGTGATCCTGCTACTGCTCTGGCCAAGGAGTCGGCTATTTCGTTACCTTCCATAACAGAGTGGCCGGGTATCCAGACCAGAGTCACTTTGTTGTTTTTGCTCAAATGATTTAGAGCCTTCTGACAGTTCCATACCGTTTTGGAGTTACAGCGGTAGGAGCCAAAAGCTTTTATAGTTGCTTGGCTACCTGAAAATTTTGTAATTGATCTGCTTGTAAGATGCATATATACCAGCCTTCGCACACACAGTTCAATGGCATGAACCTCGGCCTGAAAAATAGTTGCAATAGTACCTAGGCTTGAGGATATCCTCACCCTTCGTCTGTAGCTATGTACTCCGGCTCCCGTTCCCTCAGGAGTTTTGGATCCATCTGTAAACCAGCAACTGTCTGACCTCAGTAAGTCGGTTTTATTCCAATCCCACTCATCTCTTTCCGAAAAAAGGATGTTAAAGGTCAGCCCGTAGTTGGTCATGGTAGGCATAGTATCCGAGGGCATTTCCAGGATGCTGTGACTCTCTATGTCATCCAGCAACCTGTTCCGCTCCATGATACTAGTCTGTGGCATATTACTGGCCGCTTGTTGCAGTCTATATGTTGCCCACCTGGCCTCTACCTCCAAATATATACGAAGAGGGGGTAAGTCCAGGAGGATTTCCATTGCAGCTGACGGTGTGGTGCTAATTGCCCCCATTACGGTCGAGCATGCGAATCTCTGTAATCCAGAGTTTGGCTTTGGCCGTCCGTTGTAATCCTTTCGGCCACAAAACGATGGATCCGTATGTTATCATTGGTCTGATGACTGTGACATAGATCCTGTAAATTTGTTTGGGACCCATGCCCCAGGATTTACCACAAATATGACGACATGTCCATAAGGGTAGTTTTGCTTTGTGGATTACCTTTTCCAGATGGGAGTTCCTATTAAGTGATTTATCCAGTGATTCCTAGATATTTTACCTCCTCCGCAAACGGAATAGTTTCACCCATTAAGGAGGGCGGTCTTAAGTCCTCCAGCTTCCTTTTCCGGGTGAATGGTACTATTACTGTTTTTTGAGGGTTCACAGATATCTGTTCCCTGTCACATCAGTTACCCACTGCATTCAGTGTCTCTTGAAGAGTATTAGATATTACTCCTTCAGAGTTTCCTCTGACTAGTATGACTAGATCATCTGCATATGCTAGAACCTCAACCTCTCACAGTGTGAGAATAGCCAGTAAATCGTCCACAAGAAGTGACCACAAAAGGCGGGAAAGAACCCCACCCTGCGGGCATCCTCTTGTGGCTCTAAAGCTGACTGTTTCTCCCTGTAGAGACGTCGTTATAGTTCTGTTTGATAGCTAGCACGAATCCAGTCTCCTATAGTCGGTTCAACTCCTCTGGCGGCTACTGCTGCATATAAGGAGTCGGGCAGTGCATTGTTAAATGCTCCCTCAATGTCAAGAAAAGCTCCCACCGCAATTTCCTTCATTTGAAGGGATTGGGTGATCTTCTCGACTAGGTTGTTGAGTGTTAGTTCTGTTGATTTTCCTGTTTGATAGGCATACTGATGGGTATTGAGGGGATGATAGTTCAGGATGTTCCCCCTGATATATCTGGCCAGCACCTTCTCCAGGCTTTTCAACAGAGAGTATGTCAGGTTAATTGGTCTAAGCGATTTAGGGCTTGGTTCTTTCCTACCCACTTTTGGTATATATACTACCTTAACCGCCGACCAACTGGATGGGATATAGTTCCATACCAGACTAACTCTGATTAATTTAATGAGGAATAGGAGCAATTTTCCAGTCCGTTTTGTAGTAGAGCTGGAAAAACTCCGTCTTCTCCTGGCGATTTGAATGGTTGGAAGGATTTGATGGCCCACTCAATTGCCGGTAGTGTGATAACCTTTTTAGCTGTCAGCCAGTCATTTTTATCAGGTCGTTTTAATGGCCTTTCTGACGGTGACAGCTGTTGGTCATTCAGATTCAAGCACCCTGGGAAGTGGTTATATGCTGTAGGGTTTCTTTTCCAGAGTCCGTATATGAGCCATCCGGTCGCCTTAACTAGCCGAATTCCCACGTCTACGCTCTAGAAAAATCTTGTGGATTCTAGTACTGTGAGGTAGGTCATTTATACTCTGACAGAATTGCCTCCAAGATCCCCTTTTTGCGTTCCTTATTTCCTTGTTATAGTCCGTTAGGATCTATATTGGTCCCAGTCGCCCAAAGCTTTAGCTCGATTAAAGAGGCGTCGAACTGCTTTTCTCATTTTATTCAAATTCTTGTTCCACCAAGACGCGCCTCTATTGTCCTTTTTTGTCTTCGGTGGACAGTTTTCGTGATAAGCTAAAACAATTGCGTTTCGGATCTGTTCCACCACAATTTCGGTTACATCACGATTCCTGATTATGGTGAGAGTGGATTGAAGGTGAGTCTGGAGGGAATATTTGTACCCTTCCCAGTCTGTACAGTCCGTGCTACCCCACGCTGTATGGTGGGAATTTGCATCACATCCAATAACCAGGTGGATATTGTTCCTTTTGCTGTAGGCGATTAAATTCCACACTACAGTTGGAGGAGGTTGAACTGCAGCTCTATCACCTGGGAAGTAGGCCGAGCAGACGATTATCTCCCTCTTGCTTCCTCCCTCCGAGGTCGATACCTGGACGGTTACAACGTCCTGGGTGCAGTAACCTGTAAGTATAAAATAGTTAATGTTGTTTCTGATCAAGATACAGGCTCTAGGTTTTTCATCAGAGCCGACTTCTATTACCTTGCCAGAAGTATTCCCCAGGCCGCTTATCCAACCTGTGTTACTTGTCCAGGATTCCTGGAGGAGAGCAATGTCAATTTGATCTTCCTTAAATCTTCTGCCGAGGACGGATGTGGCAGCCTTGGCTTTTTGTATATTTGCCTGTAAACATCTGATGTAAGATGTTCCCAATTCTCCAGCCCTTGGAGGTGGGGACTTTAACAGCTCCCGCTCCTGGTCCGACGATATTGGATCAACTGATGGAGTAGGATTAATCTCAATCTCCATCAGTTTTCCAGTATCCTGGTTGTCAGTGGCAGTAGTATCTTCCACAGCCTGACCTCCCACTGTGTGTACTGAGCAGTCGCTGGCTAACGGTCGGGTAGAGCCCGCTCTCTCACTCCTTTCCCCCGACCGGAACTGGGGTATCCCTCCCCTGCTCCGTAAACTTTGTCTTACTATTTTGCATTGCAAATTTCTGGCTACTGTCCTGTGCCCGCGCCACTGGACACCAGGTAACTTTTTTTGTTAAAGAGGTTATTTCCCTCTGTGCAAGCCTGTTGGTCCACGGGTGTTGTTTTATTTCACACCTACCCGTCGGCACTGAGGTGCCGTTGAGGGCATTCCCCTATCCGCCACCTGGGGACGCGCCCGGTAGGGGTTGCAGGCATCCCCCTCGGGAATTGTGATAGGGAGCAAACCTTTATATTCAGATGGGTTATTAACTTTGAGTTGGAAAATAATATACGATTTTTTTCTGTATTTGAGGGAATAAGCAATATTGCAAGTAGTAATTTATTAAGTCAGTGATAAGAAGTGGTATTATATGGGGACAACAGTACGAAATTAGCTCCTTTATTAAGCCCGTCAGCATCATTTGCTTTTGAGAAAATAGAATTGATCGTACTCAGTAACAGCCTGCATTACAATATGTCTGAGGAACTATTTCAGCGACTATTATTTAAAATGTTGTGTCTTTCTAACGTAAATGTCATTTTCAAAATCGGACACCATGATTTTAAAGTGTACCTGTGAGTATAGTAGGAGAAACCGCTTTAGTGACGGGACGTGTGGGGCAAGACGCTACAGAACGCAGAGCCAGATTTATCTGTATTGCTCGCTCGTTTACTTTGTCAATGTAGGTTTTTGTGATCAGTTTAGCTAGCAACAATTCACCAAATGTAGAAGAAATTATTAACTTGAAATAAAAGTATTGAATTTAAAATATTGACTACACATACAGTAGTTACAGTATTCAAGTTCGCTTAATATAAATTGTTACTACCTAGCAAGAACCGCGAGGAGGTATGCGCACTTCTTGCCGGGAAAGGATAGTTATGGAATATTAGTATAAAGAAATTATTTAAAAAGTAACAAAACAAAAAACAAAAAATTCTCAAAATAGTAACAGAAACAAATGTTTTTCTCAATAAATAAATTAAAAGTAAATTCTAATAGTAAAGTTATTACTATAATAAAAACAGAAAGACGTATTTTTGTCAAAATGAAAAAAAAAATAATATTAATAAATAATACCCTGAAAAAGAATATTTCTCAAGAACTGAACTACGAAAGCACAAAAATGAAAATAAATAATACGGTTGATATCAAAATTCACTTCTTCACTTCACTTTACCTCACCTCACATCGCTTCTTCCTCTGAATCCTCGCACTTCTCACCCTCTTCTTCATTTTCAGGTGAACTACTATCGTCGTTCAAATTTATAATAAATTTATTTCCACCATTTATCAGCGATTTTTAAATAACCATCCTCAATTGTAATTACTTTCCTAATTATTTTTTCCCAATCTCCCTTGTTAATTTTCGACACTTCATTTTGAATTAACTACGACTTTTTTTATCGAATTTCGGAAAAGTATTTCTTGTTCTGACTTTTTTTTTCAATTTAGACCAAATTAATCCAATCTGGCCATATCTCTCCGCTACAGTGTCTATAATATACTTCTTCTCAAAATTTTTCGTTTGCCTGCAAACGAAAAATTATGAAAAATGGAAAATTGTAATAAAGCACAATGCGTCCTGATGCGTTGTGCTTTATTACAATTTTCCTCATACTACAGATCATGTTCCATTAAAAAAAATTGTAACTCCAGCTTAGTAGAACTCTTGGTCGGAATTTTATACAGTTGTCTCGAATGGTAGTTCGCATTATCAAAAACAATAATGCTATTCGATTTTAATTTTGGAATTAGGATATTTTCAAACCATTCCTCAAATATTTCTCTCTCCATGTTTTTGTGGTAATCCACGTTACAGTCTTGTTACATACATCATCTTTTATTAAGTTTATTAACTTAGTGGAGAGTTTAGTTGAGGGTGCAGTTTAGTTCATCTTTTTCTATTAAAAATTCTTACGAATTAATAATAAAATACAAAATATAAAATTACGACATAATTCAAAATTTCTTTCTTTCGACATTCAAAATTTATTCCCCTAGTATACCTTTGAAAGATACTGTACAAATCATAAAACATTTATTAGATAAAAATAACACAAACCCTGTTATAAAGTCCGAAATCTTACAACTGATATCAATATGTTTAAACCAAAATTATTTTCAATTCAATGGTGAATTTTATATAGGTACCGATGGCTTAATAATGAGAAATCCCGTAAGCCCGATTTTGGCAGAAATTTTCATGGATCACTTAGAAAAAGAAATACATAGCAATAAAAATATAGTTTCATATACCTATTGGTATAGATATGTAGACGACATAATTACTTGTTTTACAGGAACCAAAAGACAGCTAAACCAATTCTTAGAATGCATTAATTTACATCCGAATATAAAATTCACCACGGAAATAGAGGACGACAATTCTATAAACTTTTTTAGATCTAACTATTT
Organism: Rhamnusium bicolor; assembly: GCA_029963845.1. NCBI lineage: Eukaryota > Metazoa > Arthropoda > Insecta > Coleoptera > Cerambycidae > Rhamnusium > Rhamnusium bicolor. The sequence goes on along the minus strand of JANEYF010002177.1, from coordinate 692,071 downwards.
CAAAATTAAATAACTTACATACATTCCCCATATACCAAAAGAGCACTCATACCGATACTACTATACACAACACTTCTACATACCCTTTGAAACACAAACAAGCAGCATACAACAGTGTGATACATAGATTAATCAACGTTCCTACATCTAAAGAAAACTTTGATTCTGAATTAAATATAATAAAACAGATAGCAATTAACAATGGCTACAACCCAATAATGATTGATAAAATACTTGCCACAAAATATTACAAAAAAGCGATACAGTTAGTGTATCCAAACACCACTCTAATTATGAAACCCTCACATACATCGGTAAACCTACAGATAAAATAGCCAAAAATTTAAAAAAACTGAATGTCAACATTGCTTATAAAACTAATAACATACTCGGTAAATTAATTAAAAATAACAAAGATAGAGTTAAAAAGGAAAGTAAGTCCGGGAGTCTATAAGCTGACCTGTGGTACTTGCCCTAAAGTTTATGTCGGGCAGACGGGAAGAACTTTGAAAACAAGAGTTGCAGAACACAGAAGAAGTTTTAACAATGGTAAAGAAGATTCCACATATGCAGCACACCTCCTAGAAGATAACCATAGTTTCAATCCGGATTTAGAAATCCTACATTTAGAAAATAAAGGTCCTAAATTGATGTTACTAGAATCACTAGAAATTAATAAATTAAGAAGACAGAATGTAATATTAAATGATCAATTAGAAACTAATTCTTCATCATTGTTAAACTTATTTTGAGTGTAAAGTACAGTTTCTATATATTTCTATTTATTGCTACATCCACCACTCTTAGTATTTAAAATTAGGACAGTTCTTAAATTACCTACTTCAATATTAGTTTACAACCTTAAATAAATTTCATGTTTATACCCTGTTTCTGCATTATAAAAGTTAGTATAATACTCACATCTGACGAAGCCACTGTGTTGGTGAAACAATTGTTATGTAAAATATATATTCAAATATATATTCAACATAAATTCCGTGAAAATCAAAAAACAACACAAAGTTTTATTATGTTTCGTATAACATGGATTTTCATCAAGTAAAGGTCGACTCAATCAACCATTTCTTTTGGTTTTCTGTCTACCACGTCAATAGTTGGGATTTCATTTTTCTAATACGCGTCGAAAACTAAAGTTCTTAAAAAATTTGCTAACGATATATCCAGAGTTTTCCATTCACCGATGTCGGATCGTTGCTTTCTTAGAAGGGCACCTTCTTTCACCAGTTTGTGTATTGTGGGACGGGGAAGGTTAGTCAAAGATGCTGTTTCACCTAGTGTATCTAAATCATACAAATTAGGGTCAGTAGCTCGTCGACTCAAAAGATTAATGTAAACATTAAAGCAAATTCGTTTCGCTTACTCGTTCAAATGTAGCCGATTTTTTCTTATTGAAAACACTGATAAACTTTGATTTTCTATATCACTGTAATCACTATCACTTTTATTTTCACAAACACAATAAGATGTAAACGTAAAGGCCTCCTATCGCCGAAACATTTTTACATTAATACGATAACACTCTTAAATTATTTCCAAAAACACACCAGTAAATAAACAGATATAAAATAATTATTACTTATAATATTACACTTACCATATATTACACAACTCACTGCAACACGATAACCTTCTTAAGTTATTCTCAAGAACACACCAGCAAATAATCAGATATAAAATAATTATGCTAAACAAATCGTTAACAAAATTAAGTGCAGACCTGAACTATCACAGAATCTAAGTGAAACTTCGCCTCGGTCGCGTGCCAACAAAAACCACAATCATCTTTCTCGCTTCTATGTAAGCGGTGTAAACGACGAACGATGTTATTTCCCGTCCTCATATAGCCTCTTACCCCGCACGTCCCGTCGCTATACCGATTTGCAAAATTTGGAATGATTTTTTTCGAAAGCTAAATAATATCTATTTGTGTATTAAGAGCGCAAAGTGATATATTGTCGCTCTGAGCGAAAAGTTTAACGCGCAACGCGTAGCGGAGCGCGGCTATCTCGCGAGAGCGGTAATGTTGTCACTTTGCGCTCGAATTACACACAGGATTTTTCTACAACCGGTGTTTTTATGAAAATGTTTGGTAAAAATTAATAATTATTGATAACCTCAAATTTGACAGTTCAGATTTCAAAATGTGAGCATCAATTTGCGCTACACATGTTTTTGTAGAATGTCACTAATTTCATCGATTTCCATTGAATTTTCACGTAGACATTTTTATTGTACGAGAACGATCTTAAAATCACGCGCTGCTGGTCACAAAATTGTCGACATCTGTCAAATACCCTCAATGCTTACTTTTGTGTCAAAAGTCGCAGATGCACTAGACGTTTCTTTATTATGGTTTCCATGGTAACTAGGCGTTTACTTTGTCGCTCGGCGAACGACAAAGTAAAAAACGCTCGCTCTTCGAAAAAGTGCAACTTTGCGCTTTCCTTTGGAAGAGCAAAGTTGCACTTTTCACTCGGTTGTAGAAAAAAAATATTTGTTAAATTTGCTAATATCTTATCTCACGATGGATTGAAACAGAGAGTGATTAAATTAAAATATATTGCATCATTCAGTTACTTTAGGGCCTCATCTCTCTTTACCTAACACAAAATCCCAGGATTTTGTAGGGTTACTTCAGTGACTCGAGAGGCGGATAAGAAAACATTTAATTAATATTATAACTCAATAGGAATAGGTGAACTAAAACAGAAAAACTACTTTCTTAATTTTATCGACGTTTCGCTATATTTTTTTAGCATCTCGGGACTAATTAAATTGAGCTTCTTGTTCATAATCGCAATCACTAATAAATTAAATGAATACATTTTAATGAAAAGTTCAGAATCTAGAAATTGCAGTCAAAAAATAATTCAGGCATATTCTTGTCAAATTTTAATTTTATAGATTATGCCGAGTTTTACACGAGATTTCTTTTATGCAAAACATGAATGGGAAAAATATTTTCATGTTTGTTAAATTATCCTCGGACACGTTATATAATTGGTCCACTTTAAAATATATAGTAGTATTAATATAAGTACCGATATACTTCGCTCAAGTACCATCAGATTAGATATCAGTTACTATAAAAACCAGCGTGAGAGTAAAATTATCCAGAGCTGTTTTGTCCACATACAAACAGGTAAGGGTAAATTTTTTGATTTATTTATTTTTCTATTTATTTATCTATTTATCGTGTAATAAGGCCATGTAATATTATTAAACTAACGGCACAGTGAGAAACGAATTTAATCAGTGAACTGTGCATATAGTTTGTTGCTTGGATCTTTGCGTGTGTATCAAATTAGTTACGACCTACGTCCACAGCAATGCATTTATAGGATAAGCAAATATAGAGATACGTATGTCTAGGCACGCTAAGACATCTGACCGATAAGTTAATAATTGATGGAACAAAGACACGATTAGACATTTTTGATTTAGTAGCTGTATGAATCACATAACTTGAAAATTACCTTTGAGCATTAACAAGTACTTAGTGGCGGCCTGTTAATTTTAGGTTATGCCTTAGTATTGGGATATATAAAAAATGTTCTCCAGTACACGCTTCTGCTCAAAAGTAAAGTTAACCTTCAATTCATCTACTTCACACAGCTTGTAATTGTGTCGTACGCGCAAAGATCCAGATAATAAAGTATAGTCAGCCTCGCTTCCAGAAAAACAATGTTCAATCGGATTATCTAAAAGTGGTTCGGATCCCAATATAAACTGTAGAATCCCATCCCCGTTCACAATTATAGACGTCCAAGATTTCAGAGAATTCCTATAGTGATTTGGTGGATGGATGGCTTATGGCTTAAATGATAGTTAACCAGCAGGATATACCATTTAAAATGATTTTAGGACTTTATTGTTATTCTATCAATTATGTAAAATGAATCGTTAATTTTTGCTACAATTAAAGTTTGCGATCTGAAAATGAAAATAAATAGGTCAGGTATTTTTATCGTTAGAATGTCAAATTTTAATTACTACAGAAAACTAAAAATTTATATTATTATAATACAATAACAGCAAAGTTCGAAAACCATTTTAAATATCTCACTATGCTTTTTTAAACATTTATAATGAAATATAAATAACTACTACCTCCTGCTCTACAAAATTTCAAGATTATGTATTTAAATTGACATATCACATGAAATCACATTCATTTGTGCTTGATTTTCGGTTGATAGGTGAATCCGTGATCTGAATAAAATATCACACTAATATCATGCACATTTGTGTATGATTTCGCGTGACATTTTAATTTCAACATTTAAACAAACTCCGTCAGTTTCGTACAAAATTGTAGTAACAACCGTATTATTAACAATTTTTATTATTTAACTTTTTAATGCAACTATGGTATTCATAAGCTCTAGTTTTATTTCGATTTGAAAACAAAGTGCCTCGCTGCTCGCATCGCTGTCACCTCTATGTAAAACAAATCTGCTTCTTTAAATGTGTTCGCATACACCGAGAATACTAGCAGCAATTCACCCTCGCCATTTACATCGAGGTCTAGCGTGATTGCGAGGTCGATAAAACAAATTTATTTTCCAATCGCTGTAGAAAGGACGCATCGTGGTAGCTTACACCTAATTGGTTCATTCAGATCACTTGACACTCTTCCTGTCACACGAATCGTCATACACTGCACAACCAGCACGGAACACTGAAAGGATAAACCACCTTTCTGGTATGTCCGTTCATCGTTGACATCCAACTTCGACCGAAACCACGACCCTACCGCGAGCCGGAAGGCATTTTCGGCATGTCCGTATCCTTATTATTGACGTCCACCTAAATCGAGATCGCGACCTCCACCGCGAGCAGCGAGACATCAGGTGATGGTAGTCCTCGCGACGGCCCTGTACCTGTATTACTATTTTATGTCTTAAACAATGTTAGTATCGCACGAAAACGAGCAAATAAATAAAAAGCATTGAAAAATACAATTTTAACAAATTTTTGTTTCCATTGAAAATGTTTTAGTTTACAGTTTAGCACGTTATGTGGTTTAGAATGATTTTACTTTTAGTATATTTTTTTGCCATTTTCCACGTTTTGATTAATGCATGGAAAAAATATCACGCTTTCCTTTCGAGTGTTCTCTATTTTTAATAGACGTCTTACCAAAAGAAAAACTGACATTTTCAACCCTAATCCTAATTTACGCAAAATACGATATTTACCTAATTACTACAGCCATTATTTCATTAATTTCCAGATCCAAAATGAAATCGTTAATTATTTTGTTTATCGGGTGTGTGGCACAAATCAATGCTGGTGTGTACACAGACCGTTTCCTGGCTCAGTACAAAAAAATCCACGATTCAGGAAACGGGTATTTCTCCAGAGAGGGAATTCCATACCATTCCGTCGAAACTCTGATGGTTGAGGCCCCCGATCATGGACACGAAACTACTTCCGAAGCCTACAGTTATTACGTTTGGCTAGAAGCCATGTATGGCGCTATCAATGGTGATTTCTCCTCTTTCAATAGAGCTTGGGACATACTGGAGAAATACACCATTCCCACTCACGAGGATCAGTCCTCCAATAGCAATTATAACCCATCAAGTCCAGCAACATTTGCTGAGGAAAAAGACACACCTCAAGAGTACCCATCGAAAATAGATAGTGATGTATCTGTTGGTGAGGACCCGATTTATCAAGAATTGGTTAATGCTTACGGTACTTCGGATATATACGGCATGCATTGGTTAACAGATGTCGACAATGTGTATGGATTTGGCGACACTCCAGGTAATGAGTGAACCTTATAATTTCATTTTAAAAGATCCTGAAAAACGGAGCAGTTATTCTACTTATTTTTATTTGTGTCACACCAACACATTTAAAGCAACTGTAAATAAAAACGTATTTATCGAATTGTATTTACAGGAGGAGGATGCGAAAACGGACCAAGTGCCAACGGACCATCGTACATTAACACATTTCAGAGGGGACCTGAAGAATCTGTTTGGAGAACTATTCCTCAACCAACTTGTGATTCGTTTAAATACGGAGGCACCAACGGTTTCTTGGATCTGTTCGTAGGTATGTTCTGTAGTTTGTTTGTGGCACTAGTGAGTGATGTACACATTTTACTTGAGTACCTCGCCACTATAAACATTTGAAACGAGAAAGAAAGATACTTAAGTGAGAGAAAAGTTGCCTATTTTAAACGTCATTTTGATTACTGAAAATTCTCTAAAAACGTGAATAGTGTTAGATTCAAAATTTAAGCTAATCAAAAAATGACTTAATATAATAAATATCAAACATATTTCGTAAGAAGTATAATTACCTAAATACGTGAATGATATTTAAATCCTTACAATTACACATGTTTCAAACGTTTAATCCCATGCTCGGTCCTCATTTTGGAAATTTTTGGTTTCCATTCCCATTTGGGGTATCCAGATTCCCACTGGATCATATGCTAAAATGTAAATTATTATTTGTAGCGGACAGTGACTATGCTCACCAGTGGAAGTTTACTAATGCTCCCGATGCAGATGCTCGAGCGGTTCAAGCAGCCTATTGGGCTGCTAAGTGGGCAGATCAAAAAGGACAACTTGGATCCATAACAAACACTCTTTCAAAGGCCGCTAAAATGGGTGATTACTTGCGATACGGTCTATTCGACAAATACTTCAAGAAAATTGGAAACTGTGTTGGAGCAAGTCAGTGCGCTGCCGGAAAAGGCAAAGAGAGTGCTCATTACTTACTGTCCTGGTACTACGCTTGGGGTGGTTCCCTCGACGGTCAATATGGCTGGGCCTGGCGTATTGGAGATGGAGCAGCTCATTTTGGTTATCAGAATCCATTAGCCGCATACGCCTTAGCTAATGAGGCTGCTCTCAAACCTAAAGGTTCAACCGCTGTTCAAGATTGGCAGAAATCTTTAGATACGCAGTTAGAATTTTACGGCTACTTACAAACACCGGAAGGAGCGTTCGCTGGTGGTGCTACAAACAGCTGGAAGGGCCGATATGCTACGCCCGATAGTAACCTAACATCAAATACTTTCCATGGTATGTATACAACTAAATAAGCCTCAATAAAATGGAGAAACTATTGCGAATAGTTTTAAGCAAATATCCGAACATAACACCCTTTCTAAAAATTCAACATTTTGTTGCAGGTATGTTCTACGATTGGGAACCAGTGTATCACGATCCACCATCTAACAATTGGTACGGCATGCAAGCATGGTCTGTAGATCGGTTGGCTCAATATTACTATGTAACCGGTGATTCAAAGGCCAAGACTCTTTTGGACAAATGGGTACCTTGGGTAGTAAATAATGTCAAAATTAATGGCAACAAATTCCAAATTCCTAGCAATCTCGCCTGGTCAGGAACACCTGGAAACAATCTTCATGTTAGTATCTCAAGTTATAACGACGATGTGGGTACCGCATCTTCAACTGCTAGAGCCTTGGCATACTATGCTGCTAAAGCTAATGATAATAGCGCTAAAACTACCGCTAAACAACTCTTGGACGTAATGTGGGAAAACTACCAAACATCTAAAGGACTTTCAGTGGAAGAGCCGCGTGAGGACTACCGTCGCTTTAACGAGCCTGTTTACGTTCCAAGTGGATGGACCGGCAAATATCCCAATGGAGACACTATCGACTCCTCTTCTACTTTCCTTTCACTCCGATCGTGGTATAAGAATGACCCAGATTTCCAGAAAGTACAATCTTACTTGAATGGAGGCGCTGTACCAACTTTCACTTATCATCGTTTCTGGGCGCAAGCCGATGTTGCTCTGGCTCAAGGAGCATATGGACTTCTGTTCAACGAATAAATCACTGTTATATCACTATAAATTACGCTACGTTAATAGTTAATAAAAACTATAATAAAATTTCTACCATTCAAAATAAACCATTGTATTTAAGAAAATATTTTAAATAAAATAAAACGTATTTAATTCAAATAAAATTTTGTTTCTGTTACACAGTTAAATCGATGCTCTAGTAAAAAAAAAAATATATATATATATATGTATGTATGTACGTATGTATATATATATATATATATATATATATATATATATATATATATATATATATATATATATATATATATATATATATATATATATATATATATATATATATATATATATATATATATATTTAGTATCAGCGCCACTTTTCGTTTTATATAAATCATTCGTAGCTTGTGTAAGTAATCTTGAAAAACAAAGTCCATTTTTCTCGATTTTGTGACTTGAGTGCCATCTTGTAGATCATAATGGAACCTGTCGATTAATCATTTCAGCCAGGGGAAAAACTAAAAGAATAGCTCAGAATGTACGTTTAAAGCATGCCCATGCAGGGGAAGAACCAAATAAGTCTACAATTACAATGAACAAAAAAATTGTAATAATAAAATGCTACTGTTTAAGCTTTACCACAACTTACAATTACAAGAAAAATAATTGTGTTTCAAGAAAATTGATGTTTCATATATAAAAAAAATCTATTTGAAACGTACTTTGCTTTAATTCAAAACAAACAATTATTTTTTTCGATTTGAAAGTAGTTTTTTTTCTGTGTATATTTTATTGTATCATATTCAGATAAAATCACGAAGGCAATTTACGTTTGACCGTTGACAGCGGAGGGGATCCATAGTCGTCAAGCGGTGTACGTGGTTCATAAAATAATGCCTAAAATAATTCAAACTTTTGAGCAACATGGCTGCGTATTTCCTCCTAACACCAGAGGCTTCCCGTCATCGACGATAACACTCAAATGCTAGAAATCGTGTTTGCGCTACTGCCAAGGAGAATCCGCCATTTTCCAGTAGACAAATTGCTGCGGCAGTAAAATCAAGTGTCACGAAAGTAAAAAAAAACCTGAAATTCTTCCCACAGACAATATCAGGCGAATCGAATTTTGCGAAACAGTAATGGGGAAAATAAACGAAGACGAAAATTTTACTAGATAAGTAGTGTTCACAGATGAATCTACATTTTCATTACTCTGGGTCGACATAATCCATCCAGAGTAAGATATTGGTGAAGGGGAACCATCTTGTAGCCAGCTAAGTTGCCAGATCTCACACCAAACGATTTCTTTTTATGGGGTATTGCAAATCAGTGATTTATGGCTTTGAAAATAGGCCTAATATTTTGGAAAAGTTACGAGTGAAAATCTCGGAGGTTTTTCAAAATATTACGCCTAACATGTTATTGAACGTCAGGAAAGACTTTATAGCAGATTGGGAGATTGCCTTGCTTATGAGGGGGAGCCTTTTGAACATCTCATTTAATTTTTTATTTTTAAATTCTATTCTTATTTTTCTTTTTGGACCTGCCATTATTTTAGAGAATGTATTTTATTTTATGTTTTTCTTCGAAAAAATTAGAAAAAATTTGCAATGTTTAGAAGTTCTGATAATTTGCTCATTTCAATATTTAACACAATCTAGGATGAAATATTGAAATTATAAAAAATTCGAAACGTTTCTCTAGGAAGACATATATAAATAAATTGTAGATAAATGAGCTGTACTAGAGGTGAGTAACTCGCGAATGTGTTAACTCAAAGAATCAACTAAGTCAAGGGAGTCACTGAACAGCTAAATCGATTTTATTTGCACGACTTTTGACTCTTTTGAAATATATCTTACCCGCTAGTTTGCTTCACAATTTTACGTCTTGGATCATATTTCGAGACATGGAGTTGAACGAGACGATTCCCCTCGGCAGTCGGCGGACTAAACGCAGTAACTACTCGATCGCTAAATTTTGTTTTACATTGCTATTGATCTTATATTCATGCACTTCGGAGTCTGTCGGCTCTTTTAACCTCTGTGCTTTTAACGTGTGAGGCGAGCAACTAGGCTAACCACAGTAGCACAGTACATCTTCGCGACTTGCTCGTGAATTCTAATATCATTCAGCCCTTTTTGAGTTAGCTCACTGAGAAGACTCTTTAATGAGTCAGAGTCAATGAGTCACTGAGTGATGTCTTTTTGAATATTGTTCCAAACTATCTGAACCTTTTATTGAAGGGAAGGCACTTATGGTCCATTGGTGGGACCGGTATTCAAATTAGCTATCTGTCTATCATATCTCATACATGTTCCATTGCCGAAAAGTCACCTCCTGGTTATGAATGGAACAAGGCGTCTGGCATTACTTTGCTTGAAAATAGGATTTTCCAACCTCTGGAAGATACAGTCCAGCAACCGGTTTCAAGACCCTGTGAATATACTTTTGTGCATTAATGTTTATTATTAGAAAGATTAGATAAGAAATGCTGTCACATGCTATTACACCATGCCTCGGGGAACTGATGGCTCGCGTTTCACACAAAACGAAATATCTTACTGACTTCTTATAGCCTTATGATTCTATCACGGTCAAATTCATTTATTTGCTGAAAATTCGTACATCCTCGAAATCGAGGCAATGTCAATGATATTTGCAAGACAAACAAATGAATAAAACCATAACAAGAAAATTTAACTCTTGATTCAATATTAACACAAGCACACACAAGCACTGGCACACGACCACGTACCACTTTCGCACAATCACACACCCACACAGGTATGTGCGTCTACAAAGATATCAAAAACATAATTAACAACGCCATAATGACGCCATTGTTAATGAACAATACATCATCAACGTGATTAGCTACGACATCAATGATATTGGCAACGACGACATAATCAACAGCGACATTATCATCAATGGCATAAATGACGACATCATCAACGACATCATCCACAACATCACAAACAACATCTAAAATCTAAATGGCATCTAAAACATTATCAATCGAAATCAACATCAACGAAGACGTTATCAATGACATCAATCACGACATCTTCAACAACGATATCGTCATCATTAGCAACGACGTCATCACCGGTAATAACAAAATTACCAACGACGTCATTACCATCAACAATGATACCTTCAATAACGACGTCTTCAATGACAATTACAACAACATAATCAACAACATCGGCAATGGCAACAACAACATCAAAATCAATATCAATAACGATAACATCAGTAACGACACCAACGACGTCTACAATGACATAATCAATATCATCAAACCATCATCAATGACATTATCAACAACGACATCACCAATGGCATCAACATTTACAACGACAACATCAACAACATTATCCACAACGACATCAACGACAGCGACAACGACTACATCAACCGCATCAACAACATAGACATAAACAACAACGTCAACACCAACAAAATCAACATTCAACGACGTCGATAATGTGATTCAAAACATAATCAACAATGACATTTCTGAAACTGAAAATGATACATTGAAAATAATGTTTCAATTCTAGTTGTCGTTTCAAAAACGTTTCTGAAATGAAATTTGCTTAGTGGATCCTCATACAAAAAATTCAATCAAACGTAAACGGCCTATTTTTTGTTTTTTTAAAGGCGACGTTTTAAAGAAATATTGTAATAAAGTTTACAAAGATGTTTGCCATCACATTACATTTTTATGCATTGAAGATACCACAAAATAAAGCATGAGCAACATTGTCTATGTTTCATTTTACGATTATTATTCATTCATCTCCAGAAAAAGTGTGATTTGACAAACATCTTTGTCTTGTATAATTTTCATATTTTTTTTTATGTGGGAATTTTTTTAATATTTCTATGCGGATAAAGTAAATTCAGCGATAGCTAAGATTTATTGAAAAGTGATTTATTAAATGAAACAAGCATGTTTATACACTTTTTTAATCTTAGCTTTTATCAAAATAATAAATGCGCATTAGCTTATAAAACTGCTATTCTCATGTTATGTTATAATTGATTAAAATGCGTATACGATTCATTTTTATAAGCGGTTAAAAAATATTTAATTTCAATCTTGTGTCAAAACTACTTTCCGTGATCTCTGCCATATTATTTGTGAATTTCGCGCTCTAAAAGTTATGTGGTAGTCAGAGACAAGTCTCTGGTGGTAGTAGTTTTGTAGTAGTAAATAGCCTTTCTTATTTATTTGTCAAATAAGCACTGTAGGGCCATCTGTAGAAAACAAATTGAACTTTAAAACGGCACATCTCTACCATTTATTTTACATTTTATAATATACCAACACGATTATTTAAATTTATAGAAAATATACATGTTCAATAAACCTTTTCCATCAGTTAGAATTCACTTAGGACCTGAAAAACCCAATACGACCTTAATTTATTATGATTCTAAATTTTTCAAGTTACGATACCTGTGCCACCTATTATGAACCAATGAACTACACAAAAAACGCTGCCAAGCTACGTCTGCTTTAAACAACTGAAGGACGCTGATATCCATGTCTGCTTTCGGTGACAAAGCCCTACATTGGTTTAGCTATTCGTCAAGGTGTGGCGCTACAATCAGCTCAAACCGCACATATTTAATGTCAACCTAAATTTTATAGTCTTATTTTCATTATTAAATTTATGCATAATATAATTTGTAATTTTTTAAATATTGAAATAAAACCTAATACCATTCTTTAAAAGTTACCAACCGGCCACTATCAGATGGCATGCCTAATTATTAATTAAATCCAATTTTTATTTTTTCCTCATTTAGTCATCACTCTTCAGGTAGAGGAATCAAGAACCAAAAGCCCGTTATCTAACTAGTATTCTTGTGTATAAAGTAATATAGTTAATCAACCTGTTAGTACTAACAGGTCGTTGACAGATGTTGCTTTAGATAATGTTCACAATTCTTAAAAATTGAGGACCCTTCCAAGCTTTGACACTTTTATCAAGGACAGATCCAGGAACTTCTTAGGGGGAAAGCACTTTACACAATTATTGGAAAAACACCTAATAAGAACCCTGCTAGCACCAAACATTTCTGTAATAAATTTTCTTTTGTATAATTATTGTTTGAGTTTTTTTTTTATATGAAATATTTTTGATATATTTTGAATTATGAATTATGTAATCATTTTTAAGTAATACTTAAATAATCCGTTTTAATATATTTATTAATAAAATATTTTTTAAATTAGCTCTATTTTATATTTAGTGTCAATTATTTCTTAAACATCCTTCAAATATATTTGATCATATTTTACGATGATACATTTTGACAATATTACTTAAATCTGCAATTTTGTGAAAACATTCTATGTTGCAACAATGTATTATATATATTTCAGAAATATTTTGTGCTACTAGTGAAATGTCAGAAATGGCGTGTAATGGAAAAAAACATTTGGCATTTTGAAAACATTTTTTGTGGTAATTTCTATAAATTGAAGCAATATTACAAGTATGGTAATATTGCATATTAGAGAACGTCCAATATTTTGAAATTTCCGCTCGACTATACTTTTCGATATATTGGGGCTTAAAATGCAAAAATGTTACATTTTCTCACTGCCTGTTGCAGTATTTATTATTTTTTTTTAGTTTAATATAGGGATTCTTTAAATACTTTCAAACAATCCAATACCTTCACATTAATATTATTTCCCTGCTTCATTGAAAATGCACCAAGATATAACAGAATATTCCAGTCAATCTGCTGAGCCTATACTTTATCCCAGATAAGAATGCAGTTTAAGTTTTGGGCGGGGCACGGTTTACACAGGCACACGAGAAATCCTGAATAAGCGGAATTCCCCACGGGCCATTTCAAGCCCATTGTTACACAAAATATGAAGTAACGGAAAATTTAGAGGTTCTTTTTTTATGACGAAATTGAAATATATTAATTTAAATTGCAGCATTGATGTTTTTATTTTATCTGTCACAGTAAAATTAAAAACGAACTTTTGTAATTTTATACATTTACATACATTAAACATGGTTCGACAACTAATATTTCAACTTTTTATGAATTATGAATATTTTCATCGGTATGGATTCAACAACAGTAATCACTATTCAGTGTTTGTAATTGTCAGTTAAGTGACTTTGAACGTGGTCAGATTATTGGTAAGAGGGAAGCCAGATTTTCACTTATAGAAATTGCCAACCGCATAGAACATGACAACTGTGTTAAGATGTTGGTTAAGATGATCTGTAGGTCTTCATGCGCTTAACCGCGTATCCGGACGTCTTATAACAACGTGAAGAACGTCATCTGGGAAGATTGGATGTAAGATACATGTTTTCCATAACTAGGGATGGCAATTTTTTTTTAATATATTGATATACTGTATCATTTGATACATCGAAGGATTATATCAATACATTCGATATATAATATAAAATATATTGATATCAATATATTCCAAGGATTTTTATTTATCTACATTATACATAGCCACGGGAGACTTTATTTATAATTTTCGGGTAACTCATTAGTCATGATATCCAGGAATTTACCTAATTACGCTTGAAACTTGAAAAAATATCAAACTAAATCAGTATTATGTGCTTGATTTAACACATAAAATTAAAAGTACTTAAAACTCCAAAGGAACTTGTGCTTCTACTGGCCGCTAGACAGTCCCCTGGCTGTACTCTGTAACCATGAGACAACACAATTACAAAACACAAGTGGAGCAAGACTTGTTTTAAGTTGAAATGTTGTGATATATTTACACATATATCGATATACTTAACGATATATCACAACAAAATATCTCTATAAATATATGTATATACATACAGGGAGATCGATTAAACGCCATTTTTGGTAAATTTAGCTCTCTCCATATTAATATCACAGAACTGCTGCGTTTTCGTTATCAACAGTAAGTTCCTTCCATCGAGTTCCTGCCTTGACAGCGAGAGCTTCTAAAATTATTCAGTATGCGTTTTACAATGTTTGGTGATGGTTTCTGTGTTTGTGGATATCGAGTAGAAATGTGTTACATGTTCTTGATATTACGTTTTACCATCCTCCATAAATTCACACCTCCTTCGTGGGTGTAATTTACATAAGAGAATGACTGACATTACTGATTGTGTCTAATCATGTAAATAATAATTTTTATGAAAAATCCTTGAAAATCTAAGAAAATAGCAAATATCCCAAAAAGTTGTAACTTTAACCCCTATAATACATATACTAGAAAAAAGAGAATTTAATTTTACATGAACAAGTTGTCATGGTTTGAATTTGATAAAATGTAACGTGAAATATGGAACACTTGGTATTCTATTATTGAATTTATTTTAACTGTAGAGCATGGCTCATTTGGTGTTCTTTCTACATGTCAAAAGGCAAATGGGGATCTCCGACACGATGAAAGTTGTAAAGGTACTTGTAAATCATTGCACCTATCAAATTTTTCAAAACGACAGGATTAGGTATAGGATATGTTACAATTTTTCGACTCAGAGTTTTTTGCTCTTTTCGAAAAATCAGTATAACCGGAAGTACCAAATGCTAGTACTTATTTTTGTTGCATCGCCACACTGACAATTTATATATATATATATATATATATATATATATATATATATATATATATATATATATATATATATATATATATATATATATATATATATATATATATATATATATATATATATATATATATATATATATATATATATATATATATATATATATATATATATATATATATATATATATATATATATATATATATATATATATATATATATATATATATATATATATATATATATATATATATATATATATATATATATATATATATATATATATATATATATATATATATATATATATATATATATATATATATATATATATATATATATATATATATATATATATATATATATATATATATATATATATATATATATATATATATATATATATATAGCGGGCATATGCATGTATGAGTATGTAAATATATTGCATATATTATACATGTGTATATATGCACCTAATTATTGGCGATACATGCACCAAATTCTGTGGTGTACTGCACAAAACAAGCCATTCCGTGCCTAGGTGTCGTTATCATCAAAGGTTGGTGTTAGAATAAGTATATAATCCTCATTTTTGTATTTTTTTTCTTTGGTATAAATTATGAATTATGTAAATCTGATTGTAATGTATGTATATTAGAATACTAATAAATTTGAATTTGAATATATCGAGCCATGGTAAATGACTAATATTTACAGGGTGACACATCACCTAGAATCAACCCTGAATTGACGACATTTATCGCTACCTCTCAATCTCAACTGATTATTCTGCTACTTCTTAACAATATTAATGTACAAAACCTTCCTCTGTAACACTGACTGAAGTACTTCGGTTCGGTTAATAGGCATTTGGTTTATCCAATAAAATTTTTATATTATTATTATTGATACAATTTTACCATTAACAAAATTTCATTTTGGCTTAATGCATATTAAAACCATACAACTTGTTTTATTTCCTCATCAACCTTGCACAGAACTTTGTAAACAATCTAAAATCTACAACACATTGTACACAGCCCTTAAACCAGCATGAACCCTAGACTAGATGAAACGATCATTGCCCATACTTTCAGTGTTCTGTATATGATCAGGGTCTGTCCGATTACAGTAGGTAGGTTGAGGTGAACCATTTAATATAATAATAATAATAATCTTTATTTTTTAAATACCATTAACAACAGTGTAGAACATGTCATACATTATTATGGTTAACTGAAGGATTAATAATAAATAATAATTTGAATATATACAAATACAATTAATCAATTTTGATATTTTACAAGGAAAAATTCTGATACATTATAAAAAAATCTGATTGGCTAAAAAAACTTATTTTTATTTAAACCTCCTTTTGGGTTGATTTTTGACTGTTGAGGCAAATGATTGTGTATTTTTAATAGATGTGTCACGTTTTTTGCACTTGTGTGAAAATGTTTGTGGAGGGAGGGAGTCACATTAACTCGTAACCTCCTCGAGAACTATATAATCCAATTTGACATCTGGCAATAGGTTCATCATAACTGTCTCTAGCGACACACACATTTACATATATATATATACAGACATAATAAGGTAAGTATGTTTCTTTGTTTAAATATTTCATACTTCTGCAGGCATGATTTCTGAAGTCTGAATATTCGAAGAGCCTCAACTGAATTCCCCCAAAAGATGATTCCATATTTAATTCTGGAGTTATGCATAATAGGCACTTAATGCAGCTTTTCGTTGATTTGATTAGACATGGAATGTACTAATGAATGAACTGAAAACCCAGCGAGGTAAGGTATGTATTCATTCCAATTCAGTTGGGAATCCATTTTTATGCCATACTGACTTGTGGATGTGAGCATCTGGTTGCTGGAACATACTTTTGATGATTTCTGCTGCCTTAGACTAAACGTTAATAGTTTTCAACTGCAATTCTTCTTTGGATTTAGCTTTTATTATAAGTGAATCTGCAAATAAATATAATACATGACCTGTCTGCTAGTGCCTGATTAAGGGACGGGGTTTTCATTAGCTGCCAACATAAATCTGTAAATTGTTCTTAAACTGTTTCAATTAAAAATAACTAGGGCGTGGCAAATCTACCGCTGGTCATACACTATATGCGTGTATGCAACAGATATAATTGATATCTCTGTGAGCCTTATTCCAGTCTGCAGGAAGCATTTTGTTGCGACCGTACAAATTGATAAAAATAATAATGTGCCGCTTTAAGATTTACGTTTTACATTTTTTAGGCATATAGACATATCAAGATTTAAAGTGTAATGGCATATAAATATCTTCTTAGGTATGCAATATAACGCTGGTATCGACAGAGTCTTCTAAGGGGAAATTACATAAAATCTGCAACACACTTATGATATAAAAAACCCAGTTTTGTATGCTAAATTTTTATTCGACTTTATGTGTTGTATGTAATCTTTCACTACATATACTGAAGAAGGAACAGTTTAGAGCATTTTGGGAAAAATATGTGCCAAACTGGGGTTACCGTCAAGAACAGCTGATCGTAAACTGAACCACAAAAATCTTAAAAAACAAACATAAAAAAAATGGATAACAGTAGACAAGACAAACCCAAAATGAAATTATGTGACCAATGTTTTTGCACGTGTTTAGACCCTGGTGGGCCCACGTCACCATATTTACTTGCTTGTACTCACAAAGATCTTTTTCAGTAGAAAACATAGAGACTGTGTTACTCATACGAATGTTTTTTGATGCACAATCTCATTGTCCTCGGTTGTTAACACGCATAAAAGGTAAGCAATGTTACTTATTTCATCAATTATCGGGAACATAGATATCTACATAACACACTACTGAGAACCGTCTGATTTGCCACACCCTAATGATAATCAAAAATAATGATATCCAGAGACGGACTATAAAATAAAATAAATTTCTTTAGAGCAAAAAAATAATTATTATCATATGTATGCAAGTTAATTACTTGCATAAGATCCGATTTAATTAACAACCCCATTACTTTAAGCAGATGCAGAAAAATTTAATCAGATGCTTTCGCATATGCAGCAATATGGTAGTGTTTTCGAACATTTGTTTTAAATAAAATTAACAGAATTACTTTAATTTTTGAAATAAACAATGTATTTAAATTTTTAATTGTTTTCTTAGAAGACTTTGTTTTAAAAGATGCATTTAAATTTAAAGCCCGATAGCTTATTAATATGAAAGATAATGATAATATACTGCTAAATTCAGAGAGACCTTTAGTTTAAACTGAGCTAAATATAGAGGGTCATTTAAAATAAAAAAAATTGAAGTAATTCCTGTTCAAACCAGAAGTGAAAAATATGTATGTGATACGTATTTATAATCAGTGGCATGTCACATGTCCACTTTCGTACAGGATGTAAATTTTTGTATTTATCAGTTTTTTATTTGACGTTCAATTCTTTGTTCTTTTCGAATTCGGATTCCTACATAAATATAGTTTTGTAATTATTTATCGGATAAAAATCAAGCAATGAAATTGAGTAATCGAATGATCATCCTGTACATAAACTATTTCAAAAATGTTGATGAAATCTTTAATTTGTTAATTTAGTGAAATAATATTTTTGTAATAAAATGGGAAACAATTGCAAAAATATTTACAAAACATAATATATAAATGTACACTATTTTGGTTCCATTTAATTCACCTTAAATTAATTAATCCAAACAACAGTTCACTACTTCAGCCTTAAGAATTAGTATCAATATCGATAGATTTTAAATCAGAAACTTACCTGTGAAAAATTAGGAACACTGACTGTTTTTCTCATTAATGGCTGCCCCTTTGCTTGCAGTAGCTCTTTAACTGCCACACTTTGACGCAACCTATCTAAAGTCAATATACTTTCCACGGCACTGACCCCACGAGTGTATTTTTCTACGAAAAGTAATAAATTGTTGATTATGATGGTAAACGCAGTTTACATTTATGATTGCCTCACTGCATATACAGAGAATAATGGGTTAAGACATCACAGTGAAAAAAAATATAGTAAATTTAAGAAGAGCAACCTTGCAACAAGGTTAACTATAAAGGGTGATTTTGTGAGTATTACCACCACCACCATCCCCCACCACCCTCGTAATTATGATATTTTTATTATTACAAAAAAATGGTAAATAATTATTCTATTCTAAATATAAAAGCTATTGAACTTTTCACGTTTATTTTGAAAATCACATCAGAAAAACAATGATTTCGCACAAAATGGCTACAGTCAATTCAATTTAATTTTTTTTAAATTGAATACATTGTATATTTTTACATATTTGAATAGAACACTTTCTCTTGAACATAATGATGTAGAGATAGATGGGTATATCTCTAATAATAAGGATGACATGAGCAGGGCCGGATTTAGATACCCTGAGGCCCTAGGGTACCAAGGAATTCCCCCAAAGCCTGCGGCCCTAGGATGATTGCGCTTTTTGCCCTATGGTAAATCCCGCCCTGCATATGAGGAAAATTTTGCGAGTCCCACCATCGATAACTATTATTTCTGACTATTCAAAAACAGTTAAAAAAAAGTTAGGATTTTTTAAGAAAATTATAAAAATCGTATTAGCAACGCGACGATTTTTTTTACGTAAAAGGGGTGCTTTTGCGCACATTTTGCCCCCATAACTGCAGATGGTGTACTCCCGCCAATGGCTGATTGTTCATCAAAAAATTTGATTTTTCTTATAAAGACAATGATCAAAAGTTGATAATAGTAAATGAAAAAAAATTGTTTATTTCCTATAAAAATAAACAACCCTGTGGATCGAAAATATTTAATTTTTATTCAAAAATTTTCAGTTCGAGAAAAGAAATTAAACAGACAAAAAGTTTTTAAACGAATCAAGCTTTCTATGCAATATTTTTATATGACAAAATTCGGGCCCCTTAAAAAGTTCTAATAAAAAAATAAAATGGGGTTTTGATATTACCCATTTTACTAATAGGGGATGATTGAAAAAAATATCCTTTAGAAGCGTTACCATTAGTAAAAAATTTCTATGAAAATTAATTTTTTCTTTTTCTAAATTTGAGAAAAAAAATTAAAACCTAATTTTAGCCTTCATCTTTGGAGTAACTTTGGCCACCATCTTTGGTAACTCTTTAACGAATCGTTTTTGGACATACCTCCAAAGGAACCTTTTCCTTATTTTGAGGTCCTGAAATCAGATTTTTAGTCTGCCCAGTTAACCCTGAAACACCCTGTATATCTATGGGGCATTCAACGCCAAATCACCGACCATTTTTAATTTTGCTTAATTTTTTTTTTCTTTTAGTACCATTTGAAAGTAGTATCCAGGTAAATTTTTAGATTTTCATCTCAATCCCTCTAGAAGTAATGTATTTTTAATAATTTTCAATCAAAAAAACCCTCACGCTTTTTTAAAAATCAAGTTATCCAAAAAACTATAGGGATCATTTTTTTTCGTCTTGAATTGTACTATTATTTAAAAAAAATTAAAAGCTGCTTAATTAATGTCTTGTATTTTTTCTTAGTTTGAAAACAAAAACAATTTTTTTAGACGAATGTAGTTTGATTTTTTTTTTTGTTTCAAAAATAATGTTATATATTTAGCAAATTTTCAGCTTATTTTCATGTTTGTCCGACTTTGCAAACCATTTTTTTTTTTATTTTGAAAAAAAATTATTTTTTTTTTCATAAATTTACTATTTGCTATCAAACATTTCTTTAAGACATCATTTTGAGAATAGGACGCAAGCCCTGCCGACCACAAATTTTATTTAACTAGATTTAAAACTATAAATCGATCACTATTCATTAATTCATTTCAACCCATATAAAAAATATAAAAATAACAATAACGAGAGAAGAAAAAAAAACCAATAATAATGACGGTATAGAATACATAGATTACATAAAATAACAGAATTCAAGTATACAAATCAATATCTACCTTTACCTATAAAATGTAACAGCCTTAAGAATGCAAACATAAAGAGCTGCACAGGTGCCATACAATATACTTTCTATATTTTATCTTTCAAAAAAATGTTTTAATTATATAAATCATAATTATTATGTATAAAAGATCTACATTTTTTGTTATATGTTTTTAAGTTGTCAAATTTGGGTGCTAAGTAATGAAAAGATCTTAGACTAATATTCTTATTTATGGTTGGTATTTGTAAATTTCGTTGTTATTTACCTCTAGAGTCATATTGAAGAGATATATTTTTTAATTTATTATTTTTGTGTATATTGAAAGTAGAGATCGGACATTAAAAATATCTTCGGAGTATAGTAATTGAATAGAGTAGAGCCTATTTTTTTGCAAATTATTTTTAGAATATAATTTTGGATTACATTAAGCTGTTTTAATGAGGTATTATATAGACCACACCATGCAACAATACCATACTGAATTAATGATTCAACTAAAGCCCTGTAGACTATCTAATAATTTTTTTTCCTAGAAATTCCCTCATTAAATAAAATATATGTATAAGTTTTCAAATATTACATGTTAGTTTGAGAATGTGTTTATCCCATTTTAAATTTTGGTCAATGATTAAACCTAAGTATTTTGTGGGTGTTGCCACATTAATTTCCCGTGTCATTATTAAATTTAATGCTAGAATTAGGTCGATTGGCCGATGTCAAAGAGAACAACTAATTAGTTTTTTTGATGTTTAATGAAAGTTTGAGTGTTCAGTCAATTTAGAACCTGATTTACACCATTAATAACCTTAGCTTTTGTTAAATTTCATGATTTATCTTGGAATAATAAAACAGTATCATCAGCATAGAAGATTACAGTACCATGAATAAAGAGTTTATGTAGGTGATGAACAAAATTGGCCCAAGGACTGTGTCCTGTGGTACACCTATTTGATTTTCCCTAGGTGAGCTAATCGCTTCTCTAATCCGGACCATTTGGCTCCTGTCGGAAAGATAGCTTTAAACAATTTTAACACAGTACCCCTCACTCCATATTGATGTAATATATCAAGGAGCTTTTTATGTGGATTCTCACTTATTTCATTTGTAAGATGATAATATATAGCATCAGTCATACATGACCCAGTTAAAAATCCATATTGATTTGTTGACAAAACTTGTTTATTATTTAAGTAGCTAAGTAATCTACCTTTTAAGCATTTTTCAAAAAACTTTGGCAAATTGTTGATCAAATTAATTGGTCTATAATTTTTTGTTTTTTTTTTTACTGCCTGCTTTATAGATAGGGGTAACCATTGCATTTTTAAAATAATCAGGAGCAATTCCAATTTTGAATACTAAATACGAACTATTGGCTTAAGGATATACAAGTGAGACTCTTTTATAATTTCTGCCGATATTCCATCAATTCCAGGAGCGCTATTGTTTTTCAGAGAGGGAATATGTTTAATAACTTCATTTTCTGTAATAGGTTTTAAGAACATGAAAGAAATATTACTGTAAGAAATAGTAGATTTCATCAAAGGCGGAGGAATATTGTTATTATAGAAGACATTAAAAGATGGAAAAAAAATTATCCCTAGTTTTTTGGATAGCTTGATTTTTAAAAAAGTTGTAGCCATATGAAAGTTTTTTGATCGAAAATCATTAAAAATTCATTACTTCTAGAGGGATTGAGATACAAATCTAAAAATGTACCTGGATACTATAGTAGTAAAAAAATTTTCAGCAAAATTAAAAATGGTCACGGGTTCGATGATTTGATGTGGAATGCCCATTATATATTGACTTTTTTGTATGTGTTTAATTCGCTACAGAATTATTATCTTAATATAATACATTGTAAAAATTATATCTGTAAGGCTGAAAGATTTCGGTCGCTGGCCTTTTGGAATTTATCCAATATATATTATTCTCTCTCTGATCATAGACTTATGCTTACAAATAGGTTAATAAAATTTTCAATGATCGGAGATGCTCATCTTAAATTTACGTCATGATATATAAAAAAAAATGACAATTGGGGAGAAATGAACAAGTTCTGCATATTACTATCAAATTAACAATAAATTACCTATGTATGTTTCTCCATCACATAAAGACGAATTTTCTCCAGAAGCAGCTAGCTGCGCAAGACTTTCCCGATCTTCTAATTCCTCACTAGCTTTTGGTACATTTGAAACAACTAAATACGTCACACCACATGATGTTATAAGATCACTTCTAACTATTTTAGATTTAATTTGATTTTTTATTCTGTCTGCGATACTTTGGCGTTTGTATATATTTATTGCTAAGCGCTTCCTCAAAACTAGATCCATTGGGGCCGGATGAGATAATCTTACTGTTACACGTAATATCATGTAAACCCTTTCATTGGCTGAAATGGAAAAAGAAAATAGTTTATCTGCTTCAACAAATCTACTAGCATACTTTCTGTTATCTTGTTAAGATGCGGACTGTCATGAATCGATGAATCCCAACTCGATACAGCACAAACGTCTTTTTCTAAATGGTTAATTATATGTAAACTGTAGAACTGCCTTCCATCTTCTTTCGGAAGAATGGAATGTAATCCTGCAACTGTCACCTCTTCTCCAGAAGGATGAGTTGATAAATCATCGGCTAAAATTATAGATAGATAGATAGATAAACAGACATATAGATAGATAGTTATCATTAATATTGTCTGAATGTTATTTGTGGCATCTCTTAACTTTTCTTTTTCTTTCTTGGGTTTTACTACCACATGAATAATTCTTTTAAGATTGAATATCTAAAAAATACAGTACCCAGTATAAAACTGGTAGTCTCTGCGCATGTGACTTTTCGTCAAACAACAGTCAGTAGATGTTATTTGACAACTAGTATAAAACTACAATAACAAAATATACTTCCCTAATGTTTGGAAAACGAAATGTTTCCTTTCTCAAAATGTTGTCGCATTTATAAAATACGAGGAGTCGTTTTCACATTCTCGGATTGGGCATGAAAACAAAAGACTAGAGGAGCAACAAAAATTTATTTTTCAATATAGTTCCCTAGTTTTTAAATACAGGTATTACACCGTTGGTTTCTCCACACAATGGCCCTCAACAACTGCTATAAGTTAATCACTGTTCTTGAATTTTACCCCTCTTGGGTGTTTTTTTTTAGATTCGTAAGTAAAAAGTAGTCACTGGATGCTAAATCTGGACTATAAGACGGGTGTTCAATTTCGTCTGTTCTTTTGAGATATTCACGGTTAAAGTGAGGGCTCAATACATTTGAATCATATAGTAGTTTTTTTCGGAAAACAACACAAATAACACTTGTTTACATTTACCTGCTTTCTGCACTGGCCATCGAGTCCTCTGACGTCACCGTGTCGATTTGCCCATCGGCAGTATTTGCACGCACAATAAACTAATTCAAACTTTAATGTTGAATAACTTTTGTAAAAGAAAAATAAAAAAAAACCTTTACACATCGTTTTTTGTATTAAGCAAAGATTCCAAAAATGCCAAGATTATATTTTGTGCATATTACTGAGATAATAAAATTACGAAACAACTGGTTTTGCTTGAAATGTTCATTATGCAACCACATAAAAATTTTATGCAGTCAAATGCAGAAAAATGTGGATTAAAAACACCAGTATGCCTTTTTAAAAAACCAAATTGATTGCCCAGCAACACTATATTGTAGATTAAAAATATTTCAAGGTCACTGGAATATGTAAAAAAATTTCACAAAAAAGCTTTTATATTTAAATTAATATTTAAAAAGATACGCATTATTTCATACATACACCGGACCTTGTATGTGTTAAGTTTCTTGCTACAAATATACAGTTGAACGTCTCTAACTTGAACCTTCAAAATCCCTTCCGAGATTGTTCGAGAGAAAATTTGAGTAAAGAAAATACTTGACAGGTTGAAACAAGCCAACTTTGATTTTTTGAAGGCGCAATTGATCAATCGCCCTTTCCCATCGAACTTTTCAATCGGGTTTTAAAGAAAACATTCTACGACTTTTCCCTAAGAGTACATTTTATTTTAAAATTTGTCTGGGAAATCACATTTAAAGTAAAAAAAATGGAAAATATTCAAAGAAAAAAAATCATGGGCATTTAAATTAGAAGCCCCCCCCCCTATTTCGTAAGCCCTTGGTCGTTACCACCCGTTTTTTAGCACCAAACGATTTTTCATGGAAAAATTACCACATGTACGAAATTTCATCGCTCTAGTAGCAGT
Source organism: Rhamnusium bicolor (assembly GCA_029963845.1). Lineage (NCBI taxonomy): Eukaryota > Metazoa > Arthropoda > Insecta > Coleoptera > Cerambycidae > Rhamnusium > Rhamnusium bicolor. The sequence continues at coordinate 666,430 of JANEYF010002177.1, read as the reverse complement.
AATTTTTTAAAAAATCAGGAAAAACAATTTTTTTATACCATCTTTGGACGTAGCTCCGTTGAGAAGCATTTCCGGACCCCCATTCATATGTACACTTTTTCATATTTTTGGGTGTAGAACTACCTACCGAAATATTCGAATGTTATTTCCGGACATCCTGTATACTCCTGTATACATTTTGGCAGTATTTTCTTCAACTCAAATTTTCTCCAATTTGAACAGTTTCCAGGGGATTTAGGAGGTTCGAGATGGAGAAGTTCGACTGTATTAGAAGAAAAATACGATGGCAGGACCCAAGAAAAAGAAAAATTTATAATTGTTAGTTAAAACAGCACAGACTATTGCGAAAATTTAATTATGTCAATATGGGTTATGCACATCAGAATGCAATGTTGAAAGCTTAGAAGAAAATCTCAACACTCAAGCACTGACAAAGGCTGAAATTGTTTTGTTTCTGTAGGTACACAATTTACGTAAATACTGAACTCTGGTTGGCAATTTAAACAATTTCATACTTTGCAAAACACGGAATTCAAGTCATTCTGCAAGCAAAGCATCATAAATATACCTTTCTGTAAACAAACATCTGTTTTAACATTGTCTAATTATATTAAAAGTAATATAATGTATTAAGTAGTATTATGCAATGTTGGTTGTGTGTAAGAGCAGTCTTATGGACTGAACTCCACCTAGTAGCCATAATTTTTTTCCCCAATAGAACCGATGCCAGACAGTGCTCCCGTGGACTCAGACACAGATTCAATATCTCTGGGGAAATAAGGCAGCATTGGTGTTTGGTCTATTCTGTACGAGTGTCTTAGGAGGCAAGATAACACTCGTAACGCCTCATTATGTCGGTGGATGCATGCCGAAATCGCGTATATGAGACATGCTGTAAGTGCATCAGCAATTTTCGCACCTGACGGCAAGTCCTACAGTTGATAATAGGAACCTGTACACACCACACGCGGCTATGGTAGACCAAGGTGTTGAAACACCATTTTGGCAAACCATTATGAATCCCTTGGTCTCCGACTTAAGCCCGGCTGACCTTAAAAAGATGATTTACAGTATGTTCGATAAACCCAATGTTTCTAAATTCTTATACGGAGCCTTCATAAATGATTAAAAACCACATACCTTTTAACTCGTGATTTTGTCATTCATATTACGGAAGTACATGATGCGGATTTTTGCACATACTTGTGTGTCTAAGGCATAGTTTTCAATCATCTTTTGCTGACAGCAGGACTTGTTGAGACTGTTAAAGGGGTCTAATTGGTCACATGGTTTTCGATCATTTATGAAGACCCGGTAGAAGACACCCTGCTGGATGTGCTGCCTTTCTGTTCAGCAGCTCTGATTCGGGCATTCAGGCAATTTGACTGATGCTCAGTGACTGACTACATCAGCACCTCGCTGGTCTCCTCGCCTGGTGTCGAATGCGAGACCAGGTTCATCTTCGGATCCTTCTGCTGTCTTGAACAATCCTGAGGTTTCAAGATGTTCCACAAACCGCAAGACAGCTCCTGAGGATATTACATGCCATACTCAGTACTACTCCAGGCTTAAAAGTCCTCGGTTGACGAGGGAGGTATACATGATCTAAGATAAATATTTCTATAAATATTCATCATCTTGTGGATATCTCTTCTAATTGATGCAGTTCGTTTACTGCCCACTTCACTACTTTGAAAATAGAGCAGAACTGGAACAGCACGTATGTTAGTTACAGACACCTTGTCTTCCCTGAAAGTTCGGAAAACCAAATCTTTCGTATTCAGTGTCTACACTTGCTATAGAGAATCCTACATTTGTTTTATATCCTGGGTATACCGTTGTTGCACACCCAGGTATGTATAGGTTTCTCCTGCATCCAGATGTCGTAGGATGCTTCTTCTACAAGCTGCGCATATTATTTGTTTATTTATTCAATAAGTACACTACAGAAATATAAATCCTAAATGGTACATTCAATTACAGATAATTTCAGAGAATTCTATGCATCACTCTATTTTGAGGGAGACGACTGCACATTTGTTCAACCCGAACTCCATACTAGTTGCCAATGTACATTCTTCGACCACCCTCAGACCAATTTGTAGTTTATGCTCCTCTGAGGTGTAAAGTTTAAGGTCATCCATACAAAATGGATGGGTGACTTTATGCCTTCATTCCCGGGGTGGTGCATATTTATATCCGCTGGTTTGGTGGAGACCAAACCAGCGGATTGTCAGGTGGTATTGCACAGAATCCTGTGTAATACAGCGGTCTATCAGCAGGCTCTCTTTGCAACCTGCTATGCCCTTCTTAGCACCACGCTATCATGTATCTGCTGGAGGACCGGATCAACAGACCTCAGTCTTCTGGCATACAAGATAATTGTAAACATCTTGTAGCAGGAGCTGAGGCATGTGATAGGCCTATAATTCTTCGGGTTGAAAAGATCTTCCTTTTTGGGGATAAGCACAGTATGTCCCTTGACAAATTAGTCCGGAATCTGCTGCCCTCATTCAACAATGTGAAAATTCGCGCCAGATGGCAGTGAATGGCGGGAAATTTCTTCCATCACCAATTATTCACGCCATCCGGGCCTGGGACAGCAAAGTTCTTAGTGCCAACAAGAGCTTGTTGGACTTCCTCCGTACTGATTGCTTCTGGCTCTTCAAGATGTCTATGGAAGAAAAAGGCTCAAAGTGTGCGATGGCTGGAATGTCGCTGTTGAATGAACACACGTCGTTTCGTAAATTTCCTTCGAGGTTTCAATATCTATTACAGTCGGCAGATTATCTACCACACACTGTGGTACTTGGAACAGACAGGAAGGATTCACATGGAACAATGTGTTTTGTTTCATACTCCTCAGCTGCCTTTTCATTTAAAATTATTGTTGTTTGTACATTTTTGAATGACGCCATTTACTTCAACATTTAGCTTTTTTAAAACTGGCAAAGTTACTCGATTCAGTGCTCTGGTTCTATATTACATGTAACATTACAATGCACCATAACAAAAAATAAATTACATGCAAGTTTAGAACATGCAGGGTTTTAAAAAAAAGACACATAAGACAGACACATATTATGGAACACTGCTTCGCGTAGTCCCCTCAACTGTAGTATATTGCTGTAGGTTAGGTCAGGTTATTGTGAGTGGGTCCTTGTGGACCCTCCACTGCGGTCATTAGCAGGCCTATTGTGGCTCACTCCTAATTATATTTCACCCAATAAGTTCAGTCTCTTAATGAAACTGATAACTTTATTGGATGAGAATGTGTCCGGATCCTCTGGCAGCAGTTGCCCTTTGCCAAATACTGAGAATCGGATCCTCTCCACAGCAGAACAGGTGCATAAGATGTGGTCTGCCTTCTCATCATCCTTCAAGCATAGACGGCACTCGGCGTTTTCCGCTAGGCCGAGTTTATGCAGATGATAGTTTAGTCGGCAGTGCCCGGTATATAGGCCTGTTAGAGTTTTCAGGTTTACCCTGTTTAACTCTAAAAGTTTCTTAGTTCTTGATTTCAAAGGGTATTTTATAAACGCCATCCAATGAACTAATCCTGGTAACTCTTGCCAATACTGGAGAGTTTTCCTTTCAGCCCAGGTAGAGATAGGCATCTTAGCAGTACTTGAAGATATGCCAAGTATCGGTTCTGGTCCGATAATTCGTGATCCTGCTCCTTCTCTGGCCAAAGAGTCGGCTATTTCGTTACCTTCCATACCAGAGTGGCCGGGCATCCAGACTAGTCACTTTGTTGTTTTTGCTCAAATGTTTTAGAGCCTTCTGACAATTCAATACCGTTTTGGAGTTACAGTGGTAGGAGCCAAGAGCTTTTATAGTTGCTTGGCTATCTGAAAAATTTTTTAACTGATGTTAATGCTAATCTCTGTAATCCAGAGTTTGGCTTTGGCCGTTGTAACCATTTCGGCCATCAAACGATGGATCCGTATCTTATCATTGGCCTGATGACCGTGACATAGATCCAGTAAATTTGTTGGGGAATTACCACAAATTACCACAAATATGACGACATGTCCATAAGGACAGTTTTGCTTTGTGGATTACCTTTTCCAAATGGGAGTTCCAATTAAGTGATTTATCTAGAGTGATTTCTAGATATGTCACGTCCTCCGCAAATGGAATAGTTTCACCCATTAAGGAGGACGGTCTTAAGTTCTCCAGCTTCCTTTTCTGGGTGAATGATACTATTCCTCTTTTATGAGGGTTCACAGACATCTGTTCCCTGTCACATCAGTTACCCACTGCATCCAGTGTCTCTTGAGGGGTGTTAGATATTACTCCTTCAGAGTTTCCTCCGACTAGTATGACTAGATCATCTGCATATGCTAGAACCTCAACCTCCCACAGTGTGAGAATAGCCAGTAAGTCGTCCACAAGAAGTGACCACAATATATTGCTATAACTTAACAAACATGTACCAAAAATTATTTGTTGCTAATTATTTTCCAGTGTCCCATATTGAAATAATATATAAATACAGTATTTACTAATACCGTTCAAATCTAGAAATAGTACAGGCACATGAGGTTCCATTCCTGGTGGGGGACTCCACATAGCAGGAGCACCGGGGATGCCGGTACCTGGTTGAGGCACATAAACAGCATTTGTTTCTTCTGTTAAATTAACTAACTGTTCAATTAAACTCTTCTCCCTTTCAACATCCTCATCTGTTTTGTCAATTTTTTCAGATAAATGCTGTAGTTGCTGGTTTAAGTATTGTCTACGCTTCTGTAAAGCATCATTCCATTTTTCTCTGAGCAAAGTTAAATCCTCTTCTTGGTAAGAATCCAGCGCCTTCTGCAACCTATTTCGGACCATAACCCCTCCCACCTCAATGTTTATTATTTGTTGACAAATTATAGGTAAGGTTCCCGAGTTTTGAACTGGTTTTACTCTAACCTGAATTCTCCTCTGTTGACCTTGACGTAATTGATAAACACCCCCAGTTAACATGTCATTTCTCATTATAACCTCAACATCTGCATATTCACCCATATCATTCAGTTCTTGTATCTCAACCCACAATTCAATTTTTCTTGTTAATTCAGACCAACGATCTAATAACGACCTTGCAGTGGCCAATTGTTGTTCTACTTCCCAGCCAGGTTTATACTTTGAAAATCCTGCACTTCTGTTTCCCCATACCTCGATAGATAGTGCTCCCTCTATAAAAAATAATACTTTTAGGTAATTTGTTTAAAATGTAAGAAAAATTAATTTTTCTGCAGACAAATTCGATGCTTTTGGGCATTTCTCCTAGAGGTGGACAAAAAGTAACTAAAGCTTCTAGGGCTCAATATTTGAGGTAAATTTAATGGCGCAAGCCTCATTCATATATGTTCATTCGTTTATGAGGATGTTTCTCATTTTTACCCATTTTCTATGAAATCACATCTCTTTTGTTTGCGAAAATTTTTTATTTCTGCAAAATGTTCTACATTCAGTTTTTTTTGTAGAGAATGCAGCAGGTTAGATGTTTTTTAAAGCCCTCAGTTTTTGAGTTATAAACCAAACTTGTTTTCTTATTAGCACAACTTGTACATTTTTTCATTTTTGAAATCTGCATTAAATTTCCTTTAAAACGATACATAATATATAAAAAAATATACAGGGTATTTAAAAAATATATAAGTTTGTGTTATGTTACAATTCAAAAAATTGAAGGCTCTAGGAAAAATAACGTCTACAAACAAAAAAAGCATAGAAAATGGGTAAAAATGAGAAACACCCTGTATCTCAAACGAATGACGATATCGGAATGGGGTTTGTGCCATTAAAGCTGAAAAATTGAGCCCCAGACATATTAGTTACTTTTTGTCCACCTCTTCTGGAAATAGAAGAAACCCACAAATGCATTGAATTTGGCCCACCCGGTATAGGATGATTTAAGTGCCTCACATGATTTCATTGCTTGATTTTTCACCTAGAAAAAAATTCCAAACTATGCTTATGTATTTTTTGCTGAGAAATCCAATTTCACAAAGAAAAAATAAATAAACAGCTAATAAAAGTTATGTACGAATAACTGAAAAGCACAAAAATTAACACCCTGTATATTAATGCGAAAATTGACATGATCCACTGATTATAAATAGTGACGGATTTAGAGGACGCGGGGGAGCGCTCGTAAAAAAATTAAACATATATCAGAACAAAAAATATGCAAATACAGTGTCTCGCGACTGAGTTTGCAATAGATATGGACCACAAATTTTTGATTTTTTTTTCTTGCACACTTATGGGTTCATCCCTGCTTATCTGAAAAGTAATTTTTGGTGTACCTTTGTTTTTTTTTTAATCACAGGCCATGGCAGTTAAGCAAAAACTACTTTCTTGTTAGGTAAAGTATCTTTTCTGTACAAGACAGCAAAACGTCACTAAGGAAAGTTATTCAGATTAAAAAATTATACTCCTATGTAACATTTTAAGATCCGTCTACTTTGATAATTTTGATATTTTTCTACTATGTATTCATTTTACGTTAAAATAATTTACCTAAATAATTAAATGTGTTTTTTTTGAAATCGACATAATTAGTGATGTAAAATAACGGTCATTTAAACATTGTGACATACGACGGTCAATTATTGTCACATTGTGTCATCTTAACTTCGTGCTGTATACGTACACTTTACATGGCTTATACAGGGTGGGGCAATAGTGCGTCCTACTTCGATATCTCGAGTTCTATAATAGCTAGAAACTTGATTTAAAAACATAAGTAAACTAGACAAAAAAAGTCTACAACCGGAGATTGTCTTCGAATATATAGGATGAGCCAAGACGGTTCTACAAGGTCAAGTAACATTTTTTAAATGTATACCAGAACATTTTTTGAAACCTCTTTGTGGCCTCCTTTCACTTCTATATTATTATTGACTTTCTCCCAAGCACTTGGATGCAATGATTTTTTTTTTTGTTGAAATTATCCCATTTACATGTGTATATTAAAAATATCACTACAATCACAACTATCAATTTTAAGAAAAAATATATTAGTCTGTTCACTTAAACTTTGCAGTGATGGGTTGGACTTAGTGAGCCCGATTTACAATGGGCAAAGTAGCGAGTGTATTGTAAATTGCTTATTTTCAGGCGTAATAAATATATCACTGTGGGTTACTTATTTATTACCAGGCGTAAAAAATATTTCAAGGCATTAGAATTAAGATAAATGCCATTTAGGTTTATTGAATCAGTGGAAACATATTTCAATAAAGTGTACGTACATACCAAGAAATGCCTTTTACTGGTTAGCAGTGGAAAGAAACAAAATAAAAATAAAATTTGACATATTTTTTTTAAAAGTTTTGAATAAGAAACTAAAATGACTGGTTACGCCGAAATAAGAACATCCTAATATAATAAAAAATTTCGATTTAGCTATAAGAAAGCCAAACGTATTAAAAATTTCCGTTACTTTTTATTTTGTGTACCCATAAGAAATAATGTCAGAATATAAAACAATTTTAAATTCTATACCTGCTTTAGAACGGACAAAATTTTTTGTTGCACAATTTTCATACTTCTGCTTTAAACAATGTTATGTTTCTATCTTAATATAAAGCAATATGCTGCATTTTGACCTGACCTGTGTAAAAAAGTGATTAAAATATACACCATATTATTTATACTGAGTTCATTCATATGAGCACATAAATTATTGCTGAATTTTGCAGTTATTGTTCAATAAATCGAAAATGGTTACAAATAGCTCATAATGTTCGTTTTTCAATTCTACATCACAACGTCCAAAAATATACAGGGTATTCCATTTGAAAAAACTGAGAAAATAGTTGTACTTAAAAATTATTTTTGGCCACCCTGTATACTTTTAGGAAGTGAAAACTGCTCAGTGTCATCACACAGATGTCTCATAACTGTTACTAACATATTTTTTCTTAAAATCGATAATTGTGACTAGTGATTTTTTTTAATATACACGTGTAAATTTAAATTAAAAAAAAAAAATCTACATCCAAGTGGTTGGGAGAAAGTCAATAATAATACAGGAGTGGAAGGAGGCCAGAAAGAGGTTTCAAAAAATGTTCTGATATACATGACATTCCACTTAAAAAAATGTTAGTTGACCCTATAGAATCGTCTTGGCTCACCTTGTATATTCGAACATAATTTCCGGTTATGGGCTTTTTTGTTTAGTTTATTTATGTTTTTAAATCAAGTTTCTAGCTATCATAGAACTCGACATATCAAAGTCGGACGCACTATTGCCCCACCCTGTATACCAAACAGTAACGAAACAAACAATTTCGACAAAATTATACAATTCAACATATTACAAATTATTATTACTAACTCCAAATTGTGTAAAAACTATTATAAATAAAATATCAATGCCTTGATGTCTTTATTTTTATTTATTTTTTTTTTTGGAATTTTATTATTTCATAATTTTAGACTCACTTATATATTTTAATGTTTCCCTGTATTTTTGTATTTTTGTATATTTGTATTTTGTTTTTTGTAATTTTGTTACTTTTATAATATTTATTCTCATGTTCTCTGTAACTATCTTTATGTTTCCTGTAATTGGGTATTCACCTGTTGGAAATAAATGCATTATTTATTTATTTATTTATTTAAAAATGAAATTAAAATAAATAATTTTCTATGTATGAATTTTAAGGAGTTATTGCTTCCTAAGGCGGCGTTAGCGCCCTCGTCGCCAAGATAGCCTACAGAAAAGTTTAAATCACTATTAAAATGTTTCTATTGATGACAACGAAAAATGAAAACATGCCATGATTCATCTTAAATACCATATGGATTTAATGTATAAAATTACAGGCAATACTGTTGCGTACTTTTTTTCTTATTAATAAGAAATAAGAACATTTTATTTGGTGTCATTTAATGAAACTAAATAATCGTATTTCCTATTAGAGTCTGTCCGGCGTAAGGTCGGCGGAAAAATGTGCTTTCTGCATTCTATTCTCCATAAAGCGTAAAAGAACTAGTGCATGACAAATGCTTGTGATCGTTTGCATCCACACCTATTCATTGGGAGATATACTATACTTATAGTATATGGTTTCGAAGAAAGTTGGCGACTTCTCGGTAATGTCTGGACGTTTATATATAAAATCTATATGGTGGTATTTAGGATGAATCATTTGTTTTCGTTTTTCGATATTACTAACAGAAACATTTTAACAGTGATTTATAGATTTAAGTTGAATATATCGTGAAAACGCAGCTTTAAAATGCTTATAATAAATGAAAAACATACCTGCACAATGCTCTATAAATTCTTCTGAGAGATTAATGACAAAATCCTGAGTGTGATTAAATTTCACTGTTGTAGGATGCTTGTGACTGTGTAAATCAGTTTCGTCAGGAACTACAATAGGATCTGGATGATTCCAAAAGGAATATTGGCAAAATACAAAGTGGGCAAGAGATATAGGCAAACCAGAAGCTTGTCTGATGTGAACACGTACTGTGACTTGTGAATTACCCTGGTCATCATCTTCATGACTATATTCCGAAGAGCTGTCCGATGCTGCTTCACTTATTCTATCTTGAGGAAATGAACCAGAAACTCGGCTTAGCTCGATCTTAAAAAGAAAAATGTGAATTATATGGATGTATAGACTTCTACCAAATTTTCAATAAAAACACATCAAAATAATCAGGGCGACAAACGACAACTGAACGGTAACAATCTGAGAAATAATTAAATGGGCGATGTAACAAAATAAATGGTATAAAAATCAATGCTACCCCTTTCGGCAATTAATTCGATTTCTAACCAAATAATTTTACCAATTAGTCGTAGGGATGCCGATTTTTAATCGATTTTGTTGAAGATCGATCTTTTAAAAAAAAAAAAACCGATTTTTTTAATCGATTCTCGAAAGTTTCGATTTTTACCGAATCGATCCTGAAACCTAGTATTTCTAAGAATCGATTTAAAATAACAGATTATAAAAAATAAAGCTAGATCTGATTCGAGAGTCCGAGAAAAAAACAATAGTAACACAAGTCAAACTCAATGTCAAACTACTCTACGATCGGGGGATGCAACAGAAATAGAACGCGACCCTGTTCTGTTTTCTTCTTCTGTCATGTTATTAAAGCCGTATTCTTTTGACAAAATCTCTTGGATCATTTCAGTTATCTTCATTTCTGATTGGTTTAGACAGTTGGTGCAAACTGACAGAACCAATCAGAAGCGAGAATCAACTGATCTGATCTGAAATACCCTGTCAAAGAAATACGGCTCGAGTCAAGGTTATTAAAGTATTGAGTAGGTTACCACGTAATTTCTGCGGGGAAAACGGCAGGGGGGAACACGACGTCATCTTTGTGCTTACTCATACTCATAGACTACATCTGTTGATTTGGACTGTAATAAAGAGGCAATTTAGTCGAGTTTATATTTAATACAGTATATTTTACACAAGCAACATATCCGTTAACTAAAATAAATAAACGAAAGCATTAAACGTTATTTTTGAAATTACGCTTAGATGTCAAAAATAACGCTCAACGAAATTAATCCTCTATTTACGATAATTCCCTAATAATACGCAAACGGAATTCCCGATTTTAAGATCGATTCTAAAACAATCGATCTTTTGGGAGATGATTTTTCCACAATCGATTTTTTGATTATCGATCTAGATCGATTTATGAAATCGATACTTTTATGAAAAATCGGCATCCCTAATTAGTCGGCCAATTTATCTTACTGTGTAATAGGACTTTAAGTAAGAGGGCATTATGGAATGTCGCATTGTTTGAACATTTTTGTAGGGGCTTGTGAGAAAATATAAAATTCCATAAAGAAATGATTAGAGGCAATACCTGTAACCGACCAGCTACTTCTCCTTGCTGACTTATGATTGGAGTATGATAATTCAAAGTGACATCATGAAATAAGCACTCAAGAAAAATATTAGCTACTCCAATTAGATTGTGATTTTCTTGGGATTCGAAGAAAGGATCAGGACTCTTAATTTCATAATGATCCCTATTTTTTTGATCCTCATATAACTCTCTCATATCAATTATCTTATTTTCTAACTTTTCCATCGACCATACTTGACTAGAATTGGTTCTCTTAACTAATATTGCAGGTTCACTAACAAAAGCTCCTTTCTGAAAAGTATTAAATTTATTTATTCATATATTTTAGACAATATATCAATATGTTTAATTACCCTCCGATTTGGACTTAAATTGGCTGGAGGAATTTGTAAAGTGACGCTAAATTTGGTTTGCCTCCCCATTTCTTCGGCAAGAAAACTGGCTTCTTTTACTAAAGAATTGGCTCTCAGTATATCCTCTTTTAATTGACCGATACTGCGCCTAAACATCTCATCTCTTTCTTGCGCCCATCTCTCTACCTTCATTTGTGTTGTTGGGGTGCAAGGAGTGGTTTTACTGAATCCTATCCTAAGACTTTCATAAGTATAGGGTGAATAAGGCGTTGATGGTGATACCATATTTCTAAGTTGCTGAAATTGTTTCTCATACTCTATTCGCTGTTTTTCCAATGCAACTACAATACAAAATCAGTTAAATAATTTTAATCTTTTTTGTAGGACATCAAATTTGGATATATAAAATTGTTTAAACCTTGCTTATCTTCTTCGTGTTGTTTTTCCAGGCGTGCTATAGCTGCTTGTATGGGATCATTACTAAGTTCGTTAGTCATGAGTTCATCGCGGGCAAAGTTATAATCTATATTTTGTGCTGGTGTTTGAGGTTCTGAGGTTGCTAAAAAATAAATACATACATATATGGAGTTTTGCTTACTTCAATAATAACAATATATCAATCGTGACTAGAGCTGTGCATAACGTTATTTATACAGGGTGCTATAGGAGAACTAATGCATTTGAGTTTACAACAAATTCAGGCAATGTTTTTACGGTTTGGTGTGTGCATATTATGTCACATGAGTAGCGACAATGTTGAGTGTACAGGGTGTCCCAAAGTTTCCTTCCCAGTTCTTTTTCTCCTAAACTACGTTTAATTTAAAAAAAAAAAAAAAACGCCATTTTATTGGTAGTCAAACTCTATTTTTGCGTAGTTTTTGTTTTTTTTGTTTTTCACACATTTTAAATGTCAATATTTGTTTAAATTTAATTTTTTTGTTTTTCATTTGAGTGTGTATTGACTAGAGCTGGCAGAAATGTGCAGCAGGACATAGGTATACGCATCATAATAGGCGTAATAATAGAAATTAACTAGTAAAAAAAGCGATAAACTGTTACAATTTATAACAAAGCATGCACAACTTACCCTATTAACTAGCTTGGTTATCACAAACAGGAGAAAATCTGTAAAAACTTTGCAGAATCAGGTTTGTTTCTATGGTTGTCTCCGCGAGTGATGTTCACTGTGGTGAAAAAATATGCTTACATTGTGAGAACGACCGTTCGACATCTATTGATGTAATATAGGCATACTTAAAACAGTCTTTGAACGCACTTGCGCATTAAATCGTGCCGGCGGGTACCTTAGTGGCAACGAAGCAGTATATAGTCAATTCTCTCCCGAACATTTAAACTCAATTCTCTTACTTTCTATCTCATTAAACGCAGATTTCACATGAAATGGAGACCAGGGATGTATACACAAAGACCAGAGAATTTTGATTAATTAAAACAAAATAACTAGAGAAGCTTATAAAAACCATAAGTTGCAAACCTGTAAAATGATTTAATTGGTGCTTAGACAATGATGGCAAACAAGTAGAACAATTTTTGTAATTCTTTATTATGATTTCTTTTAATATTTATTTTGTTTAATTTATTAGGTATAAGCTAGTGATGGGACTCGAAGTGACTTTTTTTCACTCGAATAACTCGGTAGGTTAATGTACTCGAGTTGAAACTCGAGTCGAGTTGAAACTCGGTTTCATTGTTATGAAACTCGAGTCAAAAGTTAGGTCGAGTAAAACTCAAAAAATCGACTCGACTTTCGACTCGAGTCACTTTTTGAATCGAGTCGATTTTTTGAATCAAGTCGTTTTTTGACTCGAGTCGCTTTTTGACTCGAGTCGCTTTTTGACTCGAGTCGCCTTTAGACTCGAGTCGCTTTTTGACTCGAGTCAAGTTTCTTTTACTTTAATTGTTTATAGTTTTATTCATATTTTTAAATATTCTTTAGTGCCAGTGTGATTTGTCTATATAATATAAATATGAAAGATTATTTACATGAAGGCACTGAAGGCACTAATCTTGTAAAAGTAATAAAGATGAAAATATGTAACCATGAATGAAATCACTAATCAATTACTATATCATCGGGTCATCGGGATCGGGAATTCCCCTCCAGGTTTGTTGTTTCATGTTTGTAGGTCAGATTGTATAATTATTAATTAAAAGGTTTGTTAGTAGAGCAGTTTCCAACCGTTTGAAACTATCAGAAGCATGCGCAGAACGTTTATTATTGCAGAGCTCTCGTAATACTCGCATTTCTATAGTCAGAAAACTATCACAAATCGCCTCTACGTACAAACCTATAATTATTACATACGACGTTATTACGACGTATTAGAAAATTAGAAATTAGAACTTAGAATTCTTTAAAATCAAGACTCACACGACTGCAGCAATCAAACTGGCACATTCATGTTCCTAAAGATTTGTTTTTAGATTCAATTAGTTCGAAATAAATAAAAAACCGTAATCGGTGTGTATTAAATATTAAATACTGTATTTATTTAATATTTTGTGCTAAACAAGAGTTTAATTTAATGTTAATTTAATATAAAAAAAAAATTATGTTGGTTTTCTTTAAATGTCATTTTATATACAATGTTAATTAAATATTTAATTTTGTATTTGAAATGTGTTGATTTGCCGGAAAAATAATATTTGGCCTGGGTCCTTTTATTATTTTGTATTTCAATTATTATGATTTATGTTTATCCTTTCGATTTTTCAAACTTATGTTGGAATTAGATGGTAGTGTTTTAAATGCTGAAAGATTACCAAAAGAAAAAAACCTAAATACACTTTAAAAAACTTACCACTGAATCATCTCCAACTACTTACTCTATAGTTCGCCTCGAGTTTGATTTCGACTCTGCCCTGACTCTAGACTCTAGTCAAACTCGACTCGATTTAAAACTTAAATCATAGTAACTCACTGATTCGAATATCAATAAATCGACTCGAGTAACAACTTTATTCGAATATGTCATATTGACAGAAACATAGCACTATTGAAGCAAAACACACATGCCAAATTTCAAATCAAAAGCTTGTGTAGTTTCTTAGGAACCACTGAAAAATTATTTTAGTTTTTTATCTCAAAACCGAAGTGAGATACTCTATATCAATTGGCGAAGTCTTATTACTATAAACTGGGACACCCTGTATCTATATGTGTATGAATATGTAAATATGGGTATTTTTTTTTGTCAATGTAATGTAGCTAACTTCTGGCTAAATAAAGCAATCATTTATTCATTCATTAGTGATGACACATTTAATATTTCATAATTATAACTTACATATTGATCGTGGGCAATTAACTCGAAAATAATGGTGGTTACCCCAGACAATTCTATCACCGTGCCTTAGCTGTGTTTTTTTGCCAACTTGAGATCCATTTACACAAGATCTGGCATTCGAAAGAGGTTCCAGAAAGAGCCCACTATCTTCAATTGTAATAATACAGTGTTCAGGTTGTATACCCAAACCCGACAATTGAATATCCGGTTCCTTTCCTGAACCAATACTTCTTGCACCAACCACCGTGTGTTCTTTTAAATAATAAACTAACAATTCATTCAAATAAGGGTCAGCATTTAAATTAACCAAGTAATATTTATTTTTCTCAACTTTAATTCCCGAATCTTGGATACTAATACCCATCTTCTCGAGCGCTTGCTGCCGTTCATTTTGTATTCTTTCTGTCTTCATCAGTTTTTCTTCCCACGTTTGAGACACTTCTTTGTATAATTTTTCACTTTCGCTGAGTTTCTGATGAATGTCAACCCTTTGTACATCGCCAACCGGTGATCCCTTAAAAAAATATTTAAAAAAAATTTATTTCTACAGCATATTAAAAAGTGTATAGGGTGTACCAAATTGGTTACTGATGTGTTTCACCCACTTGTGCATTAGACAGAGAACTGCTGATTGCATATTCTTCTAAAAAATAAGGAAAAAACTAATAATAATTACAAGATTCTTTGAAACTATTTATAATATTTCGGGTTTTGTACAGGGTGACCCAAATTGTTGGCGATTGACGTATTTCACCCACTTGTGCATTAGATTGATGAAACACTGATTAGACATTCTCAACGTTAAATTTTCAATGCAAATTGAATGATCCAAAGTTCACGTTGTTAAATTTTAGAGATGTGAGACAAGTCCATTGGAAAAGTCTTGTCAGATATGTCTGGAAAAGGGTACTAGTCCGAGTCACTTCAAGGTGGAAAAATAGGATGCGCATGCGCAGTGAATTTCGTAAATAGAGGTTGTAAAATTTGAGGAGAGTTGCCAAAATGTGCAATTTATAAATTTATAGTCACATTCAAGGAAATATACAGGGTTCGCCAACCCTGTATATCTTTCTTAACTATGGAACTAAAAGAACTATTGTATAAATATATGATAATTGCAATAAAATCTGTAATCAATAAGTAGATTAGGCCAAATTCCCTAGTAATTCAGTGGCGTCAGATGTAAGCCAGCGTATGTGTAAATAACCGACAAAACATTTATTTTCTGATTACAACACACTTATTTGGTCGTAGTGTTTAGAAAAATGCTTACTTTTCAGTGGGCGATTTCTTGTAATTATTATTAGTTTTTTCATAATTTTTATTTCCTTATAAAGTATATACCTCTGAAAAGAGGACTAAAAACTGCGTAAAACAAAAGAAATGGGTTGCCAATAAAAAAAAATTATGATTTTAACTGCTGAAAAAAAATAATGCAAATGGCACCCGTAAGTGCACAGATATAAACATCGCTATACCGCTTGAACATTTTTTCTTACAGTGATATATAAAATGAAATTATTCAATTTTTAAACATTTCCGTTTATAACAAGTTAATAATTTATTGATGGTTATTCAAACTCGTTTTAACTTTATTCAGCTGTTTCACTTTCTCAGGCATACTGAACTTTAAAATACTGTGTTAATACCGAGCTCAGTAGCGCAGTGAGCCAGAGCGCTAAGTGACAAACGTAGCTGATTTACTGCCTATCGACTCCTGGGTTCAAATCCCGGTTTCGATTCCGGCAAAGTCGAAGGGTCTGATTGTGTGTCTGCATTTTTTTTCAACTGTGTAACCCCTGTCCGAGCAGCTTCGGCTTTGGTTTGGGGATTGTCTAATTTATGTGGTTTTCTGTTTTTTTTTTTTAATAGCATAAATATGGAAACAATACATATATATATATATATATATATATATATATATATATATATATATATATATATATATATATATATATATATATATATATATATATATATATATATATATATATATATATATTGCTCTATTGCAAGAAAGTTTAAAACTCTTACCGTTGCATTTCTCAACATTTCTCTAAGTGCTTCTACTTCTTGAGTCAATTCTCGAATTATTCTGGCATTAGGATCTTCATTAACGACGGCATGATTTATTATTCTCTTTGCTCTGTCGGCATATCGAAGAGTTGAAAGAGTTTCTTCATAATTATCAGCGGCCGGTGATATTGTAGCCACCATTACTGTTTTACTATTGCCACCAAGATTATCTTTCAACAGCCATGTTAGAACAGAATCTCTATATGGTACAAATTTATCTTTATTTTTACTTCTTGAAGACTGATCGGCCAACTTTGATATTACTAAACCCAGTGTCGTTAAAGATCTGCATAAAATATAAGAAAATTACTTGCTGTGACAAAATCAAACCATGTTACTCAAAGTCTAATTGAGAACTATTCTATACTGAAAAGTAAAATAAGTGATACGAATATTTTGAGACATCAATTTCAAGATTTTCGGCCAGTAAATGTACAGCTATCGCAACTTGTCTTGTAGAAATTCCAAAATTATAAAACTTACGGAAAATTTCAGAAACGTTTCCAATTTCGAAAAAATGGAAATTTATCGGAAAATTTGAAAATTTCATAGATTTCGTGGTTCAGGAGTTTTCCGAAACTAGGAAATTTTCGAAATTGGCGACATTTTTTTAAAGTGTAAAACCTGTAAAACTGTCAGCCTAATCTAAATTGATTCTCTCTCAACCATTTGGATGTACAGATTTTTTCTTGTTGAAATTATGCCATTTACACGTGTATATTAAAAAAAATCACTAGTCACAATTATCGATTTTAAGTAAAAATATGTTAGGATCAGTTATGAGACATCTGTGTGATGACACTCAGCCATTTTCACTTCCTAAAAGTATACAGGGTGGCCAAAAAGGAATTTTAAATTTACAATCAATAAAATTATTAGGTGTAACACTAGATAGTAACATCAAGTGGTTTTTGCACAATGGAACTATAGTTCAAAAACTAAGTCATGCTTTTCCATCAGAGTTTTATCACATTCTTTCCATGTGTCAGCTCTTTTAACTATATACTATGCAAACTTTTACTCCAAAGCCAAATACTGAAATTTGCGGCAGCTCGTCAAACCTTCTAAAAAATTTTAAATACAAAAGAGAGCAATCAGAATAATTTTTAAAATGAAAGAGTCTTGGTAGAGGCCATTTTAAAGAAAATTTAAAGAAAAACAATTTAGAATTTATCGAGGCAAATATAAATCACGTATGATATCAGGCATAAAAACAAATATGCTTCTCCAGTTCATCGATTAATTTTTACCAAAAAAGGTCCATTTTATTTAGCACTGACATTATTTAATTCTGTTCCCAGTGACAAAAATGAAAACATTAACCTCTAGGGTTTCACTCAGCAAACCTACCAGTATACAGATTGTGTACTGAATCATTAGACACGGGTCTCTTAAATGGCAACGATACAACGTAAACCAAAGGCAGGTACACCGTTGCTTGTCAATGTAGGCATTAGGATGGCAGAGAATTAATTTTCCATCTATCTGTCATGCAGTCAACAGTGCACACTGCCCGTGATACGATGTCAACTTTCCATCTTCCTTCAACGTACTATGTTTTACAATTCAGTACACAATCTGCATATGCAATATGGAACCACATTTTATTCAAGAATATTTTGCACATTAACATAATTTTTTTAAATTATTTTTATATTAATTTTACGTATTTTAATGCGTATTAGTTCCTGTTACCTGTTTTATACAATGTAGATATGAATTGAAACAGGATAAAACTTACTTACTCATATGTTGTACACACAAAATTCCATTTCAATATATTCATATGTTTAAAAGATTATACAATCTTTTTTTTTTAACTAATACCCTGTATCTTGTAAACGAAAGGACAAATGTTTATAACAAAATATTTCTAATCGATTGAATCAATGTAAGATCCTCTCAAATTTACGACTGTTAAATAAAGAATTTGCTACAATACTTTAATACTTATCCTTAAAATTAAAGGACTATTTGCCATTAATAGATAATACTCACTTATTAATATTAGAACCCTCTTTCAGTCGTTCCCCAACAGCTCCTGTTTTCACAGCCCTTTCAGAACCAGCTAAATCGACAAGTGACATTCTACTAACTTTTTCCCCAGACACTCCACTTTTTGGATCAGTCAAGGTTTGCGTTAATATGACAGTAAACACAGCATGGGACCTCGATGATTCACTATTCATATTTGTGGCTGCCACTGTCCTTGATTTGTTCCCCTCAGCCATCAGATTGTCTATGTCCTAAAGTATTTTGTTAACATGTAGCAATTTGTGTTTTCATTAATTTCATTTGATTTTTACTGATAAGCATTGAGCCCGTCAACACGTTGAGCCCGGTAGGGCAGAATTTGACCCACACTCCAAAAGTTCCACTGGGCCGCGAAGTACATATACTGCCCACACGTTCAGGCCGCGATTTAAAATGAAATATCCACATTTAAACGTTAAATGCATAGGAACTGTACAAAGTCGGTCTCCGAAGACTGGCGGATATTAGCGGGTTGTGAAAATCTTTACGTATAGGTACACATTTTCAGTTACAAAAATTGGGAACAAATGCTCCCAAAGAAATTTATTTATTTTTATATTTGAATTATAAAAATAGTTTATATGAACATAATACTCTATAACTAATAAATAAAACTAGTTTTTTACGGATTTATTGGACATGAAAAAACAAGTTACACAATAATGTATCTCGCAGATGGAACACGTGTACTTGGTTCTTCGGCAATTGTTTTGGGCGATTTTTCTACCGTCATCGTCAACCAGTTCATGTAATTTGTCTCCCCACCCAGTATACAGTGTGTCCCCAGACTGATTTTACCAGAAGAAAAACTTTTTTATTTTTGATTTTACAATAAATAGTTATTCTTTATGAAAATGCTTGCTTTCTTAAAAAACACGACTGCAATTAAGAAACATGAGTTTGTCTGCAGAGAGCCCCAAAAGTTGAATAATGTGAAAAAGTCTCCAGAGTAAAATACCCTCAGTTTTAACTTTACAGTAAAATGCCAAATAAAAAAGTTTCTTAGAATCGCCCAGTAAACACAAATTTAAAATTTTATTTAAAAATGTTCTTGATAAAAATAAGAAAGTTTCACGTACGCCACTGTCCTACGGAATATTTTTGACAGCCCTATTTATAGGATTATATATTTTTTTATAGGTATATATATATATATATATATATATATATATATATATATATATATATATATATATATATATATATATATATATATATATATATATATATATATATATATATATATATATATATATATATATATATATATATATATATATATTTACAAATAGTTAAAAAAAATATATATATATTTAACGACGAAAAATACATATTTCAGTAAATATTATATATATTTCTAACAATAATTGGTTTCATTAGAGGTCGGTCTACCTTGACAAATATAGGCAACTTTGTCCAATTTGTGTCACAAGCTCTTGATGATAGATTTCAAGTTGACGTAATTTTCACCGATTTCACTAAGGCATTTGATCAGGTACACCATGGTATTATCACAAATAAACTTCGACAGTTTGGATTATGCGAAAATTTAACACAACTGTTTTATTCCTTGTTAA
Organism: Rhamnusium bicolor; assembly: GCA_029963845.1. Taxonomy (NCBI): domain Eukaryota; kingdom Metazoa; phylum Arthropoda; class Insecta; order Coleoptera; family Cerambycidae; genus Rhamnusium; species Rhamnusium bicolor. Next base: position 646,228 of record JANEYF010002177.1, on the reverse strand, counting down.
TTGATAGAAAAAACTATGTAGAATACAAAGATTTCAAATCTGATATATATTGTGCGACAAGTGGGGTAACGCAGGGATCCAACTTAGGTCCGCTTATGTTTTTAATGTTTGTCAACGACATTGAGAAGTCTATAAAATCTCATATGTTTCTCTATGCTGATGATTTGAAAATAGTAAGAGTAATAAATAGTAAGCAAGATTGCCATACATTACAGGATGATATTGATTCCCTGTACGCTTGGTGTTCACAGAATAAATTAGGTTTGAACATTAATAAGTGTGAAACAATGACGTTCTCAAGGAAAAAAAACATGTTAGAATATAATTACAAAATAGGTAATTCTATTCTGCAACGATGTAATCAGAAAAAAGATCTAGGTATAATATTAGACCCTGAATTATCGTTTATTCCCCACTATGAATATATTAATAGTCATTGCCTAAAAATGCTAGGTTTTATAATCAGGAACACTAAACAGTTCACAAGTATTGAATGTCTCAAGATATTATATGTCTCCTTTGTCAGAAGTCGATTGGAGTACTGTAGTGTTGCTTGGTCTCCATACTATAATGTTCATATTATGATGCTCGAGCGTATACAACGTAAGTTTTGCAAATACTTGTATTTCATAAAGCATAAAAGATACCCCGAACAGAATTATAGCTATAGGGCTTTATTAAATGAATTTGAAATCGAGCCATTATTCGTGCGGCGTAAAGTAACGAACATTACATACTTGTACAAAATTATCCATGGTCAAATTGATAACCCTCAATTCTTAGATCAGGTGCATATTAATATACCTAGATTTGGTACTAGACAGCCTTCAATCTTTATTTATGATACACCCCACACCAATCAGCACATGAATTCACCATTACTTTCTATGTCTAGACAATACAATGAATTGCAGAATTTTGTTGATATATTTTGTGATAATTTTACGCATTTTTCTCGTTCGCTTAAAGAAGCTGTTTTAACTAATTCTGCATTTTGACCTTGACTATTGTTGATTACACCGTTCATGTATGTTATTTAATATTATTCGTATCTCCATCATTTAATGTTTTTCTATTTACTTAAACTTTTGTTAAATATTAGCTTCTATTTTTTGCGTAATGTCCTAAGTCCTTTGAGCATATCCTGTATTTGGACAGCTGTGTCTGTCGCACTTCTATTTTCTATTTTTTTTTTTAATGTTTAGCCATAGATTTTTGCTGTGCTAAATTATATTTGTAATGAAATACTGTAATTTGCTATGTTTTTGTATCCTATTTATGGACAGTTTTGTCTGTTGGATTTCAATAAACCTTATTATTATTATAATTATGTCTTAAACGGCGCCTCATACGAATCTGTCACATGTATGAAAATATTTTAGAAGTTATAATAAGCTGTATGACAAAACTTTCGCATCCTCCACGTATGCAAATATAGTTCTATAAAAAATGTATCCATTTAAATTTTTCTCTAGTCGGAATAAAAATTTTTGTTTATTTTTGTTAACAAAAATAAATCAAAGATCGCTCAGTTTTAAACTATTTATTACAATTTATTAAGTATGCATATTACCTGAAATGACGTGACAGCCAGTTGTGATAATCCATCGACATAAGGGCCTAAAACATTGTGCTCCCTTACTTTTAATGATTGCTTGTGTGTCTGTGGATCCAGTAAGTCATGTACCTTGAAAACATTATCTATTTAAGTATATAATGAATTTTAACATGTTTAACATGTTTTTCAAGAAAAAAATACACCCTGTACATTTTTTAAATTTTAAAGTAAACTAAAGGCAAAAGGTGAGGACGTAACTGGTTCAAGTGTAACTGATACTGTCTGGTCGTCGGGGAAAGAAGACTAGCGGAAAGAATGTAATTTCTGCATTCCAGTCACAATCAAGCGTAAATGAAATAAATGAATTAATGCATGGCAAATTTTTGTGATCGGTTCCAGATTGCGCGCCTGTAGCAACATAGGCAAATCAGTCAAACCTAACATAGATTAAATATACATGAATAGTTCCATCCCAAATTTCTTGCTCTAAAATCTGGATCCCACAATTTGTATATCAATGTGAGTAGTGCCTATTTAGGATTTTGTTACCATAGAAACTGTAAATATGTTATTCCAATTTTGTATGCATTTGCCATGTCAAAATTGACAATATTCTAAATAGGTGTCGTTCGTGTCAATATAAAAATTTCAGGATCCAGGATTTCAAGCGATAAATATTTACATAAAGATGGACTACCTATGTATATTTAATCTATGTGGAACTCTAACTCTTGAGAAAAAATATACATTAGTACTGACAGTGAGCTCAATATAATTTACAGATATGATGAAATGCAATGGCATGAAGACGACATTAAGATACACACCTTTTCATTATAAATTTCCATATAACTAACTTCTACTTTATACATTAATTCTGAACTTTGTTGTTTTGCTATTTGGCCAAAAAGGGCATCACATAATCTTGGAATTATTCCCTTATTGTCTTGAGATCCCATCATTGTATAGGATTTACCAGAACCTAAAATAAATATATAATCAAAGTTTATATTAGGCATTAGACTTAATGTCAATTAAAATTGTCTGACTTATTATCATAGCATAAACGATATGGTGTGGATATAGCACTATGTATTTACTTTAAATTGAAATTGAGTAGCAAAATTTTTCTATCGTCCCTTGTTTCACAGACAGGAACACTAACTTTTGGGTTTTTTTTATAGGCGCCATCTTGGATTTTTCTTTGATTAAATAGCGCTTCTCGTGGGCTTTTTAAAGATGTATCACAACCTTAAAAAATTTTATGATGAGGCAGCAACAATTCGAAAAAGCGGTTTTTCAACAAGTAGGCTATGAACACTTGTTTCTAAAATTTTATTATAAAAGAATTCAATTAAACAACTGCTGCCAAAAGTTCTGGACACACTCTCGCCTAATAAAATTATCTGTTTCATTAAGAGACTGAACTTATTAAGTGAAATACAGTGTGCAAATTAAGTAACGCATAAATTCAGTAATTCCGTTGATATTAATTTTTTGAAAAAAAATAGCGATTATAGCGGGGTATAGCGATTTTAACTTCAGCAAATATTTTCAGTCTATTTTCAGTTTCTTATGTCATTTATTTTTTAAATTATGACATCATCGACTTTTTTTTAAATGACAACCTATATTTTTTATTATTGATTTTGGTAGTAGTTTTTATTCCGGTTCTGACCGTATAAAATTTTCAATTTGTTATATTTGAAAAAAATCGAGAAAAAACAGTCTTAAAGTTCAAATAACAAAAATTCATTAAATTGAGAAAATTTATCTAGTTGCCTAAGTTTGACGGAAAGTTATCGACGGCACATTCGTTTTTATTTTGAAATTATACCTACAAATAGTTGAAAAATCGGACTAATGTGATACACCAATTTTTTTCAAATAATAACATATTGAAAATTTTATACGATCGGAACCGGAATAAAACTACTACCAAAATCAATAATAAAAAATATAGGTTGTCATTTAAAAAAAAAGTCGATGACGTCATTATTTAAAAAATAAATGACATAAGAAACTGAAAATAGACTGAAAATATTTGCTGAAGTTAAAATCGCTATACCCCTTCGAGATTTTTTCCAAAAAAATTAATATCAACGGAATTACTGAAATTATGCGTTACAAACAATGACTTCAGAAATCTGAATTCTGAAGTCATTAGTTACAAAGTTCAAATAACAAAAATTCATTAAATTGGGAAAATTTATCTACTTACCGGTGTATCACATTAGTTCCATTTTTCAAATTCAAATTATACAAATATAATTTCAAAATAAAAACGAATGTGCCGTCGATAACTCCGTCAAACTTAGGCAACTAGATAAATTTTCCCAATTTAATGAATTTTTGTTATTTGAACTTTAAGACTGCTTCTCTCGATTTTTTTTCAAATATAACATATTGAAAATTTTATACGGTCGGAACCGGAATAAAAACTACTACCAAAATCAATAATAAAAAATATTGGTTGTCATTTAAAAAAAAAGTCGATGACGTCATTATTTAAAAAATAAATGACATAAGAAACTGAAAATATTTGCTGAAGTTAAAATCGCTATACCCCTTCGAGATTTTTTCCAAATTAATATCAACGGAATTACTAAATTTATGCGTTACTTAATTTCCACACTGTATAAGTAGGAGTGAGCCACAGTAGGCCTGCTAATGGCCACAGTGGAGGGCCCATAGGGACTCACTTACTAGAACCTAACCTAACCTATTAAATGTGGATTGTCGAGTGTTGACACTCCAATGATGACAGTCGTGTTTCTTAAAAAATTCCACAAATCTTGTCTCATCTGTCCACAATGTTTTCAAAGGAAACCCTCGATCTTCATGACATTCATTTAGTCCTTATATAATTGTTGGCGTATATGGACGATGCTTATTTTTTACAAAATCTGATAGACTACTGTTTTGGGAACTTCCGTGTTATTTGAAATGCTCTTACCAATGCTCTGGGATTATCCCTAATGTTTGCTAAGATAGTATTATTCCGTTCCTCATTGCTGATGCTATAAGTATAATTTCTAGTTCGACTAAATGACTCATAATTTAATAAATTTACAAGTTCTGAAATAATTCTTATTGTGTTAAACTCTTTAAGGAAAATTTTCTTCATAATGAGGGCTACCCCGAGTTCACCACGAGTGTACGGAAAGGTCAATGTCACTGAACATTAATGTTTACTATGGCTTTTTAGTGCTAGTTTTTAGTAATGTTTACAAAAATTAGCTGAAAAACATTTAACACAATGATGGCAGAAGGGGAAAAAGTAGTCATTTACTTGCTCAGTAGGGAAATTATTGTACTTATCAGAAGCGTCTTATGTCATTAAAGTTGGGTTATATCAAGAATGAGCATGATAAAAACAACGAATGTACATGATTATTACTCACGATTTGGTAACGCATAATCGTCAGGATTAAAATGTTTCTTCCAAACACACGAATGTTTCGAAGGAGTAAAGTTATCTCTATCAACCACTGTTTTGTTTGTTTTGTTTAACATACTTCTTAATTACTACTTTTCGTTAATTAAATCCATTAATGGCTATTATGTAACTCACCTGTTTGACCGTATGCGAAAATACAGGCATTATATCCTTGAAAAGCATTATCAAGGATATCTCGCCCCAAACAATCAAAAACAACTTCCTGGGACGCAAAGCCATCTCTGATTGGATCCACAGAACAGAAGCAATGGTCAAAGGCAAAGGTCTTCGGTTGTTTTCTGAAACAAATAATACACAACCATAGAATAATGTTTGTTAACCATCTACCAATCGCCGAAGCCTCCCTCTACAAAGGGGGTGGCGACTTACAGTTTATAGTGGAATTTGAACAGAAACAATAAATATAAAACAGGGCCAGTGGATGATATGACTACAAATACTTTTGTCATTTATAGACATGCACTAGTAAGTATTGTGTGAACTTAACGTGTCCGTTTCTCTTGCTGAGACTGAAAAATTAAAGTTCATTGCTTAATTAGCAAGAAGCGAACATAACCTCATTAATTCAAATGGAACACCCTATATATTACTGTCCTATTCCATAGAAATTTTCTTCTTCAGATATACAGGGCGTTCAAAATAACGGTCTCGTAGAACAACTTCATATTCTTGGAGTCAACATAATTCGATTTAACCAAAATTATCTATACGAGGTGATTCAGAAAACATGATCACCCTCCTATTTCTCAGATGAACACAACCTAGTTACATCACAGACTTTAAAAATTTCACTCTTATGAAAATCAACCTTCTCTTTCGGCAAAATTTTACTCACTGAAATCATTTTCCAATTTTTTTTAGGGCTACTGAGATCTTACAGAAACATATAAAAACACATCTTGACATATAAAATGAGAACCCATAAATACTTTTCAAAACTATGAGCGGTTATCGACAGAGTTCATCAAACACTAATGATATGTAATTCAATATGTATTGCTATTTAAAAATTTTGAGTTATTTCAATTTTACCGATTAAGTAATTACACATTTTTTCTTTAAATTCCGGCATTTTACATAAAATCCGGTGAAAAACAAAAATTTGCAGGATTGCTAAGACCCTACTGATAGGTTTTACTAATTAGTATTAACGTTTTGATAACGTGTGTTATATTTAATTAAATCAGCATTGTTAAAATGTGGATATTCCACGTTAACCGCGATCACTGATATTATACAAACCGTTGAAAACAACAAACCGTTCAACATTTAAGTGACGAAAAAATTCACGTGAGAATCAAGTTAATTTTAACGTTTACAACACATTGGTTATTGGATTTAACTAATTAATAACACGTTTTAAAATCGTGTATTATCTTTACTTAGATTAACGTCTTTAAAACACGTGGAAAATATTATGCCATTCAACGTTTAAGTGACGAAAAATTTTACGTAGAATCAAGTTAACTGTAACATTTGAAAAGTGCCCACCAGGTACGCAATAGTTATTTTCAACTAATATTTAACATTTTTATGACGTATAATTCGATGATGGATTTAACTAATTATTACCACGTTTTAATACAGTGTATTATATTCAATTAAATCAACCTCTTTAAAATGCGTAAATTCCACGTTTACCAATCACCGATATTATACAAACCGTCGAAAGTGTAATATCATTCAACGTTTAAGTAACGAACAAATTTACGTAAACATCAAGTTAATTGTGACGACGTTTAAAAAACGTTGACCAGCAACGCAGTAGTTATTTTTCAATACATTTTTGACGTTTTTATGACGTTTATTCGGTTCAGGGAATTAACTAATTATTATCACGTATAAATAACGTTTTGTACATGTAATTCAATTAACGTCTTTAAAATACCTAAATTTCACGTTAATCTATCATGCATATTATACAAATCATTGAAATTATTATGTGTTTCAACGTTGAAACAGAATAAATTTCACGTAAAAATTAAGTTAATTTTCACGTTTAAACAACGTTTAACAAGAAACAAGTAGTTGTTGTTTAGTAAGTATATAATGTTTCACTAACGTTTAATGGACCCGTAGAAATCAATTTAAATAATCACGTCTTTTCAACGTATGAAAACATTCTTATGTTGGAATTAGTGGTTATATAAACGTATTATAAACGTTTGATTGAAATCAAGTGGTCAAATAACGTTAATTTTTTCAACGAGTAACGTTTATTCAACCATGACAACGTAATATACACGTTTATTCAACCGATGTGTTCTCACTGGGAAGGATCCAATATCAATATATCAATCAATCAGTCTAACAACAAACAAAAAGCTGCATGGAATATAATTAACAATAATAGCGAAAATAGAAGAAACAACCACCACAATACAAATTTAACCGCAAATAATTCCGCAGACTATTTGGTAAACATTATTGAGGACTTAATGGCATATTTTGTAACTAATAATGACGGTGAATACAAACAATTTTTGAATTGCTCATCCTCTACCACAAAATCAATCTTTTTATTTCCAATTACAAATGAGGAAATTCGAAATATTATTAACAATTTAAAAAAAAAACTTCTAAAGATGTTTTTAATTTGAACGGCGAATTGATAAACCTAATTAGCGATTTTATAGTCGAACCACTGACACTTAATTAATTATTGTCTCGAAAAATGTATATTTCCAGATGTTTTCAAATTATCCCAAATAACACCTGTCTATAAAAAAGGCAACTTTGATAATCAACAATTTTCGAAATAGCCTTAAAAACTCGACTTGTAGACCTTTTTCGAAAAAAACAATTTATTAACCGAATATCAATACGGGTATAGGACTGGTAAATTAACGGTCACTGCTTATCATGAAATATTAGATGCCTTTGAAAATCAGCAATACTGTGAAGCAAAATTCTATGATCTTTCTCGCGCATTTGATACGGTAAACCATGACATGAATTCAAAAGCTTAAATACTACGGGGTCAGGGGCGGCCCCTTAGATTTATTTAGACGTATTTAACAAACAGGAAAGTACGACTAAAATGGGAAAATACAATTTCAGATTTCAGATTTTGTCTTAATAAAACATGGAGTACCACAGAGTTCCGTTCTCGGGCCTATACTTTTCATTATCTACGTCAATGACATGATGTTTAACCTAAATAGTAACTCACAACCTGTTAGTTATGCTGATGACGTGACAATAAATAACACATTTCGATAAATATGAGATAAATTTAGGCGATAAAATAACTCGATCAGAGACCCTAATACAAACATGGAATAAAAGTAATTATCGCACGCTTAACAATAACAAAACACAAAACCTAAGCTTTAAATTTAAAAACGCCCAATCACTCGAGAATCCAGTAAAATTATTAGGAGTTTACCCAAACAACAACCTAAACTTCTTACCTCATGTCGACAACTTAGCACCGTTTATCAACCTCAATTTATATCATCAGGCAATTAAAAAATAAACTAACCGAAGAATTGACGATAAACATGCTACTTTATTGATATTCTTATTTTAATTTACGTTTACACTAAATTTAGTGTTTGTTTTACGATAATAACTTCATTCTAAAGCACTATTATATATAGGTACTGTATGCGTGTAGGTACATATATTTAAATATACATATATTTTACATATATTTAAATGACATAGTATTTTATAAACTTTCTTCAAATTGACGTATGTGTAAACACTATTGTGTAAAAAACATGAATAAACTATCAATCTATCGTCGGACAGTTGTCACATTTTTCAGTTACTCAAGCGACAAAAAAATCTTAAAATTTGGAGGCTTAAAATTTTACGTTTTTGAAAATATATGGAACCGTTTAAAATTTTCGAGATCAATAAAATATTTAAAGGCCTTTTCAATGAAACATCACTCAATATTGCGCAGAGAAAATGTTGGGTCAAAATTTTAGTGAAACAGTCTTGCCATCATATGATATCTGGCTCAAAAGTGCCGATTCCATCGGTTTTTACAGCAATTTGTAATTGATTTCAAGAAACAGATGGTTGATCATGTTTTCTGAATCACCCTGTATACAAACTCCCTTTGTGTTTCATCCAAGAAGTTTCCTTCGGCTTTTAAATGAACTAAACTCATTAATATTTTGAAAAAAAAGCTATATAGACGACCCTGGTCAAATAGATATCATCGTTAAGAACAGACTTGTGACATATTTCAAAAATTATCAAATTTTACATTGTAAATGGTATGGTTTTCGAAGTGGTCGATCTATCGTTGAAGCCATAGCTAGGTTTCTGGGGGCCATGATAAAAATTAGAACACCTCAACTACTCTGTAATTTATCCAAAGCCTACAACTGTGTTTCACATGCAACACTATTAGCTAAAATTTTAACATTATGGTATAAGTGGCATCACCTTAGCTTTTTTCAACTGCTACGTATCTGAGCGTTATCAATCTTTTCACTTAAAATGTTATGTCACCTGACTTGTCATTCAGTATGGTGTATCTGTCCTGGGATCTATGTTTTTAACTGTTTATGTAAATGACATATTCTTCCACATGAATCTCTAAATGTTTTATCATTTGTCGCCGATTGTCCTTTTTGAATCCAATGTTAACAAATAACCTCTTAAAGGCAATTCATCTACACATTTTCTATCAATTGGAAACTAAATATAGGCACTAATGTGAAGTTATTCGGTTACACAATTGATGAAGCTTTAAAACGACATAACCATACCGGCTCTATCTTTTAGAAGAAACATGGGCACTTAACTTTTTTTATTACATCAACTTAAAAAACTAGTAAATGATGATTTTTTAAGAACAGCATATTTCTCACATCTATGCAATGGCACTACAGTGTGATTACCACACACTGTGGGGCCATCATATACATCGCAACTAGCACTATTTCTGTATTGAGAATCCAAAAAAAAAAAAAAAATGCTCTAAGGATCTTAGCCGATGCTTCTTATAGGGTTCACAGTAGGCCACTCTTTATAGAATAAAAAATTATGTGTTTGCTTACTTTATATATTTATTCCTCACTACTCCTACAAGAATTTGAGCAAATACGAATCTCTGTCTCACAATCATATAGTCCAAGAACGAGACACCTAAATTTGACACATGCTATTCAACTCTCGAACATACAAAAACAGACAGTTGTTTCTTATGTAAAAACACCAAACAGAACATATTTTTGAGGTCGCGATTTGGTTTGGAATTTCGAAATTCCTATTTTCGCATTTTTGATGTTTTGGGCCTTCTATATGCGTCATTCGTTGTCGTAAAAAGTTGATACTTTAGTACTGTATTATTCAAACCTTTCGCTTTCCAATGGTGTATGCAAGTTATATTTATTTTGATATGACTGATAAATAAATGAGTATTAATGGAAGAGTTGCCACTTTTGTGTAATTTGCGGCGAAAAAGTGTGGATAGAGGTAACTTTTTTATTTTTCAAAATAACTGCATGCTATAAGCGTGTAAGTTGTAGCTAATAGAATGAGGAAATTTTATTTTGTGTGTTTTCTTTTATATAATGCATAGTAAGTGAGAAAATAGCCTTGTAACGTGAATCATACATACAAATAAAGAAAATTTCAATCAAACCTTGAAAAATTAAGATCACATACTTAAATATGCGCTGTAATTAGTCAAACATCTGTTCTTGCCATTTTTTAAAATAATAAGCAATATTTAAAAATCAAGTCATTATTTAGTTCTTTTCCTCATCCTGTAAAAATAGGAATATTAAGATAAAACCTCAGATAAACTTGAGCAAATTATAATTCAGTTTAACCTTGATAATAGTAAATAATTCGATTATTAGACGGATTTCGTTAAAAATGTAGCTACGGTTTAAAGCATATACAGGGTGCCCCAAAAAACAGTGGTATAATTTGGAGGATAATAGACACCAAATTAAGGCGATTTAACTCAAATTACCCATGTACAAAAGTCTATCCCTAACAGGGGCGGATACAGCCTATTTCCAAAAATAATTCATATCCCACACATTAGATTTAATTTATTCTCTAACAAAAAAAAGGTTAACATACAGGGTGTCCACCTAGTGCGTGAGTCTAAGATATCTTGGTTATGCCTGAAGATATGAAGAAATGTCAAAAGGTAACCCTTCCTCTTTTCCAGAGGTCTATAAGATGAAAAATATACCAATTTCATTTTTTAAATGGTAACCCAACATTTTGATTTAATTATGGAAAATGAAGAATATGACGTGAACAAAGTTTTTCACAACCATTTATTCTCAAGTATTTATTTATTATTTGACATATGAAATTAAATAAACTCAAAGTTGTGACAAACGCTCAATGCATGGCCTACTAAACAATGTCTTATGGCATTGATAAGTTTCACCCATTAAATAAGAATAAGTGGCAATATCTCTAAAACTTGTGATTTTTGGTAGAGCGACTGGTTCATAATAGTTGTAGGGAATTGTCTGGTAGCGCCAAACATGGAAAAATTATCGGGTATCCATTTGAAATAAGCGAGTTCTGGCCAATTTAATTTCATCCTAAGAAAACATTTTCTTGAATACCCTGTATAATCTTCCGGGTACTTTACTACGTAGTCTAATTGAGCAACTAATTTGTGAATAACTCCTGAAAAAAAAATATTTAAAGCTGTAATCGATTTTTTTTGTACACGAGTAGCATTTTTGGCACAAACTAACTCATTTCGTAATTTCTTGACGGGATGAACAAGTCGAGATCGGCCTGCTTACTGGACCGGAGTCGAAAGACTGAATCGAAGTTCTGACAGACCACTGCAGACTTAGGAGACATCTATCACTGATAGGTGTTAATGAAGACCCTGTATGCTCAGGATGCGGAAGTGACGAAGAAACGTCCTACCACTTCCTGGGGCACTGTGTGAAGCATTCGGGCGCTTGAGGCATAGCATCTTCAGTCCTGAGGCGCTTCTAAGGGAGGAAATGAGCTCCATCACACTGAGTGACATCCTGACCTTCATTAGAATTAAATTAAGCTTTTTATTAATCACCACAGGTAATACAACCCTCTGTATCACTGAAAGTATCTCAAGGTACCTTCTACGAGGGAGGGCTACACATTTAGAAACAATGGACACACCCCAATGTCCGAGTATGCTAGGATTAATTTCTGGTTTAGAAAAGATCGGAAAGAATCAACGGCGGAACAAGAGAAGTACATGACTGAATCGACGGTTGAAAAAAATGTGGTTGTTTAAACGTTTATATATCGTTAATTAACGTTTGTGTAACGTTAATTAACGTTACATAAACGTTTAAACAACAATGTGTTCCCATTGGGGGTGGGTAAAAACAGCCCGTTTGCGGCCTACTTGCCAGGCGTCATCCTCTCCCATCATGATCATCCATAAGGCGGTGGTACAATCATGTTGTGGGGAGGCATATGCTTCAATGGACGATCTGATTTGTGTCAAGTAGTAGTATGTTGACAATATCATAAATAACATTATTCTTCAATTTCATGGTACCATCGATGAAGTTTTTTTCTTGGATGATATTGTTTTCATCGTGCAAGAATTGTTACAATGCACTGTAAAATCTTGAAATTTCGGTACTTCCGCTTCTACCGAGGTCACTAGAACTCATTTCTATTGAACACTTATGGGATATGTTCAAAAGAACCCTACGTGACCATCAACCTCTTCCACAAATATTAAGAGACTTGAGAGCGATCATCCCAGGAATTTGGGCCAATATCTCTCAAGATTACATCAATAAATCTTATTGACAGTAATCCTAGACGACGTCAATTTGTTATTGATGCAAATGGGGGCAGCTTATTGAAATTGAAGAATCGACTTACAGCTTCAAATAAAATTAGTATTCATTTTTATGTGGGTTCTTTCTTGTGAATAAAATCGAAAAATAGAATTATCTGTGCTCGTTGCTAAAAACGTACTATAGTTCCCTAACGAATATACGTTTTCTCACCACATCATTAACTTTCTTGGAGAGCAGTTTATATGGATGAATATGATATAAAAACAATAATCAATGTTTGTTAATAGTACATTCACACAAGGTAAAGTTAGAAATGACATAATTATAACCTAACCAATTATAAATTAACAAGTGATAGGTAAAACAAAACATGACATATAAACGAAATCACAATAAGAGATTTATTTATTTATTTAAAATAAAAAGAAAAACATAAAAAATTACAAAATATGTTATTATAAAACAATTAAATTAAACTTGATCAATTTCTTTTTCATAAGAATAGAAATACAAGCACCAAAGTGTTTTAACACTTGTTTTGTGCACATGCAATGAACTACAAATGGTACAGGAAATAACAGATAACTAATAGGTTTGTTCTCTATCTGTAGTAGCAAAGAGTGTATATAATCTTTGGTAGTAGTAAATAATAAATCAGTGATTTTTACAAGGGATAGTTCGCTGGTGAAAACTTTGTACGTTTGACTTGAAATCTCACTACTCTTTTTTGAAATTTTTGAAATCTAATAAATTAGTTGCAGTCGTTAAAATCTTCCTAAAATCTAGAAATTTTTGATATAATGAAGTTATGTATGTGTGTGTGTTTGTGTGTTGAATAGATTGACATTGGAAGTTTCCATTAGTCACGGAGGATTTATCTTTCGACAAGTTAAGATTTTAAATTAAAATTGCAGTTTTTCTCAGAAAAGCCACTATTGCATCATAAATTTCTTTATTTTGTGATCTAAAGAGTGAAACTGTTGAATGAAGTAATTAACAAGGCAACCTATAATGGGTTGAGATTTGGATAGGTACTCTATTTCGCTGCCAATAGCTTGAAGGCGTTGCTAGTGTAATAGGAAGATGTGTGTAAGCTGGCTGCGCGCGTAGCACACGATCACAAACCTCAAGCTGTTAGCAAAGAAACAGTACCGACTAAAATCTCAACCCACGGTAAGTTGTGCCTCTTGTTAATTCCTTCACTCAATGGTGAAACAATATTGGTGGGAAACTGAACATTTAATATTTTCAAATTCTTTATTTACTCGTGTTTGATTAGTACAAGTAAAAAAAATGTGATTTAGATTGCCAAAAGAGTCGTAATGAGGTTTCATTGAAATCTTTTTGAAATCTATGTTGAAATCTTGTCAGTTTTGCTTTTGTGATTGGAATTCATTCCTTTGTATATTTCAACGTATATTTACAGTCAAAAAAATTAGAACAATTACGTTAGGTCAATTTGACTCTTTGAATAAATTTAATGAAATGAAGTTTTTACTAACAGAATTCGACATTCAGAAAATTGTAAATTTTACTATAGGAAATGCTTAATAAAACTTAAAGAACCATAAAAAACCTTTATAATCCTGATACAATAAATATTGTTACGCCACTGGACTGTGCAGACTGGTTAGATTAGGCTGGAATTGTACACGATCGGCCGGGAATATTCTGGAGTGCTCTAGGCCGGGTGAATGGATGTATAAATAAGTCGCACGGTGGGCCGAGGTTTAATCTTAAGTTGAACGTGAGCGAGTAAAGAAGTAATAAGAAAGAGACTTATAAGTGTTCAAGTGTAACTATAGTTAAGACAGTAATTAGTCTATTGTTGTTAATTGTTAATTAATAAATAAAGTAGTGAATAAGTGTTACCTGGACTTTCAATCAACGAATCTACGGGAAGAGGTGTTTGTGTGGATAGCAAACACGTAACAATTTGGTGTCGGAAGTGGATTGGAAGAGAAATTTCTGGAATATTCGAAAAGGTTCTACAGTGTTCTTCTCAGAAATTAGTGGTAACACGGAGAATTAAGCTACTGGACGGTGTTTGGAGGACTATTTCTGGACTGAATAGTGACTTTTAAGTGGATTTTTGAGAAGTTCTAGAACATTCGATTTAGAAATAGCTGCAAATACGCGAGTGCCGCTAGTTATAACGTGTCGTGGACTGAGAAAAAGGACTACTAGTGCAATTTCGGGAAAATTCTAGAACATTCTATTTGGAAACTACAGCAGATACGTGAATTGTGTCGACGGAAACGTGTTATAGACTTAAAAACAAGACTATAAGTGACTTTTTGTGACAATTCTAGAACGTTCGATTTGGAAACTATAGGAGATACGTAAACTGTGTTAACGGAAACGTGTTATAGACTCGAAACAAGACTTATTAGTGATATTTCGTGAAAATTCTCGAACATTCCATTGGACAATTAGTGGAGATAAGTGAATTTTGTCAACACAAAAGAAGTATAGACTCTAAATAAGACTTTCTAGTGCTATTTCGAGATTTTTCTGGAACATTCCATTATTAAAATAGACGTGATATCAACATTTTACGGATTTTACAGTGTAATAAACTTTATTTTGAACTGATTTACGTGTCGTGAGTTAATGCCAACAACAAGAAGCATGGCGGAGAAACAAACACAAGATTTACTTGCAGCATTAGTGCAACAAATGCAAGAACAGAGAAAAATTATGGAAGATCAAGAAAGAAGACGACAGGAAGACAAAGAAGAACAAGAGAGAAGACGACAGGAAGACAAAGAAGAACAAGAGAGAAGACGACAGGCAGACAAAGAAGAACAAGAGAGAAGACGACAGGCAGACAAAGAAGAACAAGATAGAAGACGACAGGAAGAAAAAGAAGAACAAGAGAGAAGACGACAGGAAGAAAAAGAAGAACAAGAGAGAAGACGAAAAGAAGAAAAAGAAGAACAAGAGAGAATACGACAGAAAGAGAAAGACGAACAAAGACAAATTATGGAAGATCAAGAAAGAAAAAGACAGGAAGAAAAAGATGACTTAAGAAAAATGATGGAAAGCTTGGAAATAAAACGCCAGGAAGAATTGAGACAAATTATGGAGGGACAGCATCAAGTCCTGCTCTCGGTAACTGAACAATTGAAAGAAGATGTACTGGCCGAAGTCATGGAAGTTAAAGAAGAAGTCAGTGAAGTTAGAGGAAAGTTTGAAGGAGAAATAACTGAAGTTAAGGAAGAAGTAGCCCGACTCAAACAACAATTAAGAGAGAAGGGTGGCCAATTAATACTGTCGTCTGGTGCTAGGTTACAACTACCTTCCTTCGACGGTCAAAGTTCATGGTCAACTTATAAGAGACAGTTTGAGGCAGCTGCACGTTCAAATAACTGGAACGATGAGGAAAAGGCAACAGCATTGGTATTAGCACTAAGGGGCCAAGCATTAGACCTGCTCCAAACAATTCCTGCCGCACAGCAACAAAACTTTGGTATTTTGGAGGCAGCGTTAGAACTAAGATATGGTGACCAACATCTCGCCCAAGTATATCAGGCTCAGCTCAAATCACGCAGACAACGAGGTGGAGAAAGCCTCCAGGAGTTCGAAGCTGCGGTAGGAAGATTAGCCCATCTAGCCTATACTGATGCACCAATGGAATTTCAACAACAGTTAGCAGTTGGTACATTTATTGATGGAGTAAGGGACCAGGAAGTTAGGCGAATTCTTAAGTTGGCCAGGCATAAGCGTAGTAGTGAGGCTTTAGTACATGCACTGGAGATTGAGGCTGCCTATGAGGATACCACACAACCAAATCAGAGAGTACGAGCTGTGAGTGTGGAGGAAAACAAGCCAGACAATACAACACAAAAACTGATATCTGATTTACACAAGATGTTGACCCAACTACTGACAAAATCGAACTCCCAGCAGAGACAAGACCAACAACAAAGTAGTGGGAGGCCGAATGGAGTCATCCGTTGTTATAAGTGTGGCAGATTGGGCCATATTAAGAGGAACTGTCATGAACTCAACATTCAAGATCCGAGACAAAACCAACAGCAAAGTAGTGGGAGACAGAGTAGAGGAGGCATGCGTTGTTATAAGTGTGGCAGAGTGGGCCATATTCAGAGTAACTGTCGTCAGCGCAGCCCTGAGGGGGTCGCAGTAATGGAGAAGCCGCAGGAAAACTGGCGAGCTGGTACTTCACAGAATGTGGCACATGGCCTTTCCAAAAGACCATGTCAGAAAAACTGCAAGCCTTGCCACCGTGAGGAAAAACAGCGCAAGGTACAAATAATGAAAACCGTAAAGATTGATGTTCCGGATTATTGGACAAAAGAATCGCTAAGGGAAGCGCAGTTAAACGATAAGGAAACTGGTCCTGTTCTGAAATGGAAAGAAAGAGGAACCCGACCCAATTGGAAGGACATTTCAAATAAATCAGTGGGGCTGAAGGCTTTATGGGCACAATGGGACTCCCTTATCGTAGAGGATGGACTGCTGAAGAGAGCGTGGGAAAATCCAGATGGGAGGAAAGTTACTTGGAAATTGTTAATCCCCAGGTGTCACGTAGCAGATGTACTTCAGCAAGTGCATAATGGAACGTCTGGCGGACATTTTGGCATCAACAAAACTCTGACAAAAGTAAGACAACGTTTCTACTGGGTAAACAGTCGTCAAGATGTGGAGGCTTGGTGCCGCCAATGTGAAGTTTGCGCGGCAAGAATGGGGCCACAAATAAGAAATAAGCAATATAACGCCAGGGCTCCATTTGAGCGAATTACCATTGCAAGTGATCGTATGAAGGCTCGTTATGATCTTAAGGCTAATTCAGGAGGGTACCAGGTGGGAGATTTGGTTTGGCTATATAACCCACAACGGAAGAAAGGCAGGTCCCCGATGCTTCACCCGCCCTGGGAAGGTCCTTACACTGTCGTAACCAGACTAAACGACGTTGTATATAGAATTCAACAAAATCCAAAATCTAAGATGAAGGTGGTGCATATAAAGAGACTAGCCAAGTATGCAGGGAATAATGAATTGCCTGATCGGGACGTTCAGGCTTAAGGAGGGGGCAGTGTTACGCCACTGGACTGTGCAGACTGGTTAGATTAGGCTGGAATTGTACACGATCGGCCGGGAATATTCTGGAGTGCTCTAGGCCGGGTGAATGGATGTATAAATAAGTCGCACGGTGGGCCGAGGTTTAATCTTAAGTTGAACGTGAGCGAGTAAAGAAGTAATAAGAAAGAGACTTATAAGTGTTCAAGTGTAACTATAGTTAAGACAGTAATTAGTCTATTGTTGTTAATTGTTAATTAATAAATAAAGTAGTGAATAAGTGTTACCTGGACTTTCAATCAACGAATCTACGGAAAGAGGTGTTTGTGTGGATAGCAAACACGTAACAATATAGTGCTCAACTTACAAAAAAAAATTAACAATTATGGAATCGAGTTTTGACTCGCCTTGTGAGAAAATAAGTTATTTCTACTAAATTAAACCACTTGGTAAAATTTATTATAATGAAAAAAATAATTTAATTTTTTCAGATACAATGAAAACCAAAAGTTTAATGGATTTATGAATACCGATTTTTGAGAAGACAGTCAAGTGTATCTGGCAGGCAGTTATTCGCCAGATCACTGGAAGCTTCTTTCCAATAAACAAGTTATTGTTTTCTGGGACAAAGGCGTGTATCCCAACACGTGACGTGCAACATTACGTTGAAAAAGTTGATAACGTATATGAAGAATTAAGAGCTATGCAAAAAAGTTCTCACAAAGCAAGCGAAACTGCTAAATAGAGAAGCATCTTTTGTGGATAAATTAAACGATTTGTTTGATTGCTTATACAAACGCCCTTAAAACGATTAAAATGGAGAAAGAAAACAGTTTTTGCTCCGTCAAAGGCAAATGTATGATATCGATAGAAAGCCAACTGAACAGGAAAAAATAAGGGAAAAACGAATGCAAAAGAATCTTGCACGAATGGAGAAAAGCGTCACAATTTTTGAAAATATAGTCAAACTAGGCACTTCCAAGTCACCAAGTAGCAGCTCGCATGCAAGCTCCCTCTGTGAACAAGTATTAGACGCCTAAAAACCTGGAACCTCCGAACTAAAAAAGAGAAGGCTAGTGGGAGCACAAAACATAACAACTCCAAAGATAGTTGTGGCTTTCGACAAGTGTAAAGTAAGTGAAGAGACGCAGTCCACAAATTAACGGCTATCGCTGAAGCATTAGGGCATGAAATAACTTCCTTGTCTATAAGCAGGACAGCTATTCAACGAAGTAGACAGAAGTTCTAATTCTCTCTTTTAATTCAACAACGTTTTCCGGTTTGGTTTTATAAACTAAGTTTTTTAGATGGCCCCACAGAAAATAATCTAATGGATTGGGGTCCGGTGACCTTGGTGGCCATTCGATGGGTCCACGTCTACCAATCCACCTGTTCTAAAATATTTGGACAAGATACCTTCGAACGTCTGCTGCATAATAGGGAGGCACACCATCCTGTTGACATCACAGGCTTTCGTCAACATTTTCAGGATTAATTCTACTGGGGAATAAATTTAATAACGTTGGAATGAGATAGCCCATTGAAAACTCGACCGTTTACAATTCCATCGAAAAAATAGGGTCCAATGATTCTATTTCTTACAATTCCCGCAGACACATTTACCTTTTGTGGATACTGTGTGTGCTGCTCCCACATTCATCGAGGGTTTTCCTTTGCCCAGGTATACAATTCTGACGATTCACTTCACCATTTAATTTGAAAGTGCATTCATCGGAGAAAATAAAATTTTTTATCAGAAGAGGATCACCATTGCACATATTCATCATCGTTTCACAAAATTGTATACTCCAATCTGGATCATCATCATTTAGTTCTTGCACAAGCTGGATCTTAAAGGGATGCCATTTATCTAATTTTAATACTGTATGTACTGACGTTTTAGTAACATCATAATCGCGACTAATCTGGCGAACGCTGGAATGTGGATTTTCTTCAACGGCAAGTAAAATATTTAATTTTGTATCCGCGTCAACACCTGGGCGACCTGTTTTGGATAAATCTTCCACCATACGAGCCTCTCTAAATTTTTTTTTCAATTTTACTCATTGTCGATTGAGTTATGGGTCGTTCTGAATATTTAGTATTAAATAAATTACATACTTCTTGTTGAGTTCGCATCAGGTACACCATACCCCAACCATCGAAAGAATTTCAATTCTCTGCTTTACAGATACACTCATATTATAAATTAAACTACTACTGGGGTAAAGTAATATTAAGTGACACTGTCAAAGACCATAATGATAAAACAAAAAAAACAAACAAAAACTAGCCTACTTCAAAAACTAATAAAAAACGTGTTTATTATACTCTTTTTAATTGTTTTTTTTTTTAAATGGCCGTGTCTTCCAACGTATCAATTTTAGACCCCCCAAGTGTGTTATATATTTGGAATCGGCTGTTGAAGCAGAATCCAAAAATGGAGAAATATACATAGGTTCTTCCATTTAAAAAAATATATCGACGACGTCATGACGGAAACAGTGATGACGTTATAACCAAAAAACATAAAGGATAAGGTATACAATTGAAATTAAAAATCGACGTGCCCGGGGATTTTTAATTTTAAAAAATGACTTTATTCCATACTTCACGGACACATTGTATAATTCATAACGTACAAAATAAATTACAACCTCTAAAAGATGACCCTGGTATGCAGTATAATGAATAAAGCTGGCCGAGGTGGCTGGAGTACAGCCACGGTCTTGCGCTGGCGTCACACGTGCCGATTTAGAAGTGATTTACGCTGCAGTCTTATTTGAAAGGTTCATGCGTGAGGTTGTACCTATAAATTATACATAATGTCAAACGCACCAACGGGTAAAAAACGACCGTACGCGGACACAGTGAATAAATTTATCGGTGAATTTCCGGATTTATTTTATGATGGATGCAAAATAATTTGTAAAGTTTGCAATCAAGACTTAATGTGCTGGCACAAAACAGATTGTCGTCGTCCTATCAATACCGTGCAACATCAAAATAAAAAAAATGGCATGCCTTTGACAACTCCGTTTATGTTTGATTTATTGTTAATGTTAATAGCCTGTAATATTCTGCTACACATACTGGATGAACAACCATTTCGGGAGTTTTGGAATAAATACAATCCCCAGGTGAACTTACCAAGTCGTACATCGTTACGTAGATATATTCCAGCTGTTCATGAAGACATTGTAAATAGGATTAAATGTGGATTAAAAAATACACGGCTCTGGTTATGCATTGACGAGACGACAGATTGTAAAAAAAAATCTACTTTAAATATTATAGTACGTGTACTGGACCCTCCTAAACCAACATTTCCACTTTTACTAGCTAGTAAAAGACTAACTGCGTATACTGGCGAAATAATTACGCGTGTGGTGTTGGAGACATTCGAAAAATTTGAACTTTCAACAAGTCAAGTATTGATGTTTGTGACTGATGATGCCGCGACAATGCGCGTAGTAGGCCGTTCTCTTCAAAGAGACAATTGTAGGTTTTTACATGTTACGTGTAAAGTGCATGCGTGACATCTTGTGGCAGAAACGATTCGAAAATGTTTTCCAGAGGTATGCATTAATGGCAAATACAAAAAAAGTATTTCTTAAATCTCCTAAACGGCTTCGAGCATTTCACAGACAGTGTCCTGGTATCCCTGAACCACCAGAGCCGATGTCGAACGGTCATTTTCAAAATACAAACATATTTTTTCACCAAAGCGAACATCGATGACGGAGACCGCTGTAGAAACCTACCTGATGCTATTATACTATAGATCTTCCCCACTTTGTGATGACGACAACCAAACTACTTCATAAATCTGCTTAAAAGGGTGAGTTTTATACAAATTTTTATAAAATGTAACATTATTGTTAAAATTTATTTCCATTTATTGTACTTATTCAAGTATTATGATATGATGTAAACATATGAGTCATATGACGGCTCTGTCGGCCAGGTGACCTCGGCCAGCTTTAATAATGAATGATATTATGCATAAAAATGTGGTATATGAACTGTTATGTAATATTAATCGGTATCTTTCTACAACTGATTTGGAAAGTTTTGTTTGCAAATGTTATATTGGGAGATGTCGAAAGATCTTTTTCGCTTTACCCACGTGTTTACCCCACAAAGATCTTTTTCAGCAGAAAACATAAAAAGTGTGCGGTGTGTTACTTATGCGTTTGTTGATGCGCAATCTAAAAAAATTGCGATTTGTCACTTCTTTACCACTATATTCTTAACCAGTTTTTAACTCTGTGCCCTTTTACACATGACAATTTCTGAGAGCCTCGGGGTTTTGAAATGTCAGTACACAAATATCGATTTTATATAAAATTTAGCTTGCAACAAAACCCCCACAGAAGTCACAATTAGCATACTATTTGAAACTATATGAGGACACTTGGTTAACTCTCTTTGATACTAAACAATTAAAAAAAAATTGGAATATACCCCATTATGGTCCTGATAGCCTAACCATTGCATACGAGTCAATCGTGGCGTCGCTATCAGCTTCTCCGTGAACGCCATTAATTATTTCATCTTCTTCAATAGGAGGGGGAAAGCAAATTAGAAAGTTGCGAACTATTCCCGTTTACGTATAGAGTAATGGTCACTTCCGATTTGTGAGTCAAATTTGCTTCTCGACCAAGCTTCTATTTGCCCATCCCTATTAAAATAAAAAGAAAAAATTAGTGGATAAATAAATAAAAGTATTTATCAATATATAACTGTATGTTTTAAAAATAGATTTAGATAAATAGATATTTAAGCGGTCGAGTTATCGATTTATTAATATACAATTTTAGTGAAATAAAACTAAAATATAAACAAGGTTTAAAAAGTATACAGAAATTAGTAAAAAAAAAATGTACTTATGTGTTAGTTCACTGTTGTGTCAATATTTAGTACACAGGGTAGTCCTAAAATGAGTGCAATTACAGAAAAATGTTAAAAAGTCTGAACTAACTAGGGTTAATCGGCCTCCATACCGTCACTTGAAATAACACTTCAAAATACACATCTGCAATATCCCTATTTTAAATATATCACATATATTTTACTTAAGAGAAGTTCAGAAAAGGTTGTTTAAAAGCACTTCTAACTGATGTAAAAAAAAAGAACGACTACTTAAGTACAAGAAATTCTAATACTTTACAATTAATAGTAAAACCGTTTCGAAATTTTTCAGAAAGTTTCTGAAGAAGCAGCTATCTACCAAAAATAAAAGTAATTCTACGAAAATTGTACCATGAAAATTTAGCCTTGCTTCTTAAAACACCAGAACAGAAAATTCGATGGGGTTTAGATCAGGACATACTGAGAGAGCAAGCAATTGAAGGCATATCTCATCCCTGAAAATGTTATGTATATATCCAGTCGTATTACAAGAGACACATTATCAAACAAATTTATTTAAAAATTTTTATTATTTAGCATTTTCTAGTGACTAGTGACGAAAGATTCAATTCAATTGTTGTCTAAAATTTCTTACCAAATACTTTAATGAAAATCTGTGTTGGCTATGTGCTAATATAAAAGTCTACTACTATTTCTGAAATCACCTCAAATAATTATGTCAATTCCAAAGAAATTTTCATTGAAGTCCAACTACAATTAAAAGAAGATAACTGGAAAGAGTTCAACTTCCAAGTTAGCACTTTTGGATGGAGCCAATTTGATTTTTTATCGTTAAAATTATTTAGTCAATATTACATTATTTCTGATGAATTAATGTTTTTACTTCATATTATCCTGTCTTTCCGGAAACAATTTTAATGCATTTGCTATTAAACTAGTCACGGTCGCGTAATTGGGGTTCCCTACTAGTATCACACCTGATATTTCCATAGTAAATTGAAATATTTATCTTAGTTTTCAGTTCATACTATGACACCAAGAGATTATAGATAAGGTTGATATTTTATTTTAGTGTTATTTTAAATCATTTATTAAAATAATCTCTATCGTATATTCTTCTAAACTTCTTCCGCTTTTCACTAAAATTATCCACTAAAACTGATAACACTTGTTAAAATAACTTTAATTATTTTTATTTTATCTAGTTGTTTTATAAAACATACATAAAATATAGTCATGTCATATATTGATAAATACTTTTAGTTATCCACACATATATTCTTTTTTTTTAATAGAGATAAGTGAATAAAAGCTGTATCGAGAAGAAAATCTGAGGGCTTTTTTACAAGAATTCATCCTTGTCTTTTCGCAGCATACAATTTACTGTCAATGACACTGAAATCATTATAATATCATAGCTATTGGGCAAGGTATGATTTTAAACTGTAAAATCAAAGGGGTAGTTATTTTTCTGTCAATTCAAAAATTTTATATCCATTTATAAGACACAAAAAATCTCACAATTTCTTATGAAATCACGAAATAAAATATTAACAAAAAAAAATCAAATATGTAATTAATTACAAAAGCGCTGTAATAATTTCTTTTTATACAATAATATTAATAATAAGCTTTATTTAATTAAAATCTCGCAAAGCATAGAAAATGTCAAATAAAATAGCAGCCATACTGCAAAAAACTTACAACATTTAATGGACATTGAAAACTTTAAGGCTAACAAACATATATTGAAAAAAATTACTTACCATAAAAACACATTAAAATTCAGTAGGTATCAAATAACATTTATCAATTTTAAAATATATTCTCTCTTTTAAGGGCCGGTACTTTTAGTCTCGGTTAACACTAATCGGATGATAATATGCAAGAAAACCATTGTTGGAACAATGAGAGGAGACAGTATTATTCGATTAGTGTTAACCGAGACTGACAATAAAAAAAATACCGACCCTAAACTTTAATAATTGAGGTTATAACTAGAGCTGTCCGAGGTGGCTGGAGTACAGCTACGGTCTTGCGATGGCGTCACACGTGCCGATTTAGAAGTGATTTACGCTGCAGTCTTATTTGAAAGGTTAATGCGTGAGGTTGTACCTATAAATTATACATAATGTCAAACGCGCCAAAGGGTAAAAAACGACCGTATGCGGACACAGTGAATAAATTTATCGGTGAATTTCCGGATTTATTCTATGACGGATGCAAAATAATTTGTAAAGTTTGTAATCAAGACTTAATGTGCTGGCACAAAACAGATTGTCGTCGTCATATCAACACCGTGCAACATCAAAATAAAAAAAATGGCATGCCTTTGACAACTCAGTTTATGTTTGATTTATTGTTAATGTTAATAGCCTGTAATATTCCGCTACACATACTGGATAAACAACCATTTCGGAAGTTTTGGAATAAATACAATCCCCAGGTGAACTTACCAAGTCGTACATCGTTACGTAGATATATTCCAGCTGTTCGTGAAGACATTGTAAATAGGATTAAATGTGGATTAAAAAATACACGGCTCTGGTTATGTATTGACGAGACGACAGATTGTAAAAAAAAAATCTATTTTAAATATTATAGTACGTGTACTGGGCCCTCTTAAACTAACATTTCCACTTTTACTAGCTAGTAAAAGACTAACTGCGTGTACTGGCGAAATAATTACGCGTGGGGTGTTGGAGACATTCGAAAAATTTGAACTTTCAACAAGTCAAGTATTGATGTTTGTGACTGATGGTGCTGCGACAATGCACATGGTAGGCCGTTCTTTTCAAAGAGACAATTGTAGGTTTTTACATGTTACGTGTAAAGTGCATGCGTTACATCTTGTGGCAGAAACGATTCGAAAATGTTTTCCAGAGGTAGATGCATTAATAGCAAATCCAAAAAAAAGTATTTCTCAAATCTCCTAACCGGCTTCGAGCATTTCACAGACAGTGTCCTGGTATCCCTGAACCACCAGAGCCGATTCTTACACGTTGGGGAACGTGGTTGAAAGCGGCTTTTTATTATGCTGAATATTTTCAACAAATAAAAGCTGTGATACTACAGTTCAACCCTAACGAGGCTGCAGCTATTAGGGAAAGTCAGACAGCTTTCAAGACGTTTCCCTTGAAACAGATTTAAAAACTATCTATAACAATTATAGAGGACTACACGACGCAATAGAAAAATTGCAAAATAGTTCGTTGTCGTTAGTGGAATCTCTGCAAATAGTGGACGACGTAAATACACAGCTACAGGCTATAAATGACGCAAAAAATAATCGCGTTAGTTAAAAATTCGAGAGTGTATTACAGAAAGATCCTGATTTTAGCAAATTAAGACAAATTTGTGATGGTGCATCTACAACTTCGTTAAGTGAGTTCACAGATTGTTTTACTTATGCCTGTATTACATCCGTAGATGTCGAATGGTCATTTTCAAAATGCAAAACATATTTTTTCACCAAAGCGAACATCGCTGATGGAGACAGCTGTAGAAACATACCTGATGCTATTATACTATAGATCTTCCCCACTTTGTGATGACGACAACCAAACTACTTCATAAATCTGCTTAAAAGGGTGAGTTTTATAAAAATTTTTATAAAATGTAACATTATTGTTAAAATTTATTTCCATTTACTGTACTTGAAGTATTATGATATGATGTAAACATATGAGTCATATGACGGCTCTGTCGGTCAGGTGACCTCGGACAGCTCTAGTTATAACACTCGTTTTAAGCATGGACCTAATTATAAGGTCAATGGTTTTAAGAGCTAGTTATATCGTGTTTTCATATTTGCACATTACATCGGGACGCAGCGTCGTTCCAACTCGTACATTCGGAGTATAGGTAGAGCAGCCGCTGCGCTGGTGGCAAATTCACGCCAATCATACTTTCTATCTAGGAGACTGCATAAACTTGACGAAACGCTTCCCTATGTAGGGTTTTGAAATGAAAACACGGTATACGCAAGTTAATAAATATATTCATCCTGAAAAAAAGAAGTTTTTAACGTATCTTGACGTTTTGAGCCCTTGTGGGTATTTTCGAGTATTTTCAGAGAATCTGTATACATGCGTATACAGATTGCGACAAGAAACTATAGATACAGGGCCCCTGCGGCACATGGGGCGTGGCTAACTTGCTTGGAGGTAAAACAATGCAGATATCATAACCTCAAACGCTATTTAGGCACGTGTTTAGTGTAATATTTTATTGTGAGCGTATTCCTGTGTGTGCTGTGTAAGAATATTTGGTTTCGATCATGTATAGTGATTATTAGTGCTGCTAGATATAGAAAAAAATTGCGTTAATTGGTGTAGATCCGTACATTTGAGACATTAAGCAATGTAATAGTAATATCGAACATTTCCCCAAAACGATATACCCAGATATTGTTAATTATCTGTTTTGTTGTTATTATAACACTGACGCAGTTTTCCACAAAACATCATATGCTTTTCGCCAACCAAGTTGTCATCATCTGAAGATGATTAAAGCTAACCTTATGTTAACGATGTACCCTATTTATACCTAAACTATTGTCACAGTTCTGCGAACCGTGATTCACTAACCAATAAAGTAGGCCATTTGGGATTGGCCCTCTGTCACTATTCATACTATTTTTACATTTTGTGATTTCCAAGCTTCAAATGCATCTAGCTCTCTAGTATTTGTTATAGTCCTAATTAATAGTGATGTGTTAATTTGAATTAAAAATAACCTGTAATCCTATTATTGAAATAACCTTTACAATTCGATTATTTTGTTCCGTAATTCGAAGTAAAAATAATCGGAAAATAACTGGAAATATAGGCCATAAATTATGATATACGAATACTAAATTCTGATTGCAGAACGAATGATAACGAATCAAAATAATCGAATCGAATTTTTATTAAAATTTTAAAACAAACCCACAGTAGTAACAATCAAATAAACCAATAGCCAAAACAAAACGCAGTGTGCTGACTAAATAAAACTGAGAATGCAGTGAGCGTCCTAATTCCTAACCCAAATCTGCTTAAATATTTTAAAAACATAATGAATACTACGTTCATTATATCACTCGAATCGACACGAGTTATATTATGGCGCGCTGCGCCATACTGCATTAAAGTTAATTTGATATTTGACATTTAAGTTTCATTTTCAGGTTAATATTTTTTAGGTGTGATATTTTTGGATAGGTAAAAATATTGACCATATCTTGGAATTCTATGATACCTTTACCATTTGGCATTTTGCATTTAACGAATAATAAAGGCAATTTGGCCTTGAGGCTATTTAACATTTTTTAATTTTTTAGACATCCTGTAAATTAAATTTCGCTTTTCATTATATGAATCTTGTTTTTTCAATAAGCAAAATGTTTTCTGCCCAAGTTATTTTCTAAAACATAAAGTAAAACAACAAAAAAACGCAATATTCCCCAAAATATTTCTTTAAACAAAGTAGGTAAGTAAATACATTGTAGTGTTAATATGGCAAGAATGTAAACTTTCCACATTTGAACTTTAATTTAAATAATTATACCGAGTGATACACTGAGTCCGTCAAAAAATTTATACCGAAAATTTTGTGAAAAAATGCGTGTAATAGTCGTGCAATGCTTGCAACACTCGTGTAATACATGCAATACTCGTGCAATGCATGCAATACTCGTGCAATGCATGCAATACTCGTGCAATGCATGCAATACTCGTGCAATGCATGCAATACTCGTACAATGCATGCAATCTTATGCAATACTGCAATGTTGGGACATATATTTTTATAGTGGTTACCTCTTCGGCTATGTGTCACTTACAATCTAATAAATAAATAGTGTAAGAAAACCTGATTTCGATAAACCAAACATACAATTCCATCGTACTTTAAGTTCGGAAATCGTTAAATATACGTGTTATTTAGATTATCATACATTGAATACCTACGCGAAATATTATAAATAAGCCTGGCCAAGGTCATTAATCCTACAGAGACGTACTGGGTATGCATCATATCATAATACTTGAATAAGTACAATAATAAAAACAAAAATATTTTATATATTGTGATGTATGTTTTTGTACTATTTCGTTCGCTTTAAATTCTTTTTTTATGTATTTCCTTATATTTTGTAAGCTTAGTGCTGCACATTATTATTAAACTGTTAAATGACGTTCACACATGTACATTGTATATCTAAGTGATAACTGATAATAAATAAATAAATAAATAAAATAAATGGAAATAAATTTTATTAATACTGGTACACTTTATAAAAATATGTACAAAACTCACCTTCTTAAGCAGATTTATGAAGTAGCTTGGTTGTCGTTATCACAAACTGGAGCACTTCTATAATAACTGTGTAGCATCAGATATGTTTCTACAGTTGTCTCAGTAAGCGATGTTCGCTGTGGTGAAAAAATATGTTTGTATTTTGAAAAAGACCGTTCGACATCTACGGAAGTAATACAGGCATAAGTAAAACACTCTGTGAACTCACAACGCAGCTGTAGATGCACCATTACAAATTTGTCTTAATTTGGGAAAATCAGGATCTTTCCGTAATACACTCTCGAACTTTTCAATAACGGGCTTATTTTTTGCGTCATTTATAGTCTGTAGCTGTGTATTTACGTCGTCCACTATTTGCAGCGATTCCACTAACGACAACGAAGTATTTTGCAATTTTTTCTATTGCATCATGTAGTCCTCTATAATTGTTATAAATAGTTTTGTTCAAGGGAAACATCTTGAAAGCTTGTCTGGCTTTCCTTAATAGCTGCGGCCTCGTTAGGGTTGAACTGTAGTATCACAGCTTTTATTTGTTGAAAATATTCAGCATAATAAAAGGCTGCCTTCAACCACGTTCCCCAACGTGTAAGAATCTGCTCTGGTGGTTCCGAAATACCAGGACACAGTGTGTGAAATGCTCGAAGCCGTTTAGGAGATTTGAGAAATACTTTTTTGTATTTGCTATTAATGCATCTACCTCTGGAAAACATTTTCGAATCGTTTCTGCTACAAGATGGAACGCATGCACTTTACACGTAACGTGTAAAAACCTACAATCGTATCTTTGAAGAAAACGGCCCACCAAACGCATTGTCGCAGCACCGTCGCGTCGGTCACAAACATAAACACTTGACTTATTATTGACAGTTCAAATTTTTTGAAAGTCTCCAACACCACCCGCGTAATTGTTTCCCCAGTACACGCAGTTAGTCTTTTGCTAGCTAGTAAAAGTGGAAATGTTGGTTTAACAGAGTCGAGTACACGTACTATAACATTTAAAATTGATTTTTTTTTTTTTATAATCTGTCGTCCCTACAACACATAACCACAGCCGTGTATTTTTTAATGCACATTTAATCCTATTTACAATGTCTTCACAAACACTTGGTACATATCTACGTAACGTTGAACGACTTGGTAAATTCACCTGGGGATTGTATTTATTCCAGAACTCCCGAAATGCTGATTTATCCAATATGCGCAGGGGAAAATCACAGGCAATTAGCATTAACAGTAAATCAAACATAAACTGACGTTCCAAAGAAGACATGCCATTCTTTTTATTTTTATGCCGGTTACTATTGACATGAATTTTTCAGCCGTATTTATTCCAGCACATTAAGTCTTGATCACAAACTTTACAGATTATTTTACATCCATCATAGAATAAATCCGGAAATTCACCGATAAATTTATTCACTTTATCAGCGTACGATCGTTTTCTACTTTTTACGCACAACATTATTTATTATTTATTAGTACTCTATGCATCGACCGACAGATAACAACTGAAGTGTGTCGTGTCATCGTCATCGTAAACATGCGCGCGATGGCATTGGTATTGCGCCCGACCCTGAATCTACCATCGCTTGGCCAGGCTTAATTATAAATAAAATACAAAAATCGTTCGTCTAATTTGTACAGCGTATAGACATACACTGACGTGACGACTGTCAGTCGAGCTCGGTGCTGTCTATTCATGTCCTCTACTTAACCTCTGTCCGCCACGACGAACGATGAAATTTCTAATACTATAATATGAAGCCGGCAATCGAAGACCCAAGCGTAAGTGCATGACACTGTCAGGGCCGGATTATCCATATAAGAAAATGGGCAATTACCCAGGAGCACCGAGCACCAGGGGGCCCCGATGCCTGGCAAAAAAAAAAAAATGTTAACACAACTTTTAAGTATCAATCACAGAATACATTTGTTGCTTAGGAAATTACCCACTATGAGTTATAAGTTAAATGCTAGGTTATGCCATATTTTTACCTAATTTGTTTATTTATTTATAGATAGTTTTATTTCTTTTGTGAAGACACTGTTATTTTTTAAATTCATTTTAATAAAAAAAAATATTTTAAAAGACATCAACCATATAATTTTTATTGTATTGTCTTATATGGGGATGTTCCAGTAATTATTTTACCCAGCGGCCCCCCCCGGGTGTTAATCCGGCCCTGGACGACAATTTATAAACTTATAAAATGTTGTAAAAGCAACCTCATAAAAAATTACAAATAGAGGTCAACAACAATCTGAAATATAGTACAAATCATATATTAATACACGCACTCACGAAATAAATAACAGATAAAATATCGGACTGTTTAATCACATTGATATGATAAGAATTCATTTAGAAATTTAGTAGCAATAATCAGCAGTTATGCGTTTGAAGTTTACCTACCTTTGAATATAATACAAAATATTAATATTTTTAACCTTGTCAGGTGAAAATATAAATTCTGATATTTATTTAAATAACAATACTAACAAACATTTCACAATAAAACAATTTGAAACATTTTTGAATCACTTTTTAGATGATGAGATTCTAATTTACTTGTCTGAGCGACCTGTTTGGGGTAAATCTTCCACCGTACCAGTCCCTCTAATTTTTTTTTCAATTTTACTCACTGTCGATTGAGTTATGGGTTGTTCTGGAGTTTGCATCCTATGCATGTTATAAATTAAAATAAATCACCAACAATTATTGAGAAACCACTACTGGAGTAAAGTATTATTAACTGATTCACTGTAAAGACGATAATGATAAAACAAAAAAAAAACAAAACTAGCCTACTTCAAAAATTAACAAAAAACGTGTTTATTTTACTTTTTTTAAAGGCCGTATCTTCCAACTTATCAATTTTAGACCCTAAGTGTCATACATATTTGGAATCAGCTGTTAAAGCAAAATCCAATGGTTCCAGTTAAAAAATATATTGATGACGTCATAAGGGACAGTGATGACGTCATAACCCAAAAAAAATTATAAGGTGCGTAATCGACGTGTCTGAAGATTTTTCTAAATATTTTTTTGTTAAGAAATAATGAATTTATTCCATACTTTACGGACACGCTGTATATAACTTATAGGTACCAAAAATATATCTTAGGAGTTGAAATGAAAAAAAAATACGAATTTATTTGATTATACTAATTTCTGACCTGGCCTCTTTACATTGTGAATGGACTCTACCAACGCAGCTACATCGAAGAATCTGAGGTGACCTTACTGAGACATACAAAATATTAATTAACATGTATAGCTGCCCATGCATAAAAGATATATTTATTTTTAATACTAATGTACAGCTTAAGCGACACCGAATGAAGCTACAAAAAACCATTGCTCATCTAACCCTAAGAAACACTTCATTAGTAATCATGTTGTAAACCACTGGAAAGACTACCCAACGAAGTAATCGAATCTATAATTTAAAAATAGACTCGACTCGTACCTAAATATTACTATTGTGCAATAATATAATATCTGTATATATATATTATTAATATAGTTATACTTATATTAGGCATAAACACTATAAACAACCATTGGCTGCCTGCCTATTACGTAATAATAATAAATAATAATAATAATAATATTAATTTTTAGTTTATCACACAATAGTCAAAGTATCCATTTCATTTGTCATTGAATACGTTACTCTTTATTAAAAAGGCATAAATTCTAGTTGCAATAATTTTTTCATATCTTTGTTTTTGTTGGTAATAATGCAATAGGCCTATAATTGGACAAACTTGATGATTCTCCCTTCATGTATAGAAAGTCAAGCTTTACTAAACTTTAATTTCTCCGGAAATACACCATACTCAAAAGACAAACCATTATTTACTAAAGCATCTGGATTTTTGTAGCATATTATATCACCACCGGGTAACCTATATGATGGAAATGACTAGCAACCTTATTGGCATATTGAACATTACCTATACTTGGTGAAAGTGATGGTTGGTTGTATTCTATTGTAGGTGGCAAAACATTATGTGAACCTTTTGTTTTTTGAAATTAAATCACTCCTATCAAATATAGTGGTTAAAATCAAGGATACATATGTCTACATGACCCCTGTATAGTGTTTATCCAAGGCATAACATTTGCTCAGAGCTATCACTACCAATCATGGAGTCACTAAGTAGTAAGGACTATTTTGAAGCGATGCCTTGGGTTCCGTTTGAGGCAACTTCTGATGGACACAAAACGTATTGTTTACAATCACAGTTAGGTGTATGTAGTACCTAGTAAAGAAGAAACAGACCTGCATGCAAACATTCTCTTACAAATGGGGCAAATCAACGTAGCTAATGAAACGTTGAAAATAAAGGTTTGCAATGATACGAAAACAATTTGTCGCATAAGACTGTGTTCATATCCAGACATGACTATGCCATTTAAATTGTTAACAGCAGCTATGATTAAAAAAAAATTGTTTTGCTAAATTTTTTATACTTTGCTTTTGAATTCCTGGTGAGGGCAATGGCCCCTATTGGCCTCCCCAATCAGTGCCATGTCTGGCATAACAAGCTACCTGCATATTGCCTAATATCACCTCGATGATCCATTTATCGTGCTACGAACAGACAGAATGCTCTAATATTTGAATTTAGTTTAAACATATTTCCACCAAGCAGTTATTAAACGATTTTTATATAAAATAATTATTACCTCTTCATTTTATCCAGTGTAGTTGGCTGATGGATAACTGTTTGTTGTTTGTCCATTTCGACGACACACAGCGCTCCAATTTCAAGTTCTGGAACAAAACATATTTGCAACTTTAATAAACAATAATTTTGCAAAAAACGAGTCTATGGATATATAACCATATTTAAGAAAGAATTCATGAGGCAGGTTTAAAGCATAGGAAAACAATGTATACTTATCTATACACACGACACATTCTTAGACAGTATGATGGATGCGATAAGAAAAATGGATTTATAAATTAATCGGTGGATGGTATTTGCATCTGTTAGAGAAAATAATTAAAAAGCCACAAAAACTTTGCTCGTAAAAGTTATCAGAGGAAATGACATAACTGATATGTTATTGTTTCATAACGAATATATATATTATATAGTTATATTCACATTTTTATTACATACCTACAAAGGTATAATCATTCTTTATACCAAATTTATTGCAAAACTGGTAACTGCCAATGGTCAAAAATAAGTTTTTGAGACAGGCAATAAATATTATAGCTCCTCGTTACACCTACGCTTGGTAACTATGAAAACAGTTTTAAACAGATTACCTTTAAGTGTTCATTTAAATTCCAAAATAATAAGGTGCAGTTGTAAATTACTAGTTTTTCTGTTACATCTTACTATTTGTTTTTCTCAATTTCTCAATGACTGACATCATACCATGAATCAGAACCACAATTACAATAATATACCAATAAGACCCAAGATAGTAGGGAACTTAACTTCTTACAAAAAATCGACTATGAAACAAAATCATAGCATGTAATAGTTAGAAATTAATACCTCTTCTGTTAAAAGGACGGAGCCTCACAGCAACTTTGATTTTATCTGTAGACATTTTTGTTAGATTTCACTTATATACATCAAAATACATGTATATATTTACACTACTAGCACACTTTCTCTGTATAAATAAATAATGTCTCTACTATCCATTTTCAAACATAGCAAGTCACAAGGTAGCACATAGCACACGTAAACTTAAAACCTCGCCATACTCGAAAACGAAACGCAATTTGACAGTTTTGACATAACTCCATAGAACGAGCATGACAACATCACGAATAGGGCTTTTCATTTCATTTGTATTTTTTTTGCAAACAATTCTAGGCTATTTTATTTGCGCCAACTCTAAATGTCTCCTCTCTGTCGACAATTTGCTCCTATGACGTCATACGTTATTTGTGGTTTTAACTTTTTAAGTTTGAACGTATCTTGTAAATTGTAGTTAACAACTTACAATATTGTCTAAATATGCTAATTAGGCAGCGACATGTTCTGATAAATATACAAATGCATTTTACCCGAATGAAATTAAAAGGTACATACATTTTAGGGGGCTTTCCGAAATATTTTATAATAAAACTGGCCGGTAAAAAATTCTACCAATTCTTCCATGTATATGCTACAGAATCTACATAAATGATTAAAAACCACGTGATCAATTACTTTCAACTCGTGATTTTGTGTCTTTCATATTATAGCAATACATACCTGATGAGGATTTTTGCATATACGATACTTTTTAACTACATTTTCTGACGTCACGACTCGACGAGGTTGTTAATGTGAACTAAATGATCATGTGGTTTTCGATCATTCATGAAGACCCGTTATAAATTTACATTATGTTAATCTAACTGTTTTCACTCAATTTAAGCCGCCAATATCCATTTGGCATGATGACGGTCTCGGATGCTAGGGCCAGGCAGGACTATTGCCTTTTTACCCTAGTCATCGCTGTAGACCTGGACCGGCCTCGTGCAGGGCGGGTTAACTTACTTTACGAACGGCCCCACTCACAAATGTGAGCGGGGCCGAAGATTTCGGTCAACCTCCCTGGGTCCTGGCTGATGAACCCTGCTGGCTAGGGCTCTTCTGGCGCTCTTCTGTCTTCGTCTTCTTTCTTCGCCAGCTTGTCACCCCCAGGGGTAGTCATCTGTCTGCCAGGGACTGTGTGGATATTCTGTGACTTGGGATTGACTGCCAGTACACAGTGTCAATTAACACATTGTCATCTGGATCATCGGACAAGGTGAGAATGAACTGTGTAGCTCTAGGAGGTGAAGGCCTAAGTGCTTTCTTAGCACTTTCGTCCTTCACGGAGCCAGGGGGACAACGGGCACTGGTCGGTTTACTGACCGGCGCCCGCAAGGTTTGTGGGAGGGTGGTTGGTCGTGTCATGTCTTTTCAGTGGGTTTGGTCCATCTGTAAGGAAAGGATTAGTTATACTTACCCGTTATCCAGTAACTGTACTTTCGGCCTCTTGTGCGTCAATTTAAGTTAAACCAAATATTTCTTGTTTAAACCAAAAATGAATGGTCCTTCTCATTCCTCTGTGAAATCTTAACTTTAAATTATACCAAGAACCGACTGATTTGTTCATACGGTAAAACTTGTTAGAAATCGGTTTCAAATTTAACGTCACGATTTGATACTGTTCAGTTTCATGCATAAAACTTCCGTAACTGATCTTATCGTTTAAAAACTGCTCCCCCATCTTAGAG
Organism: Rhamnusium bicolor; assembly: GCA_029963845.1. Lineage (NCBI taxonomy): Eukaryota > Metazoa > Arthropoda > Insecta > Coleoptera > Cerambycidae > Rhamnusium > Rhamnusium bicolor. Next base: position 609,991 of record JANEYF010002177.1, on the reverse strand, counting down.
TAGGAAAGCCCTGAGAGAATAAAAACAACTCTCAGGGAAAGCCTAATCTAAGTCCCCCATCGACAGTTTGGTTTGAAGTTTGAATCGCTAACAATCTTGATTCTTGAGGGGGAAGTTCTCGAACCGGGCCTTTTGTACTTAATGCTGAGCTGCATGGAAAAGGAACGCATCTTTTTTTAATTACTTGGGTTCATCTTTTTCCCCTAAACTCTAATTTTACATTTTTATTAAAAGTTAAAATTGTTTGAATTTGTTATTTAGATGTAATGGACGATATTGAATTTTCTCATAGAGCCCGTAAAAGGATAAAAAAGAAGTGAAAAAAAAAGCTAGGCCAGGTAGGCAACATGTTATAACCTATAAATTTAAATGGGAAATTTTTTTAAATGTTTAATTCTTTAGAGTTAAATACCAAGGATCTCTGGATACAGCAAGGATATGCATGTAACTTTGATAAGTTTCATAATTTTGTTGATAACTGTGATAGAATAGATCAGGCCAAATGTACACAGCGAGAATTTATTTCAAAATATGAACTTCCTTATAAACCTGTCGTAATTACTAGTTGTCAGGAAGGGTGGAAAGCCAAAGAAAAATGGACGCTGGAAAAATTAGTAAGAAAATATAGAAATCAAAAATTTAAATGTGGAGAAGATAATGAAGGTTATAGTGTTAAAATGAAAATGAAGTATTATGTACATTATATGCTCAATACTAAAGATGATAGCCCCTTATATATATTTGATAGTAATTTTGGAGAGGTAGGTAATCATCGTCCATTACTAGTCAATCTCTGATATTTCTATTTCTGTTTGGTAGCATCATCGCCGAAAAAAGTTGCTACAAGATTATGAAGTACCCTTTTATTTCAAAGATGATTTATTTAAGTATTCTGGTGAAAGTAAAAGACCACCATATAGGTGGTTTGTTATGGGGCCTGCTAGATCAGGAACTGGTATCCATATTGATCCACTTGGAACAAGTGCGTGGAATGCCTTAGTAGTTGGACATAAAAGGTTAGACTCTTATTTTTACTGCTTTTTTAGCTAAATTATGCTATCGATAAGGAATTAACCGATATTTTGCGCTAGTACTAATCAATTGACAGCAATAATCGGTGGTATGCGGTGATTAATCGGTAATGTTTAACAAAACACAACAATAAATTAACGATAGTCGGCAGTGCTGCAGTAGTAGCTAGAAATGTACTAGCAGTGTAGGCCAGTGGCGCTAATAAACCAAGAGTAGCTGGCAGTTATGTCATATTCTCAACAGAACGGTGTAGTTTTACACAGTGCACGTGTTTTATAACAAAGATTTGATAATCATTGTTTATTATTGTAATCGAATTATAATATTTGAACTTTTGCAAATATTTTTAGTTTCTAATTTACTAACCTGTGTCTATAATATTTTTCATATATTTTTGGATTGACTGCATCAAAAATTAAGTTATTACTTTTTTAAATCGAAGATGTACATAAGTGCATTTTTCACTTCATTTAAATTTTACAAGAAATTTTCATTCACATTTTTTAACAATCTAAAATAAAAATAAATTGTTTACCAGTCAATGTTGAATCAAATAAACTGGAGATATCGAGCTTGGGTACCAAATTCAATGTTTATAATGGTCCTAGTACATTGTTGAATGACATTGCCACATCTAACATGGGTAGTACCTCATATCAGCAATCAACAAAGTTAAAATCCTGAAGTTTAGAGAGAGGTGACAGAAAAACACTTCTATTGTAGGAAGAGTAATCCTAAAAGTATTTTGAGGGCTAAATCTGCTAAAAGGAATTTTGCATGTGGACATCAAAATACCTAAATCTTGCAGATGTGGACATCTCAAGCTACTCAACAAAAAAGTTTTAATTCTATACAGGGTGTCTCACCGGGAACTGAATCGATCGATATAGGGAAAAGTACGTAACAAAATTTTGAAAATTTGGGGAATTGCTAATGTGAGTGTGGCCAATCCAACAAAAATAATTCCAAGCATTTGGTACTTTGGTTATACCGGAAGTTGATACCAACTTGCTTATTTTAAATGGAACACTCTGTATATTTCTGATTTTTTTTGAAAAGAGCATAAAATTCTAAGTCAAATGTAGCATACCATATACCTAAACCCAGCCGTTTTGGAGTTACTTGACCTTTTATAAAAAATTTGATGGATGCATCGGTTTGTAATAACTTATATAAACTTTCTTTGTGATCTGCATTTGTTTTTTAACACGTAAAAAGAACATAAGATGAGCTATGCTCTACAGTTAAAGTAAATTCAATGATAGTATACCAAGTGTTCTATATTTCACGTTACATTTTGTCAACTTCAAACCGCGAAGACTTTTCCCCAATTAGTTAGAATTCAGAATCCGACGACGACATCGTCCGAACAAATGTCTGGTAGCATTTTGGGGTTTTTAGCATGCTCAGCTAGGCCTCCTGGTGATGGTAGCCATTTTACCATCCTTCCCTGATTGTTTATTTCCATGAGCCTTTAGCACGTTGAGCTGGACATACCATTAGTAAATAATTACTGAACCAACCGCCATCACCAGGGTATTAATTGCTATAAGCCTTCAACGCACTGAGTTGGGCCTATGGAAAAATGTACCCAATACACCAGTTAATGCAATAAAATACCTATTTCTAATTTTTTCCTGTTTAAGTTGATTTTTACCTTAATTTGACCGGCCTATTCTGCTGGTTAAAAAAGAGAAGCCTAGAACATATATTGTTCTTAATGTAAAGAAAAATAATTTTCACATTTTATTTGTACATATTAGCATGTGGAAATTATTTTCTGATAACAACAACCCCACAAACACATCGGTGTGAATATTCTATAGGCTTACTTTGGCCTTTTTGTGTTGTAGATGGTGTTTATTTCCAACACATACGCCAAAAGAACTTCTAAAGGTGACTGTTTTAATAGGTGGTAAGCAACGTGATGAAGCTGTTACGTGGTTTAATGTTATCTACCCAAAGGTCAAGGATCCCTCGTGGCCAGAGGACTGTAAGCCAATAGAAATTCTCCAGAAGCCAGGAGAAACTGTTTTTGTGCCTGGTGGATGGTGGCATGTTGTTCTTAATTTAGATACAACGATAGCAGTTACACAAAACTTTTGTAGTAGAACCAATTTTCCTGTAGTATGGCATAAAACTGCAAGAGGACGCCCAAAACTTTCTCACAAGTGGTTAAAAGTTTTAAGAGAAAAGGAACCAAATTTAGCTGCCTTAGCGGATAGAATTAGTTTAGATCAACCATCTGGTGTAGCGTCTGATAGTTCTAGTAATTCATCCTCAAGTTCCAGTTCCGATTCTGAGAGTACCAACTCTGAAAATGACGATAGCGGCCAAGAGTCTATTACAGCCAAAAAAAAAGAAACGAAAATCTGATATTGAATCTGAACGAAAGAAGAAGATATGTCGTAAAATGGTAAGTATGTAAGTTTAAATTGTGTGGAAAAGGAAATAGGGTGAATCCATCTCAAGTGGTCCAGAAAAAAATTAATTGCTTTCTTGACCATTTTTTAAAAAAAATAATATTTTTTGTGTGTGATGCCTCCTAAGCATTGGTAGTTCAACATTGATATTGTTTTAATTTTATAGCACCCCGTTTAAATATGCTGGTCATTTTTGTTCCATGCTACGGGTAATTTTTTTCGTTTTTAGAGATTTATGGAAAACTTCCTTCCCTCACAGCAATCTCATTTCCTTCTTTTCCTTCATGATCTGACACAAGGTAATACACAACAAGGTAACTTTGTTGTTTCTTGCCACTTGCTTTACAATTTGTAGACATTCCCAGACTATGTTAAACGTACAAGAAATTTAAAGCTTTAAGTACTGCCTAGCTGTTGGAAAGGATATCTTGCTCCTCGTGTCTTTTGGGAGTTGGTAGGAGTTTGGCATAAGGCTTTTGATAGCCTACATCTGAGCCCATATACTCCTTCCCCCATCTCTGATTGAGGCTAACTGAAATTCATTCAGAATATTCAGATGTCCAACCAGATCTCCTGGTTTAATTTTCCTGGATTGCAGTATTTCAGTGTTTAAGGCTGCTTCCTTCTTATATTCATATGGAAAGGGAGCAGATCAAACAAAGATTCCATTACTGCTGTTGGACAGGTTTTCATTGCTTCTGTAATTCCCAGACACGCTAACCATTTCAACATGTTTTGCACTGTTTTATCATTTGTTTCCTGCCATACATAGGTGAAAATAGGTCTGACAACTATTAAATATGACTGTAGATTATTTTCGGTCTTAAGCCCCAAGTGTTATCGAAGAGCCTGCGGCACATGCAGAGAGCCGCTGTTGCTCTTTCAGTAACCCTTGTCAGATGTTTGTTGCAGGTGAGTGTTTGGTCAAGGATTATATCTAGATATTTTACCTCGTCAGAGAATTTAATTTGTACACCAATCAATTTTCGGGCTATTAGAGAAACCTTTCTTCCTTTTGTAAATGGTATAATGACTGTTTGGCTTGGATTAACGTAGAAACCTTCATCCGAGCACCAAGTTTTAATGATTTTAAGTGCATTTTGCATTAGGTTTGAGATCATCCTATCATGCTTGCCTCTTATTATAACGACTAGGTCATCTGCATATTCTTGGAAATCGATACTAGTCACTTAATTTAGTGAGAAGTTCATCAATAACAATAGACCATAGCAAGGGTGATAGTGCCCCTCCCTTATGGACATCCTCGGTGGCTGTTACTGTTACTGAATCCCTTCCCATTATCGCCGTTATCCTTCGGCTGTTAAGCATGGATAGTATCCATCTTACTGTTGGAAACTGGAGGGGTTATCAAAAGCCGCCTCTAGGAATGTGCGAAGAGCTATTACAAACGCCTTTTCAATTCTGTTTACAAGATTATGTAAAGTGGTTTATATAGGTTTGCCAGCTTGATAGGATCTTGACTTGATTTCGATCATTCCAAGGGTCATATTTCTTTTTTTAGGGTCTACTTTCTCTGTGGTACATTGTAATTAAGAACAAGCATTATTTTGAGTTCACATCAGAAGTATGTTAATAGTCGTGATAGCCTGATGACTAGATTAAAAAAAAACACCAATACCAATATTCTTCTAGCAACTGCTAAAACAACCTCTCTTTTTTGTAGTTTTTTCTATTGAATGTTTTTATGTATACCTGCTAAAGAAAAAAATAATTGGGAACATCCGTATTTCTTGGAGTAGTTTGTGTATTAAATAATTTAAAAACTCGAAAATCAAGATTCTAATAATTGTCACTGTTTATTTCACAGATTAGCGATTCACCTGTGTCGTGGAATTTTAAAAATACTGCTTCCATATCAGCCTCGCATGTGACGGGTAATGACGTAAGAGATTGATTTTCTTTTTATATTTATTTACAAATATTTATTTTAAAAACGTAAACTTTATACTACTATATTTATATTACGGACTTTGACAAATAAGCGACTGGATGAGATGATAATGCTTTGTAAGGTATATTTTTCGAAAATAAAATGTGCGCGTGCGTATGAGTGTTTATATATAATAAGGCAGCCTTTGAAAATGGTTTTCGCTATAAAATATGTGAATTTACCTCATCTTCTTCATATCTGTTTTTCTACTAATCGATTCATCATGACGCAATTTTCTGTTGTATTTATTTGAGCTTTTGAGAATATTTGGATTTGAGACATGATTTTTTATAACGAGAAACATTTCCGATGGCTCTCTACGTTGTACATTATGTGAAACATTGTAAATCATGATGAGAACAGATCATGTGTAAAAATAATACAATGTTTGTATTAAAAGTCATTAGTAGAAACTGTAAACAATATGTGAAACAATTTGGAACTACTTTACTTTTTTTGCAAATGCAGTAATCTGGTAGCAATAAACTGTTATGTCCATTTGTTGCAAACACATAAACTGTATAGTCAACCAGAACTGCATTATTCACCTTTCTTCTAATTATTTTTATTATATTATATCTCGTTTTTTTGAGATTTTTATACAGGATGATTTGAAATTGTATAAATTTATAAATTCATCATGGATATATATATATATATATATATATATATATATATATATATATATATATATATATATATATATATATATATATATATATATATATATATATATATATATATATATATATATATATATATATATATATATATATATATATATATATATATATATATATATATATATATATATATATATATATATATATATATATATATATATATATATATATATCCATGATGAATTTATAAATTTATACAATTTCAAATCATCCTTGTATATATATATCTATATATATATATATGTATATATATATATATGTATATATATGTATATATATATATATGTATATATATATATATATATATATATATATATATATATATATATATATGTATATATATATATATATATATATATATATGTATATATATATATATATATATATATATATATATATATATATATATATATATATATATATATATATATATATATATATATATATATATATATATATATATATATATATATATATATATATATATAGATATATATATATAGATATATATATAGATATATATATAGATATATATATAGATATATATATAGATATATATATAGATATATATATAGATATATATATATATATATATATATATATATATATATATATATATATATATATATATATATATATATATATATATATATATATATATATATATATATATATATATATATATATATATATATATTTTAAAGGCTCCTATTGAGAATTTTTGGTTTGCATTTACCTAGAGAATCATTGGAATGTATACCCTTAGAACCACTACTAATATACAGGGTGCTCCAGAAAATAGTAGCAAAAAAATGAACTTCAGATACTAAAACATTTTTTTAAGCAACTTTGACGCCCTCATGCGGCGTCTGCATATACATGGTGCCCTAAAAAGTGCGGAACACGCATATAAAATGAGAAATATTAACTTTAGGAAAAAAAGTTATGGGAAAGGAAATGTTTGTTTTGACTATTTCTTGGTTTTTAAATTGTTTGTCTTTAATTCAGGTATACAGGGTGTGCAAAAATTAATAGAAATATTTTCTCGTCTAGGTAAATTGTACTTGTCACACGTCCTGTCAGCAAATATCAAATAGGAAAAGTTTCTCAGAATTCAATTTTATAACAGCATGCCAACAATTTATCGTTATTCGTATGTTTTCGTTTTTCAAATTTCTTTCCCAAAAAGTAGACATCCCTCAAACATGAAAATCACTCACTTTAGAAAAAAATGTTCTGATAATTTATTTTGGGCTATAAAATTGAATTTTAACAAACTTTTTTTTTTTGGACATTTTCTAATAGGATGTGTGAAAAGTGCAGTGTATCTAAACGAGGAAATGTTTTTGTTTTTTTTTCAATTTTTGCCCACGCTATATAAAAAAAGAAACTAAGAAATAGTCAAAACGAATATTATGTTTCTTATAACTTTTTTTGTAAAGTTAATATTTTTCGTTTTATAAAGGTGTTGCACAATTTCAGTTTTTTTTTTTTTTCATATATTTACATATATATGGACTCCTATCTGCATATGGGTAGAGTAGTATTTTATACCGAGGGCTGGTGATGCTAATAGGCGTCTTGATAAAAAAAAAATGTCAACTATTATATTTTATAATTTTTGATGACAAATAATTTAAAAAAAAAAATCAACACCTTACATGATTAATGAAAACTTTCATAAATAGGGAACATGTTAAACATTTTTCAAACAAAATGTAAAAATATAATATGAATAGAATTGGGGGTAGAAAAATATAAATTTATATTTTATCTCTTAAATAAGTGATATTTCCATGATCCACAAATTTAAGCCACTCTGTATGCTTTGTCGTAAAGCATTCAATCTGTTATATATTTTACAATTTATGTAGTTACCAATATGTTAATCTTAAGTGTATTATGTTTATAAAATTAATTGCTAATATATTTATTTTATTATGTTTTAATTAATTTGAAGTAATATTTAATCATGGGAGAGAATTAGTAACAATTGCCAGTATTATTGATCAAAAAATTTTTTTTATAACTTTAAGAGGAGGCCAAAGTTCAATAAAGTTGAAATTTGAATGTATTGTATTATTGTGTTATAAAGCTATTTAAAGAATTGAGGGTCCAAAATAAAAGAGTTGCAAAGGAAATTGTTTATCTGAAATTTTACGTATTAAGTTCACTGAATTCTGTAAACACTTTTTTTATTGTAATGCTATACAGTGTGTAACCGTTTGAAATTAGAAAATTGAAATTTTTTTTGTTTTTTTGTGTGTTATGAACTTGTTTTCATTACATTCAACCTGTTAAATTTGCTTTGCAAGAGATTGTGAAGAAATTATTATATTATAAGCGCTTAATTTCTGAGATACAGGGTGTTGAAAATTTTATTTGATAAATGTCTTGAATCCTTTATTCTAGACTCCTCAGTTGTTTTTGGTTGAACTGTATTTCATAATTAGTTTCTAAACTAGCATAAAAATCTATACTAGTTGTAAATCTATTTTTTTTTCTTATGTAAATTACAGTTTATGGTTAAGAGCGTTCTATAGTTATACAGTAACTCAGCATACACTTACCACCCTGTATAGTGTAAAATTAAAGTTACGTTTCATTTTACATAAAATGATTTTTTTTTCATTCTCCAGTTATTTAACTATTATTATTATTGTAACGGAAGTTAAATATATGTTGAGTTGGTGAAGTGCTCTTAAATTATAAAAAATGTTCGTGGTGTATGGTAATCTCTGAAATTAATTAGTAGGATTGTTTTATTTTTGATGTTTTTTAGTTAATTAAAATGTTGATATTGAATTATATACCAAAACTTATTACATATTCATGTGTGTGTTATGACCAAACATCGAAATTAATAATAATAAGAAATGGTTTTTATTGGCATATAGAATTACAAATGACAAGAGAATTTACAAAAAAAAAAAAAATCCAAAAGGCAGAGTTTGGAACAAGTTCCATCGACCACAACACGTTTTTATATTAAAAAAGGAACATGCTGCTTTTACGGCCCGTGCTTCCATAACGCGTTGTGGTCGCTGACAGAACGATTTCGGTGTTTGTTTGGCCTTAACATACACAAAAACAATATAACAATTAAGATAGCGTAGTGAAAATCTGATATTCTAAACAGCTTGAAACCGATGTTGCCCTAACAGTTGGTGATACTCTGCGGCAAATTTATAACATCGCTTCTAGTAGCATCATGTATTTTTCAAATACGTACTTATGATGTCAAATTCCCAAAAATTTGCAATTATACAGAATTTTCTGAAACCAACTATATATAGTATGACACCCCATTTTACTTTATTTACCTTTGATAACCTTACCGTGAAGCGACAGGTAATACTCAGTTAATTGGCCTTTTCGTGTAAGCTAGCCGAGTATGCAATGTAACAAAACTTTATTACCGGCGGAAACTTCCACTCTGTAAGAAAAAACCAAAAGTGGCATATGTAAAATTTTACACAAGAGAAACTTCTCGTGTATGAAGTACTGGATTGATCTGTTATCATTTTAGAGAGCAAATTGGTTCACAGCTGCTACTGTTGTAAGGAATTAGAGATAGAGCTTCATAAAAATACTGAGCCACGTTACATCGTCATCTCGCAATCCTATTTGACTTGGACAGTTCATACTGTTGTCCGCCATTGTGATGTTGACAAATAAAGTCATTTTGGTCAATCTAATTATGCTACTTTAAGTTTAAAACCACTAAGTAATCATTACATTGCATATTTACTGTTAAATCACTCAAGTTTGTGCATCCAAGAAAAAACAGTTTTTTCTAAAAACTCGGTGGGTGCTCGCTTGATTTTTTTGCCTACATGTCAATATTTTACCATGAACTGGTCTGCATTAAAAAATTTTGTACCATAAAGTTCTTAAAATCAACTGAAAACGTCACAATAAAACACCGAAGGTGAAGCTCTATTTTCTGTCTCTCTTAGTTTAGGACCAGCTGTGGTGTTTATTCCAGTACAGAAGTGGCCCAAACGTTTAACAGTAATGTTTTTAATAAGAAAAACACTTTAAAACTTTGCTAATTTTGGTGCAAAAGTTGGTTTTCCGTGCAACATCGTTGGTCATCACTGTCAGTGCATGCCGACGTTGTAGCAACCCTGTTTCGTCCACTGAATTGAGCAAAAGCGAATCGAATAATAGCACCGGCACACACAAAAAAAAGTTGTTTGTACATTTGACGCCACCTACCTCCCGACATGTATTTCGACCCGCTGAATCCGAATTTGAAATCAGTTTGGACCGTACACCCTCAAATATCGAGTAAATTGAAAAACCGTAAAAAATAGCGAAAATTGGGTGTTTCGGTAATAAAAAAAAATTTTGTGGATCTAAACTAAGCCTAATTTTTATGTATTTCGATCCGCTGAATACGAATCTAAAGTATATTTAGAAATTTTGTAGACCCGGATCGAAGAGGATTTTTATGTAATTTGATCTGCTGAATCCGAATCTGAAATATATTTGGCCCATTAATCCCTCAAAATCTCAAAAAATCACAAAAAAACCGATAAAATAGCAAAAAATTGCAGTTGAAAAAATTGAAAAAAATCTATGAAACACGATTAAATACGTTTCTTGTATTTTTTTATGCATAAAATATAAGTTTAGAATCTGAAAATGTGAAAAATTGTAAAATCTATAAAAAATGACGTATAAACAGAATGAAAATTTTTGTCATCAACATAATCACAATTTTTTGCCATTTTTAGCAATTTTCGAGGGTTTTTACAATTTACTTAGATTTAAAACGGCTTATGGTCTAAATATACTTAAGATTCGTATTCAGCGGATCGAAATACATAAAAATTAGGCTTGGTTTAGATCCACAAATTTTTTTTTATTACCGAAACACCCAATTTTCGCTATTTTTTACGGTTTTTCAATTTACTCGATATTTGAGGGTGTACGGTCCAAACTGACTTCAAATTCGGATTCAGCGGGTCGAAATACATGTTGGGAGGTAGGTGGCGTCAAATGTACAAACAACTTTTTTTTTGTGTGCCGGTGTAGTTACGACGTTATCCAGCAACGTCAGGACGCGGCGGGCGACATTAATACAACGTTAAAATGCTGCATGAAATAATATCGGTTTTCTCCTTCTCTAGGAGGTAGCTACGTTGTATGTCTCCCAAAACAAAATCTTGGCTATCATTGGGCCGCAAAATTTGAATTTTGTTTAAAACTAAATTTTTATTTGCGGTGAATTAAAACACCGTATTAATATATTTCCTAATTTATTAGGATTGAACAAAATAAAGCCTTAGGGAGTCTAAATCAGCCACTAGAAACTAGAAACATTTCATCGTAACAGGAAAGGTACTAAAAAGAGGAATATAAAACTGACGTCAAACAGGCACTAATTATTAATATGGGTGTGGCTAATGATAGTTTTAGCAACATCACATCGCGAAATTCCGCTAGATTCCCGTCTCCGACTATGCCGCCTCTATGCGTGCGTCTCTAGCGGCCGCCGTCATTGAGAGCATCACATCATAAGGGCGTAAACGCCAATATAAGTGCTATGATCATACGCCCTTCTGATATGATGCTCTCAATATTATACCTAAATGCTAAATGTACCCAAGGTATTGTTAAAAGCATGATTGTTTTCATACTGCTATGAAGTAATTATTGTGTTGATATTTTGGTACTTGTTTTTAATTTTTTTGTTTTACAATTTCGTGCAAATTTTCTTCACCCTCTTGCATTAAATTGTGCGACAAACTGATTTCAAGCTGTTTCATATAATAACACTCAGAAGGGCCATCTTCATAAATATTATAATTCTTATAAACTACCTTTGTGAATAATTTGCAATAATTATTATACATTATATGTATATTGTTTAATCATTATTATTAGACATTCCTTAAGGATCATCTATTGTGATCTAAGCTAGTGCCTCCATTTAAAATCTACTTCTAAAATTACAAAATAATAGTTTGGTATTTTGCCGCCAGTAGCAAAAAGCATTTTTGTGGGATTTTCATTATTTTGTATTTCTGAGTTGATAATAATAATACTCTTGGTTATCAGATAACATTACTGTAAAAACTTAAAGGGAAATGGTAAAAAAGAAGAAAATAATTTGCTGACTACTTTCCTGACCAAACATATTCCTTCGATGATATTTTACAAGTTGTTGGCTGTTAAAGCAGAAATTATTTCTTCAATAAAAAACAGAAAAAACTTTATTTCCTATTTTTATTTTTAGAGGACTTCCAGCCAGGTATATGGACAATTATTTATCCTACGTTTTGTCCGAGTTTTCGGACTTTTTCAAAGGTTAAAAGCTAAAAATAATGGTTTTGCATAAGTTTTAAATTAGATTAGTGACAGAATACATATCTAAAAAAGTGTTTTCTTACCTAATATAAATTTTCTATTTTAATTTCATTATATGGGCTGGTTTTATTTTTTTTATTTGGTAGGTATGTGTTGTAGTTCGACGAGTTAGACAGAGAATGATCAGTATTTGGTGTCGTCGTTGTATGTTCTTTTTAAGAGTAGGTAATTATAACAGCTGATAGTATACTTATATTGATGGTCCGAGTGACAGAGAAACGTAGGATAAATAATTGTCCATATACCTGGTCCTCTAAAATTAAAAATAGGAAATAGTTTTTTCTGTTTTTTATTGAAAAAAATAATATTCCTTCGAGTTTAGTGCCCATATTTTTATTCTAGTAAACTAGTTTACCCTTACATTTTCAAGAAAAAGTCTACTGACTGGGTATTTCTAATTCTTCAATATTCATTGATTATTGCAAATTTCAATGTCACATTCTCTCGTCTCAAAAATTTCGCTCACTGGTTTAAAAGGGTTAGTTTACTATAGCATTTTTTGAGGAAAGTGGGTATTTCTAGGCTTATCGAAAAGTGGATATTTTGTATTTTGAACTCGTATTAAAATTCCCTCCTTTCAATTGCAGGATGGTTTACTTGACTATTCAGAAAAAAATTTGTTATCTGGATCCTTAGATTGTAGAGAGAAGAGTTTCGAATGTGTTATTGAAATACACAGCATCAATTATCACAGAAATGCTGACTAATGACTAGGTCAGCAGACTTTTTTGTGAAAACTTAAGAGTAAACTGCCTTTGTGAGGGTGAGATTAAAGTTTACTAATTTTCTGAACGATATCAAGGGAGGGATTTGAATATGAGTTACAAAATATAAAATGTTGAGAGACAAATATCAAGTCAGCAGACTTTTTATAATGCATGAACTACCCTTTATAAAGGTGCTGATGGAATTGTCTTGCTAGTAGTGGAATCACCAACTGGTTAACTGCCAAAGTCCAAATTATGATTGCGGTAACTTAAAAGAAAAAGAAGTAAATCGCCTGGTCAGCAAAGTAGTCAGCTGGTCAGCAAAGTAGTCAGCTGGTCAGCAAGTTATAGACACCCTGATAAAAACTTTGATTTTAATTTGGCCTAATTTGACAAAATCGGCAGTACATGAACTGCAGTGTTTGAATCTGAAAAAAAATAATTTCTTAATTATTCCTTTTCATTATATGATGAGATAATTACGACAGAACTGTTTTTCTGGTTTTTCAAAAATGTGGCCCAAGAGATTGTACAACTTATTTGCTACTGTTGCGATTAATATATTTTGCCTCATAATTCAGTTAAATTTTATTTTTATGAACACTAGCACACTAAATTTAAGAACACCTTTTTTGCAGGAAAGGAAGCGAATAATTGATATCAATTTTATCATTAAAGTTAATGTGATCCCAAATCGACTGTTATGAAATTAAGGTGTTGCATAATTTTTGTTCAGTATATGAACTAACAGTTAAGGTGAAAAACATTTTATTTCATGATAAATAGTGTTTGTATCTTTATGTATGTATGTTTCCACTTTAAATGGCAGGGCTCGTACAAAATGTGGAAAACAAGAAAATTCCTATCACGATTTTCCTAATACACTTCATAGATTGAAGATGAAGGGCGGATGTTTGTATAAAAATAAATTTTGACCAACTGAAGATATCAACTTCGATTTGATTTCAGAGTAGATATTATCCAGTATAATTTATTTATTTATCATTCGTAAGCATCGAAAAGAGATGCCAGCTCGATTTTTGTGGTTGTGAATACAAATCAATTTTTAACCTTTTCAGTCGTTTTACTGAAAATAATATACCTTTAGTTTCCTTCGCCAAACTGATAGTTTTTAAGTTATTATCAAATTTACGGAGATGAAAATTGTCATCATCTTTCAATATGAAATAAACGTATTTGCACCTGAAATCATATAACAAACAACTGGGGAAGGGTATAAAGATATCACTATGACATACTATGAACGTCATGGGGACACCTACATAGAACATTCAAGATGACTAAGACATCTTTGGGACGTCCATTGTTACAAATCAGTACGTCTCAGGCACCTTATTACAAAAAATGATCAATTTGGGTATAAATATATTTTTCAAAATACTAGAATAAAAAAAAATTTGGATGTACTAAAGATGTACATTTTTGACCTTCCCAAAGATGTACCGCTCACGACGTCTTGAGGATGTCCATATTGTCATAAGACTTTCAGACCAAATAAAGACCAAGACAGGACGTATCTGGAATGACTTGTGCTATCTGGGATATGTTCACCCCTTCCCCTGTATCTTTGGGGACATGAATTTTTTCATTACAGTCCAGTGCATGTTCCAAAAACAATTTTCTTTAAAAATAACTAACCCCAATACTAATGCGAGTCATTTTTATATAAAAAACCACTCCTTGCCTAATAACAACAAAAAAGCAAATTATTTTTACTAGAAAATAATCTTTATCAAACTGTTTCCACATTGTTCGTCTTTGTTTTTTGACGCAAGTCGAATTAATTTATTTCATACCATCGAAGAATTGTGATTTTTCTGGGTTTCAATAAAAGGACTTAAAGTAACTAATACCATCAGTCTGGCGAGGAAAACTCAAAAAATACAAGCAGAAATTCAAAAATTAAACGTTTTATCATAGCATTATATTTCAGTCCCCTTTTTCGGCGGTTATGAATGTGTCAATATAAGCAAATTTTAAATTGATAATAAAATATAAACACACTGTTTCTTTTAAGGCATATATTCACAAGAACTTTCTTGCTCAGAGCTTTTTCTGTAATATGTTCGAGTCCTGTTATTTAAAACGGAATCATCCTTGTATGCATACTTACAATTGTTTTGTACATTTTGTATTATGATAATGATCTGTTTGTAACATACACTATAATGCACATAATTTTATTTAGATGCCAACAAGTGTAACCAATAAATCATTATGTGCCTTTTGTCTTTTCAAGATTAATAAATAAAGGTATTGAATTTGTATCTATTATTTCCCAGTTCTGACGTTTAGCCCTTAAAAAAAATTAAAATCTGTCATTGTAGACAAATCTGCAAAAATTTGGTCACGGATTGATATAATCAGTCTCGAGCCATTTCTTACTTTTTGAACAACCTCGTACTTATACCTTATTAGTTTTTGTCAGAATTAACTACTATGTTATGTTTAGAAAGTGCATTAACCTCAAAAATTTAATAAATTTATACCTAATGCAACTCATGCCCAGTACTTGCTGTGGAGTATGACCCCCGATAATACATCGGGCATGTGCCATGTGCATAATTATTATAAGCAATTATTTCCTTTGTTGCCTTAAATTATACATATCTACTCAACAACTTCGAACTCCATTAAGTCTCTTATTTCAAGTGGAACATACTGTATTTTATAATCCTATTCGCTTTCTTTTTTATTACCATTCGACCTATATGGGCATTCTCTATGACTAAAATGTACAGCTTTTGAGTTATTTGTTTAGAAAAATTGTTAAATTAATATCAGTATCAAGTATAGTGTGCCATGGAGAACAAAGTTTGCGTTCACAAGTCACAATATATTAAAGAATCGCAGTAGATTCATTATAGTTCTTCAGGGATGGCAACAAGTTCAATTTATTATTGAATTTCGGTGTTTTATACCCTCAAAAAATGAAAAAAAAAATGCAAAATATGCAGAAAATACAACGGACACATCAAAATCTACTGGGAGAAGGGGTGATATCAATCCGTAACCTCCACTCAAAGAGTGGTGATCCAAAACCAACTAACGTAAAAAGAAAATACATTCTTATTTTTTTTTGCACCAAAGTGCAAAAAGTTACTTACTGCATCTAGCGTCTCTTGAAGGTTGTTCGATATTACTCCTTCAAAATTTCCTCCGACTAGTATGACTAGATCTGCATATGCTAGAACCTCAACCTCCTACAGTGTGAGAATAGCCAGTTAGTCGTCCACAAGAAGTGACCACAAAAGGGGGAGAGAACTCCACCCTGCAGGCATCCTCTTGTGGCTCTAAAGCTAACTGTTTCTCCCTGTAGAGATGTTATGGTTCCGTTTGTTAGCATAACACGTCGCCTAAGTCGGCTCAATTCCTCTGGCAGCCACTGCTGCATATAAGGAGTCGGGCAGTGCATTATTAAATGCTCCCTCAAAGTCGAGAAAAGCTCCCACCCGATTTTCCTTCATTTGAGGGATTGAGTGATCTTCCCGACTAGGTTGTTGAGTGCTAGTTCTGTTGATTTTCCTGTCTGATAGGCATACTGATGGGTATTGAGCGGGTGATGATTCAAGATGTTCCCCCTGAATATCCGTCCAGCACCTTCTCCAGGCTTTCCAACAGAAAAGATGTCAGGCTAATTGGTCTAAGTGATTCAGGTTTTGGTTCTTTCCTACCCATTTTTGGTATATATACTACCTTAACCGCCGACCATCTGGATGGAATATAGTTCATTAGCTCTGAATAATTTAATGAGGAATAGGAGCAATATTTTCAGTCCATTTTGTAGTAGAGCTGGAAAAACTCCGTCCTCTCCTGACGATTTGAATGGTTGGAAGGATTTGATGGCCCACTCAACTGCCGGTAGTGTGAAAATCTTTTTAGCTGTCAGGTAGTCATTTTTATCAGGTCGGTAGTTTTAATCGTCCTTCTGACTGTGACAGCTGTTGGTCATCCGGATTCAAGCACCCTGGGAACTGGATTTGTGCTAGGAGCTGTAGGTTCTCCTTTCCAATGTCCGTGTATGAGCTATCCGGTCGCCTTAACGAGCCGAATACCCACGTCGGCTCTCTGGAAAGAATCTTGTGGATTTTAGTACTATGAGGTAGGTCAGTTATACTCTCACAGAATTTCCTCCAAAATTCCCTTTTTGCTTTCCTTATTTCTTTGTTATAGTCCGTTAGAGCGGATCTATATCGGACGCAGCCGCCTGGAGCTTTAGCTCGATTAAAGATGCGTCGAACTTCAGTTATCATTTTATCCAAGTTTTTATTCCACCAAGACACACCTCTATTGTCCTTTTTTGTCTTCAGTGAACAGTTTTCGTTGTAAGCTGCAATTTCAGTTTCATCACGATTCCTGATTATGGTGATAGTGGATTGAAGGTGAGAGCGGCGGGAGTGTTTGTACCCTTCCCAGTCTGTGCACTTTGGATCTCGATATGTCACTATAGGTCTTAGACCAGCTTCTATATTGAATAGAATATGTTTGTGATCTGAACACGACGGTTCAGAAGATACCTTCCCATCGATTATCTTGTTGCTCAAGTAATTTGAGCTGATTGTGATATCTAATGCCTCGTTAATGTTATTTCTGATCAAGATACAGGCTCTGTCATTCAAATTTTTTGCCGAGGACGTATGTGGCAGACCTGACTTTTTGCAGATTCTCCTGTAGACACCTAATACAAGATGTCATTGGGTAATTGATTTGAGGATAAGAATTAGGGATAAGGTATTAAGGTTGTGAAAGTGTTGAAAAAGGGTTCGGTCTTTTTGTCTCCTCCCGGAAGGTGAACGTTTCTCACTCTTCCTGGATGTGGTTTTATCTGGGTTAGGTTCCCTGCTGTTCACTTCTTCGCAGGTGGTTTAGTTCCACTCTTCATCAGATGGGGTTTATTCAAGAAGGATTTTCGTTTCCCAGATGTTCTCTGTTGAGGCTGTTCGCTCTTCTTAGGAAGCGATTGCACTTCGCTTTTCTCCGAGGGCATTCCTTTCACTTCTTTCTTGTCAGAGGGGTCTTTACCTTCTCTGAATTTTGGACAGAATTGGATTTGTCCAAATCCGCAGAAGGGTCTAAAGTTCAGTCCCTCCAGTGTAGTCATAGACGCTTCATATACTGAGAACGCCCACGTTTGACCAGGACCTGATTCCATCCGGTGTAGTACTGTTCACTCCCCGGTGTTCAGATCGTGGTTAATTTCCCTCAGCCTGTTAAGCACTACCTCAGAAGACAGTCGGTTACCGGCGTCATCTGGGATATATGCCAGACAAACATGTGGTTTGGGAAGGTCCTGCCCTGCACGAACTTAAGACGAGCCCCTTCCCATTGCTGGAGGCGTTCTGTGACACTCTTCATCCACGAGGCAATCGTCCCATCCGCACAGGTGAAGAGAAGCCACCCAGGCCATTGTGTGCAGCCTAGGAACCTCACCTGAGGACCTTCATCTGGGATTGCCTCTACGCTTGCATTATTGCCTGCTGTAATGCTCCCATCTGTGTATTGGTTAGGGTAGCCGTTGGGTAGTTGACCCACTCTGACCCGTTCAACAGCTTTCCAGTGGTTTTACAGCTCCACCTTCCCGGGGCTTTTTTGCCTGCTGGTATGGTGTGCTGTCATCAGAGCACAGACGCTTACTGGGTACAGCTTGCTCAGAGGAAGTTTGCTGCCCTCTGCTTCTCATAAGGTAAACTTATCGGCCCTTTATTCACTGAAGAAAATATATCAGATACAACTAACCAATCCAGTAGAGTATTGTGTGCTGTCTACCTTGTTGAAGTTCAAGAAAAAAACTAAAATATTTCGACTTGTTTAATTATAAATTGATTGTTACAAAGACAGAAGAAACTATCTCTAACACTAGATCTAAATTATAATTAAATACATTATTTATGTCAAACGTGATTGCTGAGAAATCATCTGATATATGTAAAAAGTTGTACTCATGTTATCGACTTTAAAAATACTGAATACAAACAAAAAATCTAAGATGATATCGAAATCGTCACCTGAGAATTACTTAGTTCAATATCTACTTTTGAGAGAACGAATTCAATTAAAATTTTTAATCTTTTCTGAACTGTACAAAAATGTTTAGTGCATGTCACTTGGAAACCAACTATTCTCTTCAATTAGAATATTTATTTTTACAACTTTCGGTCTTGTTTTGTTCTTGCAAAACTCGTACAGTTGTCGACATAGTTCATTAACTAAGTGATATTTAAAAGCGAAAATTAAGACATTTTTTTTCAATATTTATTTTAAAACTGAAAATGTATTGTTACGATTACAGAAAATAAATGAGAATTGGCAGTATTATTTAACATGCTAACTCGGTATTACCACATTATTTGCACACAGTCAGCCACTATATAAAAGTTTATCTCCCCTAGATGTTAAGGCACTCGGGCCTCGTCTCGCTTCACTTCACATTGTTCAGGTACATCTCTGTTTGAGCTCTCATTTTGCATGAGTTACAAAAAGGTTTACGTGCGATGAACTTTTATATAACGGCTGACTATCTGTATATGCAATCTTTGATATTATATATTTTAATACATTAATATTAAAATTTAGTCATGCACTGTAAACTTGTGATTAGATACATGATATTGATCAAATTCTCAGGCGATAAAATACATACAGAAATTGGTAGCTAAATACGTAAATATATAAATACACATTACCCATGAGCAGAATATCAAAACATATTTCTTTTATTTACACGAAACGATTTATTTTTAAAAACTAAAATTGTATCGATAAAAAAAATTATCTAGTATATAGAACATTCGTAAAATTTTCTAGCCTTATGTTATTATCAACTCGAGTCCTAGAGAGTTCATTATCTTTTATATCTAACAGTTTCACAATTATATTAGAATATTTATCTGACACTAAAACAAACAAAAAAAAAATTATGAACATGTTTTTTAAAATTAAAAAACATCTGCTTGCACACATTAAATATAATACATATGTCACATCGTATATAATTAACAGTTCATTATTACTACCATGATTATTATTAAGAAGAGTTCTCGTTTAAAAATAAATTATATGATATTTAGATGTTGAAGTAATTAATTTTGTGTTTGTTTTTGTTCTTCCTTTTTTTCTGTTTTTCCCTCATCATTTCAGCATCTCTGAAAAAAGGAAAATATAATAACTCATACAATTATTTATTTTACCAATTCATAGATGCAGTGCAAAATACTGCTGATGAAGACTTGAGCTGATTTACTTATTTATACTAAAATACCCAACGGTTTAAGTACTCAATTACAGGATGTTTACACAGTAAAATATTAAAAAACAGAGGAAACTAACAATGAGGGACAAAAAATAATAAATATAAAATGGGTTTGCTTGCCTTGACATAAAACTTCCACCGCAACCGAATAGATTATGGCATCCGATAAGGTCGTCAGATCATTTATAAATAGGGAAAAGATTAGCGGACCTAAATTTGATCCTTGCGAAACCTGTGATCAACCCATAATCAAAGTACGGCCCTGCCCTGCCGTTGGGTTGGCAATAATGGCATTTTCTCTATTGCTGTTCTGTGTTGTATACAAGTTGTACAAATTTTAGTAGACTCCAGGTTCTCCAACACAAGGCAATGCGAAAAATAATAAGATGCAATCGCTTCACTAGCAGTCAGCTAATGCTTATTACATTAAAATGGCTTAACATTAAACAATTCCTCTTCTTCCAAACTATGACATTTATTTTCAAAATGATTAATAACATTTTGCCGGAATATCTCACACGACAATTGTTGCTTGTTACAAACATACACGTGTAACACACGAACGACTAGTGCAAATAACTATTATGTTAAAAGAACTTCTAGGAGTAGTACAATGAGAAGTCTGTTCCACAAAGGTGTTGTACAATTCAATCTTCTTCCTAACGTAATTAAGACTAGTAATACCGTTAGCCAATTTAAGAGTCAACTTTTATGTTTTATAAAAGATAATGCGTATCAGCCAAATTGATGTTGCTTGAGGCTTGTTTTTTTTTCTCTATATTATGTCTATATTATGTAAACTAGTACTAGTTTGTATCTACTATTTTTATATCTTATTTTTTTATGTACATACTATCTATATATGGATAAATAAAGAATATCTTATCTTATAAAAATGCCATATTATTAGAAAGGTTAGGTTAGGAATGTGAATTATAAGAGAACAATGTTTTATGTTTTGTTAATAAAAAGTAGATTATTAAGGTTTTACAATACTGTTATTTCACAAACGGAACCCCAAATTAGTTGATGACTTCAGCGATGATGCTCATATCACAAAAACCTTTGTGAAATTACTGATACTGACAACAGTTTGTTACATCAGATATAACTACGTTTTAGTATGGGACTGACACTGGTAGTTTTCCAAATATCAGAAATTAAATTAAATAGAATCCTTAATGGCTATGCCAAGACGTATGCGCAATCTTATCGATATGATCTATATGAGAGTTTGGGATTAAAAGTAACACCAAGATCTTTTATTAAAGCCAATCGACTTAAGATGGACCCACCGAGAGTGTAATCATAGTAGCAAATCATTTTTTGCGGCTATACAACATTACATTACATTTACTAACATAAGTGGATTCCGGGACATACCGAAGTTCCAGGCAACGAGAAGGACGATGAATTGGCAAGACTTGGAGCCAAAGAACCCTGTCTCGGACCTGAGCCTATGGCATTACAAGAAGGCTCAAAAAATATGTTGATACAAAATATCCAGATAACTGAAGTTTCAGAATGTTGTTGAATAAATTTGTGCCACTATCAAATGCCTAAGAGATATTTGAAGCTCACACGTCACTCTTTTCGGATTGCTTAACCACGTATCGATAAGAGATCTCCTGTTAAACAGCTTTATCAGGAGCTGTATTGTTGGATACTGAAAAAATCGTCTAACTTAAGAAACGGGTTAATGTTAATGACACTATTTCTTTTAAATGTTGGCATGATTGTTCCAACGCACACATTTTAAGTAAAACAGCTAGGATGCTATTATGAACACTACAACCCCCAAATATAAAGTCGGAGCTGCACGAGTGGATGAAATGAAAAAAACCCCTCCCTTTGACTTTGTCAGGGTCAATGCAGAGATTTGAACCCAGGAATTGGCAGGCAGTAAACCAGCTACATTTACTCTAACCCAATGTGCTACCAAGTTCTGTGTATGAATTGGGACTTGTCAGGGTTAATGCCCTGAAATTATGGTGGCAACAGGTATACTTTCTAAAGGAACTTTTCCTTGAATTGAAAGTGAATATTTCCACAAAAAGGGCAACCTTATCTCTTGATGATGTCACTGTTGAACCAATTTCTACCAGTTTGATCATGAATCAGAAATTTCAGCTTGCATTTAGAAATACAACCAATTTGCCTATTATCCTGTTAAAATTATGTTTAGCTCCATCCATTATTCTATTATTTCTGACCTTATAACCATTTATTGGCCCACCTTCCAATGATTTTTATGTTACCTAGGATAAACTGTATTTTCAGTTTCATTTGCATTTTCATTTCTGTCATAAAGGCGACATATACAGATATATCAACTAAGATTTATTTATTAAGTGTAAAAGGCATAGCCTAGAAGCAAAATTAATTTCTACAAACAGGTATAATATGAAACATCTTATCCAGAAAACACCCAAGGTAAATAATAAATTGTAATAAAATATATATATTTTGCATTAAAGCAGTAATCTAACATTGTTAAACGGAAAAATTACTTACCTGAATTTTCGTTGCTCTAAGGTCAACCCATCACTTTTTTTGTTTTTCATGTGCTCTTGTTGTTTTTTTTGGTTTTTAGCTCTGGCCAATTCACGTTGATTTCCACCTAAAAACCGAGTTATGGATGATTAAACAGTAAAGTATTGTTCTAATTAACTTACGAGTCATTTTTGTGAGATAAAATTGAAGAAATATTTTAAAAAATCTTGATTTGGCTTCCGAAGGCCGCAGCCTCTTCTAGAACGACTTACGATATGTCAATGCCAACTGCGAATATGGAATACAATAAATTAATAAAATAAAATACAATACAATATGCCCGTTCGTTTCCACATAAAGTATAGTGCTGAAATATACCAAGAACAACTCTGCTCAGTTCTCAATAACGGAAGATCCTGAAATAAAAACAGAAGCCTCAAGGTTAATGGAGCCTCTGCCTTACAAAAAACAATTACATAGTCTATACACAATTATAGTTATGAAAGTAGTCAAAAATATTTAGCGACAAATGCTCTCTTGTAGATAAATTCAAATTTGATTTTCATTTATTCCTGGTAGATATCAATATTCACCAGGTATCATTGTCAAATATTTTTTATAAACACTGCTGCAGTGATTATTTTGTAACGCGTCTTCACAAATAATTGAAAACCACGTGACCAATGAGGGCTACCGCGCTTGAATTCACCATGAGAGGCGCTAGTGTAAGGTAAGGTCCATGTCACCGAACATTAATGTTTACTATGGCTTTTTAATGCTAGTTTTTAATAATTTTCATAAAAATCAGCTGAAAAACGTTTAACACAATGATGGCAGAAGGGGAAAGTAGTTATTTACTTGCTCAGTGGGAAAATTATTGTACCTATCAGAGGTGTCTTATGTCATTAAAGTTAGGTTATATCAAGCATGAGCATAATGAAAACAACGAATGTGCACGATTTTCTGTAGTAGACTCCTTTGGTAACTCAAAATCGTCAGGATTAAAATGTTCCTTACAAACACACGAATGTTTCGAAGAAGTAAAGTTATCCCTGCGAATCGCTACCAACCACTGTTTTAGGCGAGTTTTGTCTCTCGGAAGCGTTCGCCTTTTGTTTCCGAACAAAATGGAAATGCACAACACTGAGCCATAATTAACAAGTTTTTTTTTATTTACTGGTGTACGAAATAATTATAATAAAACCCTATAAACTTGTTCCGCGCCTAACAATAACTTTTGACAGGACCTTACTCGCCAGCGGTGCCAACTGGTGAGCCTAAAAGCGGTAGCCCTCATTAGTTCCCTTTAGCAGCCTCGTCGAGTCGTGCCGTCAGCAAGAGATGGCTAAAACAATTCCTTAGACATACGTATATGCAAAAATCTTCATCTGGTACTGCCGTAATATGAAAAACGCACTAGACGGCTTTTAGGGTGCAGAAAGTGTAGTAACTGGGTAGTAATATTAGGGTCTAATACAGCACCCTAGTAATACATTTGTATTTTTGATTGAATGAATTCAAAATTAAGATTATTTTTATCCGATGAAAACCGATTGATCAAAACCACTGATTATATCTTCACTGCATCCGAAAAGCCCCAAACCGATTTTATATTACTGGGAGATCTTAAGATCGTATATAAAAGGAACACACATAATGGATCGTGCAAAGTGTTCTATCTCTTACAATTTGCATTAGTGCGAGTGAGATAACAACAAAGCGAATTGAAATTTTTCTACCCGTCAATAGAGGGTGGCCGTCGACTTTGTGGTGAGTAATTTGAATATTATCACGATTCACGATGTGCTGTTATAAAAATTGATTCAAGACGACAAATACTGGTATTTAGGAGGTCGTCATAATTTTTCTTCCATTATTAATACTTCAGCATCACACACATTTGGTGATTACTACGTCATTTCAGTATTATTAGGCATTTAAAAATAAATGACATAAATACTCTGGTAATATTTCCGTCTTTTAAAAAGTTAAAAAACCGAGGATATACAGATAGCATAGTAAACAAACTGGTTTTACCGTTGATTGAAATACTTCAATCAACGGTTTAACTGTGTAAATAGTTCTCCTATTCCGAGATAATCCACAAGTACCTATATCTGTTACCATTGAATTGTATTTAGCATTCTATTAAAGTGTGAAGTATATTATGCAAATCGGAACGTCGCGTCGTCGCAGCAGTTTACTGCAAACCATAGAACATATAAAATTAGGCCGATTATTGCAACATAATTAAATGTACAAGTGTGAATGTCCTTAAGCGTAGCGACCTTGACCAGTGTTGCCAGTTATTTACAATTGTATTAGATCTAGCACAATGTAATCTGATGGTACAAATTTTATTTTTACTTATGTTTACTTAGATGATTAATCTGATTAGAGATGCGAATAATAAAAAATGTCCTATTTTTTCTAAATGAAGCGTTATTTTTTCTTAAAAAAACGTCTTTTTCATTTTTTATTAAAAAAAATCACAAAATTACCTAAATAAAAGAAATTTCAATAATTTTAGAATTTTATTTTATTACCTGACATGCATCCTTAAGAATAAAAATCTCATGGAATAATATTATAGTCTTTAGCTAAACATAGGCAACCAAAAAAAAAGAGCAGTTTTTTTTTTTGGTTTATTGTCACAATTCTGCAACTACGTAAATAAAAAATAATTCCTTCAGATGTCAGCTAATCTATCTTTAGATCTGGTACGATAGTACCAAGATTTTATCTTACTTTACAAAGTACATTTTTCATTTTCGACAAAATTTACTCAGATTCTTACACACAAGTTACATATACATATCAACTAATTAAAAGTCAGTTTCTAACTTTGACTGTGTTGTCTTAACATAATGAAGAAATTCGTAGTTTTCTACTCACGAAGTTCCATTAGTGTGTTTTGCCTTAGTTCATTAAATGCAAATTGGTCGTAGTTTAGAGCAAAACGAACTACGAGTCGTTTCCAAAACTATCGCCTAAGCGGACTTAATAGCAAACAAACAAATGTCAGAGGGCCCAATTTCAACTCCATGAGCAGACATCAGGCTCTGTGATTGGTTGAGAGAATTTATCTGTGTCCGCCATTCCGATTAAACGCTTGTTTGGGGAACGGGCCTAAAGCAAAACAGAAATCGAAAGTGAAAGTGATAACTGATAATTCAATAAAGGGCCGTTATAGTTTTTCGTCGATATTATGAATAGTATTTTCTGAAATACGAATATTGATAAAAAAATTACATTTTACAAAATATATTATACTACAATTTCGGACAAATCCAGAAGAGCCGGCTGGGCTAGTTTAGATTTTTGCTCGCGGCATTTTGGTGTTCTGTGCTGGCAACCCTGCCTACACAAACCTCAAGCCCTCGCAAAGATTCTGTAAAAGCCTGAAGCCCTTCACATAATCTGACAGCCATCAGTGCCGCACTGTCACATTTAGTTATTATTTGAAGTAAATCATCGTCAAGATTAATAAAATATAGTAAGTTGAAGAAATTTTAAATATTATCAGTTTTAACAGAATATTTCGTGTGATTGTTGGTTTCTTTGTTGTGTAATTTGTGATTTTCGAGTGGTCATTCAATTAAAGTAAAAATGTAAACATATTGTTGATACGCAGTTACAGTTGGGATGTTCATTAGAAAATAATTATTAAACCAATTATCCAAATAACTTGACTTGTTATTACGTTTCTGCTATCTGAGCAGGCGGAAAAGGAATTTCAACATAGTGAAGGTGAAAGTTATATTGTTACTTCACTGGTTATGTAAATCTTTAGATTTTACTTTCATTTATCATTTATTGCTTTCAGTGTTGTTATCTCCCTGCCTTGAAATCAAGTTATCTAAAGGCAGTTTTAATTATATAAAGATATTGAGTTGGTAGTGTTGCATTTTTAAAATATGTGTAAGTTATGTTTTACTTATAATGGTCATCCAAATAATAATATTTGTTTATTTTAGAAATAAAAGTGCATTTAGAAAAACTTAGAAACAAAAATAATGCTTGAAAGCAGTGCATCCGAAGAAAGTTGTCAGAGATTAAGGAAGAAAAGGCCAGAAAGACAGCTTTACATCCCGCCTGCACAAAGAACGCAAAGGAGATTATCAAAGGAAAATTCTCTACAAGACGATCAAAGTGATGATAGTGCTAAAACTAAAATATTATACAAAAAGAAAAATGGTGCTGAAATTGACATAAATAAACGGAATATAATAAAAGAATTGGAGGCTAATAAAAATAAAGAAAATGATATTAAAGTAAAGTATAAGAGAGAAACTGGAGGATTATTAGACCAAAAATGTACAAAATTTACTGAAACCGAACAGGACATAAATTATATCTCTATATCATGGGAATATAGAATATCAAGAAATGATTCTGATGTACAATGCCAACATTTCTGTGAACCTGCCAGTTACCCTTATTTTAATTATAGTCATTATTCTAGCATTTATAAGAGAGTACCTATATTTTGTAACAAATCTAGCTCAAATATTTTATATATTTTATATAAAGATTATGCACTATGGCAACCAAAAGTATATATTAATTATATAGAAACTGATACCAGTAGTGCTAATTCAAGAACATATCCACTATATAGTTTTGATGAAGCATTAAGGGTAAGTAGAACGTTTCTGTTGTTACGTATGTGATTATTTTTCTTCTCATTTCTTTTGTCGTGTTCCCACATGAATAATTCTAATATTTTATTTTATTTTTTTTTTGTTTTATATTAGGTTTCAAAAAACACCCCCTCCTGACTGTTTCTTTGATCTAAAGTCACAGTCGTAGAGTCTTATTCTTCCAGTATTCTACTGGATATATGTATTTTTTAAATAATCAAGCTTAGAAGAATTATTCATGTGGTAATAAGACCCAAAAACGAAAAAAAAAAAGATAATGCCACAAATAACTTGAGATAATATTTATATTATAGTTTTATAGACTTACCCAAACTTTTTTTTTTTAGTTCAGCAATGTGGATTTTAAAGTGCAGGTATCATCAATTTGTTATAATATGGAGACCGTTCATAAAAATGTTTTAGCAAGTTTTGATTGTTTGGGATTTAGAGCATTTAAGATGTTCTGGAATGGAAGTCGGTATTTCAACAAAAGTGATGTTATAGATTTATCTATTGTTAATTGTGGCCATAAGTTTATTATACATACAAAAGACGGAAGTGAATATTTATATGAATGCGAAGAAGACCATGGAATTTTGAAATGTGTAAGTTACATATTATTATAATTTTTTCTCGAGTTGTTGAAAATTTAAAGTAAATAAATAAATACTATAGTTACCTCAGGTGCTCCTGAAATGTGTGCAAGTTAAATCAGTCTCAAGAAAAGAATTTAAAATGAGATTTTAATGCACCCTTTAGGGATCCTACTAGGGAGGGTAAATTAAAAAAAATAATATGGGAAATCCCATCTAATTTTTGTCAAAGAATCTGCCAAATATTTGCACTTATATTCAGAACACCCTGTGTAGCAGAGTGAAGCTTCTTTCAAATTAAATGAAAATATATATTGCAAATGGGGAACTATACTCTGTTGGGAAAAGGCAGAGAGAAATGAAAGCTCATTATAGATGTAAATCCTCCAAAAACATGGTCAGGGTGCTTATAAGTAATTTTACATACTTTTTTGTATTTTATATGGGTTAGGTATCTCTATTTTTAGAGAAAGTTTATTCAAAATGCTCGTACTAGGACAGCTCCTACCTGTTCGAATTCATAAAAAACTCGGTATAAGGGGAGGTGTCTTTATCTCTGTTGCTCTGAAGTGTATTTTTGATCTCTCTCATTTGCCAATGTATCCATTGTTCAAGCCAGCCTGTGAAACTATGGCCGTGTTAAGGGGTTTTTCATAGTTCAGTGAAATAATTTATAGCAAGAGTAAGAACTGGAAATTGGATAAATTAAGCAATATATGTTTATTTCATATAAAATGGAAAGTTGTGTGTATACGTAAAGCACTAAAAAGTGTTTTAAACTTCGTCCACTGAATATTCTCACGACTATCTTCGGCTCCTATAGTAATATTGATAGGGTCTAATAGTTCAGTCAATAAGATTGTCAAGCTTCCACATTTTCACCTCTTATTACGTGGTCTATACATCACTGCCACTTATCTGCAGTCACTCGTTTTAAGGAATTGGTCAGAAGAACTTGAACATCCTTTAATGTAAATGTATAATTTCGGGCTACTCCACCGTTTACCTGAGCCCATACCAATTTGATGGGGTTAAGTTCATGGCTATTTGATCAATAATGTGTTCTTTGAAAGGCTCTTTATTGACATTTCGCCAAAAGTTCCCTTTTTGCCACATTTGAAATACAATGTGTTTTTCGGATAGCCATTGAATTATATTGGCTTTCTGCTCAACCTGCCTGGAGTGGTAATGGCATTATCCGTTACAATTACAGATCCCTAAGTTATAAGATCCAACATTTGTATAAAATACTCCTCTAAAACAACTGCGGTTATTATAGTCACCTGGTTTTTTAGACTAGAATGAGAATAAGCCACCTTCCACGAAACCATTGCTACTACCGATATACGTGACTATTAATCGTCTCCCTTTTCCTGAAGGTACCTTCAACCCTGTTGACAGTCCATCCAAATGCTTGCCGAGAACTTTCCACATTTTTATCTTGCCATACTTTCGTCACAGTATATCCCTTGTTTACCCAAGTTTTATCCAGATAATAAATATTCTTTCCTTCCGCACGGCATTTTCGAATCGATCTTAGGTAGGCTCTTCTCCAACAAATTATTTCGTTTTTTGTCGATAAGAACTGAATTTCTGTTTTGCTTTTTCCAACAAAAATTCAACTCTCGCAGAACTTCGCAGGACATTTGAAGTGGGTTGGAACCTTTGATATGAAGATAACACTGATGTAGTTTTCCACGAAACATTAAAACACCATATCCGCACTCAACCCACGTTTCGCCAACCAAGTTGGCATCGTCTGGATATGATTAAAGTTTTAATCATCTGATTAAAACTTTAATCATCTCCAGATGGTGCCAACTTGGTTGGCGGAACGCGCGTCGAGTGCAGTATGATTAAAAATAATAATCATCTCCTGATGATGCCAACTTGATTAGCAAAACGTGCGTGGAATGCAGTATATGGTGTTTCGTGGAAAATTACATGTGCTGTTCCCAGTGCTTGTTTCACTGATCTGAGATAAACCGTTGTCTTTTGCAAATAAAATTTTGTTCAATGTTGGAATTTCCTTTTTAAAACGTGAGTGCACTTTTCCGCCAATAACATTTTTGAAGTCCATCAATAGCGGTTTTTGACCTCTGGAGATATTATTGATTTCAAATCTTCTCTTATACCTCTTTATAGCATAAATTTCCAGGAAACCTGTATACTTAACTACCCTATTAATACACAATCTCTAAAGTGGGGTAATATGAATAATCCTCATTAAACCTATTACTGTTAGTACCTGTTTATGAATAATAGAGTATATGGTTGCCAAATAATTCATAATTGATTTGGAATCTTCTTTTATACCTCTTTATAGCATAAATTACCAGGAAACCTGCTCGCCTATACCTGTATACGTAATTCCCTAAAATCAGGTAATATGAAAAATTCTGATTAAACTATGGTTGGTACCTACTTACACATAGTACATGTTTGTCAAATATTTATAATGCCAAATAATTGATTTCTAATCTATTTTTAGGGCTCAAGCTCTTAGTAGCTTGTAACTAGGATATCACTAATTTTTCCATATAATTTCCATGAGTGTGAAGGAGGATGACCATGGCCCGTCTTTGTCTAAATATTTTATTGCTCTCTACCTTTTCCAAATACACTTATAGCTGATGAATTTAGTTTTATTGTTTTTCCTGTGAAATATCTTAATAATCCAGTTACTTTGTTTTATTTCAGTATTTGGATCAAAATAAAAAAAATTGTTGTGAAGAAAAGCCCGATAATTGCACATTTGAAAACGGAGTTAGGCAAAATGCCACAAAATCGATGAGGAGCGATATCATTAAGTTAGAAGAAAGATCATTGAAATCGGCAGGCAAAAATGAAGTAGCTGTACAAAAAAATAATATTAAAAATTCAACAGCAAATATGTACAATGTGAATATTAACACAGTAATTAGATCTTCGAAAAGATCTAATGAGCATGACCAAGAGAAAGAAATCATGAGAAAAAACCACAAAATATGTTAATAGAAGAACTCGTCCTATAATGAAATATGTAGATAACGGAAGTGATACCCTGCAGATTGGTAAAAACTATAATGTTAATGACTGGGAGGATTTATTCAATGATGATGATGATCAATTAGAAGAGGAAATATTTAAAGAGGTAAGTATATTGTTGTTGTTAAGCGAACATTTGGTAAAATTTGTGAGCATCGTATGCAATTTTTGTAAAGAAAAAAAAATACGAATTTTTTTGACATGTCTATTTTGATCTGCAGAGCACAAATTTCGGGTACAAAATTGGAGGCTGCATCAGCTTGAGATATCGTGGTATGATAATATATTACATCACATTTTTCAAGAATAAATTCTTTTTTTTTTTTTTTTAATTTTTTAGTTTCTATTTATTCATATTGATCATTTTTGAACACTTATAAGCATTTCAACACTTACATGGGCTATCAAGCACACAGGGTGTCAAACCGCATGTCCTCGTGCAAGAAGCAGAAAAATTTGATGTTTGTGACAAAACATGATTGATGGAACTTCATTCCTATCGTCAAAATGATTGAATTCCTAGTAAAAACAGTTGCCAGGATAGCAGTGTAGAAAAATTTATTTATTTATTTATTGATATCTAATGTTTCTTGTTGCGAGGCAATGAAGTGTAGCATTTCCTATAAAATATGTTGCAGATTAGACAAAAAAAATGTATCTCTTATGTTTTTTAGATTGTCCATGAGGTTGGAACAGATTTATCAAATGACGACTCCAAAGGAGAGTATTCAGAATATTTCTCAAAACAATCTGAAGATCTGGACCATATGGTGGAACTCTATGATTTTCCACCTTCATTAGGAACGCATGATATAATTCAAGCATTTAGTCATATAAATAGTGATGCCATGTATGTCAAATGGGTTGATGATACTCATGCCATTCTTGTACTTGGCACTCTTCAGCAGGGTATTAGCAAATTTTTTTTTTATATATTAATATACATCTGAGAATTTGATATTCCTCCAGAGACGGCCTTTACATTCATGTAATTTTCCATGGAAATTAATTAAACAAAATGATACATTAATTACAATATAAACATCTGATTGCGTTGTTACCTGCACGGCACGTGACTACCCTTTTTGCTTTTGCGGAAGGTTAGGTACGTGAGGAGACCCAACTTTAGATACCTGCAATGTTACCAGAAGCAGTACAGTTGTGGAGATTCAGTACATTTTGATGCTCTTTATACGTTATACATTTTAGTGTCACCTCATTCCAGAAGTATTACATAACTGTTGTCTTAAATAAAACACTCTGTATATGATTGCATATTTGGATTCCTCATCAAATTTTAGCTTGGGCTTATGAACTATAACAGTATTGAACCGAACAGTTTTCGAGATAATTAATAAATAATAATAATATACGTTTTTTGTTGGATAAACACGCAATAAATACCCAAAAGTTTCAACCGAGGTACTTTAGCCAATTTTTCCTACAAAATTTGTGTTCTAATATAACATTTCTGTAATAAAAATGATTACATTCAGTGACAAAAAAAAAAAATAAACTCTAGTTGTATAAGGGTGAAAGCGGTACTCCTTGCTCAGGTATACTCGTCAGATGTATTGTTGCCTATTTTTTTACGAAAAGCTCTATTTTGTAGAAAATTTTTTAAAGTGTAATAGTCTGATGTTGACGTTTTTTAATTTGTGTAGTAGTCCTTTGTGCCAAACACTATCGAATGCCTTTTTAATATTCAGGAATATAGCTACAAATTTTAAGTTCTTTAAATCTAAAATGATGATTAAGAATTTTGTTTTTGATCGTATCATTTATTTTATTTCTTAAGATTTTTTTAAATAGTTTTCCCAAGTATGGTCAGCAGATAAGTTGGTCGGTAGTTGTTAATTTTTTTATAATTAGTATTTGGTTTAGGTATATTTATTATCACCACTTTTTCCATTTTTCAGAGAGTATATGGTATTTTAAGCAAAACTTGTATATTTGAAAATGTGAAGGTGGACATCGTGACTTAATTTTTGATATTCTATCGTCTCTTGAGGTGTAATCTTTTGTTTGTGTAAGATATTAAAGTATTATTTTTCTTCGATTTCTGGGATTTTGTGTATGGATTTAGGTAACTTATTTATTCTCTGATAAGAAAGCCTTCGATTTCTGGGATTTTGTGTATGGATTTAGGTAACTTATTTATTCTCTGATAAGAAAGCCTTCCATTGGACTCTTGATTTCCTAACACATTTGCAGTCAAAAATATGTCACACTGTAATATCATTTGTTTGCACAATTTTGTTGTATTCGTTTATTTTCCGTTTTATATCAGAGTCTGGATAACATAACATAAACAGCACCACAGAAATTAGACAACCCCCGAATCCAAAGCCAAAGCTGCACGGACGAAGGTTACACTTATAAAAAATCGCGGATATAACAATTCCCACAGACATTGCCAGTGCCGGTGGCGGGAATTCGACTCACAGCCTTGTTTTGTTGTATTTATTTTATTAATATCACATTTCTTGTAATTATATATCATTTTTGCTCTTTTGGGACATTTGTCAGACCAATCTTTGAGAACCTCGCCTCCACAACCTTGACACTTAGGTGGCAAGTCTGTTTTGCATTTTGTAGTACACATTTTCAAATTTCTAAACTCGACTGATCCTGATAATTGTCCCATACTTCCTTCCCATGAATAACCCTGTATACAGTGTGTATCAAAAGTATGGAAGAAATTAATTTTATGTTGATACAAGTTTATAGAAAAAACTTTGTATCATACCATCATAAACACTGTATAAATGTTAATTACCAACATTTATTTTTAGCTCAGAGAGCAGTTGAACTGAGTAATTCACTTATTAAGGTTCGACCAATGGCAGCAGCCTCTAGCATGTCTCTTTCAACGGCATACAAAAGTGACTTGAAACCTGCAATGAAAAGACCTCAAACTAACTTACAAACTGCCAGGAGATTAATTACTACTCATTTAGGAACGAAAAGTAAAGTCAGCCGAGAGCAAAATGCAAAAGAAAGGAATGATCTTCAGGCCGCTAGAGGTAAATATTGTAAACTATTCTATATCATGTTTGTTTGTATGAACTTTATTCTAGAATTGAAGAAGTTGGCAAGAAAGAATGAACAAGATGCATGGGAGGGCAAACTCCGATCTTCTGTTAATTAAGAAGTAAACAACGTCAAGAATGTTTGTTATTGGCAAAAACTGTATTATCTGGTGCCTTAGTCTAATAATATGAAACTGGATATTACTTTTAACTATCGATCTCTTATTTTATGAAATCCATGTCTAGTAAAAATGTATTTGTCTTGACAAGTCAATGTGATTAAATAATAGTGAAGAATATATGTCAAGTATAGGCCACAATCCCTAAATGTTCAGTGGTAATGAATTATTTATTCATGTTGTAAATTGAATCTCAAATTGTTCATTTTCTTCACAAATCAAAAGGAAAAAAAATACCACGTTGTTATAAAGTGAAGAGAAATTGGCAATAGCTGTCTACACTCAAGAGATGGAAAACTGAACAGGATTCGAACTCTGAAAACTTTTGAAATGGTAATGCTAAAACCAAACATTAACAACAAATTTAAGAACAGAACCGACTCCAGTATTCATGCCAATGTGTTAAGGATTATGGGAGTTTCTATGTTTGAATGTGTTACAGAAGAACCAGCGTAATGCAGAACTTTGGAAATACACCAAAAATTCCTTTAAATAAATGTGTTTTTGAAGTTAAAGAAAATATAAATTTCTTAAAAATGTAAGTACCGTAAAATCTAACTTTGGAGTTTCGGCGAATTTCATTTAGTACACGACATTATACGAGATAAAATGTGTGTGTTTGTTGAAGCATAGTATTATGCAATCCTTCCGAATATAGTATGATTTTCACTCATTTGTGTAGCAGCTAAGTGGACATGTTGCGTCAGTTACTCATCAACTCACTGTACGCTTTGTTTCATATGACCCGATAAAAAAAATGATCGGGTTTAAGTCCTGAACTCTAGCAGGCCTAGGTACGTGTACGTTTCTTCTAATCTATCGGTTAGAGTAATTTCGATCAATAAATTTGGCAACTTCTCTTCCGGAAATGGGTTGGAACCTTTGATGTGATGCTAACACTGACGAGGTTTTCCACAAAACAACATATACTGCACTCAACGCGCGTTTCTCCAACCAAGTTAGTATCTTCTGGAAATGATTAATAGCTTATGCTAACAGCGTTTGGATTAACATTTTTTTTGTAAAAAGTAACTAGGCAAATAGGAAAAAAGTAATTTTAACCTCAATTTTCTCAGTTCTTATTAGATTCTGCTTATACAAAAGATTTTGCAATTTGTCCATTCTTTATTTTTTCTTTTTTCTAACCTCTTCTATCATAGTATTTAAATATAAGTTATACTGTTTGGAGGAATTTCTTTCCAGTTCTGTTAGTTGTATAGAAATGTGATTATTAGGACAGTTAGATGCTAAAAATGTCCCCCAATTTTCGAATACACAACCACTTAAATTTCAACAGTCAGTGTCTTGAAAACTGTTGATATTAGGACAACCGTTTGTTAAGCAAACCACTTATTTTTTTATGTACTACCTAGGAATGTCGGTACCCTACTGTATGGAAACTGTACAATTTGAAATATCTACTACTCTCTCCTAGATGTTTCTCACCTAATATAAATAATTACATCTTTTTTCAGAAGTTGAATAACCGTCCGAAGTTACACGATTTTACGGTACTAATTTTAAAATTTAATTAATTGTGATATGTGTGTTAGTTTGTATTATATGTATTTATGTGAATTAATTTAATACTATATCGTTATATCTATATGTGCAATTTTATTGTGTAAAGAGTCTAATGTTTGTTTTGTTTATTATTTAATAATACATCTCTTACATCCTACCCCTACAGTCCTATAACTAAAACAAAAATTCGAATTCGGGTTAACTTTTTTTTTTTTGGTGGCTGCAGTTGGGTTATAGCCAGTGGCGTATTATTCTACGAGCCCGTGAAACTCGGGCTTGGGACGTAAAATACGGGCAGGCGGGCCAGACGAGTCCAATAACTTGACAAGTTTTCCAACAGTTTTTTAAAAACAAAACAAATGAAAATAAAGCTACATTTAACACTCATCGAAACAATTGTACTGGTCAATGAATTTCTTTTCTGTAAATAAATGATTATTTTTAGGTTAGTTATGAGTAGTTAACCCTTTTAGTGCAATGGTGACTCCTATTTTCGTGTGTAATGTGAATGTGCCTAGGCCAAATGCACTGTTTTAATTTGTATGAAAAATTGTTTTGTTTTTTTGTCTCTACTTCTACCCATAATCATACCGTTGAATGTAGGGTTACCAACCGTACTACAAATATTAAAGACTTACTTTTCTGTTTTAAGCCCAAATGTACTCGTTTTCGATTAACAACAAAGTCGACAAAATAAACTTGCTCAAAAATTGTTCTCAAGAAATGAAGGATCAACACTATCTGTGAGATAATTAGTCAGTTACATACATCATAAGTTCACCCAGACTGTATTATCTACTTCATAGTTCACATTCAGTACCTGCTTCACGGATGAGTTGGTCTAGGTATACAGAGTGGAGCAATGTGTGTCCGACTCGATATCTCGAGTTCTATGATAGCCCGAAACTTGATTTAAAAACATAAGTAAACTAGACAAAAAAGTCTATATCTGGAAATTATTTTCGAATATACAGGGTGAG
Organism: Rhamnusium bicolor; assembly: GCA_029963845.1. Lineage (NCBI taxonomy): Eukaryota > Metazoa > Arthropoda > Insecta > Coleoptera > Cerambycidae > Rhamnusium > Rhamnusium bicolor. Next base: position 573,076 of record JANEYF010002177.1, on the reverse strand, counting down.
CCAAGACGATTCTACAGGGTCAACTAACATTTTTTTAAATAGAATGCCATGTATATCAACATTTTTGAAACCTCTTTGTGGCCTCCTTCCACTTCTGTATTATTATTGACTCTTTCCCAAGCACTTGGATGTAATTTTTTTTTTTTTTTGTTGAAATTATGCCATTTACACGTGTATATTAAAAAAAATCACTAGTCATGGTAATGGTGGGGGAGGCTGACGCCTGTCATGATAATAATAATAATAATAAATTGCCTTTATTTAATCATGAGCATTGTAATATACAATACTCGTATACAAAGAAAAGGGCGAAGTCTAGCCGAAGCTACTCTACTTAACCCTATTAAAACCTAACAATTTACATCTAATTATAACCAGATGACGTATACAAGAAAATAAAATTAAGCTAGTTCAAATTTTATAGCGTATGCTAGTACATATAAAATTAATGTTAATTTATAAACTTAAATGAAAAAACAACAATAAAAACAATGAAAAAACAAGTTATCGATTTTAAGAAAAAAATATATTAGTGCCAGTTATGAGACGTGTGATGACACTCAGCCATTTTCACTTCCTAAGAGTATACAAGGGTGGCCAAAAAATAATTTTTAAATTTACAACTATTTGAACTGAATTTTCTCAATTTTTCAAATGGAACACCCTGTATATTTTTGGAAGGTGTAAATTGAAAAACCAACATTTTTTTTGTATGTACACCCCTATGGTGATTGTAGTGATATTTTTAATATACCACGAATATATTAAAATGGTATAATTTCGACAAAAAAAAATCATTACATCCAAGTGGTTGGGAGAAAGTCAATAATAATACAGGAGTAAAAGGAGACTACAAAGAGGTTTCAAAAAATGTTCTGATATACATGGCATTTCATTTAAAAAAATGTTACTTGACCCTGTAGAATCGTCTTGGCTCACTCTGTATATTCGATAACAATTTTCGGTTATAGACATTTTCGTCTAGTTTACTTATGTTTTTAAATCAAGTTTCTAGCTATCATAGAACTCCAGATATCGAAGTCGGACGCACTATTGCCCCACCCTGTATATAGATACCCAAGTGTACAAAGTGTAGCGTTAATTAGATTAAATTAAATATTTTTGTAGTGTACTTATTGAATAAATAAATAAATAGACCATGTACTCTGTACGTACCTCGTCAGTTCTTACGAACTTAATTTATGTCATTTTTCAGCTTACTAAATGCGTGGTTTCCTATAAGCCTAAAATTAAATTGTTCAATAGAAACTTGCACCTACTGAGATATTATCCTGTTTAAAATTGATCTGTAATGGTGCAACTTTGAGAAAAAACGATACTAGAAAACCAACTGATTCAAATTTAACAGGTGGTGACCAATACATATTATTCAACTGTTGCTGGAAATATCCTAACTATTAACACTGGCAGGGAGGCAACTGATTTTTTAAGTAATTTACAGAAACCTCCCTGTTCCTTCTTTCTCCAGCCTGCTACTCCACAGGTAATATTGAGTAAAAACACATTTTAGAGCCTATTTGAAAGATGATCAAATTGATTTTCAAATTTAAGTGGCAGTTCGAGATAAATACCCAAAAATTTTGTTTCCATAGGATTACTTTCATTTGCAATTTGCCCAAGACTAAAGTTGATGTTAACAGTTTAGATGTATTTAGAGACATTCCATTGGACAAGAACCAATTGTTTAAGTGTCATTCTCTTCCATAGTTCCATTTAACATGTTATAATTGACATTTGAATTTTACTAATGTTATATCGTCTGCGAACAGGATCAGTCTATCGCTGGGGAGTGAGGTATTTATATCATTAATATATATTAAGAACAAGAGAGGCCCCAATATAAAACCCTGAGGCATTCCATGTTTTATATCTATTGTCACATCTTTAAAAAATTCCAGATCTCTGGATGCGTTTGGAATTAATGATATGGTGGTCATATTATTTTTGCCACATCCCAAGAAAAAAAAAAGAACTATAGCTACAGACACGTGTTTTGGAGTTTTTGATCCTCATAGGTGTAGTGTAGCTTGAAAATATTTTTCCTGCACCTTTAAGTACTACCTGTTTATGTATTCTGTCTCTAAAAATACAACAGATTATCTCCAACAAAAACCCCTAATAGTTTGTGCCCTCAAATTTTCATCCAAGTAGCTTAAAAAATCAAATTTTTTTGAGCGGGAGGGCTCCAATCTGGCAGCTCTGCATTGAAAAATGGGCCATATTCTCTACAATCCTTACAGGGGTTAGGTTAGGTTAGGTTTGTTGTGAGTGGGTCTCAGTAGCTCGATTAAAGAGGCGTCGAACTTCTTTTCTCATTTTATCCAAATTTTTGTTCCACCAAGACGTGCCTCTATTGTCCCTTTTTGTCTGCAGTGGACAGTTTTCGTTATATGCTGAGACAATTGCGTTGCGGATCTGTTCCGCCGCAATTTCACTCTCATCACGATTCCTGATTGTGGTGATAGCGGATTGAAGGTGAGCCTGGAGGGAATGTCTGTCCTTCCCAGTTCGTGCACTTCGGATCCCGATATGTCACCACAGGTCTTGGACCAACTTTTATATTGAATAGAATATGTTTATGATCTGAACACGAGAGTTCAGAAGATACTTTCCATTCGGATATCTTGTTGCTCAAGTAGTTTGAGCTGATTGTGATATCTAATACCTCTTTCCTATTTCTGGTGACAAAGGTTGGATCGGAACCAATGTTATTCACAGTTAGTCCTTCACCTAATAAATATTCAAAAAGTGACTCACCTCTTTGGTTAATGTTCGTGCTTCCCCACGCTGTATGGTGGGAATTCGCGTCACATCCAATAACCAGGTGGATATTGTTCCTTTTGTTGTAGGCGATTAAATCCCGCACTGCAGCTTGAGGAGGTTGGTCTGCATCTCTATCACCCGGGAAGTAGGCTGAGCAGACGATTATTTCCGTCTTGCTTCCTCCCTCCGAGATCAATACCTGGACGGCTACAACGTCCTGGGTGCAGTAATCTGTAAGTACAAAATGGTTAATGTTATTTCTGATCAAGATACATGCTCTGGGTCTTTTATCAGAACCGATTTCTGGTTACCTTGCCAGAAGTATTTCTCAGGCCGCTTACTCGGCTTGTGTTACTTGTCCAGGGTTCTTAAAGAAGAGCGAAGTCGATTTGCTCTTCCTTAAAACTTTTGCCGAGGACGTATGTGGCCGCCCTGGCTTTTTGTAGATTTGCCTGTAAACATCTAATGTAAGATGTTCCCAATTCTCCAGCCCTTGGAGGTGGGGACTTTAATAACAGCCCCCGCTCCTGGTCCGATGATATTGGGTCATCTGATGGAGTAGGATTGATCCCAATCTCCATCAGTTTTCCAGTTTCCTGGTTGTCAGTGGCAGTAGTACATTCCACAGCCTGACCTCCCACTGTGTGTACTGAGCAGTCGCTGGCTAACGGTCGGGTAGAGCCCTCTCTCACACCCTTCCTCGACCGGAACTGGGGTATCCCTCTCCTGTTTCGTAAACTTTGCCTTACTATTTTGCATTGCAAATTTCTGGCTATTGTCCTGTGCCCGCGCCACTGGGCACCAGGTAACTTTTTTTGTCGAAGAGGTTATTTCCCTCTGTGCAAGCCTGTTGGTCCACGGGTGTGAGGTGCCGTTGAGGGCATTCCCCTATCCGCCACCTGGGGACGCGCCCGATAGGGGTTGCAGGCATCCCCCTCGGGGGATTAGTAATACACTATTTTGGATTTGCTCAAATATAAAGCAAGGATATCGACAAACGAAATTCACGTGGACCTGAAACTGAAGAATGAAGAGGGAAGCAGCAACATTATAATATAATAAAGAGAAATTTATTTATATTATGATATATAAACATGACTTAATATTACATACAATCACATCATTGCTAGAATTATACAGTTAGTTGAACTTAGCGGTATAGTTATATCTTTCAAATTGTCAAAAAAATATTTCAATTAACAAAAGTCTCAAATTAATTATAAAAATTGAACTAATTAAAATAGGAGATTCGAGTGTAACAATAAGTAACGTTAAAAGAGATCAAGCCCTTTTTGCAGCAGAAGGCAGTTGGGGCCATATTTTAATATGTACAAATAATGAGCACAACTGGCCCCACAATCACTTACAATTATCTAGAACCTACTTAATAAAATTAAATTATCAAACGAGTCACTGGCAGCTAATATTTAAACACATTTCATTTATTTTTAAAAAGTATAATTTTAGTGCATCTGTCTTGGTTCCTGGACACATCTTCGGTCAATTGCCCACAAATGATCAAGGTTTCACAACTATTGTACGTACATTCTCAGGACTACACATTGGACGATGGCTAGACTACTTGTGATATTCAGATAAAATGCACGAAGGAAACGAAGTAACCTGAGTTTCGCAATATTTGACAAAACATTTGCATTACGTATTTGACCAATTGATGTTAGAGCTGATATAATTTTGAGGGTCAAAAAAATGTTGTATAAAATATATTAGTGAAGTGTAATACTCCCTATAGTTTTCAGTCCACGGCAGTTTTTGGGTTAAATGACATGACCAGAGTTGTTGATTGTGCCCTGTAGATTCTAAATCCGCTTATCGTAAAAAAAATCGTTGCATCATTAAGGGCCAAAATTAAAATTTGTGCTCTTACGAACCCGACGATTTTTTACAAGGGATTCAGAATTTACAAGGAAAAGGCAACAACTCCGGCCAGGTTATATACTTACCATGTGCGCTTTATAAAAAATATATAATATTGTTCCTCAATTAAATTAAACTATACTTTATTGAAAATATTTTTTAATATTGGCTGCCAGCATTCTTTTCAGAATCTGTTATATCTAAATGTGACATGAAATGCAGGGAGAATTTATTGTCCCAAGATTCTGTCTGAATAAAATTCAATCAAGCACTCACTAAATGGAACTAAATGCGTTGCGTAAGCAGATTCTATATGGTACATCTTGGTGAAACAGTATGATTTGTTTGTTTCATTCATTACCTAGTTTTTTAAGACCGGTTAAGTAATAATGGTCATATCATTTCAAGGATGCATTTGACTAAACTAACCAAAAAGTGTCACACCAAAAAGGCCGATTGCAATGTCCCTTGCGTCGTAGTTATATCAAATTAATTTGTCACATCTCATCTTAACGTTGTTATAACCATGATCAATAACTTGAGAACTGCATCATAGAGATATGTATATATTACCTAGTATATTCCTAAAACAAATTCTTTGTCAAACCAGTCATAATCGTTTCATATAATGTAAAAAGCAAATTAGAAATGTTACAAGATAAACATGATTTATATAGATGGGTCCGGCACCTACATACGATCATGCATTTCTCTCGTAAACTACTCTAGGTGAAAAAAAACATCACGAGTAAACTTTCTTTAATTTTTTTGTGCAGAATTCTCCATGTAGTTGCATTTTGGCGGAAGGCGCACACTAATGCACAGCACACTACACAACTTAATTTTTTTAAATATAATGCTATATATACATTTTTTTTGATTTTGATTCCTGTTCTAAATTCATTTCATTTCAAATAATTTTGTCTTATTTATTACAATTATTACCCAACAGGTTTAAAACCCATTTACAGAGCAAACAGAAGATACAATATATTATAGGTAAATAGACTAAGTAGGTATACTAAGTAAATGTGAGTAGAATGATGAAATGGATTAAAACTAACAAAAAGCCTGGCCCCAAACGAGGCCATGAAATTAAAAAATAAAATGTACAAGTATACACATCTTTATTTAAAAAACCATTACATTAGCCTCTTGGAACACAAGCAGACCTTCTCTTTAAACATATTTGTACTTATATTGATATCATATAATTCATGGATTTTATTGTAACAATTTGCATAATCTGTATAGTGGGGATGCTATCATCAAATTTGTACTGAGGCATAAAGAAAAATTAGCTATTGCGGCTATTTAGTCCAGGTACATGAATATTTAAAATAGTTAACATATACCTGCAATATATCTGATTAGGCTCCTTGCACTTGCCGGATTTTTAAAATTAATTCATATATTCTAATATAGTTTTATTAAACATTAGCAATTATCAAAGCTGTTTTAATAATTTCTACCTGAAAAATGTTAAAATTACTAATTGGTTCCTAAATTTTTCTTTATAGATAGAATTAAAACCCCCAAATCCATATAAGTACTTGAATTTTACAGGGTGGGGCAATAGCGCGTCGGACCTCGATATCTCGAGTTCTACGATAGCTAGAAATTTTTTAAAAAATTGCAAGTAAACTAGATAAAAAAGTCGATAACTGGAAATTATTTTCGAACATACAGGGCGAGCCAAGACGAAATTACAGAACCAAGTGCCTTTTTTTTAAATGGAATGCTATGTATATCAGTAGATTTTTTGAAGCCTCTTTCTAGGCTCTATTCATTCCTCTATTATTATTGGCTATCTCCCAACCACTTTGATGTAATGAATTTTTTTATTGAAATAGTGCCATCTGCAAATGGATATTAAAAAAATCACCACAGTCACAATTATGGGTTTTAAGAAAAACTTATATGAATACCAGTTACGAGACATCTAATTAATGTTTTAGTTTCAGCAAGATGGTGCTCCACCACATTATTTAAATGCAGTTAGAGACCACTTAAATAATACCTACCCTCATCAATGGATTGGAAGAAACGAACCCACTAAATGGCCTGCTAGATCCCCAGATCTTACAAAAATGGATTTCTTTTTATGGGGATACGTGAAGGAAATTGTTTATAGAGACACACCAATAACAGTACAAAATATGAAGGAAAGAATAATAACTGCCTTTAGATCTATCACACCGGCAGTTTTAGGAACAGTGGGAACCTCATTTCAAAAGCGCATAAAGATGTGTGTCAATCAAAATGGCCAACATGTGGAACATTTATTATAATTTTTTCTACTGAGTTATTTGAAGAAACCTCTTTTTTTTAAGTTTATTTTTCAATGTTGTAATTATTGCTCAATAAAACGAAAATGGTTGCAATTAGCCATAGGGAAGTACTTACAAAAAATGTTCGTTTTTCATTTTTACATCACATCGTTGAAAAATATACAAGATGTTCCATTTGAAAAAATTGAGAAAATTCAATTTAAAAAGTTCTTAATTGAATACTAATTTTTGGCCACCCTGTACATTTTTTGGAAATGAAAATGAATCAAAAACATTAATTAAATGTCTCGTAACTGGGATTCACATAAGTTTTTCTTAAAACCCATAATTGTGACTGTGGTGATTTTTTTAATATCCATCTACAGATGGCATTATTTCAACAAAAAAATTCATTACATCAAAGTGGTTGGGCGATAGCCAATAATAATATAGGAATGAATAGAGCCTAGAAAGAGGCTTCAAAAAATGTAGATATACATAGTATTCCATTTAAAAAAAAATGCACTTGATCCTGTAATTTCGTCTTGGCTCGCCCTGTATGTTCGAAAATAATTTCCAGTTATAGACTTTTTTATCTAGTTTACTTGCAATTTTTTTTAAAATTTCTAACTACCGTAGAACTCGAGATATCGAGGTCCGACGCACTATTGCCCCATCCTGTATATAAAAAAATTACCTTTGTTAGAATATGTGTAAGAATGTTATATGCACACTGTATGAATACATACATTTAGAAAAAATATTGGAAGTCCCTTTATCGTTTTTAAGTAAACATTGTGAGATTTGAGATAGATATCTATTTGAATAATAACATTTGCTAAAAATGAGTCTCACTGCAAAAGGGATAACTGATAACTATCTGTCCGATGATTTTCAGTGAGACTCAGTAAGCTCACACAAAATCCACGATGGAAAATATTTTCGTTAGTGCCCCAAAATAATACTAAAAAATGAGAAAAATCGTTCTAAACCAGGATCCCTCTTGTTACCGTGCCATACACATTTTTTTTGCCTTTGCATATTTATTTTTAATATTATTATTTTTTAATTACTCGCATCAAAAAGATTTAGGCATGCAAAAACACAACTTGTTTTCAAGAATTTCTTTGGATCCCGTTTAACCATCATTAACTAAACTTTTCTACGTTTTCCGTTTCTTGGAACTTGACGTTTTTATTGACGTATTTTCTTTCACATATCGATATGATGCGCCAGTAATATGATAATAATTTAGAAGAATTGATCATTATAATTCACTTAAAATTTTACAACACAAATCACAAATAATATTACCTGTCTACATTTAACAACATGCTTTGCCTGCTTTCTGCACAAGAACTAGGGTCCTGTGACGTCACCGCATAGCCCGAAATAGTAGATGTTTTTTATTTTTTTACAAAATTCCAAAATTTTTTGGGATTAGCAGTTAGCTGTTTCTACGTAATATAGTTAGAATATGCAATTTTAATTTTGACTTTAGTAGCTGAAAGCAGAGCTTTATATTTGTTTAGGAAAAAAATTGTCTGGTTTTTTATACTTAATGGCCATCTAGATATCCTGACCCCACTCCGTTAGTTGCTTATCTGAGGGTATTGGAAAAATGGGGTTTATGGCATTATAAATTCCATCAGCGATGAGAGCAAGGGTATATCTAACTTAATAATTTTGCTTCTCCGCATAGAACAGCAAAGCTAAACTACCTGTATAATCTTGCAGCGATGCGTAGAACCCTGTTATTTTAAATAAACAGATTGTACATATTCAGTCCTTCAGGCAAACTTCTGATCTCTTCTACTAAAAAGTAGCTTTTATTAATTTATTTAACGTCGGGCAATTTCCGCTACCAGGGCCAATCACCGACGCCAGAAGACGAACTGCTCCCAACTTGGAAATGTTGTCGAACCTGTTTTCTATCGATCAGTAGGGATTTTTTACTTGCCTAAAATCTAATAGACAAGGGAGTAACTGCTTGATATCTCTTCCGAAGGATGGTATACCACCTACACAACTCTCGCCTAACATTGCATAGCTTCTGCGTATACGCTCATATACAAACCGCTAGAAGACGGAATGAGTTTCGCTTGATTTACCATCAAATTACTGACTGCGACTACCACTGCCTAACTTTTCTTATTGAAACACGAGTATGTTAAGACAGATCTACACTTGGCCCCATCATCCATTGTTTCTATAAACCTCTTTTTTTAAATATCCCCAGAGGAAACAACCGAATGCGGCCAGGAGATCTAGGTGGCCATTGTACAAGATCCACTAATTTTTAATTCACTTTAAGTAAATGTATTACGAGTGAATGGATTAGTTGAATTTCTATACTTGAGTGTTCACAAAAATATTGATATACCAAAAGTGGTGGGTCAAACGACAATTACCTCAAATAAAATGAATTCAGCACATCATACGGAATCAAAATCATCAAGAAAAGCACCACATTAAAAAAATCAAAGTTGTAGTGTTTGTTGTGTGTTTGTGTGCTCCTTCCAAAAAAATTCAACCATATTTCAGAATTATGCACAAAAAATTAAATAAAGCTTATTCTTGATGTTTCTTTTTTTTACCTAGAGTAGGTTATGAGAACAATGCTTGATTCTATGTACCTGCCAGACCCGGTTGAGTCAACATACATTTTCTGAGGCGAACAAGTGTACAAAGTAAATTTTACTATTATCTGGCCACTAACTGAATTTTCACTCATATGTCTTGTAAACATAAATGATCAAACAACAGCCTTTTCATTATTTTACAGCTTTGTTAACATATGGCAAGACGTATTAAATTGATATTCCATTTCATAAAAACTCAATTTCAAAATTACCTAATTACAATAAAATTCCATATCTTACCACATGCTAATGAAATTATAAAGTGGTGAAAAATCAGTTGAATGGTGGATTGCTTGGTGACTAGACGCTCTTAAATTAAAACTGGTTGTATTTATTTCCACTCGATTTAGAAAAGAACAATTTTTAAGGTTTCGTTTTAACCAGATAAGAGAGTTACCGAAAGTTAATTATTTCAAATAATTTTGTTTTTTTATTTATGAAACTAATAAAAAAATTGTTCTTTATCTCTTTTAACTTAATAATGTACAAACAACCCATCTCAAATGAAGAAATTAACAAACAAATATACTTAATACAAATAATAAATCAAAGATAATAAATATTTGATGAATAAAATGTATAAAAAATACTGATTATTAAGAATTAAAAACTTATATAAAACTGCTTCATATACAAGGTTCTTCATTTCATACTACTCTTGTATTGTGAGAACGACATAATGAACACAATGAGTGAAATATACCATTTTTTTCTCTTTAGAATGACAATTTTTTCATAAATTTATTGCTTATTTTGCAGAAATTACAAGCAATTCAACCTTCCTATTTTAAGTGGATTATATATGTACAGTGTGTCCACGAAGTGGGCACGAGCCTATGAAATCTTTATGTTTTGAGATAATCGAATGAATTTTTTTTGTTGTGATGCTTTTCACAAGATCTGCATTTTTTGACTATATTGCCATCCTCTAGGTAAACACGTACGGCCTACTATGATTTTTCTGTACCCCAAAATGCGAGAAACCACACTAGCATTTTTTTTTATTCAACATCTAACATCATAGGGACCCTTCAAAATGCCTTTGTACCAAATTTTATCAAAAAATGTCGAATGATCATTACTTTATGAAGAGGCAAAGGTGGCAAAAACACCATCAAAATATGTAATAAAAAAAGTTAAGTAGGCCTTGGAAAGGAACAATTGACTATCGAATAGAGAAGTATGTCTTGTTATTCAAAAATAAGTCGCCAAGACACTGAATTTGTAAATTTGATTAAAAAAAATTTTTTCTGAATGTAATATTCAGATAACAAAATACTGACGTAGTTTTCCAAAAACACCAAAACACCATATACTGCACTCGACGCGCGTTTCGCCAACCAAGTTGGCATCATCTGGAGATGACTGAAAGTTTTAATTATCTCCAAATGATGCCAACTTGGATGGCGAAACGTGCATCGAGTGCAGACTCATAATTATATATGTAAATTAACATGTACAGGTATGACTACATTGAGGATCTGGTATTCCCCAGAGGCGGCTTTTGCATTCATATTATTTTTCTATAAAAATTACAGAAGTTAGTTTTTTCCTTTTTATTTCATAAGTAAAGCTGGCAAGTCGTGCGGTTATTCAGTGGTGCAACAGCAGGTAGATACCTGAGGCAACGACTGGCCGGCGGACAAATCGAAGCGAGCCGCGAGACTCGTCCATTGTTGTGTTGTATTGTCTACACACTAATTTATTCTCCGTTGTATTGTATGTTGTTGTATCGTTGATAATTTTATTTGTTGTATTTTATTGTTAATATTAATTTAATAATAAAATGTCAAACGAGTGCAAGCGTAAAAAACGGCCATACAAAGTGAATAAATTTATGGGTGATTTCGCGGATTTATTCTATAATGGTGCTACAATAATTTGTAAGGTGTGCAAGACAGACATGATGTGCTGGGATAAATATTATTGTAGTCGTCACGTAAATACTGTGCAGCATAAAACTAAAAAAAATTTCGTGCCTTCGAAAACACACTTTATGTTCGATTTACTGTTAATGCTAATTGCCTGTGATGTTATAAAAGCAGCTAAACGGTTGCATAACGACAACATCTTCAACAAAGCTTCCAACAAATCCAAAACTGCGTGGTTGATTATAATACAGATCTAGGTAAAAATAAAAGCAAATCTAATTGTATATCAGAAATTAAAGTTTTCAATAAAATAGTAAAAAATCCCCTTGAAATAACAAATAATGGAAACGAACATTTTGTAAATTTGCCAAAAAACTGAGCAGTAAATTAAAAAATACACTTATAACTAATATAACTAGTAATAAAAACTATTCCACAATATTTATTGAACCTGTAATGGAAACAGAATTATTTAATATTGTTATGGAATAAAAAAAATCAAACTCTTCTGGTATAGACAAGATCCGTAGTGATATATTGAAATTTGTTATTAAATATATAATCAAGCCGTTAACTTTTTTTAATAAACTGGTCTCTAACAGAAGGTGTATTTCCGGATGAATTTAAAATTGCGAAAATCATTCCATTACATAAAAAAGGGGACACATCGTCCATTGATAATTACAGACCTATTTCACTTTTATCATAGTGTCAAAATTTTAGAAAGGATAGTATACAACCGAATTGCCAAATTTTGTTCAAAATATAAAATTTTCTGTGATTAACATGGTTTTAGAAAGGGTAGGTCGACTCGGTCAGCATTACTTAGTTACCTCAATGAACTTTATGACAATTTAAATAAAAACAAAAAGTGTTTTGGAGTTTTTATGGACTTAGTATCACGTTTAATTCTAGAAAAACTCAATAAGTGCGGCATTAGGGGGAAGCTGGGAGACTGGATTGAGTCGTACCTATCCAAACGCAGACATGTGGTTGAAATCCATGACGCTATGTCAAGTGCTCTAACAATTTCATGTGGAGTACCCCAAGGATCTGTTTTGTGACTACTCGTTTTTACTTTTTATGAATGATTTGCCAAATATGTAACGATTGATGGGTAACTGTGTTTGCGGATGATACTTCACTTCTAAATTCTGAAGATAACTTACCTCAATAGGGAACTCGCACATTTTTTTTTTACTTCATAAAAATGTTCTACAATATTAAAAAATAAGATATGCAAAATATGACGCCTTAATTCCCAATAATAAATTTGTTATAAATTATTAAAGTTTCGCGCGCGAGCGAACCGTTTCAAACAGGTTCAAAAGCGCGGGAGTAGTCGTGACATCACACCATACCACGACGGAGATCCCAGCACTCGACTGCTTGATTTCAGCCGTAAAAATACCAGCATCGCCATAAATTTTAAGTGTATAGGTACTTAAAATGGAAACAAAAAACTCCTTATTTTAAATATTGCATTGTACCGTTGTGTAAGAATACTACAGTAAAAGTGCCAGATAAAATATTTATAATCTTGCCAGAAGATAAGATTCGTCGATCAAAATGGCTAAAAGCGTGTAGAAGAAATGAAAAAGACATTTCACAGAGCAGTAGGTCTCTACATGTGTGTGAAGATCATTTTAATGTAAGTACATTATTAAATACTATATGTCTATCTACTAGTTTTTCGCAGGCGGGCAATAAAATATTCCGAATTCCGAATTATTGAATTTTAATTAGGTAGGATTAAAGAAAGAATGTGTATACAATGTTAGAAAATAAGATTAGTAGATAGAATGTAATTTAGTGATACTAAGTAAAGGTAATTTCCTGGTACGAAAGTAAACAGCTATTTTTATTACTATACTCTTCGCAAATACGATTACGAAGAGTATATTGCATTTGATCGGGACATTTCTAAAATCGTTAATATCGCTCGCAGAGAAAAAATCATTTCGTTCGTCATCGAATTCTGAACAACTTTCAAAATGTCCGTCTGTTCATCTGTCCGTCCGTCTGTCTGTCCGTCACGTTTCTTGTAAGCACGATAACTAAAGAAAAAAAGTCCGGTCGAATTGAAATTTGGGCTATAAGTTAGTGTTAGCTAGAGAAAGAAATCCATTGTTTTTGAAAAAATCAAATAGTAAATAAAAAAGTTATAGGACATTTTATTTAAAAATATGAATCTACAGAGGGTTGCAATTTTCAATGTGCTACTAAAATTGAAGTAATTTTCTAAAGACACCAAAATGCTGGAAAATATACTACCACAAATTTCGCCTACGCAGTCGGCATCATCGGGAGATGAAAAAAAAATTTAAAATTAAATATGTGATCAATATATTAGGTATTGTAAGAATGAATCTTAGTTTATACTATAAAATATACTGCCACGCGTTTCGCCAATACAGTCGGCACCATCGGGAGAGAAAATTAAATATGTAGTCAATACATTAGGTATTGTAAGAATGAAGTTTATAAGACAAACACAAGATTCCTTTCAAAAAACTGCGAAGAGTATCCTACAGAATGTGCAACAATTATATAAAAGTTCAATAACACTACTGTCTGCGAAGAGTAAAATGTTTACCTCTAGTATATATAGTATATTGCAAATACCTTTCCCTTGCCCTTTAATTTATTCTATTCAAATCTTACATTTATCTATTATGTGAATGATAACACGACACAATCACTTATTTCCCTTGCCCCAAAACATAGTACGAAAATACCTACGATAGGTAATTATACATTTGCGCAACATTTCCTTTGCAGCAAATCTCTTCTATAGAGACACTTTACGCGTGTGTACAAAAAAAAAAACACGAAAAATATAGAAGTGGCTGTTGTAAAGAATTACCCTAAATTCTTTCAAACATAAGACTAAGTCTGCTAAAAATGCTTAGTTGCGACTAAGCATTTTGTAGTTATTTCTTTTTATTCCGTGATCAAGTCATAACTATTTTATGTTTATAAATTATTACTAAAAGCTAAAAAAATACATACTTCTCTGCCTTGACCCCGCGGACCTCTCCAAGGGAAAAACTTTCACTATTTTGTATAAAAGATGCCACCATAAACATATCCACTTTAGGCAAATTATCAGATTGGCCCTTTGAAAAACCTTGATCAGTCATTTTAAAATATCTGTACAACTACAATAAGCGGTACTATAAAACACAATTATATATTTATATCAGAACAGTCACTAACAAATCAACCACAGTCTTATAACACCGGTAAACATCTGATTGTATTGCTTCCCGGCGCGACGACTACCGAATATGGTATGGTGTAACGTCACAGTCAATAGTAGCTCGTTTCGGGCCACTTCAATTTTATCGCTGTTTAGATCCTTTATACTGATCGCGTGGAATTAGAAAACTTATTTTTTTGTGAAGTACACGTTTTATTACAACGTTACGCTATGTTTTTAGTATTATTTTTATTTTTAAAATTATAGGCAAGTTCCCTATTGGTGGAGACCACTCAAAATAAAATTAATGAATTTGTAGCAAAGTTTAACCAGGACCAATTACTAATAAATGAGAGTAAGACAGTTTTCATGCATTATACACCAAGACTGTCCACTTACAACGAAAGTCATCTACTTAAAGTAAATGGAAAATGGGAAGCGAAAGGTAAAGAACGTCTCACTTTTGACATTGTATACGCTTGCGGAAATATTATATTATAATCTCCGTTTGCATTTAGATCCGCAGCGTCTGTGTTCGACTGTTGATATGTGGAGTTCTTGGCGCCTCTATTTTGTACGGATGGCTGCTTACAACGGTCCATCTTTAGTAATCACTATTATTCATTAAAATTTTCTCAAATTCGAAGACGTTCGTCGGCTGTTATTTTACTCTTACATTTTTGTCTGTGTTTTTATATCATGGAAAGTGAGGGCAGCTTTGTTTCGGTTGCAGAAGGAAGTGTGTTATATACTTGTTTTAAACAAAAGTGAATAATTCCCTGTATTAATTAATGCAGACCAAAACAAATCCACGCTTCCTTATCAAAACTGAACAAGTTACGTTTTTGTAAACAGTTTGAAAGTGTATAATAATTTTTTGTTCATATTTGGCTAGTGTGATCGTGAAAATGTTGGAAACTGTTTACCCTGACACTTTCTTTTCGAACATATGGTTGTCAGGAAGAAATTGTTATATTTGGGAGAATTATATCTCGGACTTGTCAAGTTTTGTATGGGAGTTCCTCAATTATTGTAAAGAAAACACAACAAAGACACAGGTAAACGTAGTCAACTATTTATTAGGAAATATTTCACTTCAAAAACATTTTTTTTTTCGTAATTTCAGATTATTTTTCTGCAAGTTCCTATAAAGCACAAAATCATCTCAATCCACTCATCATGGAGGGGGAAGTTTCATGAATCTTTGAAAGCACGGGAACAATTTGGGCTATTAAGAGGTCCCACTCTTTGATAGGGCCCGAAGCTAAAGTTTCACTAGCTTTATGGTAGATCCATCATTATTTTTGTCAGTACATTACTCAATCACTAATGCGAACCGAATTGTTTTTTTGAATGCAGATATCTTTCTTTAAAAAAATACTTTTGGTAATTTACTTAATAGTTAATAAAATGTCTGCAGTACCACATCGTGCAGCAAAAACTGTCATTCTAAAAATAAAAATTGAAGAATTTTGGCAGATTGCGATATCTTACGACATTCTGAAATACATGGTGGCAATTTACTGATGAAAAACCCTGTATATACTAACAAAAAATATATATAACAAATTATCACATGCATTTTCTCTGAGAAACAGTAGGAATTCACATACATACACACAATTAAAAAAAAGAGCATGATTTGTTGCGTTTCTGATATCCTACTATTCACAGACAAAATATGCTTAAAATTAAATATAAAAAATAGTTTGCAAACACATAGAAAAAGTACTTGTTTAAATTATAGATATACTGATCTATCAACAATATGATTAATTTTTCTTTAAATAGATTTCATCTTAATAAACGATGGTTTCTCGGGTATTACCGAGAACGGATATTTAAAAGCAAACACCCATGAAACAGCATAAAAAGATTCGTGAAATCTTCGTTTATTAAGTAACAGCTGTGCGAGTCTGCTGCAAGAGATTTTATACTAATTTAAGTTTTACATTTTTCACATTAAGAAAATAAGTAAATTTCAAAGAAATGAAAACCATTTTAAGATTGCGATCAGTATATACACATCTAAAATAGTAACACGGAGGTACGTGTCTTGTCTAAAATGACAATAACAACACTAGTGTGTCAGTCAAAAACCGAACTTCGAAGGAACGGTACGTGAATTCCTAAAATTATATGTACAGATTAAGTCTACTTACAAACAATTGCAACTTACACAGACAAATTTCATTTCTAGAGGCACTATCTGTACCCAAGCAAGGAGAGCAAGTACGAAATAAAAACACTTGACGAATATTGTTAATCTTATCTTAAACTATACATCGTAAATGTAAAAAATATTATCTAATTTGTAAATATTAGCGCACGTACAAATGACGGTCGAGGAAAAGACCTCCTTCTGCACAATCGCGCAAAAATTCATATAAAAATATACAAATTGGATCTGGCAACAGCAAATCATTAGCATTGCCCATTCTAAAATAGATAAAATGACGTAGTTTTTCTAGGAAAATTAAAAAATGCAAGTAAAATCATGTAAAATCACTGTTTAAATTGATACTAGAAATGTATAGGACTCGCTAATAACCTCACAAAACAACGTTTCGTAATAAAATATTATCCAAACCTAATTTTTTTCACGAATTTTTAAAAAGACGACAAATACAAATGCTTTATTGTACAAAGTGGACAAAATTCTATGGGATTTGGAGTATTTTCTAAAACTACGAGAAACAGAAAAAAATAATGTAGGTATTCTGGACTCGTTTTTTGAAAAACAAGCGAGATCATCTATCTCTTTCCAATTCCAAGCTACAGAGCGTATTCATTTACTAAGTTATGGAACATAAAATTAAAAAACATTGGTGTGTATCATTAAGAAAATAAAGACCGTTTATGTGTTCGAATTGTATGTTGTATTTAATTAAACCTATGTCTTATACCACTTCTCGTTTGTTTAATTTATTACTAATTATGAACAAGAAAAATACAATTTAACTAGTCCTGAGGATGCTAATAAAAGTTAGCGAAACGTCGACTAACTGTTTTTGGTTGACCTATTCCCACCAAGTTGTAATATCAATATATAGCCGGTCACTAAATCTTCAAGAAGAAAAAACGTATTTAGGGCACTTTTTAGAATCCATTGAAGAAAAGAATTAATGGAACACCCCTGTAAATTACACAGGTCGAAAAAATTTTAAGCGTGAAAGCAGGGGGAAAAGTAGTACTTTCAGATGCTGTAACGAGTTTTGTGGAGAAAAAATTACTTCGTGATGTATAACCACAAATATAACGAAAAAACGGGGTTTTTCCACTTTTAGATTAGAATCTCTCGAAAACCTAACGTGATGGAGCAATTCTAAGGTCGGATTCGGATTCAGCGCGTTAAAAACCTCGGAAAAGTATAGTCTGCTTCAGTACAACTTAAGAGGATAATTTACGAAGAGCTTATAGGATTAATAATATATTCCGTTTATTTTTTAAGATTAAGACTTGAAATTTTGCACACGTTTATTGAAATATATGACGTTACGTTTTTAGTTTTTTGTTCTACTTGCAAAGAAAAAATTTGAATCCACAAAGAATAAAAACGTACCCTCCTAAACGATACATTAATGACTATGTGAATCAAATATAATTCCTTAATTTTCAAAACTACATCAGAAATTTTCTAGATTAGTGTTTTCCAGATCATATCTATAATATCCCATAATAGTGCTAGTTTCAAAAACTAAAACGAACAATATTAAATTAGTAAAACTAAATTCATCTCTGTACACTGTCACGTTCGAATTTCAGCTTACAACGATAAAACACCCTCCAAACACCTCCCAGGACACTGCCCACTGTCAATTATTATACAGCACTTGTGTTTCGCAGAGCCCACATTGTATTTTTAAAAACAAAATTTCTACAACAAAAGAACATCTAACTCAAATTCACACTTTAACATGTAGTGAGCTCACTGGTATATATATTTGTATTTTAATATACTCTGTGTTCATATTTGCATACTACATAAGGTAGCAGCTTCATTTAAACTCGTACATTCTTCGGAGTAGAGGGGAGAGCATGGATTGCATCTGTTTGTGGACTGCAAGGCTGGCTGATGCGCGGTGGCTAATTCACAAATGAATTCTTTCTTTGTTCTTCTTTCGATTAATCACTTTTTAAAAGTTTTTCATAGCCTCCTCAATAAATATTTAATTTTTTGAAATCTCAAAAACTGAAACGTATGATTTTTTTTCTTCAATGGATTCAATGTAAAAAAAGTGTCTTACGAATGATTTTTTCATTTCGAGACACAGGGACGAGCTGAAAGTGACAATTTTTCAAAAACGCTCTGTAGAAGTGGGAAAAGATAGATCTCACCCAGGAAAAAAATTCAAAAACTATACTTACATTTTTTCTGAGGAATTCGAACTTGAAAAGAAAAACAATTGAACCTCAAAGTTCATGAAAAACTGAAAAATACAAAAATTGACACCTTGTATATTAATGCGGAAATAGACATGCGACTTTCCTTCTACTGATTATAAATGCGTATTATATACGTTTTTCACTTCCGGTTTAACCGGAATTCTTATCTTGTTATAAAGTTTCATTTAAAAACCAAGATACTGTCTGTTTTCCTCAAAAATTCATGACCAAGTTGAGATTTCA
Organism: Rhamnusium bicolor; assembly: GCA_029963845.1. Classification (NCBI taxonomy): domain Eukaryota; kingdom Metazoa; phylum Arthropoda; class Insecta; order Coleoptera; family Cerambycidae; genus Rhamnusium; species Rhamnusium bicolor. Next base: position 553,800 of record JANEYF010002177.1, on the reverse strand, counting down.
AATCCGTAACTTTTAATAATGTGTCTCGGTTCAGTGGGAACCCCGTAAAATATATGGAAACAAAAATATATTAAACAACAAAATAAATTATCAATCTCGTAATAAAATAACGTTAGAACTTCAGTATCGTTAACAAAATAATATTTGCCATTGACACAAGTGTTACCAGTAAAATTCAAAACAAACCGTTTTTGCCCTCCTGTATGCGAAAAACTGGTGTATTTTCACTTTTACAGGTTTAATTTGTTTTTTTTGATACATCATTCTAAATGATCTACAGGGTGTTACGAAAAGATTGGGACACCACTTAGCAGTAGTTTTTTTTATGTCAAACCAAGTTGATTTAATCCAAAAAGTAGAGGTCTAAATTTTTCCTTTTCAAGATACAGGGTGTTCAGGTTAAACATTTTTATTTATTTTTTTCTCTTTAGTTCGGCGATTATGACACATATCAACTTCAAATTTGGTAAGGATATGTTTTTGAGGTCGAGGTCTATGATTACAATGTTACATTGCCCACATGACAATTTATAGAGGGCGTTAGTCACAATACTTTTCCTCAAAACCTAGCATCAAAAAAGTTATGGTTTAAAATGTCAGATAGAAGTACTGTAACTAGCGCTCTCTATAAATTGTGATGTGGGAAATATCACCATTGCAATCATGGATCTCAAAAACATACCCTTACCAAATTTGAAATTGATACGCATCAGTCTGCACATGACACAAAAAAATGAAAAGAAAATTTTGACTTTAACATTCTGTACCTTGAAAACGAAAAAGTTAGAACCCTATTTTTTATGTTGAATCGACTTGGTTTGACGTCAAAAATCTACAGCTAAGTAGTGTCTAAATATTTTCGAGACACCCTATATATCTTCAGTATGCATAGGCTTTGTCATTTATCATAATCATTTTCAATTCATCAAATCATTTGTCTCCAATTCTACCAATATGGCGATTTTACCATTTTACTGACCGGATAAAATATCGCAACTCACATTCCTGACGCTCAGTTTTTTTTTGTGATTTGTCTCTTCATTTGCTTACAGGTACACATTTTCACGATGCAAAAAAAAAAGTTTGGAAAAAAAAGGATACTACTAATCTCATCATAATATTTCATTTGTTTATGTCAAGTGTTTAAAATTGCTTACTAACTCCACTGGCTTAGGATTACTGCCAATATCAATCTATGAACCTAAATGTTTTAATAAATTGTTGTAGTCGGCAAGCACTTTGAAAGTACAAACATTCTGATTTTTTAACAATTAGTGCCCAATTTGTGCTATTTTCATTACTCACTTCATTTTCGTGAACGTTCGCTGGCGAGCAGCGTGTTGTACTTTTAATTTTCATGTAAGAATAGTTGATGTGTTTGTATGATTTGTAGTTATCGTTATAATGTAATAAATGATGGTAACTGTACTACCATATTGTTTCGTGGGTGTTTATGTCTGAAAATACTGTAATCCTGATAATATCTTCAAGTTATCCTTTCTGGTGAAGCCGTATACAATGAACAGACAATTTTCATGAGCCTATCAAGCCCTCGAGAAGTAAACAGCAGAGCAACAACCCAAGAAACACTTTAATAAATATCGGCCATGAAAGTTTACACCATATGTAAATATTTATTTTAGTTACACAGGTTTATAAGCAGTAGCAAGGCCCTAATGATTGTCAAAGTCTAAATGTCAGTTCTTTCGATGTGCTCACTAACTTAACAGACTACGTTTTAAGCTCAACCTTTTGAAAAAAAAAAAAAGTAAGCGTACTACAGCGCTACAGACATGTATATATGTGTGTACATATGTATATATACACACATATAACTTTGACAGTAACTGTCAAACAATAAAATAAAAGTATTAAAGCCTTTTATTGACATATAAAATAGAACTAGGCAGGACATTTTTTTTTAATCAGTACAGTCGTTGTGTTCAATACAAACTGTATCTTTAAATTCTCTGAATTCTATTCATGTGTATTGCATATTCATTGCTATTTTTAAATGTATATATATATATATATATATATATATATATATATATATATATATATATATATATATATATATATATATATATATATATATTTATATATATACACGCGCGTGCGCTAACACACACACATGCAAGGTGTGTCAATATCTTCCTACACATTTCGTTTTGGCAGCAGATATCAAGTAAAAACCAATGACACAATTTTTGTTGATTCCTTTTTTATTTCTATGTACCGCAACAAGGCGTTACTTTGAATTAATGGGATAAGCTATATTAATTGCCGCAGCTTAGCAAAATTTTGAAATAGAATTTTTCTACTGATAGCATCTGATTTATTACTAAAATACGTTACTTACGGCAGTTAAACATTTACTTGTAATCATTGCAGACTGTCAAAGAAATGTCACGTTTTTCGACTGCTTTTTTGAAAGTGTAAACTTTACCAAAAAATATGTATTTGTAATTTTAATACGTCGGAAGATTTGGTATTCGCCCAGAGATGACCTTTACAATCATATTTTTTCTCCGCAGAAATGATATATTAGTTACAACATATATATATAATACAAACATCTGATTGAGTTGTTAGCTGCGCGACCCCTTTTTGCTTTTGCGGAAGGTTAGTTACGTGCGGAGACACAACTTCAGGTACCTGCAATACAGTTGTAGAAATTCAGTACATTTCGATGCTCTTTATAAGTTTTTCAATAATTTTTAGTGCACTTTATGAGAATTGTAATACAAATGTATGACTTTTTATTTACCAATTTTTAAATATTACCTTGATCATGAAATTTAGTCATCTAAAAGTAGAGGGCGAGGTCATTAATATAATATTTAAGAGATTGAGCAAGCAAAACAATTAACTATTTCTAATTATGGTTTTTGACTTTTAAAATGTCAATATGAAATGACAAATTTCGAGGATTTTAATATAATTTAGGTCATATAAAATTACAAATCAATATTATTAATTATGGAGGGATGAATAGCATTACCTAAATCTCAAGATTCATATAAATGACACATTAAAATATTTTTTTGTTATAGATTGTGATACAAAAATATAAAAGTCTTAGAAATTCTTATCAAATGAAATATATGAAAACCTATACGTTCATTTTGAGATTATGATATAGTAGGTACACTCATATTTTTTAATACAGATTCCTAAGCCGTCCCTGTCATTTTGTCGGGAATATCAAATCCTCCGAGGTTTAATAATTCTATTCGCAATTAAGTAAACAAAATTTGTATAGTTGTGTAATTACATTTTAATTAAATTTAATATGATAACACTGTTTAAAGTAACTCTATTTTACGGTGTTTTCGATTTTTCAAAATACCCCATGAAGTCGTTTAATAGCACCGCGATAACCCCCCATGAGATGGTTTGATTCCCCCCCATTCCATTGTGGATATTCTATTACTTGGAGACTGTGACGAAGGTCTGATATTGGTCCACCACAACAAAGAAAAAGATTTTCGATCTAAATGTGCTCTTTTCTAATTTCCAAGGTAAATATGGCCTACATTTGTAATTACCACTTTATCTGCTAATCGGTTCCTAATAAACTCTAAAAGAGCTTCCTCCAATTACAACACAGCAATGAGTTTGGCCCTAAAGTGCGTTTTCAGTTCAGTCTGAGAAATCCTTTTGTAATTATAATTGCACATTTTGATAAATTATTTAATTCTTAAAAAATATATTGCATCAACCAATAAAATAGTGTCATTCTTTCTATTTGATCAAATAGATAAAAGCTAAAATATTTTACTTGAGAATATATATATATATATATATATATATATATATATATATATATATATATATATATATATATATATATATATATATATATATATAAAAATAAATTGAAAACTATATAGAATTAAAAAATTAATGAAGAAATGCATCCTTATCATTGAAGTCAGTCAAAAAGGTATATACCTTTTTTACTTCACACGTCTTTTTTGTAATTTTTATAAGACATGATCAATAAATAGATGAAATGGCATGTTAAGAACATGATAATGGATCGAGAAAATATACATACATATAACCAACCACATTTTGTAGTTATGTTTGCATGCAACATATAAACATTATATATATTGTGTATGTATGTACATCGATATGACTTGCTAATTATACCTAACCTGACAGGGACATTAGGGAAGTTTCAAATTGGGCTACGTGACTGATGGTAGCTTGCCAGAATGAAGGGTGGATGATCTGTCATCATTTAGTTGAACACGATTAGTAGCAAACAGTGTATTTGTTGTCCCCGCTCCTGATTTAGGAGTATGTGGCCCTGTAAGAGTTGTTCTTGCTACACTAGCACTATTTTGTTCTTTTTCATTAGGAGGTCTAGGCAGTCTTCTTCGGAGCCATGCATGCCTCAGTGCGGCACTTGGAGTCATCCGAGCATCTGGATCCCACTCCAAACATCGCTGTATAAAATCAAGAAACAACGGATCATCGCAACCTTTTAAGGCTCGTTTTAAGTCTTTAGTACCAGGTGGACCTCGAGTTTTGCCTCTTCGACTTAAACCTCCACTGTAAACTACACTGCCATCTGATAATGTTGAGCAACTACAGTATCGAGGGATCCCTTTTGAGCTTATAAAATTTTTTGCTCTTTTGGACTGATCCAGTAATCTTTGGGGAGGTAACCCCAATAGTTCCATTATACACGCTAATTGGTCGGCTTCGTCTTCTCCTGGTAGTAAAGGAAAACCTGTCAACAGTTCTGCTAAAATGCATCCTAGCGACCACATATCAATTGGCATTCCATAGCGAGCTCCTAATATCACTTCTGGGGCTCGATAGAATCGTGACTGGATATATGTGTACACACGGTTTTGCTCATAACAAGAGGAACCAAAGTCAATTACCTGAAAAAAGGTCAAGCATAAAGACAAAAACTTAACAATAATTAATAAATAAAAAAAATATTATATAAATATAGTAGGTATTCATACATACATTCAAACATATTATAAATATACAAAGACATCTACATATATCTTAAATTAAATGTCTCAGTTTGAGGTTGAAACTGAGAAAAGGGGCGTCTAAATCTATGGCGTTCCCAATTGTACTGCACCTGTGACAAGTTTGGGCGAAAAGAATCTAAGGTAATCTTTTACAAATAACCTCCACTTTTCTGCTTACAAATTACCAATATCATGGCTATGAAATCCCAGGCAGAACACTAGTTGTTATTAAAGCTCAAAAATCTACTGGTATAAATTATCCCGTAAATTTTATTTTTGGCATTTTTAACCGATTAAAATTACCACGAAAATTAGTTTCAACCAACTGTCACTACTGATACCTGTCGCTACAGAATTGATAGAAATCGAATATAAACAATGCAGGCCCGAGGTCCATTATTTTATTAAAATGTTATTTTTCTTTTTATATGCCACCTAAATCATGGAATGTGATACCTATCTTTAAAGTAGGGTATTCCTATACCCAAGTCAAACCGTTTTCAAGATATTTACACATTTTTAAAACATACTAGTTTAACAATTTTTTAGTAGGCTATGAAAACTTATCGTCAAGTTATTAAAAAATCATTAAATAAGTGAATTATTTTAAAAACAATATAAGCAATAACCAGGGAGAGGAAACTGGACCAGAGTCCGAAACCAGTAGCTACTCTTGCCTCGTTGTTGACAGATGGACACACGTAGACAAATAAAAGCAAAAGTATAAAATGAATAATGAAATACATACCGCTTGACACAATGTATTATTCAGAATGACTGAAGTCTGCCATCGCATTAGCATAAATATAATAAAGAAATAAAGGCCACATAAATTAGATAACCCCCGAATCCAAAGCCAAACACCTATTATACAAACCATTATAGACAGGGAGTTAGCGAACATGCAACCCGATCCATAAGGTACAAAAGGTTTGACTTAATCCACGAAAATCTACCTATATAACGATACTTCAACCGCGCAACATTGTTTTATAACGATAGACGGTCTCATCGGCAGCTCTGACTTCGGCAGACGCAATTTCATGTGTCAAAAAATTGCCTTTAATTAAATTACAAAATCAGTACACCACTCCATTTGTTCATCCATACATTTTTCAAATTTACCATGACCGACAGAAAAGCATATCATTTATCATGACAGCATAGGAAGTTTGTGTTTTTTAACAACTAAAATAAGACAAAAAAATGATATAGTTAATAATATAATAATATAATTCATTAACGGTTCGGAAATGAAATATGTTTCCTTTTTCAAAGTTATGCAGCTTTTTGTAAAATACATAAATCGTGAAATGACATATATTATGCAAAAACAGACATCGTTTCCGAGACGTTAGTGAATTATGCTACTTTTTTGTCTTATTCTAGTTGTTAAAAAACACTCTCTGACTAATGCATTGATGTAAGATTACAGGCGCAGAGACTTAATTTTTCCAGGATTATACTGGTTAATTGGTTTTTTTTTTTTTGATAATCAAGCTTAGTAGAATTATTCATGTGGTAGTAGGTACCAAGAACGAAAATGAAAGATTAAGAGAATGCCACGGCAATATTTGTAAAATATTAGATACGAACACAATACATAAATTGCTCTAATACTGAAACTTTATTACAAGTTTGAATAAAAATATAAACATATAAAACAAAACATAACATTCTGAAAAAATTTGAACACAAAAATTTAAACAGATTAGAAAAAAATTAATATACGAAATCCGAATCAGTCTCGCTATCATCAATCGTATTACTCACGTCTACGTCGTCTTCTTCGAGCGGTGGATAGTTGTTGCTAGGTGATTTTTGCAACCACTTAGTAATAATTGAGGTATTTGCACCCATTCGAAACGATATTTCTAGATATGTGTGTTGCATCAACATTAGAAACAACAAACAGTTCCTTCCATAATAGTATTACTTTCATCGGAAGCATTTTGAAAATAAGTTCTTTTAACTGCGGTTTAATTTCTGTAACATATAGTATAATAACCACTTTCACCGTGAGGGACTGAGGGTAAATTAAAATCTTTGTAATTCAAGTTGCTATTACCAGCAGAATGAATTTTTTGACATTTATCCAAAGTCTCCGCCGTAAATAACTGGAAATTTTGTGCGCCATTTTCCGGAATGCTTTTCAGAAGGTGAATAACACATATTTGTTTTAAACTTAAAGATGTGGATGGCTGAGAATCATCCTGCAATGAACGTAATTTATGTTTAGAAATCGCAACAAGTTTTTGCTCTAATGTACGAGATGCATTTCAAAGTTCCAAAACGAATATTTTGTCGAATAAGACAATTTTTTCTTGGCGAATCACAAATTTTGTAACAGACGGGGCCAGTAAAAACCTTTAGATCTACTGATCCAAAGTTAGGACCTCATTTTGCTTCCATCTATTCGTTGTGCTGGATAAATAAGAAATGCGAGTTTTGCGCTTTCCGATGGAATATTCCGGAGACCAAGTCAAAAACGTCAAAAATAAACATAGACAATTTTGTACGGTATAAAGTTGTCTACAAAAAAGGTGCTGACTTATTCCAGAAAATACAACACTTTAGATTGTACACGGTGGGATTTATGAACGCGAAAATTCAGGTAAATTTACTCAGTGCGCCGATCTATTGTAACATTTAAATTCGATATTAATCATTGGATTTTCAAACTGAAAAAAGTCATGCGTTATCTAAACATCTTGTGGAGTAGTATGCAGGTGGTATTCAATTTGTTTTCCATTTTTTTTTTGTTGATATTACAGCCATGTGAAGAATGACAATGGAAAAGTAGCCCTTTTTTTAGTTTCTTGTTGATTTTGGCAGGAAGACTTTTATTTAACCAAACTATCGAGATCTTGCTGATACGAAGTTTTCTAAAAAAAGCCATCTTGACTTGTTACCGTACAATCAACAGATTTTTTTATTTTACCGCCAAGTTTGAATATTTCGTGCTGAAGCTGAAATTGCTTTTTAAATTTGTTGAAAGAATCTAGCGACCCTTGCTCATATATGTACATATTTATTAAAATAGTGGGGGTAAGGTAGGCAGAAAGAAGAAAACCAATGTTTCATTTAGTCGACGTTTCGTGTATTGGATGTGTCAAAATACACGAAACGTCGACTAATTGAAACTTTGGTTTTCTTCTTTCTGCCGAACTTACCCCCACTATTTTAATAAATACATGATTCTTTAATATTTAAACTTGCAAATAAAACGTTTGTTTATGCTTATATATGATAGTATACATATGTAGTGGAATGTAATGCCCAGGTGAAGTTACCAAGTCGCACAACGTTATGTAACTATCTACCAACTGTACACGTAGACATGGTAAATAAGATGAAATGTGAATTAAAAAATTCACGGCTGTGGTTATCTGTTGACGAGACAACAGATTGTAAAAAAAATTCTATTTTAAATGATATAGTACGAGTACTGGACCCTCTTAAACCGACAGTTCCACTGTTACTAGTTAGCAAAAGACTAAGTCAGTGTACTAGCGAAACAATTACCAGGGTGGTGCTGGAGACGTTAGAAAAATTTGAACTGTCAAAAAGTCAAGTGTTGATGTTTAAAACTGATGGCGCCGTGAGAATGCGTTCGGTAGGACGTTCTTTGCAAGAACAAGGTTGTACGTTTATACATGTTACGTGTAAAGTGCATGCTTTACATCTTGTACCAGAAACTATTCGAAAAGGTTTTCCAGAGGTGGGTGCGTTAATAGCAAGTACAAAAAAAAGTGTTTCTTAAATCTCCTAAACGTCTTCGTGCATTTCATAGCAAGTGTCCCGGTATTCCTGAACCACCACAGCCTATTCTTACACGTTGGGGAACATGGTTGCAGGCAGCTTTTTATTATGCTGAATATTTCCAACAAATAAAAGCTGTGATACTACAATTCAATCCAGATGAGGCTGCAGCTATTAAGGAAAGCCAGACAAAATTTGAAGATATTTCCGTTGAAACAGCTTTAAAAAATATTTCGAAGAACTATAAACCATTACATAAAAAAATTAGAAAACAGTGCGTTGTCGTTAGCGGAGTCATTGCAAATAGTGGACGAAGTAAATCTGCTACATGATATAGGTGACGCAACAAATGAGCGCGTTAAAGAAAAGTTCGCAAGTGTGTTAAATAAAGACACTGATTTTACCAAATTAAGACAAATATGTGATGATGCATCCCCAGATCCGTAAAGTGCGTTCAAAGACTATTTTACGTATGCGTGTATTACATCAGTAGATGTCGAACGGTCATTTTCAAAATATAAGAATATATTTTCACCAAAGCGAACATCACTCATGGAGACAACCATAGAAACATATCTGATGCTGCTACACATCTTCTCCAGTTTGTGATAAGCAAGCTAGTTAAGAGGGTAAGTTTTACATACATTGTTATAAATTGTAACAGTTTATTGTTTCTCGTATTAGGTAGTTAATTTCGCGTACGCCACTGTCCCACGGAACATTTTTGACAGCCCTACTCATAATAAATCAAGAAGCCCTCATCAGCACTGTTGGAATTTGTGAAATGATCGCGTTTATATTACACAATTCACACAAAATCAATGCGGATTCAGAGGTCAATTTTGAAAATATGCTGATCAAGATTCCACCTATTATATTATATGAATTTTATTATATTTAAATCTGATTTATATTTACACATACATATGTAAAGTGATGTATTAGACATGAAACCCATGTAGTACGTAGAACATAATATTTACTTTATTGGTTTTGAATGTTTTTCGTCTAAATATAAATATTTTGCCTCGACAGAAATTTATAAGAAATTAGGTGAAAATTAATATAGTAATGGATCGGATTAGGTTCATTTTATGCCGTTTATTTTGTACTTTATGGATCGGATTGCATGTTCGCTAACTCCCGGTTTTTTCTGCATATAAAACAAGCAGCACCTTATCTATGTATATGTGTCACAAATATTTGTTATTGTTCTTGTTAAATGTTGCATTATACTACTTATTGTTTAGAAAAGAATTAAGTAATACATTATAAAGTTGATAAATAAACACTTTTACGTCACTGGATTGCGACTGATTGAAATCGATATTTGATGATCAGACACCATAATTGTGAGAATTGCCTTTCTGAGAACTTTCTTCCATTGCTTTATTACATATTAAACTAAACATATTAACTCTTCTAAACCACAATATATAAATCATGAATAACGGCACTATGGGCTTCGTTCTGCTGATGCAGTATGTACTGGATCTCACGCGCTGTGCTCTGAGCTACGAGCATGTGACGTCAGCCCAACCAGCAAGCGTTTATTGGATAAAAATAATGCGAGCATTTTCTGTGGATTCTGTTATACTTATGATTGTTTCTTTTTTTCAAATAAATTTCAGATATTGGTAATAAAGGCTCTAATGTATGATTTTAACTAATATTAACGTAAATCATCTTTTTTTGTGGACATGTCTATTGCAAGATAGTTCTGAATACTTAGTTCAATCGTTTCAAATAGTTGATAACGTAAATATGGCACTACAAAATTTAACGGATGCCTCTGGTGTTCAAGCTGCAACGAAATTTAATGTCTTATTAAATAAAAATCCGGATTTTGCGAAACTACGCCACATTAAGGGGAGCTTAAGTGACGGAAATACTATCAGTGATTTCCAGCAATATTATTCGCACGCATTACATCTCTGGATGTAGAACATTCATTTCCAAAATATGGTGCGACATCTATAGAGAAGCGTACATGTTTAAAGGAGACTACTGTAGAAGACTTCTTAATGATGCAGGCGTTTGGGCGGACTCAACATTTACTTTCGATGAAATAAGACATGAGTGAACCTTATCTTTAACCATAGATAAAAATAAAATTAGAATGCCCGTAGACCACTGCGCATCCAATTTTTTTAGCGAAACCGTGGGGGCATTTTGAGTAATTGTATTGGTTTTGTTTACCTGTGTCGTTTACGTTTTGATTAGTATTTTATTGTGCTTTCGATTTTCATTTTGTTTTGATTTATACTGTACGTGCCTTTTTTAATTCAAATATTCTTATTATTTATTTACAAGAGACGATTTTTTTTATTAGAAGTTCAGTGTTGAAAAATGGTGCTCCACCACAAAAAATTCCAAGAATTGTAGCTAATTACTGGAATTGCCAGATGCCGATTCGTATACTGGCCAAAACATGCGCCGTTCCTCGGCGACTGTTGTTTTATTTTAGATTCATTTTTCACTGTGCAAATTTCATAATGGTGCAACTTCGTAAAAAATCAATATTTTTATGAAATTTGAAATCTGTCCGTATATTTTCCACCTGATTCTGAAAAAAAAATGCTTTGAAAATTGTTTAAAAAATAACCTGGGTAGGCACACAATCTTAACTTTTTTTCGCAAATTTCAATCACAATTTTTTTTCTACAAATCTTCATTTAGTCTTGATTAGTCATGCCTTAAAGTATCACTTGGGTCCCATGCTCCAATACCAGGATATGACAGCCTAAATTTCACCAGCCACCACTGGTTGTGACCATGTATGCTAATGCGAAGGCAGACTTGAGTCATTCTGAATAATATATTAGTCACAGCTCTCATGGCACAAAAAGGTATCCCATCAAACAACTCAAATTTAAAAGATGAAAATGGTTGGAAAACATGTTACGCCCGCCAGACTAGTAAAAATTTGTTAATTGCTATTTTTAATACATTTTTGAAATTAGCTAAAAAAAAATTAAATTACTTTTCAAAACACATGCTTGCAATGTACACAATTTATGGTAAATAATGTATCATTTTTGAAAAAATTTGTCTGGCTGACAATTTTTGTTAATTAACATCTGACAGACCTTTTGTTATAAATTATTTTTTTTCATGAAAGTACACTTCATAACACCTGTTTAGTTTTTGTTTTAATATTAAGTTTGAGTTCTCCCCTATCTATTAAAATTTGTCTGGCTGGAAATTTTTATTAATTACTTTGTCAGACTTTAATTTTGATTGCACAGCATCCATGCATCAGGCTCAACCGCTGGCATCTGATAACATCTTTTTTTTAAATGAAGTTTAATTAAGATCTATTTGCATAAAAATTGGCCTGTCATCGAAAAAATGGTTTTTACTATGTCAGACTTAATTTTTAAGCGGTGTCACCGTTTTTTTTTTTTTAATACACTTCTACGGTGGCCGCATCAAAACATATCTTAATTTTTGGCTGAAATTAAGTTTGAGATCTCTTTTATACATAAAAATTGGTCTGTCAGTGAAAAAATTGCTGACAGACTTAAATTTTAAGCGCCGCAACCACATTTTTTAATTAAATAGCTATCTTCAACCATATTCCCCAACGTATAAGAATCGGCTGTGGGTTATGTGTTGACGAGACGACAGATTATAAAAAAAAATCTATTGTAAATGTTATAGTACGTGTACTGGACCCTCTTAAACCGACATCTCCACTGTTACTAGGTAGCAAGAGACTGAGTGTACTGGCTAAACAATTACGCGTGTGGTGCTGGCGACGTTAGAAAAATTTGAAAATTTGACCTGTCAACAAGTCAAGTGTTGATGTTTGTGACCGATAGTGCTGCGACAATGCGTTTGGTAGGCTCTTCTCTTCAAGAACACGATTGTAGGGTGGTCCATGTTACGGGTAAAATGCCAGCCTTATATCTTATGGCAGAAACTATTCGACAAGATTTTCCAGAGGTAGATGCATTAATAGCAACTACAAAAAAAGTGTTTCTCAAATATCCTAGATTTCTTTTTGTGGGGATACATCAAAAGTCGCGTTTACATAAATCGGTTTCGTAACTTAGATGAAATAAAGCAAATAATTTGGAGATACGATTAGTTACGCCAGATATTATTTCGAATGTACAAAGAAAATTCATTGACCGATTATATTCCTGAGTGTCAACCGGACATCAGTTCGAGCGTTTAATATCATGGAGGCCTTTTAAATTATTGATATGAGGCACGCTTCTTTTTTTGTTATAAATACATATCCGTGGGCTCTCGCACGCACTATGGGGAAAAATCAATCTTATTATTGAAGTACAACTGACACACCGTCTGAATATTAAAGGGAGTAAAACAAATTTATTGCAATCAATAATGTTTAAATAGTCTAAGGCTCGTCTATAGTCTATTGACGTATAATAACATTTTACCTAAATTATTTTTATAAACTGGATCAATTTTAAGAAAACCTGGGAGTGAAAGGCCTGTAACTGTTGCAAATAACGAAAATTCAGGAATGGTACATGAACTGTCTTTGTCACAAGAAAATCAACTCATTTATCACAACGTAAAATAGGCAAAATAACAGAGTTCATTCAACCACAAGAATAAACGCTATTCAACCTGAACGCCTATACCACAAGTCCAGGTTTTCTAAGAAGCTTATGGTATCCTGCGTAAAACCCTGGCATAGCAAAAGTCGCTTAGTTTTTACTAATTCACAGTTGATAAAATCCACCATTTGCGAGAGGATCTAATAACTGAAATGCGCAGGTTGTACCAGAACAATGATTGTTTTTATTCAGATTTATTATGGTGCTCCGTCATACAGTGCTCTAAGAACACATTTCTTAGTAAAACGCACACCATCCTTTATTCAAGCAAATCAGTGGCCACCAAATTCTCCTGATTGTAATCAATAGAGCTGTCAGAAATGTTCCGGGGGTAGTGGCGTACGCGAAATTAACTAATACGAGAAACAATATACTGTTACAATTTACAACAATGTATGTAAAACTTACCCTCTTAACTAGCTTGATGAACTAGCTCCGCCTGCCAGACGAGGATCACATCCGCCCGACCACTCCAGAGGACGTCAAGGAGATTCTAAGGAGCTTGAAGCCGAGGAAAGCTCCTGGATGTGACAAAATCGGAAACATCGCCCTCAAGAAGCTACCCAGGAAAGGGGTGGCAGCCCTGGTGAATATCACCAATGGGATCTTGAGGCTCAGATATTTTCCGGACAGGTGGAAGAAGGCCGACGTCATAGTCATCCCGAAACCAGGTAAGGAACTAATCTTTCCCTCCTCTTACAGGCCCATCAGCCTGCTCTCCGCTGTGAGCAAGGTAGCCGAGCGCGTCATCTTGAGAAGAATAGAAGAAACCGAAGAGCTCCAAATCATCCCGGATGAACAGTTCGCGTACAGGATAGGACATAGTACGGAACTCCAAGTGCTCAGGATCACCGAAGAAGTCACCAAAGGTACTCCTGAACCTTGCGAAGGCTTTCGACAGGGTCTGGCACGATGGTCTACTAGCTAAAATGATGAGTATGGGTTATCCTATTGCACTCGTCAAACTAGTTAGATCATACCTGCATGGGAGACAGATGTGAGTGAAGATCAGGGATTGCGTGTCCACGTATCGACCGATGGAAGCCGGAGTCCCCTAAGGCTCTGTGCTACCACCCCATCTGTTCACTATCTTCACCTCTGATCTCCCAAGGACCGAAGGCACCGCCATGGCACTCTACGCGGATGACACGGCCCTCACTGCTAGATCCTGGAGTGCAAGAACAGCCACTAGAAGACTCCAAGAGGCAGCCTCTCTTCTGGAAGAATGGTGCATCAAATGGAAAGTCGCAGTCAACGCGGAGAAAAGCCAGACGATTCTCTTCAGAAAAGGACGCAAGGAAATCTCCACAGGACACATTTCCATGTTCGGCGAGGACATCCAATGGCACGATTCCGTCAAGTACCTTGGCGTAATCATGGACAAAGGCCTGACATGGAGACAGAACACCGAAGCCATCGTGGTAAAGGCCAAGCGAACGAGAGCTCTCATCTAACAATGGTAGGGAACCAGAGCAGACTCAATCTGAGGAATAAGCTTTTGCTAGTCAAAGCACTCATCAGACCACAGCTGACCTACGCTTCCGTAGCATGGGGATACCAAGCGAAGACCTATCTGAAGAAGATCCAAGTCGTGGAAAACGTGGCCATCAGGACAGCGGTGGGCGCACCATGGTACGTTAAAAACGCTGACATCTTCAGGGACCTGGAGTACACACCAATCACCGAAATCATCCGGGATAGAGCGAAGAAACTGTACACCTTAACCGAGGAGCATAGGAACCCGTTGATCAGGGAGGCCACCAACTATGATCTGGCCGACGCTCCGAGGCACAAGAGGCCGAAGGTACAGATACTGGACAACGGGTGAGTATAACTAATCCTTTCCTTACAGATGGACCAACCCACGGAAGAGACATAGGCAACCAACCACCTTCCCACAAACCTTGCGGGCACCGACCAGTACCAGTTGTCTCCCTGGCTCCGTGAAGGACGAAAGTGCTAAGAAAGCACATAGGTCTTCACCTCCTAGAGCTACATAGTTCATCCTCACCTTGTCCGATGATCCAGATGACAATGTGTCAATTGACACTTTGTGTACTGGCAGTCAATCCCAAGTCATAGAATATCCGCACAGTCCCTGACAGACCGATGACTACCCCCGGGGGTGACAAGCTGGCGAAGAAAGAAGACGAAGTCAGAAGAGCGCCAAAAGAGGCCCTAGCCAGCAGGGTTCATCAGCCAGGACCCAGGGAGGTTGGCCGAAATCTTCGGCACCGCTCACATTTGTGAGTGGGGCCGTTCGTAAAGTAAGCTAACCCGCCCTGCACGAGGCCGGTCCAGATCTACAGCGATGACTAGGGTAAAACGGCAATAGTCCTGCCTGGCCGTAGCATCCGAGACCGACATCAAGCCATATGGATATTGGCGCGCCCCATTACAATAAACTGTACGCAAAGGCTAATGGAAGGAAGGTGGGTCAACGTTCCGACCGAGGCGCTGACCAATTATCGTGTATTGCTGCCACTGAGAAGTACTACGTTCATGTGTGCATGGAGTTTTACCGAAGTTCCGCCAAAGCAATAAAAACTGAGTCGGTATGCCTTTTTAGCAAATTGTGATTTATATTTTGAATTTTACTTTACACTAATTTATTAATTAATATTTCGTGAGGCACAAAATCGAGGGCCTTGCTCAAGTATTCCCGAGTCAAAGTCTCCAATTATGTTCTCTACTAAATTATTAAAAGCAGTTGATTTCCCTTGTTGAATCCCAAATTGGTTTAGATTTATTAAATTATTAACCTGGAAAGGTAATTAGCAAGTTATCAAAAACTTTTGATATTGAAGGGATTTATTGATATAAACCTCTGTTTGGTGCGTCAATAGAGCCCTTTATAAATACAAAAATAAATTGAATGAGTTTAAACTTCGGATTAAATGAACTGAGTAAGTTGAAAAGTTTAGTCGAAGTAAATTTGAAATTTTTTGGAAATTTAATTAATTTAGCATACAGTCTTTGCAGTGTCTATGAGTTATTTATAAAAATATTTAAATTAGATAATTTAAAATATGAACATTTGTCATATTTATTTTGACATTTTAAATTGAAAGACAATATCTAGATAATTACCTACTGTAACTTAATGACATTCATGACATCTAACCTAACCTAAATAAACCCATTCTTTCTTTTTGGCGAGTCAATTTTTTTTGCTTCTAGTACTAAGAACACTGTTATTTAATTCAATGCAACTCTTGCTCCTATAGTTTCTATCATAAAATGTATTGGAAGTGTTGTTTTTGATTCATTACATGCCTGAAATTTTATACTAGCACATTCAGATAAGAATTACAGTAGTATAAAATATAAAGATCTATAGGTATTTATTATCATGTTAGGTTTGAAAAAGTGCTTTTGTAATACCCAATAATTATTTTATTTTATTTTTTTCTAGAAATGCATAAATGCGAATCAATAATAAGTCAGATTTTTTAAATTTTATATTTAAGCAGCTTAAAACATTGTCTGTACAATTACAAGGTTCAGGTAGATTATTTAGGATTTCTGGAGCAATATTAATAAAAATTCCTTTTGCACTCTCATGTCGAGATAATGTACAAACAATAAGCATATCGGCAAAGCAGCAATCATGACGCAACCGAGTGACACATTTTGTTCAGTACCGTCTCGCATTATTTTCGATTTATTTCAGGAACGAAAAAAATCGTACTTTATTCATTACAATATTTCACAGCTATTGTTTATAGTGCATTTTTTTACACCTATGCAATATGTATAACTTAATATCTCCTTATTCCAAGGGAATACTTGGAATTGGTATAGATATGTCCCAATAACATCTGTTGAGATAGAACGTTTTTTTTTCAACATATATATGGAATTTTGCAGAGACGGCGGATTTTAACAGCAGAGCATATGGATCAACTTTTAATAATATACTTCGCTTGTAAGGAATAATAACGCAGTGAAAACTGCTAGTGCCAATATACTTTCACTTTACTACCTCCACTAGTAATGAGGGTTTTTTTTTCAAATAAAACAAGAGAAGGTATTATAATAAGCGTGTTACATGATGCCCATAAAAACATCACACCAACAACAATCCAAAATTTGAGGGAAAGGATAATATATGCTTTTAGAAGTATCCTCGGAAGTATCACTCCGGCAATTTTATGAACAGTAGAAACCTCATACCAAAGACGCATAGAAATATGTCTCAATCAAAATGGGCAACATGTGGAGCACTTATTATAATCTTCTAATCTTCTCTTGAACTACAAAAAAATATACATTTTTAATTTTTATTGCTGTTTTGCAGTTATTGTTCAATAAATTGAAAATGGTTACAAATAGCCATAAGGGTGTATGTACAAAAAAATTTCGTTTTTCAATTCTACATCACATCGTTCAAAAATATACAGGGTGTTTCATTTGAAAAAACTGAGACAATTCAGTTCAAATAGTTGCAAATTTAATTATTTTTGGCCACCCTGTACACTTTTAGGAAGAGAAAATGGCTGAGTGTCATCACACAGATGTCTCATAACTGGTACTAACATATTTTTTCTTAAAATCGATAATTGTGACTGTAATGATTTTTTTTAATATACACGTGTAAATGGCATAATAATTTCAACAAAAAAAAAAATCATTACATCCAAGTGATTGGGAGAGAGTCAATAATAATACAGGAGTGGAAGGAGGCCACAGAGGTTTAAAAAAATATTCTGATATACATGGCATTCCATTTAAAAAAAATGTTAGTTGACCCTTGTAGAATCGTCTTGGCTCACTCTGTATATTCGAAAATAATTTACGATTATAGACTTTTTTGTCTAGTTTATTTATGTTTTTAAATCAAGTTTCTAGCTATCATAAAACTCGACATATCGAAGTCGGACGCACTATTGCACCACCCTGTATATAATATTTTGTCTTTTCTTGACCGTTAGTATCAAATAATATCTGATATAGTTTTTTGGGGATTTCTGGTCGATATAACTAATTTTGTTTTTTTTCTAACGTTTCGATTTATTACACCATCATCAGAGACTACAATTAATATAATATTTTAAAAACACATTTATGATTATTTTACATTACATTATATTTACTACTCTGATAGTGTAATAAACCGAAACGTTAGAAAAACAAAATAAAATTAGTTAAATCTGACCGAAATCCTCAAAAAACTGTATCAAATTTTATACCTGAATAACAGGATTTTTTTTATATAACTGCCGGCCCTGAAAAATGGTAAATATTTCCGCTGTCTAGTGTTGGTAGTTCATGAATTGTAATGTAATGTAATGACAATATAACAACGTGCCCCATAATACATGATATGAGATTTTTTATTATTATTTATTTTTCAGAAAATCTTACTCTTAACAGAACGTTATGCTTAGCCTGAGATACGATTTTATCTAATACAATTATATCTAGGTCATATGCTATAAGGGAAATAAAAAAAATTAAAATCGGCTCAAAAGTACACTAGATAACTTCCGATGAGTTATAAAGAATGGGCCATAGGGTAATTAGAGATTCATTGGCACAAAATGTGCAGATTTATTAACTAAACATGCTTAAGTAAAATGTGCCTAGTTAATGAGGTACTGCATGCTGAAATATTTTTTTAAATGATTTTTTTGGGTGCAACTCAAAAACTACTTGACAGATCAAGTTCAAAATCAGTACAGTTAGGTTTCTTCTCGTCTGATGAAGGAATCAGAATTTCATATTAGTTTTAACCTAAGTTATACAGGGCGTTCAATACAATATATTAAATTATATGATGTGATCTATTTTTTTTTTCAGAACAGTTGTAGAAATGTTTAATCGAAATTAAGATGTATTTACTAATTTTAAGTAAAAAACGGATAGTTCTCTAAAGTCGCCCAAATCAACCGTTTTCGAGATATTTACGGATTTAAAGTTAACTGAATACTACACACTACACTACTTCATCATTTTTGCTCAAAGCAGGTTTACGTCATATTTTAAATACGTAACTTACTGTATTAAAAATTAAATTTTTATAGAAACAACATCCATTCATAAACTACAAATAACAAGTTTTAAAATTTGTTAAAAAAAGAAAATGTAGTGACTAAAATTAAATGGCACAATAACAATACAAAATTAATAATGAACATGCAATCGCATTTTACTAAAATGCAGTCCCTATTTGCAAATAATGAAAACACTGTGTAGTGTGTCTGATTCAGTTAACTTTTAATCCTTAAATATCTCGAAAACGGTTGATTTTAACCACTCAAGACAAGTAGGTGTATCTTTTTTTTACTTAGACTTAGTAAATGGGTACATCATAATATCAATTAAAAATGTCCTTAAAGCTGTAAAAATAGATCACATTTTTATCATTTAAGGTATTGTATTGGACGCCCTGTATAACTTAGGTTAAAACCAATATGAAATTATGATTTCGCATCAGAAGAAACCTGACTGTATTGATTTTGAACTTATCAGACAAGTAGTTTTTGAGTTGTTACCAAAAAAATCATTTAAAACATAGTATTTTAACATCCTGTATCTCATTAACTATAAATATAGTTACATTTTACTTGGGTATATTTGGTAAAATCTTCATATTTTCAGCCAAAGAATCTCTAGTTACTATACGGCCCATTCTTCATAACTCTGTATAAATTTGTCTTTAATTGGGTCGTCAACAAGACGAGGGTCATTTTGGCATTTGTTATTAAAACGGTTTTATATTATAATCTTATTTTAGTTTTTTCATTAAAATTACATTTAATCACTGCCTACTAAACTGCTTATTTTTATTCCCAAAATTCAAAGCCCTCTATGTCAATTCCGACTGACTTCCTATAATTATTGCTGTTTTGGTTAAATCGTATTTTTTCGTTTATGGTATTAGTTAGTTTATCATTGCTGGTTGTCACTTGTGCATGTAATAATTATTGGTTGTGTTCGTAGGTAATAAAATTACGAAATAATTGTTTTTGCTCGAAATTTTCATTATGCAACCCCATGAACATTTTATGCAGTCGTATGGAGAAAAATATGCCGATTCCAATAAAATATATATATAATAAAAACAACATCATTTGAAGTGCATCATTTGAAAAACAAAACTGATTGACACAGTAAAGGTGCCTACAGACACACTTACAATAACTAAGAAATGATATGCTCATTGACCAATAGTTTTTGGCATTAACAGATATAAATATCCATTGATACTTACACAAAACTGTTGATATGTACTTAAACTATACAACATTAATTTTGTTCAATTCGTCTTTTAACATCGGTAACCACGTTAGGTATACCAAAACTTACAGAACAACTGGATACGCCATATCTTTTCATTTAATAATATTATTGCCGATTCTTTAAAGAATCAGGATAGTCCTCAAATACCTAACCCAAGAAAATACTGGAAAATACAGAAGTGCAAAGTTAATAATGTTGAGATATCTTACGTAATACTGGGTTCGATGTTGCATTACCAGTAATAAAATGAATTATCCTATATTTTAGATATCTAGGACACTTATTCATGTAGCAGAGTTTTTTTGTAATGCCTGTGCTTGTCATTCAAAAGTTGAATATAGAACGATATATCAGCCATCATATAATACTGAAGACATGTTAGGTTAAGATACGTGCCATGACAGTTGAGGAATAAAGTAATTTGTCAATACTCACCTTAAGGCCACTTCGGCCTTGTTGCTTCAGTAGCACATTTTCAGGCTTCATATCGCAGTGGATAATTTTATTTCTATTAAGCGCATCTAAACACTGCAGTAACGAATGACTAAATTTTCGAACTAGTTGCAAACTAAACCCTTGAAATTTATTCTTTTTAATAAGTTCGTATAGATTGATGGATAGTAATTCAAACGTAATGCACATGTGATTTCTAAAAGTAAAAGAGTCCAACATGTGAATGATATTCATAGTATTGTCTTTATCCTGTTTTCGTAGGTGCTCAAGTATACGAACTTCTTCCTGAGCTTGTCGATGAAATCTCTTTTCATTCCGCACCATTTTAAGAGCGACATGCATATGATTTTTGTGATCATAAGCTTTAACCACCTGACCAAAGGAACCCTTGCCGATTACTTTCAAAACTTCGTACCGGTAAGCAACATGATCATGTGGAATGTGAATGTATGAGCCCTGATCGTTATCATAATCACAGTTATTTGGGTTGCCTATGATACCAGGCCGCTTCTTTGCATTGGCACCAATAAAATAAATTTGAGGGTAGTTAAATATTTCGTGGTGCTCATAAGGTGTGAGTTTATTCATATACAGCTTCATCACTTGTTCGGGGCTTGCAACCATTGTTTTAGGTTTACACTCTGATCCAGAAACTGATACTGTTGATTTAACTTGTGTGAGAGCTGTACCCCTCGTTAAATGTGGCTGCATGCATTGTAAAACACAAGAACCTCCAACGGTGAGTTCAGGTAGACCTGCTGAATTTGCTGATGAAGCCATCGATGCGGCAGTGGGGCTTTGCTCATTCAATGAGCCTTTTTTGAGGGGCGGTAAACTGCCGCCGCCACCTTCTTGGATATATGAGTGTGAGGATACTGGGAACAACTGTGTTCTTGACATAGGCATTTTTACGGAATTTACCACTGCAGCACTAGACATCTCTAGGGCATTGCTGGTTCTCCAGGAGGTTGATGGCCAACCATTAGAGCGAACCCGACCACCCGTACCTGTGAATGCACCGTGGCCGAGTGCACATTCACGGGCCACTGCAACTGGTATCGCCGCACCACTAACTTTTCGTCACTTTTCGCGACAGCCCTAACTCTTGTGATTTTTCACTCTTTTGGCTTTCATGCAAAAACATTGGCCAAAATGCTAACCACACTCACCCGCACGCATCTTGTATAACCTGAATTAGTAATATAGTATTGGGTGTTACTAGCGCTATCAGCTGTAATCCCCTGGCTTTTCATTTGAAAACATTATGATTCAAACAAAGAGATATAAGTAATTTTACAGCCACAATTGACAAGTTTTATAAAGACAAAAGACCAGGCGAGAGAAGCGCAGGGGGCGCCCGTAGCGCTTTCTTTCGATAGTCGCCGTTCACCTGGTTCATCACAGAACAGCAAAAAAAGAAGAATTTTACAGTGGAAGACGGAAACAGCTGTGACATTAGACAGCGCCATCTATATATATAGGAATCTCTACGAACTACAAGCATAATCTTGCTTTTTATAACCTGCATTTGTATGTAATTTAGGACCGGTTTTCTCATCTCTCATTAAAGCTATTTGATAAATGAGTTCCGTGAAAACATTATTGATACAATTGTATCCAAGGAAACTGTCTATTATCGTCTTTCCCTCTTCTGTTAAATTTATTTGGTAGTTTCCTTGGATACAGTTTCTGATATTAACTGTTTATCATAGATTTAATGGGAGGTGAAAAAACAGGTCCTTAATGCTAGATTATCCCTATTATATCTGTAAAACATTCTTAAAATGGATATTCTGAATATGTGGGCCTGTTAAGGGAAGTCATATAACACGGACTTTTGAATTTTATTAAACAATATATCACAATGAGGCATAACTAAATGAAAACAATTTAATCAGTAAAGAAAATGTTCATTTTGTAAGTAGTTTTTTAAACTTGGTTAGAGTGTTGTTTTCTGATTCATTATCAATGATTTTTTCTAAACAATCTAATAATTCTGTTCGATAGGTATAAACAGTCTCTATGCACTTTGTATTAAAATTCCACCGTGTTGGAGCCGCTTTAGGTAATCTCACCTTAACAACATTATCTAACACGGCTGTTCCTTTTGGCGATTTTCCAAAGAATGAAGAAAAGCTATGTAAATCAGCAAAAAAATGTTTATGCTTTTATCCTGACTTGATGCTTTTTGTAAAATTAAATTTAGTTGATGAGCGTAACAATGAATAAAATTTGCTAAAGGATAACTTTTTTTAATTAAAAATACCTATTAACTTCTTTTTTCTTATCAAGAGATGTTTGCTTTATCGTCATATTAGGTTTTGGACGGCCACCACCTTTGAATTTCATTCGGTCTTCATAATCCAACTTATGTCCATCTTTCAGTTTTAATATATTTTGTACAACACTCATATTTAATAGTAAACACCAAAAACACTGTTTTATTTAATTTCACAAGTAGAGATTTACTAATAAAATGTTCACAAATAAAAACATTAAAAACAACGCGACAGAATTTACCGACCAACGCGTACCTAGTCAGCATTAAGATTGCTCAACTTCGTGCGTTACCGTTTTAGTAAAATGTGTCGGGGACATTGTCCCCGCCAGTGTTTTCTGTCTCTTTTGCTTTCTGACGATTCGCGCATAAGTCTATTTCACTTTAATTCGTTATAAATTCGGTCCGTAGTTAGCTTTGAGAACACGTTGTGGATTGACCCAAGATTTTTAAATTCTATAAATGAATAATGTAATGATCTAGATATTTGAATAGTATTGTGCATAAAATGAACTAGAAACTGTAATATATTTTTTTAAGAATATTAAATATATATATATATATATATATATATATATATATATATATATATATATATATATATATATATATATATATATATATATATATATATATATATATATATATATATATATATATATATATATATATATATATTTTTTTAAACTTCAGAAAATGAATAGGTAGCTCTAATTTTTTATTTGTATGTGGGAGGTCATTGACCAATTGACCCTATAGAAGAACCGCCAGTGGTTACGACATCATCCAGCAATGCCAGGACACATTGGATAACATTGATACAACGTTAAAATACTACTTGGGAAAACATCAGATTTTTTCCTTCTTTCTAGGGTGTGTACTACACCCCCGAAACTAAATCCTGGCTAACGGACCGGAAAATTTGGAATTTGTTCGACATTAAAACTAAATTTTTATTTATGGTGAATTAAGCAACCATGCATATATTTCCTACTTTATTGAAGAAAATAAAACCCTAGGGGGTGCGCGCACACCCTGCCTCCCCCTAATTCCGCCACTGGATTTCATTCGCCAGAGGTCCTTATATAAATATCGATGCGACAGGAACAGAGGGCAACTAACTGGTTTCTCCGACCGTAATAGGTTCCTGACTGGTAGGCAACTGGCGATACCCACGCGTAAATGTTGGAAATTAGATTTCAATAACTATTACTAAAGTTTATTAGCAAAGAATAGAAACTTACTTAAATACTATTTTAGTTCGTGTAGGACCATTATAGAAGGTAAGTTATTCTAAATGATTGCTGTTGATAACGTCGAGATCCATGCTCAATTATTTTCAAAAAGTTAACCTATCCACATACAAAATATTCTTCTACTTGCGAGTATGAAATTCTCTAAAATAATAATCTAATTATTATAATAATATGTAAGGGCCCTAGAGCGTGGACTAATGAAAATTTAGCAAATTATAGGTGTGATCATTGTGTGATGAACAAACAACCTGGGAGGCTGGACAAGTTATTTCATATTTGGAGACTACTGTATACCAGTTTAAATTTGGCACTCTTCATTAGTACCTTTTGTACTGCCGTTGACGAACCTACTGAATCTATAAGTGAGGGAAATCCTTTTAGCTTTTGAATTTTTTTATTTTTCGAAAAACGAATAGTCATTTTTCTGTAACCTTTGCCAGATATTCACACCTTTTTAGAGGAACCTAAGAACGGTTAACGTCAGTAAATTTAAACAATTATAACTAGTGTAAAACTTGGTTAAAAATATAATAAATTTAGATATAAAAAAAATAGCGCATATCCTGTGCCAAGACTTTTATAGGTTTCTGGACAAGATTTTGCCTTTTACTTATGCTCATTATAACGCATCATTTGCTAAATACCAAGTTGCTGAGTCACACGAACCGTTCAGGCACCATTTTTATACAGGATGTCTCGCAAAAACACCGCAAGTCATAACTCCGTTATTTCTTGTTCGATTTTAACAAAAAATCAAAATTAATGGTTCACTTTGTTAATTTCATTGTTTTGCATGGCACACTTGGTAATACAAGATTAATGTAGAAGCTCAAATGACATTTTGCGTCGGTTTGTTGATTTGATTGTTTTTCATGGCACACTTGGTAATTTTATTAGAAGCCCAAATTAATACTGATAAACATTTACTTACTTTTTCCAACTAACATTGAACAAAAATCAAGTTGTGATACATAGTTGAATTCAGAAAAAAATCTCTACCAAACTAAGTAAAAAAATACATAGCCTTTTATTTGAAAAAAAAGTTGACTATCGCCTGACATTACAGTTGATGTTGAAAAAAACAAAATTAGTGCCAATTTGTAGTATTTGTAGAACCCTTAATTTTGTTTTTTTTTTGTTTTTTAACATCGGACTAGAAATAACGGAGTTATGACTTGCGAGACACCCTGTATATTTGGTACCAAGATTACGCCCGTGTGCTGTGGCAATATATTTTTTTGGAAGCTGTGTGAGAGCCTCCGAAGTAGCTGATCACCACTACATTTATTTGCCATAAGTATGAATTTTTGCTGAATAATATTTCGAGATAATTGTACCATCCGGCTCCACAGTCGCTCCTGAACACAATATCCTGCACATGTTCAAAAAGATGCAGGGCAGAAAACAGAGACGTTCAACTAGAGCGTTTAATGTTCTAGAAGACCACATGGCTTCAGAAGAACAGAGTAAGAGTGTGGACACTATTTGGAAGACCAACAAAATCAGCCTTAATCGTCGAAGCGAAGAAAAAACATAATAAACTTGAATTTATGTAGTGGAGTAGGCGTACAGGGGATACCACTGACCATGCCACTCCTGCCGAATATTACATGCTCTAGGATCATATTTAAAAATGTTTACCAGCAACAAAATTTTTATTTACCTTCACTACAGCAACCATAAAAACCCTATTGTTCTTTGTAAGAAATTATCTTTTATCTTATGTCATATTTATTTTGTTTTTAATAATTATACTATTAGCAAATAAATTTATTATTAGTTATTAATTTATTACCTAGATTATTACATACTCGAGGAATTGTCATGCCAAATACCATTCGATGTTTCTGTTTTGAGTACGATACATTTTTATTTACACTGAAACTTTATTGGCATTTTGACAATATAACTCATGCAAACTGCAAAAAACACTCGACCCAAGGACTATAAAGTCCTTGCGTTCTACCTACGGTCTCGTGTAGTACAACAGTTTGCTTTCGTTATGTTGCCATAGACAACCAAGTTTTCGTGTAAATAAATATTTATCTGATAAAATGGAAATCTCATGTGGTATTAATTATAAAAAAAGAAACGCGCCATGTACTCTACCGCAAGGTGGTGTGGAAACGAGTATTAAATATTGAGTGTGTTAAATATTTACTATTGTCTTATGGTCCATAAAACGAGAAATTACGCATATCGCACCGAAACTGATAGGTATTGTAAGTAAAAAACACTTTTCCCATAGTCCCGCAAATGTATCGAATTTCGAGCAACTCTATCTCCGAAATGGTTAACTAGGAACTAGGATTAAAGTACTAACGACCTTTCTTGTAAAAACAATAATGAAGATTAATATTGATAATAAGTATTTCTGCCAAAGTTAATATTTTAGGAGGTATTCGCGAAAAACTAAATTTCGGCACCATTTCATTAACATGGCGGCTGACGACGACATCGTGCGAGGAGGAAAACTTAATATGGTTAACGGGAGATATAATTAAAACGAATAAAACTAATTCCAGTTTTCCTGGAATTATTTCCTTTTTGGACCTTTTTTTACTTCTTGATGCCTGGCCTAAATGCTTTGAACACAGTACAGGAGGTTTCATGAAAAGTTGAGGTATGTGTTTTAATTGTTTCGTATAAATAGTTGTTATTGCCTCTTAATCCATATGCCGGCCCTACACGCACGGAAATTGTCCGATGTCTACATATAATACACACGGTATAGATACTTGTTATTGTCAATATATAGTAATAATCACATATTTTAATAATGCATGCTTTTTCGTAAATGAAAAATACGGAACATGGGAGCGACGGAATATATAATGGTGATGTAGTTATATTAAGTAATATGGCATTACCTTGAAACGTGCAGGTAATTTTTCTTTGCAACGCAACAGTCATGTGTATTCATTAGGATGATAATGAATTGATTAGTGTGACTAACACATTTTTTTTTAATTACAAATCAATTCTCACACTTTCCTAAAATTATATGTGAACAATATCTAAAAACAACCAACCGTAGAGGAACTTAAATTGGCTGGACGAAAGAAGTATAGATTTACCTAAAAAAAAATTTCGCGATGTCATAACTCGGTCACTTTGCGCCTCGCAAATAACCCATTTAAAGTAAAATGAATTCCTAATGCTAAAAACGATATTATCAAGTAAACATTCATCATAATCATAATAAAATAATAAATAATAATAAACATCTCTAATGTAGTAAGTATACACGTAGTTTATTTTAAACTTATTTGCGATATAAAAAGACGTCGGCTTCTTTAATCCCTTTATCGCCGTCAAAGAAGCCGACGTTTTTATGTTGCAAATAAATTTGAAATAAACTGTATAGTATATCATGCATCCATCCAGCTATTTTTGCCCATAACTCGATGAAACAAACTAAGTTCCATATGAAAATACCAGGGGCGTGCGGTGAGTTTTGATACAGGGGAAGCAGTTTGTGATATAGGGTGATGGGTATTGCGAAGCCCCGAGCGAAGCGAGGCAAAATTTTTTTTAAGAAAAGGGGCGTGGCTTCCGTATACTCATTTTAAAGCAAATGTCGAAAATCGCAAAGTTATGATATCTAGAAAAAAAGTACACTTGTATTACCGCCACTGTCAACAGGGACAATTTTGAAAGCCGCTCTTCACTGGTTGAATTTCTTGAAAAAGTTTTTATTCTTTTTAAGGTCGAAAAACTGCGTTCAACCGAAGCACTAGTTGCAGGTATCGTCAACACTAACTCACACAATTTCAACACTTCAGAGTAGGCCTGATCCAAACTGTTTTCTTTTATAAAGATAATCAGTTCGTTGGCGTTATGTTTCTGACTAATATCTTCTGTAGCATAAATAATTGAAAGTTCCGATCGCTCTTTAAGAGCAAGAACTAAATTTAATCGATGCGCAAAACAATGTACAAATATTGCATTCTGAAAAGTCTCTATTACTTTGGCCTGCAGGCCCCCCCAATTCACCAGCCATTACAGCGGCCCCATCATAACTTTGGGCGATAAGTTTAGCACCACACTGTAGATCATCGACTATCTGACAAACTATATCATATAAAGCTGCGGCCGTTCTCTGCGTTGTTATGTCTAAAAATCCTAAAAAGCGCTCTTGGACTTTCCCATTTGGATTTATGTAGCGTACTACTATTGACAACTGATTAATATTCGTAATATCGGTTGTTTCATCTAACATAATTGCAACAAAAGGAGCTTTTTTTATTTTTTGCTTGATCTTTTCTAAAACAATATTGCTTATCGACTGAATCAAATTATTTTGAATATGATTTGATTTACCGCGAAATATCGTGGAGCGTTCCAGATGGTTACTTAAAATTGTATCGTATTTTGCTAATAAATCAACTTACGGTCTCTCTTTCAACTGCTGATCTAATGAATGCTCAATTCGTGATTTTCCAAATGTTTTTTCTTTTAGCACCGCTCGCAAATGAGTTTCACACTTACCATGCCTCTTTGTCACTTTGTGAATGTTGTTTAAATCTGAAAAGCCATTTTTATTCCAAACACCTTTTTCATTTGTGAAAAGTAGACATGGCCAACAAAACAATTTACACAAATTTTCACAACCCGTTAACCACTGATTAGCACTGTACATTTCAATATTAAAGTACCTATTGCATGATTTAACTTTCGTTTTTAGAAGTTTTAAATCAGATGTTGGTCTCCCGTTTCTAATAATATCCAGTTTATCTTGAAACGAATATGTTGAAAATCCCTTTTTCAACAAATTGCACACCACACAAACGCAAATAATATTTTCCACAGTGCTAGGACCAGCTTCCATATTGAATAAGCTAAAACTGCTTATACGCGCACTAATGTTCAACGTTTTAAAAATCACTTATCGCCGCACCACAGGTTTAGAAACACTAAAAAAAGTTTTTACAAATATAGCACAAAAACTGAGAATAATACTAGGAAGATTAATATTAAGTATAATATTAAAATCGAGATTAAAATCTATAAAACAAGACGCATTACTATGCTATACGGCTCAGATATCAAGATTATGAAATGGGGATGGGATGCATTTCAAGAAGTTGCTTATATCGAAGTCGCGCGGTTTCGTGTTGGCCCGAATAATCGAGTGCGTCATCGTTACGGTTTTAGCGTGCAACATTATCTCAGCTGTTGAAATGCAGGGCCGTGTCTATTAAAATTGGGTAAAAGTAAATTTTAATGATTAATATTATGTGATAAATAATAATTAGGTTCTAATTATGTTTTTTTTTTATAATCCCAAGGGAAGCACTGCTTCCCTTGCTTCCATGGACCGACCGTCCCTGGAAAATACTAATAGGATAAAAATAATACGGGACATCTCCATATATGTCCATATCAATATATACACATGCAGTCATAAATATATTAAACATTATTTAACACACCACAGGTAATGCAACTCCGCCTGTGTCCCTATGAAGGTACCTCAAGGTACTTTGTGCGGGAGATGGCTACACATTTAGATACCATGGGCACACACCCAGTATCCAAGTATGCTAGGATTAGTTTCTGGTTTAGAAGAAATCCCTGCTGCTCGACCGCGGATCGAAAAGTGTTCTTACCGCTTACAGTCTAAAACTTTGCCTAGAACATGAATAACAAAAAGGAAATAAAGTTGACATTAATAAGTTTACTTGGCTGTATGGACTAGGTCCTATGCAAAAAAATTGAAATATATGTATACATATCTGGATGTAAGTAAAACAAATAAAAGACTCTCACTGCGGCAAGTGCAGATACCTACTCCGAAAGATTTGATCTTCCAAACTTTCGGGGAAGAACAAGGTCTCTGCGACTAATTTGCTTGTCCGCTTGTCGTTCCCATTCCACTCTACTCCTTTGGAGTAGTGAAGTGGACGGTGGACGAGCTGCGCCAATTAGACAGAGATACCTGCAAGATGATGAATATTGACAGAAGTATTCATCCTAGATCGTCCGTTCTTCGTGTGTATCTTCCACGTCAATGGAGAAGGCGAGTGCCTGGATTGTACGCATGGCATAGTAGTACATGTAACATCCTCAGGAGTTCAGATCTCTTGCAGTTTATAAAACATCATAAAACTGCAGTGCAGGATTGTTCAAGGCTGCAAAAAGAGTTGCAGATGAACTCGGTCTCGCATTTGACACCAGTCGAGGAGGCTGGCGAGGTGCTGATGTAGAATTAGTCACTAAGATTTAGTTAAATCGCCTGAAAGTTCGAAATCGCCTGAAAGTTCGAATCAGGGCCGCTGAACGGGAAAGTCAGCTTCGGCAGTACGTCGATAAACCCCAGCAGTGTCTTCTATACGAACATAGAAACACTGGGTTTATCGACTAGGCTGATATTCGTCTTTCTAATATCAACTGGGCTTAAGTCGAGGGATTTATTATGACCTGTCAGGATGGAGTTTTCAGCAACTTGGTTTACCGTAGCGGCGTGTCGCGTGTAGAGGTTTCTGACGTCAACTGCAGGACCTGACGTCAGGTGCCAGATTCTCTCATATATTTACTTTCTCCGTGCCGCATATATGCGATTTCGGCCTATGTCTACGTAAAGCGGCGTTATGAGTGCCATTAAGGCACTCGTACGACGTAGACCAGACACTAGTGCTGCCTTACGTCCCTGAAAATATTGAATCCGTTGTAAAGAAAAAGAAATACCGAATTTACTGGAACCAAGGTGATGTATCTCATCGAATTTTCGACCCCTGCCGAGAAAAATATCACTTTAAAGGTGGAAGAAAAGCGGATCAAATATCGCGATCTCCGGTAGGAGCACCAAATGCTGGTCAAGATGGTCGTCTTAATAATTATAGTGTACTCGGAGGTACAAAGCCTAAATTGTCCTCGAAATTGAAGAACATTATGGCAACACAGTTTGCACCAATTTACGATTATAATTCCATCGAGTTGGAAGTACTTTGGGCATTTTTTTATGAACCTCGGAATCTAAAGCACTCGTCCGTTTTGACGATTTTGACAAAAATGATGCGATGCCGCTTAAGTTTAAAGAAATAATTTAATTTTTTTTGTTACAGTGATTTTTAATACTGAAATTTATCATTTTCAGCTGAAATTAAAACTTTGTGGACAGGCTTATTAGGAAACGTGCAATACATGGTTGTTTTAATTCAGCACAAATAATAATTTAGTTTTAATACCTTACAATATCCAAATTTTGAGACCCATTAATGTTAGCCCAAAATTTGTTCCAAGGGTGTATAACTCTCTAACACTCTAGAAAGAAACAAATCGATGCTCGACAATGGTTCAATCATCGGGAAATAAATTACAACTTTTAGGCAATCCAAAACACAATATTAAAACAAACAAAAAGTGGGGGATATACAAAATTAGATGTAATCAAAAGTATGTATGTAAGTATGACAAAATAGACGATCAATTCAGACATGATTCAAGGAGCTCGTCTCAAATATGGTAGAACAGATGTCTAGTGTTACCCAACATGTGTTTGAGATCAACCATAAAATAAATAGTACCCATCTGTTCTGTGGTACCCACTATGTAAAATATACTCTTATGAACGTTAAATAACAAACTTTTTGTAACAATGTAACGTCTGTTTAATAGTTGTATCAACGTCGCCATATCCTCTTATTGATTTATTTATTTATTTATTTATTTATTTATTTATTTAATTAATTACACTATCCCACAGTAACGTGGTTACCAATTACGGGATATGAACATAAACTAAAAACAAAATAGTGCTGCAAATATCTGCCGATAGTCACACAATTTTAAATCAACATTTAAATTTATTTTATAAAACAAGTTTTAAAATAGCAATATATAACATAATGCAGAAACGATTGACAGACAAAATTAGAAAAAAAAACATGTTAAAAACAATTAAATTAACACAAAGTGACTAAAAGCTAATAATAATAAAAAAAGAGGAAAAATAAAAAAAGGAATTAATAAACAGATTACTAATTTATACACTCAGTAGTCCAGATATGGTAAATTGCTAATTTTTTAAGAATTCGTTCTTGATTTCCTTTATTTTACAATTGATGATATCAATATTGTCTTTAACCTTTGAATACTTAAAGTCTATTCACATAAGCTTTGCAGCGTTAGCCAGGTTGGGAAACAAAATGCGTGCTAATGACTGGTGCAGACGGTAGGCAGATATACACAAGTGCAAAGTTCCGATAGCGGTTAATTCAATTTTCATTGTATAAATACATTTTGTTCATTTATAATGCACCGCGCGCCTTTGCTAGAGAACTACGCAAGACTGACGGCCGACAAAGGGTCGCTCTGCGAGCCCAGGTAAACAGTTTTTTATGTGCTCATATGAATGGACGGAGTATAATATGGTGTATATTTTAATCACTTTTTTACACCGGTCAATAGTACTAAATGCTCAAAATGCAGCATATTGCTCTATATTAAAATAGAAAGAAACATAACGTTGTTTAAAGCAGAAATATGAAAATTGTGCAGCAAAAAGTTGGTCCGTTCTAAAGCAGGTAGAATTTAAAATTGTTTTATTTTCTGACATTATTTATTATGGGTACACAAAATAAAAAGGAACGGAAATTTTTTAAGACATTTGGCTTTCTTATAGCTAAATCGAAATTTTTTTATTAAATTAGGATGTTCTTATTTCGGCGTAACCAGTAATTTTAGTTTCTTATTCAAAACTTTATAGAAAATATGTCAATTTTATTTTTGTTATTTTGTTTCTTTCCACTGCTAACCAATAAAAGGCATTTCTTGTTATTGTAAATAAATTACATATGTACACTCTGTTGAAATATTTTTCCACTGATTCAATAAACCTAAAAGGCATTTATCTTAATTCTAATGCCTTGAAATATTTTTTACGCCTGGTAATAAATAAGTAACGCATAATGATATATTTAATACACCTGGATATAAGCAATTTACAATACACTTGCTACTTTGTCTATTGTAAATCGGGCTCACTAAGTCCAACCCACCACTGCAAAGTTTATGTGAATAGACTTTAGAGCAAGATTGAAACAGTGGCGATGCTTTTAATATGTTAGTTCGAGGAGTGGGCAGATGAACTGTTTCAGGAGAACGCAAAGCTAATCTTGGTACAGTAAAGTCATGGACACCATACTATGGAGGCATATTCCAGGCGTGACTTTATGAATGCGTTATACAAGAATATCACTGTGCTAGAGTCAGCAAAATCTTTACTATTTCTTATTACAAATCCAATACTTTTATGGGCTACTTTTAGTGTTACGTTAACATGTTCATTAAAAGACAATTTGCTATCAAATATAATTCCAAGATCTTTTATAAAGCAGAGACGAGCCAAGCACACATTGTCTATTTGATAAGCAAAGACTAGAGGATTTAGTTGCCTACTGAGCAACATCACATTGCATTTCTTAATGTTAAGAGGTAGATTATTGGCAATACACCAATCATTAACTACCTCCTGTAGCCGCGCGCAGTCATCATATGAATAGATTTTAGAATCAAATTTCATGTCGTCAGTATACATTAGAAAACCGATATTGAGAGAAGATGTTATGTCATCTATAAATATATTAAATAAAAGAGGACCAAGGATGGAGCCTTGCGGGACTCCTGACAGTACATCTATATTGCCATGATACTGTACGTATTGTACTCTCTTGGAGAGATAAGACCAGGGTAAGCGAGATTTTCGCTTTAACGTTATTTTAAGAAAATTGGAAAAATCTCTTTTTTGTTCCGTCCTTTTAATGTTTCAATGTTAATAAATATAGACATTGTATGCCGAAATAACATGCGCGCTTTTAAACTGATGCACAAATTTGAGTGATTTAACTATCAATACACAATGGTGTGATTTGATACTTTAGAGGTTTTAAATTAAAAGTAACATAGTTTGAATGACCAAAAATCTCTTAAATCCGCATTTTTTTTAACACGCTTTTATTAGCTTCACTTGTATGTTTGTTTGTTTGTTTGTTTATAACCGACTCTTTGGACTCGATTTTGACCCACTTTAAACGGACAGATTTAATTGAAACTTTGTACACTTGCGAAGAACCGGTAACAATACAATAATTTGATAAGTTTATATCATTATCCTGATCAGGATCGCCAGTCCTTTCCTCACGTATCCTCTGCGTGAGAGCAAGAGGCTTAATATTGTAAGTATATTCCGTGATTCTCAGTTCGGTCGTTGGCCGAGCGGGCAAGTCTTAGTCGACGCGAAACGACGGACTCCTCGGGCGTGAGGTCAAATCCCATGGCTGAAATAAAAAAATATTTTATTTTCAGAAATATCTGTTGGATCGTAATATGTTATAATATCAGCATCAATAAGCAATATAAATATAGTTTAAAAAAACTACAAAACACGCTTTCATAGCACATCAAACTAAAAAGTGAAAAATAATTATTAATATAAACTGAAAACAATAATGAACGAAAAATACTAGTATTATTGTGAAAAAAGCGTGGGGCGCTTTGTGCCATATTTTTCGTTCATTATTGTTTTCAGTTTATATTAATAATTATTTTTCACTTTTTTAATTTGATGTGCTTTAAAAGCGTGTTTTTTAGTTTTTTTAAACTATATTTATTTTTTCACTTGTCAGCATCACAATGACGGACAACAGTATGTATCGTTCATGTATGTATAGGTTCAGAAAGAGAACATCTCAGTAGGTGGCGGCTTTAAGCTGATGATGAATATTGAGTGCACATGCGGGTCTTGAAAAAATGACGGTAGTTATGTAAAGCAACCTCGTTGTATGAACTGCTTTTATGGCATCTGTTAAACTAATCGTAACCATTTACATTATTTTTACGGAAATAGTAGAATGTCATTTAAACTGAATTAAATCCCTGTTCAAATGACGTTTTAATAAAGAAGTACAGATTAACCGCCCTATTGATGTTACAATTCACAAATTTTTAGATGGACTTTCCTATGAAGAAAATGTCCGTTGTATAAACTGTATATAATATCTGTTATACTATGAATAACCATAATGATTTACACATTATTTTAACGAAAATAGTAGTTTATGCCGAATAAAATCCTTGTTTAAACGACGTTCTAATAAAGAAGTACCGATTAATCGTTCAATAGATGTTACAATTCATATAGGTATTTTTAGATGGGACTTTTTTATGATGAAAGTTACGTTGTGTGAACAGTATGTAATGTTTCATGTTTAGTGAGTAGCAATTTAAGATTAATTACGCAAGTAAAAATAGTAGACAGCTGGATGCATTTGTAAGCTTGGAAAGTACAAAGTGTAAAAATGGTATAAATAGTGATAGAGGGCCAACCCCATATAGTCCGCTCTATTGGTTAGTGAATCACGGTTCATCGAACTGTTAGCATAAGGTTAGTTCTAATCATCTCCAGATGATGCCAACTTGGTTGGCGAAACGCGCATAAAGTGCAGTATATGGTGTTTTGTGGAAAACCATATCAATGTTACAAGAAGTTAAATGTTTTCAAAAAGTAGCTCTAACTCTGTCACACGAGGAGGAATATATAAAACGTATATAAACAAAGATAAAGAATTACTTGTACATTTACAGCCCAGTATATCAATTAATGAAAAAAAGAAAAAGAGTATGTCAAGCGATTCGATTTTTTAGTCTATTTTGAATGCCAGTAGAACACCACCGTGTTAGAAAAGAAAATCGTAGGATTTCTGAAAATTCGTTAAATGCAACTTAATTAGACTTTACAAGACGTTTCCGATGCGCTTGAAAGACGCAAAGAAAAGGGTTAGTTATATAAAAAAAAACCTTTTTTTATTTAACAAAATTCTCTGGTCTAGTTGCAAAGAGCACTCGATCATCATTCTTAGTTGACAACGCCAACGCCCGAGTGCAGTTATACAACTGATTTAAATATACTTATGTAGGTATACCTAAAAGTGGAAATTTCAAGGTAAGTATTGTATGTGGTCACAATATTTGGATTTATAAATAAACTAATTACCTATTTAATGATATGGCATGGCCGTACAACAATTAGCATTGTTCTTCGTAGTTTTGATTTGTGAAAATATACAAACTAGGTAAATAAAAATCGCCTTATTCACTGTATGATGGGAACTTGATATGCAAGCAACGAGGGGACGGAGGTATCACTCACCTTACCACTTCCAACATCAAGCAGCACATTCTAGTCCTAGTGACTAACAACTGCACGGTGTACAGGCTGGCAGGAGGCACTTGTTTCTTGTTTTCGTGCGTGCGATGTGGTATTCAAATTAATATTTGACGTATTTTCCGCTGTTAAGGTCTTAAATCTTTAAACATGTCGCAAGTTAAAGCTCGTTTGTGTCACATACAAAAGTGGGATGACTTTGACGGATATGGCTTTAACTTACATGCAGAAAAGGGCAAACCAGGCCAGTATATAGGAAAAGTAGACGAAGGATCTCCAGCTGAAGCAGCCGGGCTAAGGCAAGGACACCGCATCTTGGAAGTCAACGGAGAAAGTATTGCCAACAAAACACACAAACAAGTTGTAGAGCTCATCAAGGCCCAAACCGGTGAAACGAAACTTCTCGTTATTGACCCTGAAGAAGACGGAATTATACCGACTGAAGTAAATTCGTTTGAAAAACAAAACGAAGAATCCAACAAAGAAAAAGAACAAGAAAATGGCCAACTTAACCTAAGCATGACAGCTGCAGAACTTAGAGCCAAACTGGCAGCAAAAAAAGAAGTTTGATCCAAAAAAAGAAGCCATGGATTTTAAGAAAAAGTTCGATATTGTTCAAAAACTTTAACAGTGCACTTTTCTAATTTAAAAAGTTTAAAAAGACTAGTTAAATATCTGCAGTTTACCAGTAGTGCTATAGTGCTAGTGACCTTGCTGTTGAAAATGGTTATTGTATTCATTAATCAGGTGTTACATAAATCATTGATGTGGTACCTACTACCAAATGATGTGGAACTAATCTCACAATAATTATTTAGCTATAAGCATTTATTAAGCTATTAAGAAAATCTTATATTTTATAGGAGTTACACAAAATTCCTTAAATTATTATTCTTTAAACTGAAAACATGGATTTCAAATAGCCACTTTTATACCAGTATAAACTAGGTATAAATTAATGTCCCTACTAGGCATATATTTCGTTTTCAGTAATTTATATATACATATATATATACATACATATATGTGTGTGTGTGTATGTGTAGGACAAATTTCTGAAAAATCCGAAATGTGTACCTGTAAAATTGAAGCCAATAAATATTTGTTAAATTTAAATAGAGAAATAATTATATTATTTTTCGGTAAAAAAAATCTTTTCGATAATATGTGTTTTAGATAATGTACTATCGCCTATTTGCATTGAAAATGAAAATATCTCTCTACGTATGTACATACCTAAATACTTTATATATGACAGTAGTAAAATATGTTGTAGATATTATATAAATATGAAGGACACAGAACAGATAATAATTAATGTTTATCGAATCAAACTCCCACTCATTGATGTTTTTATGGCGATGTATAATGGGATGCTCTTTATTTTGCATAAGTATTTATCTGTTATACAGGGTGCACACTTTTATTGTCTAGTCGTCCGCGACGCTAACATATTAAAAGTGCGGAAGAAACATGCATATTAAATATTTGTATGTTTGTTCTAGTTTTTTGCATATATAATTCCAAAAATCGCATTTTTGCATGTTTAGATATGTCGAAGGTTACTATTTTTAATGTTAGTAAAATGCATCAATACATCCGGCTGGAAAACACGTGTTTCAAATTAAAAACTTCATTACCTGTTTTTTAATTTGATTCCGCTTAGCAGTCGCAAGTAATTCGCAGATTGCCGTTTTTTTTTCGATTATTATAACCATCCGTTACAAGCCAACAATCTATATGCAGACAAAATAAAAAATTCTATGCAGTAATAGGAAACTCGCTACAGAAATATCCTTATTAATTTTTTGTATATATATTTGATTTATAAAATATTAGCATGGCAAAGCTGATGAGACGGGTTAGGTACCGTCTACCTACATCAAGCAAAAACCAATTAGTTGTGTAATTTTATCCAATTAACTTATAAACGCATTGGCGGGAACCCTGATTTAATAAATACATAAATACCAATAAATAGAAGCAATATCACAAATATCCATATATTTTTAATTACATTTAAATAACTAGTTGTAGTAATTAAGGACTACGGAACAAAATTTGTGACGGAGTAACTGAAGGTTGGAAATGTATCTTTATTAATACTGCATCAAACAGAGAACAAATTATGCGTCAAGATATTTTCACCTAGGACCTAGGATAAATCTTCCAAAACTAACGTCAAAGAAAAAAAGTTATGGTCCAAAAACTGAAAAATACAGAAATTGATACCCAATATATTAATGCGGAAATGGACATGTGACATTCCAGTGATTAAGTGTGTATCACATACATATTTTTCACTTCCAGTTTAACCGGAAAGAACTTCAAACTTTTTTTATTTAATATACTCTATACATTTAACTCGGTAAATAAAGTTTCTTCTCGAATTCCTCAATATGTTTAATAAGATTTTGGAGTGTAAATTTAAAATATCATTTATCTTTTGAAACAGTCATCTATGAAAAGAAATAAACATATTTAAATATATTTATTTCAAAAGTTAAAGTAATTTAATATATTTTATTCTAGGCACATCTAGGCACACTTAGATATATGCATTATTAATAAAGTTCTAGCTGCTGAAAACCAGATCATTTCAACACAAAAGGCCACCTTTTTAACGGTATATGAAAAATAAATAATATTGACGATAAAAAAAGTTGAGGTAATTTCCGGTTAAACCGGAATAAAAAAATATGTGTGATACGTATTTATAACCAGTGGAATTTCACATGCCCCAGTGTCATTTTTGTGTGTTTCAGTTTTTCGGCCAGAAGTTTTTTATTTGACATTTAACTGTTTTTTTCTTATAGAATTCGGGTTCCTTAGCAAAAAGTATAGTCTAGGAATT
The DNA here is from genome assembly GCA_029963845.1 of Rhamnusium bicolor. Taxonomy (NCBI): domain Eukaryota; kingdom Metazoa; phylum Arthropoda; class Insecta; order Coleoptera; family Cerambycidae; genus Rhamnusium; species Rhamnusium bicolor. Next base: position 514,185 of record JANEYF010002177.1, on the reverse strand, counting down.
GGAAGTGAAAAATCTAGCATAAAATCGAGTGAGGCACTTAAAATGATCACCCTGTATATGTGAAGCGCCCCTTGAAGGCTGAGGTCCTAGTTCCAGGCAATGTGGGCCTTTTGGTTAAGGTGGCACTGTAATTAACATCTAATTACAAATAAATATATGAAGTAATAATAAATAGATTTGCAAATAAAAATAAATTTTTGAAAATAATGTAAAAATAAATATTGTCCATAGTTTCTTTGTGGCCCCAAAAACTACTGTATGTATGTGATATGATATAAATCAATAATACAATAAATATGGTAAAAAAAAATAAAAAATTATATTTTGTATGAAATGATAGGCAAAATTAGGTAGTGCTTGCTTAAAAGTTGAAGAAGAGCCCAGAATTTGGTGGCTCGAACCGTTCTATTAAATAAAAGTTTTATTATTATTTCGTATAAAATATAATTTTTTTATCATATTTCCTGTAATCATATTGATCTATATTGGTGGTCTATGTAAGTACCAAAAAACCACTGATAAGTATCATTTCATGTTTCATTTTCTCGTTCAACATATACAGTAGTTTTGTGAGACAAACTATTAAATTTACCTGATGTTACACTTTCTGCCGTAGATTCCGAATCCCCTGAGAAAACTTGTCAGATGTTAAATATACGAGGGGTGGTCAAAAAATTATTTTCTAGAAATATTGACACTGTATATTATGCATGGAATTGATACTACTATATCCAGTAGTTTTATGAAATATAATCACTTTTGATTCCAACTTCAGGTTTAACGGAAAATTGCGTCAAATTTTTTTAATTTTTGAATATAACTTGTATATTTTTACATATTCGTATAACTCTTTTATTTCTCATTTCAAAAAATATATATCATTATGTAATTATTTTTATTTGTTTTCGAGATATTGCCTATTAAATTTTTATTATTTGGATATAGACAATGCTAAGCAGAATTTGAAAATAATTTATCACAATGTATTTATCGGCAGTAAGATATATAAATATGATAACACACAAAAAATTCAAAATTTCATATTAATAGCAAATTTTATACATTGCACTAAAATAAATATTTGTCACGCCCAGCTTGCATCTTTTTATGGAGAATAATTTCAATAGCCCATATCTCGAAAACGAATAAAGATAATAGCATAAAGTTATATATAGTTGAAAAGAGAATTAAATGAGCTATACAAATATGTAGAAATATATAGGTCGTTACAAAATAAAAAAATTGATGCCGTTTCCGTTTAAATCGGAAGTCAGATCCGAAAGTGCTAATGTGACATATGACTACTGTATATGGTACTAACGATTCCATGTATGATATATAAGGTGTCAAAATTTGGAAAAAATGATTTTTTTCAGCGGATTCAGAAAAGGTGCATATTAATAGTTCTTGAAATTTTCGTTTATGTTTACAATGAAGCCGGGAAATCCAGTTAAGTGGATAACCCTGTACAGGGTGATCATTTTAAGTGCCCCACTCGATTTCATTACTTGATTTGTCACCTAGGAAAACAAATTTCAAAACAATATTTATGTATTTATTTCTGAGAGATACAAATTCGAAAAGAAAAATTGTGTCAAATAAAAAAAGTTATGGCCGAAAAACTGGAAAATGAAAAAATTTTCAACCTGGATTTTAATGCGGAAATAGACGTGATATTCCACTGATAAATGCGTATTACATTTATAGTTTTCACTTCCAGTTTAACCATAAATTATTTAAACTTTTTTATTTTAATTCATACTCCCTATATGTTCAGTTCAGTTTAAAGGAAATTTCTTTCTATCATTATCTTTTATGTTCAGTAAGATATTCGGGTTCAATTTTAAAATAACAAATATGTGTACTTTTTAAAACAAAGTTATCTATGGAAACAAACGAACATTTAAATAATTTACTTATTTCAAAAATTAAAGTCGTTTGTTTTAAAAGATATATTGTTATTTTAAATTTAAACTCCAATGTTTTATTAAATTGCAAGATCATGATAATACATTATATATCGCTGAATTCAGAAAGAAATTTCCTTTAAATTGAACACTTAAAAAAGTTGAAGTAACGTCCGGTGAAACCGAAAGTGATAGGCATTTATAATCAGTGGAATATCACATCTCCATCTCTGCAATATACATAGTGTTAATTTTTGTGTCTTTAAGTTTGTCGGCCCTAACTTTATTATTTGACGTTTAATTGATTTTTCATTTTGAATTCCGATTCCTCAGAAAAGTTAGATAAGCATTGTTCTAGTTTTTTCCTAAGTGAAAAACCAAGCAATGAAATCAAGTGAGGCACTTAAAATGATTACTCTTGACATCATTTTATTTTTCTTAATTTTTGACCACCCTGTACGATATATCAAAATTCGAATGCGAATGCGACTGAGGTCTTTTCACTGTATCTCCGAAACGAAGCAGTTAAGGACAAAACATTCGAAATTTTCGTCTTAAAATTGGTTCAGAACTCTCCTGGATGTTCTCGCCGTATTTAAGGATCACCCTGTATTAAAAAAAATTGCAACCAAAATTAGAGAAAATTTTGTAAAGCGAACAAAATGCATTTTTTATGATATATATGCAACCTTTACAGATTTAAATGGGTATAAAATTGAACAACCTTATTATAATTTAACCAAAATTCTATCAGTTTTTTTATGATTCCAGTGGTTGACGATAAGAAAAATGTGCATCCTGTTCCTGTATATAAAATATTTTTAGTTTGCCGAAAGAGCATTATTTACACTAATTTAAGGATGTATTTACCATCATTCAGATATATCTTATATGTATACACTGAAGAATTTTTCAGTGGTTTCGTTAAAGCACAGGATCTGTCATAAACGAAATATTTTTGATTTGTTTAATAATTAACGATATATTATTAGAATGCTAATCTTATGTTTGCAGCATTGAACTTTTGTTTTTATTGTTTTTTTATTTGTTTTTGTGATTTCAGATTTACATTTTATTCTGTTAAATCACGGTTGTTATCGTTTTGTTGTATCATCAAACCCTCCATTAAAGCGCATAAAAATACTCTTGTCTAGAGCTTGACTAATATTGTTTAATATTCACCAACGAGAGTTATCGTTCTGGCCAAAACTGTAATATTGTTATCATAAATATACAGATTAAAATAACCATATTATGGATTTTTCCATAACAAAATATAGTCAACATATTAACTAAAAATGATTAATAGCGAAGCAAAAATTTTAAGATATATGTATTTTTATTAGGCATCAGCTGTATGGAAATAATGTGTCAAATTTAAATATTTAATTATATTTGTGGTGCATTATTTTATCATACGACTAACTAGAAATGACCGACTTAATTTTTGTTTTCTGCTGCAAATCATTTTTTTGATAATTTTATTTTTGTAAAATGTTATAAATTTATAAATAAAATGTTTAAAAAGAATTTCTATCTATAATTTATTTTTCATAATGGTGCAAGCGTGGAGTTTCCCCCTATCCACTATCCACTAAAAAAATCTAAATTGTAGATTCTCAAGATCAATATACAGAGTGAGCCACAGTAAGCGAAAGAGGCGTGTTTTTTGCGTTTAAGCATATTTTTCCGAAAAACGCTCGGATCCATTGATTTTATTTTCAAGAGGGACACTTTCATTGGGTATTTTTGATCACACCACTTCAACCCTTAAGCGGTGGTGGAGTCCACCCTTAAAATTTTAAATGGCAAGGGGAAGTAGCACATTGTTTTAAAGTTCATTACATTTTTTGCATTTAAGCCCATTTTTTCAAAAAAAACGTCAATTTTTTTATTTTTAAGGGAGACACTCGCTGAGTTTAAGCGGTGGTGGAATTCACCCCTAAAATTTTAATGGCAAGAGGGGTCAAGAAGAACATCGTTTTAAAGCTCGTTAAATTCTCTTTTTAATGGTAAATTTGGGCTGATAGATTGTGAGAAATTGCGTTCTGAAGGCAAAGATGCACTCGTTTCTTTAAATGTTCAAGGACGTAAAGTCGTCATAAAAAAAAAGAATGGTGTACAAATTGACCTCGAATGAGATTAAACATTTGGTGTAATCTTATATCAAAAACTCACCTGGAACAAACACCTAACAAGGGTTACTGAAAGAGCAACAGCGGCTCTCTGGATTGGCCGCAGGCTCTTCTGTAAAACTTGGGGTCTGAAACCAAAAATGATCTATTGGTCATACTTAACAGTTATCAGACGCATTGTCAAAACTAGTTGCTAAAAGTGCAACGGTTCAGTTAGCGTGTCTGGGAATTATAGGAGCAATGCAAATCTTTCCAACAGCAGCAATGGAAGCCTTGCTTGATCTGCATGCATGTAAGCATTTAAAAAGGGAAGCACACTTAGCACTCAAAGATTGCAATCCAGGAAATTCAATCCAAGAGGTCTGGTTGGACATCTGAGTATTCTGAATAAATTTCAGCTAGCCTCGATGACCAAACCTCTGGAGGACCCAAATTTTAAAACAGAAATCTGGTATACAGATGGATCAAAGATGGAGGAAGGAGTATATGGGCCTAGGTGTAGGCTATCAAAAGCTTTAGACAAAACTCACTTTTTCAGGCGGAAATTCACGCCATAGAAATCTGCACCCGAGAATGCATTAAAATAGGCACATGGGGAGCAAGAATCTATATCCTCCCATACAGCCAGGTAGTACGTAAAGTTCTTTTACTTGTAAATCTAACATAGTCTAGGAATGTCTTCAAATAGTAAAGCAACTGGTAAGGAACAACAAGGTTGCCTTGATGTGGGTGCTAGGGCATGAAAAAAATAAGGGAATGAGATTGTTGATAGCCTTGCAAGAGAAGGTGCAGGTTCATCATTCATCGTATCAGAACCGTTTTGTAGACTATATAAAAGCCATACAATCCTCCTACTGGAAATGAACTCCAAGCAAACGAGAGCTAAAGGTACTAACAGGCCTTCTCACAGGTCGCTCACTGAGATACCATCTCAAAATGAAGGGGAAAGCTGAAAACGACATATTTCACTTCTGTACAGATGAGGCGGAAACCGCGGAACATATACTTTGCTTATGAAAAGTCCTAATCCACCAAAAAATACGTCACTTTGGAGCAGGTACCTACAACACCTACCAAAGTGGGAACCATAACCCCCAGGAAAGATTTAGGTTTCTTCAGATGCTTGGAAATCGATGGCTACACATAAATATAAGGGTTATCACAAACAATTTTTTTAGGTCGCAGTGAAAGGAGGCCTAAACGACCCACTCGCGATCTATCTTATCGTCGTAAAAAATTGATTGTGGTATGTGCGGTGTGTAGCAGCTTTGTCTTCTTGGAAGTAACCCCGAGTGAGCTTAATCGTGCTTTTTGTTGGTCTCTTGGTACAAGCAGCAAAAAAAATAAAGAAAATGCTTTGAAATATATTTTAAAACAAAAAAAAATCGTATACGGCAATGGTTAATTTCTATGATATGATTTTTTTAACGAAGCGCCGGTGGATAGAAAAAGATCTAAGACTGCATAATATCAGAGACATGGAGTATCTACATAATATCAGAGACGCATAATATTACGTATATTATATAATACACGAGAGAACAGCATAATACTGAATATTACGGCGTCTCGTACACAGAATATTTAGTCGCTCTGAATGATTGGTAATATGGTCCGTCTTGTTTCAAAAGATTAGATGAATGAGGACCGAGTTGTTTTACAAGACTTTTCGTAGGTACCAAATGAGGAGCAACTGTGCAGAAGGGGATTAAGCCAAAATACAGTATTTTCTGTAAAAGAGGGAGGACCACTAAGAAAAAGCACAGCGAAAAAAATCTTTTCACAGAATTATTAATGTAATGTTTTTCTTTAAATAATATGTACATACCAAGTTTAAATATATGATATTTATTTTAATATTATGATTTTTCGATTGGATTTATGCCTTTTTACCAGACCAGAGTGAGGATGTATTTCATTTTGCCCAATTGCTATGGAATTTATTCCTATCTGCTAAATCAAAAGGTGGCTTTATTACATTTTCTCAAAACAGTTAATTCTCTATGAGTTACAAGAGTCGAAAAGAATCAAAAAATATTATAGCTTTAAATCAAAACGTACGTATTTTCATTAGTAAGCTACATGCCTTTTCTTGTTGGATTTTGGATTTCATTGATCTGGGTATTTTAAATCATAGATTGGGTCAACAACAGTAAGTCTTTATGTTTATCTGAGAAATTAAAAAAAAAAATGAATTATCCATTTTGCACAGTTGCTCTTCAAATGGTTTTAGCACTGTAATTTTCATTTTAAATTTACACCGACATCTAGTAGTCATTATTAGAGAAGTTTTGTATTTTGCGATAGCTATAAGCTAATAATAAAAGAGTTAACTATTTTCTATCTGAGTTCTGTACAGCGACATCTATCAAATTATAACGAGACCCAGATGGGTATTCGCGTATAAATAGTATTCTTCCTGATAACTAATAAGGAGGGGCATTTATTTTATAATATACATATTGGCCACTCTTATGGAACTTTTGGAAGCGCTATTTTCTAGTTCATTATTTCATAATAGATGACACAGGTATCGTTATTAGAGGAAGTAACCTGAAAAATATGCAATAATAAATTAAGGTCGTATTAGCTTTTTCAGCTCTTGTGTGAACTCTAACTCGGTCGATGCGAATTTCTCATTGAACACGTATATTTTCTATAAATTTTAATAATATTCGTGTTGGCCACCTGGTGGTTGAAGACAACTCAGTGTCGCCACCTGGTGGTTGAAGACAATTTAAGTGCTGCCAATTTTAATACAGGATTGGCTAATATGTAAAATGTATGTATATTATAAAATAAATGACAGCGGCAAAACAATGGCATTTCTACTACGTTGAGAAAATGATTGAGAAGAATGTTCAACTTTGGCATGTCTTCCTCTACTGGTTAATAGGGGTCGCAAATTGTTTATCCTCTCAATCTGCCCTACACTTTACCATTTCCCTGTTACTTCCTAACTTCTAATAACTACTCATGAATTAATTTTTGGATTTATTTAATATATTACAATGTTAGTGTGTATTAGTGCAGGTGAGGAGGAAAGTAGCATGTTAAATTTTCTATGCGAGTGCGGGTAACCTTTCACATTTATTTTATAAAATAAATGCCTTTTAACTTTAATACAGTTTAGCAGATTTCTAAAATTATTACGCGAGTGCCATCTATAGGATAATAGGCAAAGCAAAGCCAAATATTCAGCTAAGCAATTTATTTTATAAAGGTGTCCCATAACATTTATTATAAAGATACTTATAATAAATGCCCATAATTAGGGGTGATAGAACAGTTGAGTTTTGTATATAAACATTTGCCTTAAATCAATTTATATGGGAGCTACAAAAGTGCAACACAGTTATTTGCTAATAAATTCGAAACGTTTTAAGTTGCAAAAATTACATTTGAACCATTGATCATTTTCATGTTACATATTTTGTCACATTTTTATCTAAATATCATAATTTATTGGGGTAATAAAAGGGGTGGGGAGTGAATTTTCGCTATAGTTTTTTTGAATCATTTTCCTTCAAACATTTAAAACTGCTGGCAGCGCGGTTAGTGGTTTATACTACTGCAGGCAAAAAGCGAGAAAAAGTGAAACTGGTTAATTGGTTTCCTCAAAAACCGGTTTCGGATAAAACCGGGTATGCAAATATAGATCAAAACTGGTTAATTGGGTAACCGGATATTCGAATAATCGGATATCGGTTATCCGAATTAGCGACTATATAAAAACCGGTTATTCGGTTTTCCGAAAATAGGTTAATCTGTTACCCGAAAACCGGTTTATCGGATCCTTGAAAAACCGACTAATAAACAGATTAGACTGAGTTTATAATTTAAATTTTAGGAGACAAATAAATTTAATATTTTCATTTCAGTAGATCAGTATGTACTGGTATAAAAAAACTCAATACAACAATTTTATAGAACTATTATGTACTAGTTATTTTGGCAAGGTCAGGAACATCAAATTAATACAAAGAGGGTTCAAAGTATTGATGTAATACGAGCACACATAATATGTATATTTAACTAGCGATCACAAGCATAAAAGTATATATTGTCTATAGTTATTTATTTGTGGCATCCTATAATGTTTCCTCTCACCTTCTTTGGGTACTAAGCCACTGTCCCATAAATTATTTAAAAAACAAATTAAGTAAACCCTTGCGCCAAAAGGATTATTGGTCGTTGTTTATTATTGTGTTTAGTTAATATTCGCAAACTATGACAAACATGACAAAATACAAAATATATCAGGTTTTTTGTAAATTCTAAACTAAACAGGCGTTCCAGCGTGTAATTTCAGATTTCAAGAACATTTGAAAGAAAAGAAACAAACGCATATTAATTGATTATCCGCATAGTCGGTTATTCGAATAACCGGTTAACCGAGTAACTAGTTTTCGATTTTGTACAAAACCACGAATAATCTTAAACCGATTAACTGGTTATCACTAGTTTAAGTGTAGCGTGCTTTATCCTTTCTTCCTTATTGACTAGACACACTTATTGGCCACGCTAGGTTGTTCGCGTTCTCGGTCGTGTATATTCTGATGGCCGCGATTCAAACTGGGTGCCACGGTATACTAGAAAATTATCCACCTATTAGTAATTTTTATCACAAAAGTTTATATGAGGAGTCTCAGTTCTCAGAACATAATAAAATTGCGGGAAAAGCTCGGGCGTTAATATTTTAACTGTAAGAAAAATGCATTATTTTTAATATTTTATTTATATATTTACAAAATAAAAACAAGACTTAAGAGTTAAGAGACATGCATTCAGAAATGTTGTGGTGCAGTATTAAATTCTCAATTTAAAGTTTAAATATAGTAAGAAACTGTATGAAAATGTAAATATTGTAAAGTTACATTGTTCAAGAGATCATTATTGGCACCACTTTCTTGAAAATTTATGTGACATAATATTCAATTCAGTTAATTTAGACCTTGGAGATCATTAGTCACACTTTTCTTATATAATAGACAGTAATTTTTTAAATAATATCTTGTTTATCTTCTAAATATTAAATGGTGTATATTATCAACGAACATATCCATTTCAATTAACTATTTTTATGCGGTTTTTTATCAAAAAAATTATCTTTGTATATGAGGATGTTAGAATTCCGATTTTCTGCAGGCACTACCGCCACAATATTCAATGCTTCCTCCCCGACCCTTCCTTTATAATGTTCTTCATTTAAATAAACAGGTCATGTACGCCCAGGAAAGTAAATCATGTTCATATGATGTGAATATGCAAAGCAAAATAATTGTCTGGATAAATAATATAAATATGATTCTCGGGCCGCTTAAGATTGCATCTGTCATCAAAGAAACAAAGCTATAAATAATTTTATTTGTTTCAATTCTACGCTACAGTCGCTACACTTATCAAAAAAAGTATTTGTAAATAAGTCGTTTCTGCGTATACCTATGCACAACTGGTCTGCTGACAATTGAAACGAATGCCATTATTTATGGCTTCAACTCTTTAAGAAAAAAGTTGCAAAATTATACTGGCCCGACTATATTAAAATGTCTTTTAAAAAGGGATCAACAGTAGTGGTTATTTCATCAACTTCTGTAACCACATCAGAAACCATTATCATTATGACTTGTATTTGTATTGCCGACTGCTTCTGTTAATTACATGATTCATAACTAGACATAGGATTTTTTTAGGTGGCTGGTCAAAATAACAAAGTCAGCTTTAAGGGTGGGGCCTGTATGCGTCAACATTTTCATGCAATAATACATTACTATACCTTAATGTTTTGGCAGTTGGTTAGTTATGCTCAAGGTTATTTCGCTTGTAGATAATGGTTACGGGTTGCAACTTTTAGTGTAACAATAACATTGAAAAACATAATGTACAGTTTATTTCAAACTTATTTGCAACATAAAAAACGTCTGCTTCTTTGATCCCTTTACCATAGTCAAAGAAGCCGACGTTTTTATGTTGCAAATAAGTTTCAAATAAACTGTATAATCACTGTACCCAAAAAGGTGAATCGCCAGCCAGGCATTATTGGAAGATTATTAAGATGGTATTAGTCGCTACTGTTTATAAAAGTGTACAATTCTCTCTCAACGCGTATTTGAAATTCGTAAAATGTTTCAGACTCCACGTTTATATATGGCATGGAAAATTCCACTTCCTTGTCAGTAACAAGATTCATTATATGGCACATAAAAGGAATCCTCGTTCAAAATCTCTTCAACTTTTTTTTTCAAGCCTGTAACTATACCCCCTGATAAATGAAAATGGTATTAGCGCACAAATAAAACATCTATGGCATGATTAAGGTAGACTTTAGTGTTTCTATGGACACACACCCAATATCTGAATATGCTGGGATTCATTTCTGCTTTAGAAATAATGCCAGCTTCTCGACCGGGGATCGAACCCCGGACTCCGGGTGAGAGACTAATGTACTTACCGCTCGACCATGAAGCCATATTTAATGAATTAATTAACAAATATTATGTAACTTGACCATCACCTAAAAATGCCGATGTTTCTTTATAACAAATTTGTAAATTTACAATTTTTACATTGATTTCAATGGTCATCAGTTTAGACAACACCGGACAATGTCCGTGCGTGCAGGACCGACACCTTGAGGAACAGAATAACAATCATTTGGACGGAACAATTAAAATACATACGTGTCTTTAACATTTCATGAAACCTCCTGTATTGTGTTCAAGGCATTAGTATAGATTGATATTATCAGAATTTGTTCTGCGTGGACAACATTCAGGTGGGAACGATTTGGTAGGGACGGCCGATCCAAACATTTTTATGGATCAGTTCCAACTTGATCCAGTCCAGGCAAAAACCTAGTCCAATGATTAGTTATAGTTACTAGTCCGGTTTGGCCTATTCCCGCTTTGAGTAGGTCAGTTTTTTTAGCGGCTAGTGAAAGATTGGAAAGGTTCTTTATGAATCTTACGACCAGTCTACAGTCCAAGAAGATAGAAAAGTCCGCATTCGTGCAGTCCGCATCATAGAACTGTATCGGGCACCAAACGGACTCGAACTAATACTCGTATCTGATACAATTATCAGTTGTGATCAGTTCCATTAGTCCAACCTACCGAACCTGTGTTCCAGTATTGGTTAGCAATCTCTACAAATTGGGCAATATATCATTTTATATACGGAAACGGAGTGTTTTATGTCCACAGAAGTGAGCGATGCAAATTTAAGATAGTTCCTCCACGACAAATCTCGATACGCGCGTAAAATTCTAAAACCATTTTTAGTTAACACATGTTGTAGTTTATCTTAAACAGCATCACCACGATGGTCCTAAACTGCTCAGTGAATTCTAAACATTACGGTTAATATTCACAGATTCCTCTACAGGTAGTGTAGGACATTCTGGCTTCGTGCTTGATCTAAAATTTGGAATCGTTCGTGCATAGTACGTAACTGCGCTTGAACGTCTGGTACTTCAATGCTGCCTGACTTCGTCTTATGGCATCATATTCTCGGAAATTTAATTCCATTAGAAACTATTTTACGCTTTCAAAATGTCGAAATTGTAGACTGCAGCTTGTAACCATGTGCACCATCGTGTACATACTACTTAGTGGCAAAGATAATCCAGAGAGGCGCTCCTTAAATTGTTGTTGGCGTGAATTGGCCTTTATTCGGATATGGGTGTAGGCTACGCGATGCAAAGCATGAGCCAGACAAGTTGCATGAATCATATTAGGATACATGGATAATAAATGCCTGGCAGTTTGACACATATATGCCGCTGCGTCTGATACAAGCAGTAAACAAATTTCACTTTTAACACCAATATCTCACAAAGCATTTACCACTACTTTTCCAACTGTTTGAGTATTGGTTCGCAACACCCGTTTACTACATATTATCAGTGGAGGTGTGCTTTGAATAGACCTTATACCTAAAAGACGCATAATCGCATTTACGATTTTATGTTCCCATAAAATCCATGGCTTCGTCAACACAAATCCACCCGTACTGATTTTTCGCGTCCTCCGTGATATTGTTCATAATATTGTTATACACCACAGGATGATAATGTTTGCGCATATACGAACTTGAGGATAGTGCCCATGGGGGCATATACTTCTCACATTTTTTAAATTTAGCACACTTAGAGTTCTCACGATAAATTATAGTTAACAAAACAATATGTACAAATCGTAAGGAAACGTTCTTACGCAGATTGTTCTAATATGTTTCGTAATTTATTACTACGATGAACTTTTGATTCAAGATGTTGTTTGGCGTTGTTAGTATGGTGAAACATTAATTTTCTGTTACACACGGTAGTGCACTGCAGATCCATCGATTTTCTATCGACGAACACGAACATGAGATATAGTTGTTACTATTTATTTTTATCCTTGCGCCGTCTACACACTGCGACGTTTGTAGGTTAACTGAATAATGAATAAATACGGTATAGATCTCGCTGTGACGTGCTTTGTACTCTCCTATGAGAGTTGGAAAGTTTGGTATGGGATTTACGGAAATTGTCCGGTGTCATTACATTTTATCGTAGCGGTTGAACTAAGGGCAAACATTTGAAGTTGAAGTAGGTAACTCATTTTGTCTAAGCTTCCTAAGGCCAAATCAGTATAAGTGGGTAGACGCGTGTATACGGTACACACATTTATACGGTGTGTAAAGTTTGAGTGGCAGAAACTCAAATAAACTTAGACCGGGCGCAGAGAAGAAAAGGTATCGTAATAAAATCGGAGGAAAGGAAAATGGTAAATATTGCTAAAGTATTATGACTTATGATAAGGTTGTTTATCTCGGCTATTTAATTAAAAATCCCAGTATATATTAAATATCTAAAATAACAATGGACTAAAATTGGTGCAATACCATTGGGATCAGTTTACTCTACTTACACACTACACAATGTACAAAACCTATATGTTTGTAAAAAAATTATTAGCCTACTACTTTATTTATTATAACATTACATTTGTTGAGTTTTAGTACTCTCAGTACCAAAAGTAAAGTACGGTTGTTATACAATTAAATTTTATAACCCTAAATGATTACTATAAAATCACATTCGTTCCTAAAAATTAATAAATCTTGTTAAAATTTTATTAATCATGCTACATGTAACACTAAAGCCACCTTTTACACCAATTTCAGTCAGACACTTTTCACTCACTACATTTAACTTATATGTACATTGAAACTATGAAAAGGCATTTTCATCACCTGATGTGTTATAAAAATATACGATTTTTTAAATGTAAGAAATCATTACAGTATCTTTGTATAAAAATAAAAAATATATATGCTTTTGGAAGTAAATGCTATTTCTAACAGAAAAAAAATATATAACTTCGCATATTTGTGACGCTTAAAATGTGTAAAGGCCAACTCCCATCTAAGCAAAGCGATGTGGTATGATGCACATGCCAACATTTTCATGGGGGTATTATCCACTGGAACAACAGAAATGGCAAGTTACGGTTTTCCCGTGATTCATCTAATTTTTGCAACAAAAAAACAACAACTGTTTTCATGTGTGTGTGTCTGTGAACATTTTTGTGTAATCAGTCACGATTAAAATTAAACTTCAAATTTGGTATATATACTGGATGTTTCTTAAGTAATATCTTAAAGGCTTTCGTTTACGAGTTACGGAGCCTTGAAAATCCCCCAAACTTTCTTTGTACTACGTCACTGGCCTTCGAGATTGGTTGCTTAAGGTACAAACATAGTGGAACGTCGAGTCGAAATGGAAATGGCGAGTGTCTCTCGCCGCGAGCAGGCACATAGTAGCGCGTCTACGTTAGCCGCAAGCAAAGGTATAAATTTTGTCAAAGTTGGTTCATAAGCGTCTTACCTCTTATATCATGTCCATTAACAATTGTTCATTGTTGTCAGCGTACACTTGCATCATTAATAAACCTTTTATCGTATCCTCTGTTAAACTTCTACGCCGAGATTGTAAATATTAAGGTGTATTTTGAAAATTAACGTCCTACATCCAATGACGTAATATTTGCACACGCATAATATCGGTTTGTCACTTGCACGTCCATCACTTAGGCACTTGTTAATATTACGCAATTTGGCAATATCCTGTTTTTTACTCATAAACAACTTTAATTTTCTCGGCAACACGAACATCAGAGTCATCTGTTAACGTCTGTCATATTTACATTGCTCACTATTTTAAAAGATTCGGAAGGATATCCAGTTGGCTTGTAACTTTTCCATAGCTATTATATAGCATAATGTTCATGTATAATAATTGACGTGCGCGTTACTAAATTGATCCTGACTTACCTTAATACAACTGGATTTTCAAGGATCGAATTTCAATATTACAGGCTTAACTTTGTCGACATGTTCATAATAATAAAAAGCCGCTTGCAGCCATGTTCCCCATCTCATTATTACAGGCTGTGGTCGCTCGGGAATTTGCGGGCATTGTGAAATTCTTGATAACGTTTAGCCGATTTCACGTGTTTTGTATTTGCGATTAACTTGTCGACATCGGGATAGCTACCTCAAACTTTTTCTACTACATTATGGAAAACGTGAAGTAAACAGGTTATATGCAATAAATTTGGACACATTTTATTTAATGATGCACCTACTTTACGCTTATAAGCAGCGCCATCAGTCACTAACGTTTTGAATAAGGATGCTTTTAGATGGCTCCATATGTCTGGTGATCAAGGGGATCACGGTTGTGGTCTTTACCCAACGGCCTGGATATGTAGCATTCATAAACTCATGCAGCTCCTTATGCTGAGGTTGAGGAGAGATTTACAACCTCATATGAAGTATGAATACATGTTTATCGATGGAGTATTAAATCTACACATGTAATTTTTTTTATGAAAACAGTTCATCTCTAGCCATAATGCCACTCTCAATTCATTGTTTCATTGACTGATGAACACGTTTGATAATGCGGGGAGTATGGCAAATTATATCACATGCTTTGATTACGTGATTTTGGAGATCTTCCGCGTTTTAAATATGGGTAGTATAAATGAGTGCGTTTAGATAGCCCCATAGAAAAAATCTAAGAGATTAAGGTCTAGTGATCTAGGAGGTCACAGTTGTGGTCTTCCTCGACTTATCCAGCAGTGTATATGTAGCATTCAGAAATTCACTTATGTGAGGAGAGATTTACAACCTCTTATAGTTGAGTATGAATAGCTGGTAGCTAGAGATTTTCTCCCGTATTTTTTATTTTTTTCTTCCATTTATTTAAATGCAATACTCAAGAACTTTGTATTAATTATGAAACAGCCTGTATAAAACAGCGCAATAGAATTTTCCCTCTTAAATTATGCCTTTACGTTATACATGGTGTTCACCAGAGCTTCGCAAACTTATATTTTAGGTGAACTATATTACACGGCAACTTTAAAGCAAAATGTAAGAATTATTTATAATATATATAATTATTAATCACACATTTGGAACAGTTATGTTTAATTGTTCACACAAATTGGATGTGTTTTCTGAATGCCCAATTGACGTTATGATAAGAGTTGTATATGTAGACATGAATAATAATCATTTCTATATATTTCTATTCACACTAAATAAACGTGCTAAAAATGTTAATGAATGATTTTTGCATGTTCCTACACAGGGTGGGAAAAAAGTGAATGACAACTATAACTTTGTAAATATTGCCTATCTCAAAAAATGACTTGGTTAAAAGTTGTCTCTCAGGGTTTGGTCGTACTGCTGAAATTTTTTTTAATAACATTAAATTTGTGACATTTTTAAAATAAGCATTTTTTTATCGCTATGGTATTGGTCGAGATATAATCCACGCAGCTTCCGCAGAAGGCAAATGTTTGAGAAGGCATTATTGGACATCATATATCATTGAGCTATTCTTTATAGATGGAGACTTAACTGCATAAAAATATTTGGAAGTGTTATAAAACAACATGATACCTGCATGCGCCGTTTATTCCCTAATGGGAATAATTTGATTCAAAATGGGGTGCGACTTCAACAAGATGGTGCCTCCCATACTATGGAGTTCAACTGAGGGAATACTTAAATCAAGTGTTTCCAGATAAATGAATCGGTAGACTAAAATCCATAGAATGGTCTGCTAGGTCATTCGATCTAACACCCCTTGATTTATTTTTATGCAGACCTCTTAAAAGTAAAGTGTCAGGAACAGCTCATAAAATTTGGAGGATGTAAAAGCACGAGTAAGAGCTGAGATTGAGGAAATACCCTGGATAACTGCGTACGGAGTAAAAAAAAATCAAATGTAAATATGTGCTGTAATTGGTCAAACAACTTCTGTTCATGTTATTTTTTTATATAGGCAACATTTACAAAATTACAATCATTATTCATTTTTTTCGCCTCACCCTGTAGGGTCATAACATTAAAAACATGAAAATAAATATTTAATACTTTTCCTTATCTGTTTATGGCACAATTTTCAAATCTGCTAATATTGTGTGAATTCTTGCCTGCTACTTGAAGTTTGACGCCCTGCGCCCCATTGGATAGGCAAGAGCACTTGATTAAATACCTCAAAAAAGAAATTAAAACAGCATTTAACGCGAAAGCTCACGTTGATTAGATGAGAATTGGCATTTAAACTAAGTTCCTTCTGCTTTGTTAATATGTTCTTAAAATTTTCACACATAAGTAGATTCTTGGTTTTGAGCAAGTTTTCCTTAAAAACAAATAAATAGGCAATTTTAATCCTTCTGATTCTGTGGAAGATCCTTTCGGTCAGGATTTGATACTGTAGAATTTGAACGAGGGACCATCAAAATTGATCCATCTGCTGTCGTCTGCAAACTGTATTGGTAAGGAGAATATTGATTGCCATCAGAATCACGTAAATTCTGCAACAAAAGCATATATCTTTAGTATTCTGCATTCGTTTTGAAAAGAAAACAAACCAAAGAAAGACATTTTAAAATGTTAATATGTTAACTGCCAAAGCTACATTTTTCAATAGCGCGGCGTCCTATAGTAGAGTGCTCGGCACGTATAAAAGTACTTCTGTGGAGGTGTTGTTACAAGCTAAATTTTATATAAAATGAATATTTATGTACTGATGTTTCAAAATCCCGAGGCCGTCAAAAATTGCTGTGTGTAAAAGGGCACTAAAGTTAAAAAATGAGTTAAGCATACAGGGTGTCAACGGAAGGTGGAAACAGTCTGCCATTTGCTTGTGTTTTAAGTTAGAATTTTGAAATTTAGAGGACTCAAATTACATAACATTACTCGCATTTTAACTGTTTCGTTCGTCTCAAATGACTTCCGGTTTAACCGGTAGTTGTTACAACTTTATTATTTCAAATGGAACACTATATATTATTGTTCACATCACCAGATTCTGCTTAAGATTTTCTTTCCAATAATCGCAACAATTAATATGGCTGTGATTTCATGTATTTTTTTTTATTTTCACCGAGTAGGCCATGGCATCCATGAAATGACAGAAAATCTTTCTATTGACAACATTAGTTGGGAACATTGAGAGAATGATACCAAAATATCCTAGTTTAATTTGTATGCAATATTTCTTGAGAAAAATCGTGGTTTTCTCATTTAGATGGGAATTCTTGGATCAATTATTTTTGACAGGGCATTAAGAGGCGAACGGTACTTAGGCTTTTTAATGAATTAATTAAATTAAACACCACAGGTAATACAACCCCCTGTATCCTTGAAGGTACCTCATGCCACCTTGTGTGGGCGATGGCTACACGTTTAGAGACAATGGGCACACACCCAATGTTCAAGGATGCAAGGATTAATTTCTGGTTTAGAAAAAATCCTAGCTCCTCGACCGGGGATTGAACCTGGGACTCCAGGGTGAAAGGCAAGTGTCCTTACCACTCGACCACGAATGAAACTGAAGATTTTCTGGATACTTTACCTTTGACCCAAGAAGAGGAAATTTATTACCAACAAGATGGTGTGTCCGCCGCATAACTCAAGAAAGTTGTGGATTACTTTAATCAGAAATTTGGAGAAACGTGACTCAGGGCATGAGCCCCTGTTTGCCAGTGGCCTGCGAGGTCCCCTGATTTGACCCCACTCGATTTTCTCTTGTGTGAAAACTTTAAAAATAAACTATATTCGGTTGCTCCGACTGCATGGGAAGATTTGGAGATACGTGTACAAGCCATTAATGATGTAACCAGGGAACAATTACGAAATATCATGTAAAAAATTTTGGATAAGGCAGTCTTATGCAGAAACCAAAACGGACAACATTTTGAACAATTATTAAATTGAAATGTTTCCTAAATATTTTTATATCCCTCTTTTTCTTATTATTAATTATTTCTTCATTAAAGTAATCACTTGTTCACATAATTATGTCTTATTTAACATTTTCATAAATTTGTTGTGATGTGGAACATCACAAATTCGCTATGAAAATTTTTCATAGCCTACTAAGTCAAAATGAAATTTTGTTCCATAAACAATTTTAAATAATGAATTATTACGCAACCAATTTTCTGGAAACGCTTAAATGACTGGATGCGTTTAAAAGAGAATTAATTGAGTTTCATCGGTAATAATAAAATTCGGGAGCTGCTATTTAAAGAAAAATGAGAGAACCACGCTTTTTCTCCACAAATATTGCGTCAAAATTAAACTACGAGGTTTTGGCACCATTATCTCAATGTTCCCCACTAATGCTGCCAGTAGAAAGGTTTTCAATCATTGCATAGATACCATGGCCTATTTGGTGAAAATAAAAAAAAAACATGAAATCGCAGCCATCTTAATGTTTGTGATTATTGTCTGTTTTGAAGTTATTTTAAAATAAAATACCAGTATATCATGTATCATTGGAAAGAGAATTTTAAGCAGAATCTGGTGCTGAGAAAAAAATATAGTGTTCAATTTGAAATAACAAAGGTGTGACAACTTCCGATTAAACCGGAAGTGATCTGAGACGAAGAAACAGTCAAACTGTGAGTAATGTTATGTAATTTAAGTCCTCCAAATATCAAAATTCTAACTTAAAAACAAGCACATGGCAGCTGTTTCCATATTCCGTTGACATTCTCTATAGTGGCAAAGAAGAGACAAAGTGCGATTTTCTGACATTTTTCAGAAAGAAAAGATTTTGTAGAGCAAATATTTTTTATATTTTTGAAATTTATGTTATAGCTTACGAGAAACCGAAACTTAAAACGGCAATATCTCGGTTTGATATGCTTCAAAATCTAATTCAATTTAGACAATTTTTGCGTTCCTTTCGTACTGTCTTAAAAACAAAAGCCTAAATAAAAATGTTGTACTGTTAAGAAAAGTTTACTTTATCCTTTCTGAAGATTTATAATTTTATGACTAATAATAAATAGATAAATCCAATCTACCTGAAAGACGTGTCTGTATAGTTGTTGATACTTGTCTTTCATACGTTTGCACTCGTTAACAGAAAATTCGTGATCATTTATAAGTCTAAGTTTCCTGTCTCTCATTTCCTTGACTTCGTCAGCTAAACTTAGGATTTGATCAAGTTTACGCTTTCTACAATTTTGGGCCGCAACTTTATTTTTGCCTCTTCTTCGAATGTCTCTTATGAGACTCAACTGTGCCTCACTTAAATCATATTTAGATAAGCGCTCGTTGAATTCGTCCATCGGCAAATTGATTATATCGTCAACTGAAATAGGAACATTAAGAGCTCTTGCTCGTTTTTCGTCTCTAGTCAAGTGCTCATCCTCTGACTTGCGTTGCTTTGATTTATCCCTTGAAACAGGCCTCTGCATTGCCCCCCGAACTTTCTACAGAAAGATGGTAGTTGTGATTGTGCTGTATCTGATCCACTGAATTCCTCGCTATGTGACTTTGAAGCCCAAATTCCATCGAGCACGAGTACTTCATTTCAGGTATTCGTGGACCCACGGCACCTTCTGGTTGATTAGCAACATAAGAGGCTGTGGCGGTGTCTCTGTATTCATATTTTAAAGGTGTTTGGGGAGAATGTGCTGCACTAGCTGTACTTTGATCTTGGAAATATCTTTTCCCAAACATTTGATGTTTTTTCTGTGCCACTGGTGGCAAACGTGCAGACTCTGAGCTTCCTATGCCTTCATTTAAATGTCGGCTTGACTGACTATAGTCGTATGGCCGAATTTTGCTGTAAAATATAATCAGTTTCAAATTAACAATAAAGTCATTTAAAATTAGGATAATAATGCCAATAAACTCGTAAGATTTGTTGTATTCTAATAAAAAACAATTTTAGTTGGTCCATGATTGAGGATTTTAAGAATTATTTTCTTCAGTGAATGCCTTGATGGCATTAAAGACAAAAAAGACTATAAAAAAATAACGAAAGTGTAGGCACTATAAAAAGTACGCCACTTGGCTTACTTTTTACGATTTTTTTCAAATCTCTAAATAGACTTTCAAAATTATGCTATACAGGCTGCTGTTTTTTTAGAAATCAAATTTTGGTACTTATGCAGTTTTGTGTTTTGTCAAGCAAAGTGTAAGTAAAATATACGTAACAAGTTGAATCATAGTTGGCTTTGACTTCAAAGTATCGAAAAAATTCAAACTTTCCAAAAATATATATGTTGAGGTATATTATATTATATTATCACCACGAATGATATAAAAAATATTTCTATTTAAATCAAATATCTAGTGACATTTGCATAGTTGGCTATGGAAAATAAGATTTTTTGACATTAATAAAAAATTGATATTCTTTTTCCAGTCATATCCGCCAGATATTAAATTAAAATTCAGACTGTTGTAACCATATTATGAGAAACGATTAAAATATAACTTATTAATAAAATCAAGTTACCTTGCATTTCGAAAATGCAAAAGCCTCATTGCCTTTCATAATTAGTTAGAAGTCGTTGCTATCTTCATGTTTAAAAAATACGAAAAATGTCAGATGCTGAAGCTGCAAGAGATTTATATTTTGAGCGATATCCTGAGCGCCCGTAACTTAGTGTTAAATTTTTGTAAGATTGGAGAACAACTTAATGAATTATGGGTCTTTTTCAAAGCTAAAAGCAAAAGAATATGCCACTGAAGGTAGAGAACCTGCTGAAAAAAAACATAACTGGGGCGGTTTTAGAAAACCCTAAAATCCCTACTAGAGAAATAGCTCAAACTACGGGGTGAGTCGAAGCCGCAACCAGAGGATTCTAAAGAAGTATAAATTCGAACCATATAAAGTGAGGCTTTATCATCAATTATTCCCCGGTGATATAGATTGCAGAATACATTTTTGTAATTGGTTCATCGGACGAAAATTTAAATTTTTCCACTATATCATATGGAACGGCGAGATAAGAGTGACCAGCCAGTGGCGTGCTCAGGAAGGGGATAGGGAGCGCAAGCCTCCCCGCCCTTGTCTATATTGCGGCCCTAGCGCCTCAAGCAAAACACTGTAAAAATTCGATGAATAATTATAGAAAATAAATCGTTTCTTTCTTAAATATTTAGTGATCTGCCACATATTAATATTACAATTACAAACCTACTTGTTTAATTTGGACAACATTTCGCTATATTTATTAGCATCCTCAGGACTGATCAAATTGAGTCTTTCTTATTTATAATCAGTAATAAATTAAATAACAAACAAAAACTGGTACAAGTCACGGGTTGAATTTAATACAATATTAAACATATAAATAGTCTTTAATGTTTCGACTATACGCAGCAAATTTACTGTGAATCGTTGAAACGGGATATACAAAAATAGTCTTTTGAGGTCACATTTTTCTTAATATTTTGAAACAATAAAATATTTTCACTATCAAACTGTTTACAGAAATCAAAAATTCATTCGCTTCCACCATTATAACATCGACCATCAGCACAAACATAGTCTAGATGAGGATTTGGATAAGTTCACATAAAAACATGAAAAATATTACTATGATTCTGCTAAAAGTTTTGATGAGCTTCAATCTATTTTATACCCCAGTTGTGTTAGTTATTTTGTTCATTCATTCATTACTATTTGCGCCCCCAAGAATGCTGTGCCCCCTCCGTCTCGAAAGGCTCGGCATAACGAAATATTTTTCGACCAAGAAATATGCACAGACGATTTGGATTTAATATTTGGCTCGAAATAATGCGACCCTGATTACTGGGAACATTTATCTACTACGGAAATCTCAACGCTCAACGCTCAATATTTTATGAAAATTTGTGGACCCATACCTTGACGACTTACCCCTTCTGGATTTATTAAGAAAATTCTATCAACAAAGTGGAGCACCAACTGAATCAACTGTTTGGGAAACAATGGATGGGAACTCGGGGCTCCAAATTATGGCCTGCAAGGTTCCCTGACTTTAATCCATTAGATTTTTGTATACAGGGGCTTTGTCAAAACTTAATATTTAAATCGCTCCCTGAAACCTTTCAAATAGAAATATTTTTATATGTTTCCTGATGATAATGTAATATGCCCACCACATATATTTTTGCAAGGCTTGAATTTTTTCCGATATTTTGAAGTCAAAGCCAAACTATGATTACCATTTGAAATAAGAAAGTTGGACCCGATATGTTAAAAATTAGTAGTGATACAATTTTTTTGAAAGATGTATTTTATTCTACGTTGAAAAGTGTCTCTAGAAAGTTTTTACTGCTTGAAAACATATTCGCAAATAAAAAAAGTGATGACACTTTTTCGAAATCTGCCAAATGTTAATTTCCGCTAATATATCGAAAACAGAGATATTGAAATGCAGTTTTCACCTATCGATGTTTCACGAAAATCGAGCTCTAGACACCTTGGTCGGTTTTTCTCTATCTACTTTAAAAGTGGGAGGAACAGCCAAAATCAAGCAATTTGTGACACCCTGTACCTTTAACTTTGAAACGCATTGTGTATATAAATATGTATACAAAAATACCTTAGTAACATTTGTTTGGCTACTTTTTCCCATTTTTTTGTAGAATTTATTTTTGTTTTGCATTGCGTTGCTATGGTAATAACTAAAATCATCAAAATATGTGAAAAAATTAGACAAAAAAAAAACTTTTTATCAAGTTAATTATTTCTTAAATATTGATCTAACTTTTGCTAACTGGTACTTCTGGAAAGTATTTAGATTTTAATTAGAAATTGAGAATAATAAATAAGAGCAAAAGTTTTAACACATGAAGCTCGGGACAAGTATGGTCAAAAATAGCCATCTTTCACAGTTACATTATTTCAAACTACTGGCGGAATTAAGGGGGGCGGCGCCATCCCTAACGTTTTATTTTGATCAATCTTATAAATTAGGAAATATAATACATGGTTGTTTTAATTAATTTAATTTGCCACAAATGAAAATTTAGTTTTAGTGTCTAACAAAATCCAAATTTTGCGACCCAGTGGTGGCCAGGATTTTGTTTCGGGATGTTTTCCCAAGCAGCATTTTAAATGTCGCTCGCTATGCCCTCACGTTGCTGGATAACGTAACAACGATAATCCAACTCGCATTTGCATCAATTCAGTGGATAAAATCAGGGTCGCTATAACGTCGGCATGTGACTGACCAACTGACCAACGTTTGCACCAAAAGTTTTAAGTATGTTTTTCTAACTAAAAACATTACTATTAGACATTCGAACCACTGGTGTCTACTAGAAACAACACCACAGCTGTTCCTACCTAAACTTAGAGAAATAGTATTTTATTGTGATGTTTTCAGTAGATTTTAAGAGATTTGTGGTACCAAAATTTTTCAACGCGGACCAGTTCATGGTAAAATATGGACATGTAGGCCGAAAAATCAAGCGCGACCCCACACGTTTTTAGGAAAAATAAAATTTTTGACTTTTTCTTGGACACACAAATTTGAGTGATTTAACTATAAACACAGAATGTAATTATTACTTAGTGGTTTTAAACTTAAAGTAACATAATTAGATTGACCAAAACCAAAATCTCCTAAATGCGCATTTTGTTTTCACTTCATTTGTCAACTTCACAATGGCGAACAACATTATCTCCGTTTGTCCACGAGTTCTTGAAAAAATGGTGGAGTTGTGTTTACGTGTGAATCCTTCTAAAATATGTAACTGAATATTTGAATGACTGGTCTCTCTCTCTATTAATACTGAAGGAAAACCGACAAAGAAAGAAATAATAGAATAACAACAAAATTGTATGTTATGTTTAGTTGTTTCTCTTCCTTTACCTTCTTAATCATGGACGCATCACACGATGCGTCGTCCATAAAACGTTAAATAATGACTCTAATCTATACGCTGATAATTTAGTCGTATGACGACGTTTCCGCAACTTCAATAACAAACTTAATACAACAACGTTCACAGTCCATATATTCTAGTCGGCCAGAAGTTGTTAAAACGTGTCTATTTTACTTTAGTCACGACAACTGATAAGCGACGTCGTCATGGGTGATATATTGACGATTTTCTACACCTAATACAACGTTAATTTCTGTGCAAATGTGGTGGCAAGCCCTAAATTGCTGCTTGGGTTACTATCACTATCCCCCCTAAGTACGCCACTGTGACTCCCCTCTTAGCCAAATCCTAAATTCACCACTGTTTCAAACTAGTTTGAATATTTTCGTTTTAAGTATACGTACTTTTGATAATCAGTGACGTAATGCTCTGCAGTCGTATGTCCTGAATCAGATCCTCCATCACACCATTCCCCATCCGATAGAGATGGTACCCTTTCAGAACCCATAGAGCTGACTGCACTATCACTTGACGTATCTGCCCGTTCCATGTCATTTTTAGACATTGGTGTGACACCACTTGCACCACTTATACCAGTGTTACTGTCTAACAGACGCATGGTGTACATTCCTGAAAAATCAAAATATTAAATTTCGGCACAAGGCAACAAATAAGTTCATAAGACTTTTTTTACGATTTTAAACGAAATAGATCTTAGAATTTCTATTGAAATTAATTACAATTTTCTACACTTGGGACACACCCACATTAAACATCAATAGGCTCTTTCAGCATTAATTTTTTTATTGCATATTCTAAAAAAAGTGTGCATTGTGTTTAGCAAGTGTGCAAAAAATTTTATTTTCAGACGTCGCCTTCATATGTAAAAAAATGATTAGTCATCAAGCTGAATAATACTCCGTTGTTGAGCGTGACGTCATCAGATCCCATGTACCCTACGGCTGCTGGCTGGTGCCGATCGAAAAACGGACGACGGGCACACAATCGACCAGTTGCATGTGCATACAAAAAAATTCTTTTTCTCCCAAAAATTTCACCAAATTTTAGACCACATATTATCCTAAATTTATAACCAGCTATTGACTTCTCGTCATTTCTTATATTATTTTCAGTAAAAAACCTTCGTTTCCCAAAAATTAAAAACATAAAACAATGAAAAGAGTAAGGAAAAAGCAAAACGCGCGAGTGCTCTAAAATAATTGAATAAGTAAATATTTATTTTGGCAGTATAGTCGCATGACTTTGGTGAATATTTAATGAAGCTGTTAGATCTTATGGTATTTAAAAAACAGGGAATAGTAAAACAATAGGAACCATTATTTTAGTGACGCAAATTTCATTTTTCATATATATCCCTAATCAATGCCTTTTAGTTTTTCAAACCTCACCTTATTAAAGAGGAAGCGCTTAAGCTTAATAAGGAGAGGTTTGAAAAGGTAAAAGAAAAAAAATGGCATTGATTAAGGATATAGCTGCGAGTAATGGATATTCTGTAAGTTTAATTGATAAAATAATTAGGAAATGAAAATTTAAAGACACTTCGAAATTCCTCGATCTTTCAAAACGAAATAAAAAATCCGAAATGTGTATCGATTCCATTCAGTCCTCGATTCACCCGTGGTATTGGTAGGACTTTTAAAGATATAGGTATGATAGTGGTTCATACATCGGGAAATAAACTATAACAACTTTTAGGCAATCGAAAGGACAAAATTTAAACAAACGCAAAGTCGGGTATTTACGAAATTAGCTGTAAAGACTGTAATCAAAAGTATGTTGGACAAACTAGACGATCTATTCAAAATAGATTCAAAGAGCATATGGCCCATCTCAAATATGGTAGAACAGATAAGTCTAGTGTTTCCCAACATGCGTTTGAGAACAACCATAAAATAGATATTAGCAATTTAAGTGCAGTATGTGGTGTTTTGGTGTTTCTATGGAAGCATAAATAGACTTAATATAAACACTCTACGTTGTCAGTCGGTGCCATATTTTTTAATCTATAATTAGTAAAGAAATATTTTCTGTTAATAAAAGTGGTAAAATGGACATTTCGTATGATATAGAAGACGAAGCGAACAAATGTACCCTTAACTTGTTACCAGAGAAGTCAAGAAATCGATATCTAACAGCATATGAAAAATTTGATAGTGTTGGAAGCAGAAAAAAATTTCTACAATAAATGAAAAAGTTTTGCTAGCATACTTTTACTGAAAAGACATCAGTATTAAAGTCTTCTACTCTCTGGAGTATTCGATGTTAAAGGCAACTTTAGTATTAAAAAAGAACGTAGACATTTCCGAAAGGGGGCGGTTTTTTGCATATTTGAAAAAGTCCGAGATATTTAACCGAATTAACCGTCAAGAAATATTAAGATTTTTAAGCGACACTCCAGGTGACACATAATATCTGCTTATGATGTTACAATAAGAAATTTCTAATTTTTTATAGTTACACAACATAATTTTCGTGTTCACACCGTAGATTGCAATGATATAATAGGAATAGCAGGGGGCTGCTACCGCGCCGCCGTGAAGAATTAAAATATATGTCATTACAAAATGTACAAGTTATGGAACCAATGTTAATTATAAATATACCCGACTCTAATAACAAATTCAGACAATTCACAGTGACGCCTGGACCTACTGATGAAGTGTTCGGAATAATTCCTGAAACAATTGCCAAATTCTTCTTAACACACTGGACACTACTTCCGTCTCATCGGCAACATTGTCAATAAACGCTGGTACCACCTTAAAAAGACACGGAGGATGGAAGTCTACAACTGTCGTTGAGGATTACCTTGATAATTCGGTTAGAAATAAAATATGTTGCTAAGAAAATCCACAGTAAAAATAGCCATACTTGCAAAGCAACCGAGAGGAAAAAATGTTACAATAGTAAAGGAGCTAGATCAAGATTTAAACGTTAAAATTCCTGAAAATAAGGATTTCTTCACCTTTTGCTGTTAATATTGTGAATTGCAGCAATTGTAGTATTACTTTTTAAGAGATGCTAAGTATTTAATAGTTATTCTGTAAAAGATGTAATTAAGAATTTTATTTTCCTTTAAAATAATATATTGTGTATATTCTTCAAAATCATGTGACAAAGTAGTGTTTGCAATACAGAAAATTGTGTAGAAGATGAATTTTCACAGCAGGTGTAGAAAAAAAACGTTTTTTTTATATTTTTTAACCCTCTGTATCTTCGAAAGGATATATTTTAGGAAATGTGTCCATAGTTCATATTTTTTCTGAAAGCTGTATAAGTCCTGCTATTTAAAGCGGGAACGCCCTGTATAATCACTGGGATTTATGGGATGAATTATTGGTGTTCGAACTTTTGGCGAATGCGCCGATGGTAAACAGATTCTGAGAACAAATGAATTTACCGACTGGTTTTTTTGCTTGATTCTTGACATTCATCGAAGCTCATGGTGGGATAATATGAAAATTTCGCTGAGTTATGAGAAATAAGTATTATTTTTTGTTTATAATAAATATTTAAAATGGTTTTAGAACTTACTATTCTAACGGCTATAATAATACAACTTTGTTGTTCATTTTTGTTATAACTAAAATTTGTGATCTAACAATGAAAGTAGAGATCTTCATATTCTACATTGAATGCTATATATATATTTTAATTTAATGATTTGATTTGACTAGTCTTAATATAAACATTACATATATTTGAAACAAATAGTGGAATTCTTCGCCTGGGTAAATGTATTTATTCAAAAAAGTGCAAAAATCAACTACCAAACTTGAGAGAAGTATATTCAAGTAAAGAAATGTTTTTCGTTTTTAAAATATATTGACGAGAAGTATATTCAAGTAAAGAAATGTTTTTCGTTTTTAAAATATATTGACATCTATTAAGAATATTAGAATGCTTAACAGAGGGATCCACTAAGTTGCTGTTTTAATACAGCTCTAGGTTGACAGGACTGCTGAAGCATTAAGCCTATATGACAGAAAATGCAGTAGTCTTGGCCATGTTCCTCGACTGTGTGTGGTTTTCTCTCAGCTAGGCATATTTATGCAATCCTCTAGCATTCGTTATAATTTTGTATTATTAGAATACCACAACCCTTATTATTCTAATAAGGCACACTAGAAGTTTGGCTTCTACATATGGTAGCGGCTGGTGGTTAACTAACTATGTTTTCGTTTGTAAGATATAATTCGCCTCCATTAAAATACTGAACTTCATTCTCTAGCTCTATTTCAATTCTAATAAATGTAATTTTTTTAACAATAATATGTAATAATTCATAAGCAAATAAAAAAAATCAACTTAAAGTTATATATAACAATTTAATGTTATTATTGTTTTGATTTAAATAATTTAATATTACTGTTTTAAATAAAAGATAAATTGTCTTAAGATGAACACATAATATCTTTATAGAGAATTAACCATGATTTTAAATAAATATATTGATGTATTCATTTTAAAACGTGAAACAGTTTTGATATAAAAATGTTAGAGACTCTTAATCTATCTATTATACAGATTAAAGCAAGAAGGGGCGAACAGTCACGCATCAGCTGTACTCAACCTCGTTCACCGATTCGCTACTTTGGATCCCCCTCCGTTGTTAGTGGTTAAACATAAATAGCGCATACCATGCCCGTGTTCGCATCTTCATGGTTTTATTCTGTATATAAAGACAAATGTCCTGATTGACTGTCTGACTGACTAATTCACCAACGCCCCGCCCAAGCCCCTGACCTGGCAACATGAAATTCAAGGAGTGTATTCCTTTCATGACATCGCCCATTAAGAAGGGATTTTTCGAAATTCGACCCCCAAGGGGGTGAAAAGTGGTAAAATGGGATTCCTCCATACATTTTAGGACCGATGAGTTATCGACTTTGTTTTTGCCCATAAAGGTTACCCATACAAATGTCGAAAATGATAAGGCACGGCAAAAAAAAGTGAGCTAAATCAGAAAATTACAAATGTCCGTAATAACATATACAGGGTGTCCCAACCAAAAGTAGGCACTACGAATAACTTTGGAGATAAAAATTTTTTGAAAAATTGGTGAAACACGTCGACCTTGTTTCCAAGAGGGACATATTTTAATATAATACTTGTATACCTATCATGATCCCTCTACCCTACACGGCCACCCCCTCAAAAAAATTCAAATGGCAAGGGGGTCGAGTGATACATCTTTTGAAAGGTCTTTCAATTCCCTACATAACTGTGTATTTTTTTTAACTTTTATCGATTCGTTCTTAAGGAAAATAATTTTATTTTTGATGATTACACACAATCGAAATCGTTTAAAAAATCTAAAATACACGGCACTGGGTATTGGAATTTATAAAAAAACTACATTTTTAGTGCTCTCAAATCAACACGAGTTTTTTCGACAAAAAACACTTTCCTTGTCCGTTGAGTTTTTGAATAATAAAAGACTCATAAAGTATTTGATAGTCCTTGAACATTAATTTGTTCACAACCAATTTTAAATCGAGATACATTTTACCAGAGTGAGTTCTCAAAATGGTTTATACCCTTCAGGAGAGAATAGAAATTGTCAGCATTTATTTTAAAAACGATAATTGTGCTAGAGCTACGGAGCGCATACTCAATAGAAATCACCCAGATAGAAGGGTTGGTTCTCAGTATGTTTTACAATTATTGACAAAATTTATGGAAACAGGTTCTGTAGGAAACAAAAAGCATGAACCTCAGCGACCGATTAGGAATGAAGCAGTCGAAGTGGCAGTTCTAGGTCATTTGCAGATGGATAATACTCAATCGATCAGGAAAGTAGCTGAGGCTTCCGGTGTATCACGAAGCAGTGTTCATCGAATTGTAAAGGCCCACAAATTTCATCCATATAAATTTTAATTGGTACACAAATTAAACGAAGATGATCCCGATCGTCGGCTTGAATTCTGTAAGATTTTTAGTGAACAATTGAACGGTAATGCCAATCTACTGTACAATACGTGTTTTTCTGATGAATCGACATTTCAGTTAAATGGGGAGGTAAACAGGCATAATTATAGGTATTGGAGTGAAACCAATCCATATTAGTTCATGGAAACTTATATCCAAAGGTCTCAGAAGTTAAATGTTTGGGCAGGCATCTTAGGGGATCACATTGTCGGGCCGTTTTTTATTCCTGATAATTTAAATGGCGAAAGGTACCTCGATCTGTTAGAAAATAACATCGACCCAATGATTACCCAAATCCTCGAAGAAGACGATAATCTTTTAGAGGGCGAACTGTTTTTTCAACAGGATGGGGCACCCCCACATTTTGCTATAGCAGTCCGTCAATTTTTGGATAATCCGTTTCCTGAGCGATGGATTGGAAGAAAAGGTCCTGTGGAGTGGCCCGCTAGGTCACCCGATTTAACTCCCTTGGATTTCTTTCTGTGGGGACATTTGAAATTGAAGGTATTTGCAACAAAACCCGCATCTCTGGAAGAGTCGCGTAAAAGAATTGTTCGAGAATGCCGTTTAGTGACTCCAGATGTGTTCAGAAATGTTCATACAGAATTTCAAGACAGATTATACTACTGTATGGAAGTCGGTGGGGGTCATTTTGAACAATACATACGATAATTTAAACTGCTTCTTTTATTTTTATTTCCCGAACCTAAAATAATGAAACAAATATTTCTTAGGAACGAATCGATAAAAGTTTAAAAAGTACAAGTATGTAGAGAATTGAAAGGCCTTTCAAAAGATGTATCACTCGACCCCCTTTGCCATTTGAATTTTTTGAGGGGGTGGTCGTGTAGGGTAGAGGGATGATGATAGGTATACAAGTATTACATGTGTCCCTTGGAAACAAGATCGACGTGTTTCACCAATTTTTCAAAAATTTTTTATCTCCAAAGTTATTCAGGGTGCCTACTTTTGGTTGGGTCACCCTGTATACAGTTTCAAAATTAACAAAATTCTAAATAGGTACTGCTTTTAACGACAAAAATGTTAGCGTCCAGTAGTAGTAAAGTAGTAAATATTTACATAACAACAAGTAACTATCTATGTGTATTTAATCTATGGTAACAGTAATAGTAATAATAGGTAAAAATTAGAAAGATTATGTTCACAGATGCTCAACTCTTAAGGCTTCTTCTGGTTTTTCCCCATTTCTCCTTTTAGCAATGTCGACGTAAGTAACTATGCAAAATCGTGATTATATCGATAAATTCTGAGGATCTAATTAGATTAGCCACGTGTTTAAGTGTTTTACGCATCTTTTCGTTATCCTCTGTAACACCTGATATTTCGTTCATTGTTTCTCTTATTGGCAATATTCAAGTTGAATAATAAATACTGACACCTGATTTACTAGGTATTTCTTAACTTTTCTGAAAATTCATTCATTTTTAATTTCCTGAGTGTTTATGCAAGCTCGTTTCGAATTTTAGGGAACATGTCGCTTATCTGAGGGATACAATATAGGTTTTGATTCAGCAGAATAACTAAACAGTAATAATAATAATAATAATTTTAATGGATGACCTTAAACTGTATGCCTCCGGAGAGTGCGAACTACAAAAACCGCTTAGGGTAGACGAAGAATGCACTGGGCAATTAGCAATTCGTATGGTGCATCGAAACCATCCTAAGACATCTGTATGCCGGAGAGCCCTATCCATACCTAGGTGTGCAACAAAGACACATCCAGGATGTAAAACAAATAAAGGACTCTCTCCGCGGCAAGTACAGACACCAACCTCGAAAGATTTGGTCTTCCGAACATTCTGGAAAGAACAAGGTGTTTGCGATTAACATGCTTGCCGTTCCGTTTCTGCTTTACTCATCTGGAGTAGTAAAGTAGATGGTTGATGAGTTCCGCCAATTGGACAGAGATACCCTCAAGATGATGAATATTCATAGAAGTATTCATCCTAGATCTTCCGTTCCTCTTGTGTATCTCCCACGCCAACGGGGAGCGAGGACTCTTTAGCCTGGAATGTATGCATGGCAGAGTACTGAGTATGGCATGTAACATCCTTAGCATCTCAGATCCCCTCTTCGCGGTTTGTAAAATATCAAAAAACTGTCGCAGTGGGAGCAGGATTCTCCAAGCCAGCAAAAAGAGCCGCAGGTGAACTCTGTTTCGCATTCGACACCAGGCGAGAAGGCCGACGAGGTGCTGATATGGAGTCAGTCACTGAGCTTCAGCAAAATCGTCTGAGAGCCCAAATTAGAGCTGCTGCAACATATAGTGACGTTTTAAGTGGACAAGGGAACTACAGGATGACTTGCAGTGGATACATGGCGCGGTTGCATTATATCTGGTGTATCATACGCCCAGAGCACGGCGCCTTCTTTGAACAATATCTAAGATATCAGGTGTGTAGAACAGGTTACGTAAGGGCGAAAACATAACACGGCGGTGCGACGTCGCATCGCAGAAATCAACGACGTCGTAGAAATTTGCGATGCGACGTCGCTTGGTACAAATCCTGACGAAACCACAACACTGCGGTGCGACGACGCATCGCAAATTTCCACGACGTCGTTGATTTCTGCGATGCGACATCGCACCGCAGTGTTGTGTTTTTACGGTGAAAACACAACACAGCGGTGCGACGTCGCATCGCAGAAATCAACGACGTCGTAGAAATTTGTAATGCGACGTCGCTTAGTACAAATCCTGGGCGAACCCACAACACTGCGGTGCGACGACGCATCGCAAATTTCCACGACGTCGTTGATTTCTGCGATACGACGTCGCACCGCAGTGTTGTGTTTTCACTTGAGATCGGGAATGATTCTCTCAAGCAACGCACGCGCAAATCATGGCAGTCTGGTTGTCTTTTATACGCGACTTAGTCTGCTGTGCCAACAGGTTGCGTGTGTACAAGATGTCCACTAGAAAACTGATCAGCGTCTTCTCGTGTCTCGTACAATGCCATGCCACAGAAAACCTAATAGTCCGGGAGCTGGCGACACTAAATTTTGTAAGATTTCATAACGATTAGTTTTACTTTATTTGTATCATATCGAAGCTATAAAAACCTAAAATCGATTCCTGCAGGAGTACCGACGGCACACTGATTGACCGTGATATGGTAATTATGTTAAAAAAAAAGTTTAATTGTTGAAAATAATAAAAAGTTGAAACTTCATCAATTTTTTAATAACATTTAAATAAGACATAAAACGACCTCCTGCCACTTTTTCGGTAGACCGATCTACTCCTGCCATAATTTTATTTATGTAAAAAAAAATTATCAATTGATATAAATCATAAAAGTTCAAAATTTTTTTATCATTTCATCAATAATTAAGATAACTAAAAAACATATCCTGCCAGTCATTTGATGGGACTTGGCTTCGCCAGGAGCCAGTAAAGTTGTAGGATCTACTAGTTTAGATCTGTGACATAAAAACAGAATAGAACAAAAATATCAGTTAATATGAATCATAAAAGTTCAAATTTTTTTTACCATTTCTTGAATAATTATTATAATTAAAAAACATATCCTGCCTGACATCTGATGGGACCTGGCTTCGGCAGGAGCTAGTAAAGTAGTAGGTTCTGTGGCATAATAACAGAAAGGAATGTGTTTCAACGCGTAAGATTATTTTATATTTATTTTTGCACAAAAAATATGTAATATTGAAAAGTTTATAGAGGCGAATCTTCGTCGATATATTCGTAAACAGTTTCTACAAAAGTGGATAAATCTTCGGTTTCAGAATCATCACTATCGCTGGAATCACTGTCACGTTAAATATGCTCCATTGTATCATTGTCATCTTGTTCATTAGTTGCCATATCAGATTCTGTAAATTGATTATAAATAATTTGAATATTAGTGGCATTGTTTTATCTATTATTAATTACTCAGTAGAGAAAATATTATTATTACCTGCGTCGTCGGTTTCAGCAATTTTATCCATAATTATGTCACTGATTGAAGTTGGTAACTGGTCACCCTCAAACAATAAGAACTTCAGCTTATTATTAGCTTCTTTCCATCCACAATCGGCAGGAGATAGCAACGTCGAGTGTTGGAAGTGTGCATTACACCACACACTGGAAATATAAATAGCCCTCAGAATTTGTTGTTGCAATTCCACTTTGCACGGGGGTAATATGTATCCATCAAAACTTGTCGACTGTAATTTGAGCTGTTCCTGGGTGTCCTTGAATTTATAGGCTTTCTTGAACGTTGCTAATCGTACTTCATTCACGTTGCTCATTGTTTCAAAGCCGTACAGTTCACAAATGAATTTCTCCAGAGTATCAAAACGCATTGAGAACGTTTGGATTTGGAATTTGGAAGCCTAGAAATAGCGAATAAAGTTGTTCGCGCTCAACAACTTTGCTCCTGCCGAAGCCAGGTCACATCAGATGTCAGGCAGGACATGTTTTTTTAATTATAATAATTATCCAAGAAATGGTAAACAAATTTTGAACTTTTATGATTCATATTAATTGATATTTTTTTTCCTATTCTGTTTTTATGTCACAGATCTAGACTATTAGATCCTACTACTTTACCAGCTCCTGCCGAAGCTAGGTCCCATCAAATGACTGGCGGGATATGTTTTTTAGTTATCTTAATTATTGATGAAATGATAAAAAAATTTTGAACTTTTATGATTTATATCAATTGATAATTGTTTTTTTACATAAATAAAATTATGGCAGGAATAGATCGGTCTACCGAAAAAGTGGCAGGAGGTCATTTTATGTCTTATTTAAATGTTATTAAAAAGTCGAAAAAAGTTTCAACTTTTATTATTTAAAACATTTGTACTTTTTTTTTAACATATTTGGCATACCGCTGACAATCGTTGTCCCGCCAACGAGATGGCAGGAATTCATTTTCTTGATCAGTGATATTAATATTACAAAATAAAAGATAAATCAAGTTTTATGAAATGAGACAATGAAATGTGTCGCCAGCTCCCGGACTATAACGATTCTCTGCCTTCCCGCCAATATTGAATTTTTATGCGCCATCTTTTTGGTGGTATTATTGTCAACCTATAAATCTTTTATTGTATTTTGCGTGTTATTGTTAATCAAATATTTATTTTTATATTTATGCATATGGCTAGATTTGTACTACGGATTGCGAAACAAATCTCATTTATATCCTTTAGTATTGTATAAAAATGATTTATTTTATTGGAAAAAATGTTTTATGTTGCCAGCAGCTTATTTGGTTTACATATATCAACGTGTCGCTTCTGGTATAGGTCTTCTGTGGCCGTGCAATGAACGTTCATCGCATCGCATTGCGGTGCGACGTCGTTTTTGCGTTTCGTCGTCGCACCGCACTGTTGTGGCCTGCAACAGACGTAGGACACGTATTGTGCGGTCCACATCTCACTAGAAGCGTCTTCTCTGCGATGCCGTGGCGATGAAGTTTTAACGTTGCGTCATCGCATCGCATCGCCGTGCGACGTCGTTTTTGCGATGCGACGTCGCACCGCTGTGTTGTGTCTTCACCCTTACTTATGAGATCGGGAATGATTCTCTCAAGCAACGCACGCGCAAATCACGGAAGTCTGGTGGTCTTTTATACGCGACTTAGTCTGCTGTGCCAACAGGTTGCGTGTGTATAAGATTTGGTACATTATTTGGTTTTTATATTTAATTATGACATGCCATACATACATCAAACGTGTCACTTCTGGTATAGGTCTTCTGTGGCCGTGCAATGAACGTTTGTCGCATCGCATTGCGGTGCGACTTCGTTTTTGCGATGCGTCGTCGCACCGCAGTGTTGTGGCCTGCAACAGCCGTAGGACACGTATTGTGCGGTCCACATCTCACTAGAAGCGTCTTCTCTGCGATGCCGTGGCGATGAAGTTTTAACGTTGCGTCATCGCATCGCATCGCCGTGCGATGTCGTTTTTGCGATGCGACGTCGCACCGCTGTGTTGTGTTTCCGCCCTAAGGGCACTCCGTTAGCTGGAGGAAGTGCCAAGCGCACTTCCACTGAGGCAATTAGCAGTTGGTGGGGACCTTCTCATTGGGTACACCAAAGTAGACTTATGGACGAGGGTTAGCCTTAACACCAGAACTACCCTAAAACCACAAGACCTGACAAGAATAGACGCGGTCATCGAGGAGGTCCTTTCGAAAGATTCAGACATCTAGCGCATCAACTGTGCCGTGTACATGTACAATGCCGCGAAGCAAATCGTTCCTCGTGAGAAGTTAAGTAACACCTCAAACGGGATCGACCAAATTAATCGGCGTGTACAAAAGATAGTCAGCAAAATACAGTCGGCCAGATAACATGCTTCTCGGATCCTAGGTGTAGTGGAATAAATAATAATAAACACAACATGTTAAGAAGTTTTTACTTATTGCACATACATAGTTAGGCAAAATTATGACTACTCGCTGTAGCTTTGCCAGTCGATTATTTAAAAAACATACTTCAAGGAGTGTAGCTGCTTTTATATTTATATAATTTGCTCAACCCTGTATACAATATGTTTGCTCAGGACAAAGTATAGTTTAAAGTTCGTTTAACAATTTGCTAGCAGCTTTTAGCTATACGAGTATTTAAAGCAGTGTTCCTGCTTATTTTATATGTATGATGAGATGAAGTCTATTACTCGGCAAATCTGCGTCGCTCCGGGAAGATTAGTGGGGCTGACTATTATTAATATACAGTGAGTGATTCCTTTATCTTTCTACAAGCATAACGGCTAAACTGTGCATCTTCATTCATGGTGCTACAGCTCTAGTTGAGCCTCGACCTTCTTTAACTTTTTTTGCCAGTGGGCTCTGTCAATTGCTAACCTCTGATAGTTTGTCGCGCCGATCTCTCTGGCATCCTCATCTACACCATCTTTCCATCGTAATTTTGGCCTACCTCTACTCCTACTTCCCATAGGCTGTGTCAAGGATTCATCTTGGCGGGTTGTTTTCGCGTGTCTGGCCCATCTCAATCTCCCTATCTTTATGAATGATAGAACATCTCTACCATTGGCTATTTGGTTATAGTTATAAATTTCATGGTTGTATCTCGTCATCCATATACCATTTTCGCAGACTGCACCGAGTATTCTTCTAAGGATCTTTCGTTCGAAGATAAGTATAGTAGACCACAACTTTAAGAGACACATAAAAAATCTCAAAGCTTTGCTGCGATGCTCCTGAGGATAGAGCGGGGCATGCTTTATTTTTCTACAGCATATTAAATAATAAATATAATGTATTACTTAATACATAAAACATCATTATTCTCATGTAAAGTATGTTCTGGCATGATTAAAATACGAAATTAACGGAAACACGCCTGTATCAATTATAATTTCAAATTATTTTGATATAATTACGCAACTCCCTTCTAAAATATTTTACGATTTAACGGTCACTACCGACCCAGCTGTATAAGCCTAATAACGAGAAAGCATGCAGGGACGGACGGTCATTCTTCCACGAAACATCGAACAATTCATGCCTTTTAGAATTTATATAGGTTATGTGCTTTATAAATACAGTGTGTTCTTCAGTGTTTACATTTTATTTGGATTGTGAGAGCCTAGAATGTACTTTAACAGATAAGTGAAATTTTCCTTTGTGTTTAAGCGTATTTTATGTAGTTTTGTTTTTATAAATATTCCGGCGGGTGGTGAATTATTCGAGTGTTTTCCATTTATAAGTGTGGTAAAATAATATTGTGATAATGTTCAGGCCTTGGGAAGATCCTCAACCTAGCACTAGCAGAGAATTTCACGAAGGTACGGGGAATGGTAATGGCTCAGTAATTATAGAGAAAATTTCCAGAGAATATTTATGCAAACATACTCAAAAAATGGTTTTAACTGTTTACAGAAATATAAAAGAAAGCGAAGGTGAAAAAGGAGCCGTGGAAAAAACGGCCTACTTAACAGAAATTTCAGAACGAACTATCTATAGATTAATTAAGGATGGGGTACATAATCGAAAAGTTAGATCGGACAAAGGAACGTTACGAGCATTAGATTCGTCTATGGTGAAACTGTTAAGAGATTTAATTTATAGCAAGTATAAAGAAAATGAGATACCAACGGTACAATCAATACATATGGAACTGAGAACAAAGGGTGTAGTGTCAGTTAGTGAAGAAACGCTTGGGGGTTCGATATTAAAGATAGGATTTAGGTTCAAAATTATTAATAAAAGGGCAAGTATTATGGAAAGATCCAGAATTGTACAGTGGAGTAATGAATATTTGGAAAATATTACAAAATTTCGAAATGAACAACGACCAATATATTATTTAGACGAAACTTGGTATGATACTCATGATACAGTGAAAAAAGGCTGGATAGATGGTTCAAAGAAATGTACAGTTGATATGCCTTCAAATAAAGAAACCAGATTAATAATTGTACATTGTGGATCAGAAAATGAATGGGTGCATAATGGTCTCAAATTAAGTGGAAAAAAACTGGAAGATTCAAACGTTGATTATCACCGAAACATGACTGCGGATATTTTTGAAGAATGGTTTCAGACATCATTGCTACCAAATATAGAAAAAAACAGTGTAATTGTTTTAGACAATGCTTCGTATCATTTGCGACAAATCGAAAAAATATACCAAATACTGGAACAAAGAAAAAAGATAACATATTTTATTTGATAATTATTTATTTGTTTTCCAGAATTCAATTTATTTATTTAATAATTGTTTGTTTTCTAGAATTTAATTTATTTATTTAATCTGGGTCAATTAGATCAAGTTAGGGTTATTGATATAAATATAATATTTTATTTATTTAAAGAATTTAAAGATTTGCTTTTTTTCTTTTACGTATTTTAATAATATCGATAACCTTAACTCTGAACCCACATTTTTTAGCAAGGAATTACTCGTACCTCCTCGTGGTCCTTGCTGGGCAACAATAATAATTCGATATATTAAATTATTATTGGCTAAACTGAGCAACAAGAGAATATTGGATATAATTTTAATTTAGACTAATAAAATTCATCAATGCTCCACCAATATATATAAAATATTATTCCTATCTTGACACAAGCAGAACAGTAATTTTTTCTAATTTATCATGGTATCAAATAACTACTTATTTATTAAAGATACGATACTTTTAAATTTCCAACATTGTGTCTCAACGCAGAAAAATTTTAAGTACGGTACTGAGTCGCATGTAATTACCCTGGCTTTGAAACTTTTATGGCCGGTTTTTATGGCCTTTTTTATGTGTCTCTTAAAGTTGTGGTCTCCTTTAAGAGGTTTCCATCTGCTTTAGAGATGGTCCACATTTCTGATCCTGAGATATGGACGAATGGCGATGCGTTCTCTTCACGGATGAGTCTCGTTTCACAAGGTATTCACCTGATCGTCACCAAAGAGTGTTTAGACGACCTGGAGAACGATATGCCCAGTGTTGCTATTCTCCTAGAGTATAGTTTGGTGGTGGTGGAGGGGGGGGCATTTCTTTGGAAGCTCGTACGGCCCTTGTAACATTTTGGGCACGTAACCTCAATGCTGACAGGTACATAAGGGAGTGTTTAGAAGAGCATGTGGTACCTTTTGCGCCATTTGTAGGAGAACACTTTCTTCTAATGCAGGATAATGCGCAACGACCGCACAGAGTCCGGATAACTCGCCAGTATCTTCACGATGTTGGTATTCAGGTACAAGGGTGGCCACCCAGGCGTCCTGACCTAAATCCGATAGAGCATATGTGGGACAACCTAGGCAGAATGATTAGGCAGAACTACGGCGAGTTCCGTACAGTACTTCAGTTGGAACAGGCGCTGCTGAAGTAATGGGAGCAGATACCCCAGGATGAGGGTGCTGCCTTAAAACAAAGCATGCCACAGAGAATGCGAGCTGTCATTCAAGATTGAGGAGGATATACTCGATATTGAGGCATGTTTTTTCGCAGTTCCCTATTTTTTTTTTCAAATTTGCAAAAAATGTA
Organism: Rhamnusium bicolor; assembly: GCA_029963845.1. Lineage (NCBI taxonomy): Eukaryota > Metazoa > Arthropoda > Insecta > Coleoptera > Cerambycidae > Rhamnusium > Rhamnusium bicolor. Next base: position 474,017 of record JANEYF010002177.1, on the reverse strand, counting down.
TTTTTTGTTATTAAAGTGAAATTTTCTCTTTTTTTTTGTAAGTAATATTCTTGAAGATTCAATTGAAATTAATTTGATCAAACTGAAATTTTCCTGAAAAACCTAATGTCCGCGTAATTTTGCAGTTTAGTGTATATTGTTTGAAATAAAAGAAATATTTAAGTTTCTTTTTGTAGCATTAATTTATGATCACGGTATATATTGATTTTGAAATAAAAAATATAGTGAAGGATATTTTTCTCTTCTGGTCACCTTATACTAAAAGCGTGAATATTAATTCTGTACTCGTGTTTATAGATAATGGACAAACAGAAACTATAAACAATATTTGTTGATAACTTAGTTACGTCAGATGTAACATATTTTTTTCTAGACATTTTGATATGTTTTGTGCAAATAAATTATCTTCTGGATCTGAATATCTAAACAATCTTTCGACTTTGATCAGATTATAAATAAACCAGCGAGCGTCACAGAAACAAGTGCTGTAGATTTAATATGTTACAAACCAGACCGCAAATTTATTAGCCTTAAATTACTCATTGTTTTGAGAAAATATAGTATTTTTTAATAGACATGTGTGTCACGGGTAAAGGGTAACGTGGCTCGTTTGTATACTAACCGTTGTATTGATCGCCTTGTCTAAAAAGCCTATGTATATGGTTCTAGGTTACGGTGAGTTCCCCAACTAAACTGTTTGATTTTTGCTTTACTTTTTGCAGTGCACTCAGATTTTAACAGCAGAACTACTGTTTGTAGATTAAGTTGTGTTTGTTAGTTTTTTACGAGTATACAGAGCAATAGTAGATCCGTGTTTTACGCTATTCTTCTCTCTCTCCGTTTTATTAAATTTAGCGCCAACAGTAGAATCGCGTAACGCCAAAATATTTATTGGGGACTCATCTTTAGTTGATCTGTTATTGAGGGCGTCTCTCTTTTTATTGAAGAAATGAAGTATGGTTCTAGGTGGACAAAATAGCGGTTAGTATACACAGGACGTCTGGGAATTGCATAAGAATTTTTGGGGTGTTTGAAAATGATTCCTGAAAGAGCTACAGCGGTTTGAAGATGGCACCCAAAATCTGGTTTTCATGTTTTATTTCATAAACTATTTTGAGCGAAATAATGAAATTTGGCATATTTCATGAGAAATATTTCAGTTTTATCAAAAAGACTGTAGTAGACCACGTGTGCACGAACCGGGAGGAGGTCGTCTCAAAGAGTGCCATATTTTCTTGTGTCAAACTTTTTCAACTTTTTTGGCTGTAGGATGTACCGCTTATAAGAAAAAATCACATTGTTACCGCATTCAATAAGTTCCATTTCCATTTTTTAAATAAATCAAAGAAGGCGTCTGTCAATGAAAAACTAAACACATAATTTAATATCTGTGCTTCTAACTACAAGTTTTTTGTAAAATTTCTGAGAGTTTTCACATGAAATAGGCTGAAATGTTGAATATTCAATGAAAAATTTGCTGATATTCGTTTTTGTTATAGAAAAGCCAACGGAAACACACTGTAGAATTTTCAAATCAGCGGTGCCCTATGCCCAAACTTTTTCAAACACAGAAAACAAGACGGCGGAGTACATAGCACGACTCGAACATCTGAGGAAGTAATCTTACAAAGAGCGCTGCTCAAGAAGGTATTCTGAAAAGTATTATGTGGCAAGTTTTCCATGAGCATACGCATATGATGTGCAGAAGGCAGAAGGTACATGTCCTGAAAGTATAAGATTACTAGCCTAGGCTAGATCTTTGTCGTTGGTTGGAGCATAAGTTCAACATTTACCAATAAAATCCTGTTTAGGATTGAAGCAGGATTAAAATAAATAGAGATGGAATTGTGAATGTTTACAACAACCATGTGTGGTCCGAAGAAAAGTCTCATGTTTTCTTTGTAGCTCGATGTGGTTTATGATGACTGAGGCTCCACATTTTAGTGTAGATGTAAGGTGACATTTGGATGATGTCTTCCTTGAAAGGTTGATTGGTCGAGGTGGACCAGTAGCCTGACCAGCTCGCTCACCGGATTCGAATCCTTTGGATTATTTTGTACAGAGTTATTTGAAATTCCTCGTTTATGCAGCACCCGTAAGCACTGTTAGGGACTTAGAACGGGTAATTAAGGGTTCTCAAATTAATCACAGAGTTCGGCGTTCACTGCAAAAACAACATTAACTGGTGACACTTTTAGGAACTTTTTGTAAAGAGTATCTTTTTCCGAAAACTAAAAAATTACGAAGATTTTCCTCTCCGGGCAGTAATCCGGGAACACACCGTGCACAGGTGTAAAAACTGTTTAAATGAAATATTTTTTAAATGTTTGTTATAAGTACTACATTATTTGAAATCAGAAACATCCTGGCTGTCGGACTCAAGTATTTATATTGTTTAAACAATTACAAAACATTTATATGAACAATTTTTTTTTCGATGATATTCAAGTGAATTTTTTTACCTATAAGAAATAATTTTTCAGCGGCACGTTCGTCACAAAGATCGTTTGCTGTTAAAAATATTATTGAATATTGATCAAATTTTGCATGATTGTTCGAGATACATTTATTTAACAGTACACAAATTAAGAGCACTGGAATTATTTTTCATTTTACAACAAGTTTTGCCCCTAAATTTCCTATACGCTCGCATCGCGAATAAGATAATAAACGTTTGCCGTTTTACAAATAATTATACAGTCTCGTATAAATTTTGTGTGCTTATTTGAGACGTATTGTCCTAACGATTCTAAAAGTTTTACCAGTTTATTCCCCGCGCGCCAGCGGCACATACGTGTCGTAAAGATCGTTTGCTGAAAATATATTTGTTACAAATATTCATTGAATCAATGAAATTTTATATAATTATTTGAAATACATTTCCCATTTTACAGCTATTTTTCCCCAGAAGAATCCCGGAAAAACCTTATTTTGACAGCGTATACGTAATCAGCGACCCCAAGAACCCCCTAGGTAATATTTCCTGGTCAAAAATCGGACTTAATATATGAAATCTCTAAATTACAAAATTAAAAGAAAAAAATTCAAAATAATGTAGTATACCAAATGTTTTAAAAAAAAGTTTCATGGAAATTGGTTCAGTTTCAGTTTCATGTTTTGATGATTCTTTAACTCGACTAATAGTATTGAATCTAGTCTGAAAGTACCTATCGACTTTGGCATCACTGATGTCAACTACTTCTCTTAGGAGTAACTACTCTTGTCGGTGTTTGCAAATTTGTACACGCTTGTAAACCTTGGAGTACCTAACTTAACAGTAATTCAAATAGTTATCAATATCATCAAGTACTTAAAGTAGTTGTAAAGTAGTTTGTCTATACCTGAAGTAAGAAGTTGCAGAATATTGAAATTTTGTTTAACAAGTACCAAATACTATTCCTAAATATCTGCAAGTACCAAATACCAAGTACTCATTTCTTGGGATATTTGAAGTAAATTGAACCGTATTATCAGCTTAATAACAAAAAATATGCTGGTCGTCAGAACGATGTCTCCATCCCTTCACGAATTATAAGGACTTTTTGGTTTTGTCAGTTTATACTTCACATATTTAACATTTATTTTGATCTTTTAAAGATGTTTTCAAAACTTTTTTGTTGCACAGGATTGTGGTATTCATAGATATATTAATGGTTCGTGTTATTTTGGGTACTACAAAATTGCCAATTAAAAGGTAATATATATCATTTATATTTATCATATCTTTATCTTACGTGTATGTCATCGCAGTGTCATGGATCATCCCCTGGTTTTTACGTCATCTACTATTTACTCACGGACCTTAAGATGAAGAATTAATTACTCAAGGTAATACATAAAATCGAACCTAGATTTATATGTGAAATGCCACAATTATTTGTAATTTTAAATTACAGAGCCCTTAAGAAAAGTTACTTCATAGAGAAATTATCTAATTTCAAACCATTGTACTTGATGTCTTTGTACATAATACAATTTATATATATATATATATATATATATATATATATATATATATATATATATATATATATATATATATATATATATATATATATATATATATATATATATATATATATATATATATATATATAAATATATGTAATATAGTCATTAAAGAAACAATAGAAACATTTGAAAAGTATGTTTAAAATTTTTTTAAGCCTACTGCATTTTCTGCATTTAAAAATATATTGGTAATAATAACGAAAAACAAAAGGCAAACACTCAACACTCAAATATGTCACATTGCTGAACTGAATTTAATGCTCTATCCAACACTGCAAAAATATACAGGGGGTCATGATAAAAATTAGAAAGTCGCTATCATTTCCGTTGAAACGGGTAATAATAAATTCTTTTATTTTATGTCAAATGCTGTCTTTTTTATTGGTATATTTACTATATTTAATTTCATTTCTCTAAGTTAAAAATTAAGCAAAAAAAATTGGGGGTGAACCATATCTCCGTTACACCCGGTATACCGTCGTTGGCTTGTTTTTGCTTTTTTTTTTTTCGATAAACGAGTTCTTAAGCAGATATTTGGGGTGGATGGTTTTCGTTGGGACACACTGTATATCTCTATCTGTTATGGCTTTTAACATATCATATCAAGTTGCGTAGATTTAACCGGTTATAATATATTTGTCTGACGAAATATAATACGTATACAAATGGTATTACACTAAGACATATAGGTAAGGGATATTTTTTTTGTGAATTATTTACCTACCTATTCAGTATTTTGTTTTGTTATAATGCAAAACAATTTAGATTAACTGACGCTTATTTATATTTTGATAAATCTAAAACTTACATGCTTTATTATGTACAACAACAACGACAACAACAACAACAACAACAACAAATACAATTTAAGTCTATCACAATAGTGTTGCAAATATTTTTCATTTCCTTAGATTTTCCGAAAATTAAGTAAAACTTGTTACACATTGTTTTAAAAACTCACAAATATCACTGAACTGTTTGTTTAACTGCTTTTATCTCTTATCAAAGCTATGTTTCGATGAATTCATTTTGATCATGCCACATATCACTATAAGACGTACATATTTACGAAATATATTTACAATGTTGCTATATACTGTTGTTATACAGAGACGTAACTTAAGCCGTGTTAAAAAAAAATTAGCAAACCTATTAATTAAATAAGATTTTACACATAACGCACCTATAAAGATAAAAATAACTACAAATACTAGTTTATTTTCATTTTTATTGTTTAGCCAGCTAGAAGTAAAACATTAACATGATTTTTAATACCATTTGTACAGTAATGACACAGTATAATTTACATACATATGTATTAAGGATATCAATGTAATATAGTATAGAATTAACATATCGACGCATTGTCATGTAAAAAAATACAATTTTTGAAGTTTGTATTAGTTGACCATAGGCGACGTCAAAATTTGTTTCAAGGGGGAGGCGCAAATAGTATAGGTGCTGGCCATCTATTCAATTTCCCGATTATGCTGTATTTTTTAATTGAAATGTTGTATATCAGCGGCGACGCGAGTTGTAAGTGTGAGGAAACTGGAGAAGGTACGTATGGACTTTGGACTTAGCAATACAGATTTTTAAGCCGACTTCATGTAAACAAATGCAGCATTGCGTTGACCATACGACGATTGTCAATGCGATCATGTGTATAAATTTGTCCCAATAACAAATGTGCGACAAGAGTAAGCATTGTGTGAATGTTTCGTACAGATATATTCGAAAGGATGCGTTCACTTGTTAAATACTCGTCAAAACAATACATATGACACATCGTCTGGACCATGCGACGAATGCATTTTAACCGATGTGTGACGGTTTGCTTGGAGGGCGGTAAATAACTACACGTCAAAGCAGACGAATCTCCCTTTACACATCGATAAAAGCCAGTGTTACCAATTTAAAATATGTATGAAGATATTGGTCAAGGTGGTCTGAGGAAGGTCGACAAAAGGGACAACGGAATGCATTGGGAAGAACCCCTGCGAGATAGATTTTCCACAACGCAAACTGTGGGAAATCAGTAGATAGAAGTGTTACGACGGAGGAAGTCAATGGCGTCAGTATATCGCCGAATTAGAACTCTTGGACCTCATTCCTACCAACCGTTTTTGTGACTATTCCTTAATCCACGCCATCGCGCTTAAAAGTTGTCATTCTGTAATGAGAAAGTAAATTGGAGACAGAAAAGTAAAGGCATCAATCAATGTTCAGTGATGCGTCTTGATTTTGTTTTTGGACCCATGATGGATATATGAGGGTGGGACGGCGATGTGGAGAACGCCAACATTTGGAATTCGCTGTTGAACATCAGACAGTTTTTGCCCAATGTTTTGGATGGAATCTGCTATGGCGGTAAATCACCGTTAGTCTTCTTTCAGAGTAACTTGAATGCTGCCAATTATTTAACAGACGTGGCGAAACCCATTGACTTGCCTTACCTGCAAGGGTTGAATAATCCAATTTTTCAGCAGGATAATGGCCATCCATATGGCAAGGGTTACAGGAAGCTAATGTGGTCATGCTTCCATGATTGACAAGGTCACCCGCTCTGTCTCCGATCAAACACGTCTGGGATATAATTGGTAGAAGCAAATGGCATTTACCCCTTTCCTAGATAATCTGAATAAACTTCGACTTCGTATCCAAGAGGTTTAGGATGAGATACCTACGGCAAGATGACATTGATCATCACATTGACAGCATGCTTAACCGAGCCTTTGGGTTGAACTACCTATCAGGTACGTCTCCAGGTGGTGAATAGGAAGACGGCCTAACCAGAGTGGGGCCAGCGTCGATTATATCGTCAGGGAGACAGACGGGCCAATAACCCAATCCGTACTATCTAAAGCCGGACTAGCTCATGAATTAAACCGTAAAGTACCTGAGAGCACGACTCCCTCTGGCTAATGTCAAAGGTAGGTGTCTCCAGGGGGCACGGAGGCCTTGCCTAACCGCCAGGACTACGTGGATGAAGTACCACTATAAAAACTTCCCCAATCTCAAGGTATGTTGCATACCGATGGGATGCGCGGTTGGGGCAAGTACGACCACAGGCAATTATCCTCCGGACACATGGTGCATCCGATTATATGCACTCCTAACCGTGCTATGGGGCACTGGTATGGCCGTATTTTTCTGTAAATACTCGTGTTCATTAACGAATGGAAACAGTATTACATAATAAGTCCAAAGAAGGGGGCATAATCCTCGATATTTAAAATGAAGAACCTATGGACCTGAGAACAAACCCCACCCCACAAGAATACCCAATCTCATCAGATCAGAAAAAGGAGCTGTTAAAGATCCCGATTCATGAATCTGAGGGAGAGAGAAATATCCTTAACGAGAGAAAGCAAACTCTCGATCTCCAGGAAACTGGATAACCGGTGGAGATTGGGATCAGACTCCATGAGACAAGACCTACATACTGGGCACTGCCAACTAAACTATCATCTGCATAGACTCGGCCTGGCGGAAAACGCCGTGAGCCGCCTATGCCTGGAGGATGGTGAGAAGGCAGACCGCGTCTTATGCACCTGTCCCGCTGTGGAGAGGATCCGATTCTCAATATTTAACAAAGGGCAACTGCTGCTAGAGGATCTGGACACTCTCACCCAATAAAGTTATCAATTTCATTAAGAGACTGAATTTATTGGGTCAAATATGAGTAAGAGTGAGCCACAATAGGCCTACTGATGACCGCAGTGGAGGATACACAGGGACCCACTCACGAAAACCTAAATAAATTTACAGTCCATAGTGAATGAATGCTTTCGAAATTGCGAAGGAATGAGTCATTACTAAATAACTTTTTTATTCCGCCTTTCACAATGTTCAAATTTCAACCAATTTAATGACTGGGAGACAACTTTGGTGAAAATTTTAATAAAATTGCCCAACGATATCATGGTGTTTGCATTTTTTATTCAGACCATTGTATAACCTATTATAAAACCCACACTAAAATATTTGGTTTTACCAATAATTAGTAAACATTTAGTTTAACATTGGAAACATATATATTTCAAACAAAAAAACCAATATTGATATTATCCTATCCTACAGATTTTATCAATATTTCACCTATATAGGAAGTTGTATAACTCGATATCGATGGCGATATTGGCAAACTGGATAATCATAAATTGTGTGATCCACTATTATATCGTTGTAAAATTCTCGCAATATATCCAGTGAATGTATTAAAACAAGTATATATACCACCGCCATCCGTATCATATGTTGGCAATGACTGGCTAACGTCAGTAGGTGAATCCGGACATGCACCCAGAAGTCAGGATAATGAATGCCAAAATATCGCCAATGCCAGGATAATTCATAATAAGAACTACTAGAGATGAAGCACACTCCTGCCATGTCGGAACGAGTTCTGTGATCTTATTTCGTAATGGTAGTTCGCCAGGAACAAGACTGGAGCTACCGTATCGGATGTTAATCTGTCTTGCCCTTCAGTTGAATACAACCTCGCACTATTGTAAAGTTAATTAATTCTTATAAAGTTGTGTTCAATTATAAAATGTATTATTCTTATAGTCCAACCCTTTACCTTATAATATCAGAAGTGGGATTCGAAAGTGCTTTTTAATCAATAATTTGCTTTTTCTTGTAACGAAGCATGATTTTAATATCATCTGTCGTGTTGACATTGATATATAATAAAACATGGCGTCTGAAAACCAAGTACACTAAAACTAAATTGCAGCTTTTGAATAAGGCAGGCTACGAGTGTAAATACTTTGTAAATATTCTGAGACTGAATTAATTAATTCTTGCGATAAAAATCTTGGAAAGGGTAAATACCTTGACTTTTAAAATACAGGATATTTAAGAATTTTCTTTTAATAATTTCCATGATATCGATGTATTTTAAATAAAAAAGGATTGTTTGACTGCATTAGTACAAAGTCCTAATTAATATTGCTCCATATTTGTCTTGAGTATTTTTATACTCATTTTATATTTACATGTGTATTAATATTATCATGTAATTGTTTGAGTGCATTATGTCCTAATATTACTGTTTTAAATAAACAAAGAAAATTTGCTTTTAAATGTTTCAAAATTGTATTTTCACTCTACACGTGTTTCGGCTTTTTAGGCCCTTTTCAAGAGTACAGATGAGAGGTACTAAATTATAATTTGTGTTCCTTGCTTATATACTGAATGTTACATCTGGCAACTTATACTAATAAAAATGGTTTGAAAGATTTGGAATTATTTAGAAAAGTTAAATTACTTTATCTAAAATGTGGTGACCTGTGAATATTCGTTGTTCATTTGTAATCGTTTTTTGAATGAACAACAAATATTCACAGGTCACCACATTTTAGATAAAGTAATTTAACTTTTCTAAATAATTCCAAATCTTTCAAACCATTTTTATTAGTATAAGTTGCCAGATGTAACATTCAGTATATAAGCAAGGAACACAAATTATAATTTAGTACCTCTCATCTGTACTCTTGAAAAGGGCCTAAAAAGCCGAAACACGTGTAGAGTGAAAATACAATTTTGAAACATTTAAAAGCAAATTTTCTTTTGTTTATTTAAAATATTTAATAATGTTTCACAAGGAGCCAACCGCAGAATCAGTACAATGTATAATATTACTGTACATTTATTTCCTGTGTTTTATATTTTATGTTTATTTATATGATTCTTCTGACTTTTCAAAGAACTATGGTGCATTTTTGTGACTAATAAAGTATATATCAGATTTTAATTGTCTAAATTTAGGTCAATATGTTGTATATCATATTTTTTGACTGCATTATGTCCTAATGTTTACTGTACATTTATATCCTGTGTTTTATATATCATATTTATATGTTTATTTATGTTTTTCTGACTTGTCAAACCAATACGGTGCATTTTCGTGACTAATAAAATTATTATTATTATTAATATAAAAAATACAATATTTCTCAATAAAAAATCCAAATCTCATATATATCCTTCTTTTCCGTTTTCTGGGCATCCTTCCGCGTTGTTTTTACTCTTTTTTTGTTATGACCTTTTCCTGAAACGAAGTGGCTCCTTATGTGCAACGGTATGTATAACACGAAATGAAGCTCGAAAGCTCGCAAAAGTCTCAAATAGAAATAATTATTTCATACCTTCATTCATCGCCATGTCCATTAGATGTAGATCCTCGTCGTTTAGCATAGATGATAGGAAACCATCAGCCTGATTCATATCTGATGTTCCATTCTAAATAAAAAAGAAGGCTATGTAATTATTTTGAATTTTGATGTTCTAATTATAGTATATATAGGGTGTTAATTTAAAAAGGTTCCACCCGAATTATCTCGGGAGGAGAGAAATATATTGAAGAGCGGTTTTAACCATGTTAAATGGAATCAAAGAGAAATAATTGCTACACAAATACTTTTTGTGTAATTATCAAAACCTGATATTTAAAAATTTGTAAACAAATTACTGCGGAAACTTGCTATTAGAATTCGAACAACCATTACTAAGTTCATATTTTTAATTATTTTATTTTATTTATTTTTATTTTATTCATACATTGACCAACGGGAGAACCCATTTACAGGAAAGTGAAAAAAATACAACAATAATTACATTAAATGAGATACAATACAATGTACGACTATAGATTAGTTAAATGGCATTAAGAATCCTATTTATTATATCACAAATATTACATTGAAATATGTCAATTGCATTATGCATAATTTGGTAATTCGAGCACATTACATGTAAAGGTGACAAACTGAGTACATTCGTTCTAGGCGTTGGCAAATAGAATAAAGAAGTGTAGCGTGTAAGAATGGATGGTACGTGAAAATTGATCGTACTGAGAATTTGAGGGCAAACAATTTTATTACGGAGAATTTACATAAAGAACGTACTGAATGGTAATTACGTCTAGTATATAATCATTAACGTGAAATCGCTGAAGCAAACCATCGTGAGAGGTCCCTATTTCATGATATACTCCATCATGTCTATAAGCTTTAATAATTTGCGTTGAATATTTTCAATATTATTAATATCAACATAATATCAAGGAAGATATATAATTACAGTATATTCTAATTTTGAGAGTACAAATGCAGTACAGAGTAGAAAATAGAGTAGTACATGTCTAAAATCTTTTGTGATTCTGAGAAAGAAACCAACATTTTTATAAGTCGCAGTAATAACAAAGGAAAACGTAACATAAAAATAATATATAATATTCAATAATTTCAAGTTTTACAGAAATTGTTCAATATCACTATAGGTGTATAACTTTCTATTTCATGTCTGTTATTACTCTTCAAAATAGAACATATTCTTGATTCTTTCCATGTCAGGAAATGTTTTAGATCGTAACAATAGGTTAAAAATTAAAAATGAGGATATTTTTCAAATGATTCAAGAGAAGGTATTATAATAAGCGTGTTACAAGATAAAATCATCACACGTTCCGTTTGAAAAAATCGAGAAAATTCAGTTCAAAAAGTTGTAAATTTAAAAATCCTTTTTTTGGCCACCCTGTATACTTTTAGTGTCATCACACAGACGTCTCACAACTGGTACTAACATATTTTTTCTTAAAGTCGATAATTGTGACTGTAGTGATTCTTTTAATATACAAGTGTCAAAGGCATAATTTCAACAAAATCATTACATCCAAGTGGTTGGGAGTGAGTCAATGATAATAAAGGAGTGGAAGGAGGCCACAAAGAGGTTTCAAAAAAATGTTCTGATATACATGGCATTCCATTCAAAAAAATTTTAGTTGACCCTGTAGAATCGTCTCACCCTGTATATTCTAAAATAATTTCCGGTTATAGATTTTTTTGTCTAGTTTATTTATGTTTTTAAATAAAGTTTCTAGCTATCATAGAACTCGACATATCGAAGTCGGACGCACTAGCATCATCAGCAAACATACTTTTTTACATATTTTATAATATCATTTATATCTAATAGAAACAAAATAGGTCCCAAGAACGTACCTTATGGTACACCATTTAAATTTTCTAGTTGATCGGATACAAAATTTGTATATTTTATTTTTTTGAAAATGACTAGATAAATAAGATTTAAACCATTCTAGTGCTGTATTACGAATACCAGTTTTCTTACTAGTAATTTTCTATTAATAGTTTCAAAAGCTCTTCGAAAATTCAAGAAAACTGCCAATATAATATTATTATCATCAATTGCCTTAATCCATTTATCACTTATATTTACTATTACTGATTCACAAGAATTTTGTTTATGAAATCCTGTCCGACTTGAGACTATCACATTATTTTCATCATAATATTCTAAAATTTGGATTTTTACTAAAATTCCCAAGAGCTTTTCATATACGGGCATAGTATTTACTGGTCTAAATTCTTCACAGAGATGAGTAATATTACATATTTTGATCACAGATACAACACATTATGTTTTCCAGCCATTGGGGAAAATTGCACTCTGTAATGATGAATTTACAATATCCAGAAAACGATTTCCGGTAACCATAAACGCGTTCTTAATTATTTTTGTAGACATGCCATCTTCTGTTCCAGCAGTATCTTTTAATGTGTACACAACTGTTTTCATATCATGCAAATTAAAGACTTTAAATGCATTAAATAGCTCATGACTGTCTATGTTGCTATTACTGTATCAAAGTCTTTTAGAATTATTATTTCAGTGATTATAATATCGATACTTTCTAAGAAACATTTATTAAATTTATTTGCTACAATTTCCTCATTTGAAATTTCCACATTCTCAAATATTATATTTTTTCATACAACTTTCCTAGTATTGGGTAACAGGGTTTTTAAGTTCTTCCACATTAGTTATTTTTATTTCCATCTATTATTTTATTAAAGAATTTTTCTTTTTCATTTCTTATTGTAGTTGTTGCATTGTTTCTGAAGTCTTTGTATTCTCTCCATATATTATTATCCTGTGTAAAAGCTGTTTCTTCATATTCTCTATCTCTTTCTTTCATTAAATTAATTATTTCATAATTAATCCATTTGTTATATTGATATTTTTCCGCTATGGTAATTTTAATTGTAGGACAAATTATATTGAGTGTAGCAGAGATCTCATTTAATAGCGAATTTGGCAATCTATTAACATCAGTGATACTATTGTTCAATTCAAATTTAATTTTGACAGAAAGACAGCATTTCGAAATGGCTATCATAGGGGTGGTGAGGAGGTGAGGGAGCTCCTTCATTGATCTTCAAACTATAGCAAGGGGGTACCCCTTCGATGCCATTTAATATAGTTAAAACGCTTTTCAATATATCTCTGTTTCCGAGATCATAAGGGTTGAAACTTTTCAAATTGACACCCAGTATAGTAATATTAAATAAATCCAGGTATTATAAAGGGTGACTAATAACTCTTCGTTCGGTGACCTATAACCAGTTAGGTAGAGATCCCGGTTGTAAGAATCTACCCCTTCACAAAGTTCCAAGGATCGTGCGCGCACGTGAGTAACCCCGAAATGCGGGCCGCTCCCTCAGGCACGACATTTGGTGAAGGCGTCGGGTAACGATCCCGGTACCTCTCGCACGTCAAGAGAGAATTATCCGATTTTTTTCAGTACTGTAAAGTGAGCTTTTTAAAATGTAAACTTGGTGATGTTTGTTCGAATTCTAATTAAAAGAATAAATGAGCAAGTTTTTTGCAGCATCTTTTTTACAAATTTCGGCAAATTAATATTTGCTACTACACAAAAAGTATTTGATGGAATTAAATTTAATTTTTGCAGAAAGATAGCCTCTCAAAAGGTGTATCCCAATACCTTTATTAAATTTTTTTCAGATTACGGTAATTTTAGTTTTATGGGCACTGTTAAGAGTATTATACTTGCTGAATTTGAATTAATTATCCTTAAAACTGTATAAGAAGGATAAAAAAACACATCTCTAAAACCTAGACATTTAAGACATATATTTTTATGAACTTTTTGTCTTAAAATCATACAAGGCATTACCACTTAAAGTGTGTCCACGTACTTAATTAACACCCTGTATATAAAATTACACACGTTTCAGATAAAATGAATTTCACTTTGAGTTGTCTTCGTTCAATTGTGTAGTTTATTTATTTTATTCAAAGAGGGTAAATATAAAACAAAAAAATGCACACTAAATGTTTTTTAAAAGTTCATCATGCAATTGGAAAAATTATTAGAATTTTTTGTGGCATCTGCGTCAGGTCACGTGACTTTTCAATTTGGACTATAAACAATAAACATAACCTACTTCCATGCAAACCGAGACAAATTGATATTGCTGATATTTGTGATATTGTTTGTAAATTATTTTGTGTTTTAAGTTTTCGAATATTAAGGATTATAATTACTGATGTTTTATTTAAATTAATCTCATCTTAATTAAAGTGACTTATCGCTTAATTTGTAGACTAGCAATTAATAGATTTAACAAGAATTTCATATGTAATTTATTAACATGTTTGTTACAGACACTTTAACTATATTTTTATTTTTAATTTATGGGCCTTTGAAACATATTTTATTGTAACATACATTTAAATAGATCATAATTAATTGAAGATACAAAACGTACTATTAGCAAAAACTGGCACAAACATATCCGATGGATATCCTATGGACACTCATTATGACATGGGGAAGTTGAAGGATATTCACCGGACAACCGTGTGTGATTCATAATAAATTCTGAAATTTATTAGGGCATAGTCCATTGTTAACCCGTTACCCGCCAAAGTCCCATTTTTGGGCTAGTTTTGAGTATTTATCTGCAAATCGCTATGTTTAATGTACCTTTTTTTTAAGTTAAAATGATGACTTGATGTGTATATTTATATACACCTACTTCTGGTTAAATTTTAAATTTTTACTATAGTTTCTATTTTATGAAAAAAATGGCTCTTCTTTTTGATGTCCCATGAATGAGACGTTGAACAGAAGCCTGAGAGGTTAGATACATGCGGAAGCAGAATAGTTTGGTTATGTATTAGTTCATTTCATTATTGCCATGTTTTCGTTATTGAATGTTGTGTATTAGCGAAATATCTGGAACAGTTTCTCAGTGTTAAAGACAGAAAACTTGTTTGAAAACGATGATATTTTCAAGAATTTAGAAAGCATCGATTTGAACGATGTTGACATTACCGTAGTTCCGCCCGAACTTGATGAATAAACCGATTTGAAAGATTTTGAGGAAAACGACATCTCAGGTAACGAAAAAAATGGGATATCCATTTTAAGAACAAGTAATGGATATGCTAAGGATATACATAGAGGGGATATTCAGTTATTGTACATATGTGGACATCCGTATGAGGGTTAAATGTAAGAATAGCCTAGGCTAAGCAAGCCTCGGGTATTGTCTTTTATGACATACTTTGTTAAATAAATACGTTAATTACTGTTATTAAAACTAGAGGTTTTCCAAAGTTACTGTATCCAAATTGTAGGGGACTATTTGCTATTTACATAAAATTCATAAGCTGTTGAAGAACTTAAGTTTTTTTGTAGATTGCAGAATTTTTAAAATGTATTTAACTACTGAAAATAACATGATCGGCGATAAAATTTTCATTTATTTTGTATTAGATCTATTTTAAATACGTTGATCCATATTTTTTGTTTTTTAGCTAGCTAGCGTTTATCATTGTAGTTAAAAACTAAGTGAAGTTTAAAAAACTAACATTTGCAATTTTAAGGTAAAATTAGTTCAATTAATTTGACCTAAACTTATTTTAAACTGCTCTTTATATTTAAATTGAAAATAATACACATACTTATGGCATAAATTCTATATAAAATAATAGTGGAATGATTTCTAAAGGTAACATGTGATGAGTGGTGACTGATGTTCGTGATGAATTTGTTTGTATTGTTTATACTTCAAAATGAAAAGTGACATCATATACAGATGCTCCATTAAGAGTAAGGTTTAAAAAAATATTATATTAAAATATATTTACATGATTTTTTTCTTACTTGATAATATACCATATCGTGGGAGGGTTCCAATTTGTAATGGGTTGCAGTGCTGGGTTCTCCTATGCTCTCACTGCTATTAGTGAGGTTCATAGATGTAGCTACGGCGTTACCCAGATTAGTGCCTCCTGCAAATTTTTTATTTCCGTTCATTATATTCTTTTATAGAAAAATATATTACCTATATTACTATACGGCACTGATGCGTTTACATCGCCCATCGGTGGGGTAAGGGTAGCGTTGTGAAGGAGTACGCCCCTAGCTGCCTCGGCACTATAGCCGATGCCATGAGGGTGAGGGTGACTGTAATTATGAAGGACATGATGGTGATGGCTGAATGGATGATGAATGCCGCTGCCGTCTGCTGGGCTAGGAAGACTCAATAAATTAGCTAAATCCTGCCATCTTTGTTCCATGCTCACGGTACGGACAAATGGCATCCGACTCTACAACAAAACAATATACATGTATTGTTTATAGTCCATATTTTTTTTAACTGATCGTTATAGAGAAAAATTGTAAATATCAAAGTTAAACTATATTCTGCAAGTCCTTTGTATTAAAAAAAATCAAATAACTTCTTGTTTGTTAAATTCAATCTTTAATTTTGTGCAACTAATATTTGTTGGATTTTATCCTTGACTTACCATTGTACCGCCAATATTTTTTTAACTAATTGTGACAGAGAAAAATAGTAAAAGCCTCTTAGTTTCCTCGAATAACTATTTATTATAATCGATATAGCAAAATATTGTAAAAATGAAATTTTGTATAATTTTTTTTGTGGGCTACGTAATACAGGACCATCACACAAAAATGTCCCTTTTTGGAATAACTTGGTTATTTTTGAGGTTATCAAAAAAGGTGACCATCCTTAACTAATTTTGTGCGCAGAATCTAAATTTTGAATCAAAAAAATAATTGGGCATCATGTTTAAAAAATACGACATCTTACTTTGTTTTTTTTTAATAGAATAGCTGTATATTTTAAAATAATTCGATTTTCCTCATTTTTCTGATTACTACAATATATGTCATGTTATCTCAAAAAGTTTTTGAGATATTTGGATTTTGGTATTAAAATACCGTTAATGAATTTGTTAAACCTAGTTAACTTTGAAATCCAAATAGCTCTGCATTTTTTTCATAAAGATGCAATTTACTCCTCAAAGTAACGTTCTTCAAAGATCGTGGTTAATTCTTTTTATTTTTTTTCATTCCTTTTGAGATAACATGACACATGTTGATACTTTTGAAATCAGAAAATGAGAAGAATCGATTTAAAATATACAGGGTATTTCATTTAAACAAATAATATGAAATGATATATTTCTTAAACCCGATGCGCAATGGTTTTTTGATTGAAATTTGAATTCTGCAAAAAAAATTATTTAATGACTGTCTGTACATTCTTTTTTATTAATTTTAAAAATAACCAAGTTATTTCAACAATATGAAAGAAATTTTTAGAATATCATTCCCTATCTAAAAAACGAATGGTTTTTGAGATGGATCTAATGAGCGTACAAACTACAAATGCTCCAAAATGTACAGGGGTCCAGAAAAGGACGTCGAACCTCCATTAAGTCGCTTATTTCAAATGAAACATACTGTATTTAATAATCGCATTCACTTCCTGTTTTGATTACCTTTCAACCTATATGAGCATTGCCTATAGCTAGAATGTACAGTTTTTGAGTTAATTAAAGTTGTTTAGAAAAATGGTTAAATCGCGTGATGTTAATTTAACTTAAATTAACATCATTGTCGAGTATAGTGTGTCATGAAGTACAAAGTTTGCTTTCGCAAGTTACAGTATATTTTTTAAAGAATCACAGTAGATTTATTAAGTTGCTCAAAATTCCTCAGGGAAGGTAACAAGTTTAATTTATTATTGAATTTCGGTGTTTTGTACTCTCGAAAAATGAAAAGAAAAAATGTACAATATGCAGAAAATACATGTATATTATAACCGATACACCAAAATAATCTTCTTGTTGGAAAAGGAGGATTTGATTCCATAACCTCTACTCGGAGAGTGTTGATCCAAAACTATCTAAAGAGAAAAGAAAAAATACGTGAATTGATTCTTTTTTTGCATCAAAGTGCAAAAGAAACTGTCTAATAGAGCTATTGAAAGCAGCAAAAAAAAACACTACACATGTTGTATAAATTTTAATTACAACAATAACAAAAACAATGCAACGGAAATAAAAATAATCCACGTCCGTGTTGAGAACGCTGATAAAATAAGAAAATTATTAATTTTTTAAAAATATTTTAAATAACAAGAAAAACTGATGAAATATTAAAGAAACTGATAATAAATACATCCTTTCAACTACTAACTGCTCGAAATACTCCCCATTAACATGTAAACAACTTAATGTAAGGGTCATAGCATCGCTAGTGGTTGCTTGCCAAACTTCATTCGCATGTAGTTCTTTAAAAGTCTTTTTACTCTGATTTCTAATTCTTGTCCTGTATTTACAGGCGTCTCATACACTTTGCTTTTCACCTCCTCCCAAAAGACAGAAATCAAGCAGGGTAAGGTCCGCACTTCTAGCGGGCTATGTCCAGAGGTCGCGTCCTCTAATCCAACTATCCTCAAACATATCGACCGGCTCGGTGGAGTAGTTGGCTAGAGCACGCGATGGCAAGTATGACTAGATAATCTCTCCATCGTACTGCGGGTTCGAATCCCTCCATCGGCACTGGCAATATCAGTGGGAATGGTTGTGTGTTGTGCGTTTTTTCATAAGTGTAACCCTCGTCCGTGCAGTTTCGACTTTGGATTTGGGGGTTATCTAATTTCTGTGTTCATGGTGTTCATGTTAGTATGGTTGATAACTCTCGTGTACAGTAAGGTGGAGCTCCGTCTAGATAACACTAACAACTTCCATATACTAGTAGTGCTAAATCATTAAAGAATCGGCCACTATTGTCCTTAATATTTCCCATATAACGCCGAGAAGTTAAGGTTCTATCGTAAATATAGTAATAAAACTTACTGCCTTTTAATAAACAACACGAGTGCGTCCCATAAGATCTAATTCCCACGAGATCTAAATGCCCCGAAATTATTTTCCCACGAGATATAACGCACCCTGTATATCTCTTCGGGATTCTGAATGTGTTTTATCAAGGATGCGTACTTAAAAACACTGATTTCAAATTCCAATGAGATCTAAAGAGTCCGAGAAGAAAGTCCCATGAGATCTAATTCCCACGAGATCTAATTTCAACCAGTTTACTTATCACCCTGTATATCTGTTCGGCTTTCCGAATAGGCCGATTCAAAAATCCCATGAGATCTAATTCCCATGAGATCTAATTGTGACCTCATCTCACACATAACGTCCAGAGGCGTACGTATATTGTATAAATTCAATTTATATTTGTTAACCCTCACCCTCGTACTGAGTGGCATCCTGATTTTTAATAGAAAACCGGAAAGATTCGACGAAGGAGTAGAAGAAATACATGGTCGAGGGGACAGCTGGAGGTTGATAAGAAAGGCCCGTCTGCGGCTTACTTGCCAGGCGCCCGCTTCCTCCACCATTACCATTGCCCAACTATGCCAATCTTACAATTAATGTCGAACAACAAATATACATATTGGCGAATCAAATATCTCTTGAGTTGTGAAGAATAAATAAAAAATAAAAAAATATAAAAAAATACCTAACAATACATATTGAATATAACCTAAACTGGCAATACCACATTAATTCTATAAGTTCTAGAAATAAGAGGTCTGGTTTATAAATTTAAACAAATTTGAAGCTTAAACACCTAGTTACACTATACAGAGTGTAACTAAAGTATATTAAAATGTTTCAGGGTGGTATTCCTTCGCTAATTTTAAGAAATAGAAGTAGTAACGCCCTGTATAAAATTAAAAGCTATCACGTCTTAAGAAAAGTCATTTAAATAATTGTATCTTAAATTTTTTTGCTGTCTCATAGTTAAGTCAATACGTTTCATATAGAATGATACAAAGATAATAAAAGAAAGATACAAAATCAAGAAAATAATTGGACAAAAATGTTTTCAATACTTAGCCCTAAATTATGCAATATGCTTCCACTAAATATTAAAATTGCAAATTATTAAGTATTAAAAAGATGTAAAACACTGGATGTCAGCACAAAATCGAGATCTTTATCATAGGATATAAACATGTGTATCTTTACATGTGCATGTATAATGATTAAGAAATTACTTATTATTTGGTAAACTTTTAATTATTTATATTGAAAAATATTATCGTAATTACAAGGCATTAATGAAAATTTTATGATAAAACTTTTGGCGAATTGTAATATGTATAAAGTTTGCATAATTAATTAAGTGCAATCTTTTTTTCCAGTAGAACCGTTGCCGGGCAGTCTTATCATGGATTCTTGACACCTCACGAGATTTTGTTTGAACTTCAGTGTTAATATCGCCATATCTAATCCACTTCATGATATATTTGTCATAAATTGAGCAGCTCGTTTTCCTTAAAAAAACCTTATGTTCACTTTGCAATCCAATAACATCCCTACATCTTTGCATGGTTATTAGTTTAAAAGATAAGCAAATCCTGTAGATATCTTAAAACTTGTTCATGACTGAACATTTCGGACACGAATGCCTGTATTTACATATACACCGCGTTGTTTACTTGGAACCAATTGGACCCAAAATGGCGGACGATATTACCCGTCTAATACAGCGCCCTAGTTTTACTTCAGCATCTAAGGCAACGTCACATTTTTAAATCTCGAAGGAATTAGATCTTGTGGGAATTTTAAATCGGTGTTTTTAGATAGATTACAAGGTAAAACGCAATCGGAAAGCCCTACATATATACAAGATGATGCGTTAGATCTCATGGGGAAAATGGCATCGGAGTTTTATATCTCGTGGGAATTTGATTACGTGGGAATTAGATGTCGTGGAAATTAGATCTCATGGGACTTTTTCTATCAGTCTTTATAAAACTCATTCCGAAACCCGAACAGATTTACAGGGTGGCTATTAGAATTACATCTCATTGGAATTAGATGTCGTGGGAATTAGATCTCATGGGACGGCCCCAACAACACAATAAATTTTTTCCTGGAATCCTTTTTTTTATTGCGTGAGAGTTTTCATTTACCCAAATATAGCAGTTACGTCTGTTAAATATTCCTTCACGGGAAAACTTCGACTCATCTGTCTAGATAATTTTTTTTCAAAAAATCATTATCATCTTGAATGCGAATTAAAATCAATTCACAATCCTGAAAACTCTATTACCAGTATCTCCTGGATGCAGAGCTTGCACTTTCGTAAATTTATAGTTGTGCATTTTATACTTCTACAAAATTCTTTCTGTAGAGAAATAAGTCACATGCTGCGGTATAAATAGAGGCTTGTGGATATGCTTCGAAATATGCAAGGACAGTTATTTCGTTATCTTCATTTTCAGTAACCGGACTGGGACTTTTTTTGTGGCTTTAAAAGGGCCGAACTCTAGGAAATTAGACTCAATTCTTCTGATTTTTTTTTCATTCATATGTGACAGATTAGAATTTAATTCGTTGAACCTTCTAAACGTTCTACTAACCATTCTGTTGCATTCGCCATGGATATTAAATAAATTC
Organism: Rhamnusium bicolor; assembly: GCA_029963845.1. Taxonomy (NCBI): domain Eukaryota; kingdom Metazoa; phylum Arthropoda; class Insecta; order Coleoptera; family Cerambycidae; genus Rhamnusium; species Rhamnusium bicolor. Next base: position 452,369 of record JANEYF010002177.1, on the reverse strand, counting down.
AGATAATTTGCATTGGGGTAAATATTTTGCTTATTTATTTACAACAATACTTTGATACTGTTACATAATAATAATTTTGAATGACAGAACTAACATTTACTTGTTTTCCATGGCACACTGTATTCGATAGTGATGTTAATTTAACAATTTTTCTAAATAAAGTAAAATTACTCAAAAATCGTACATTTTGGATATAGGGAATGCCCATATAAATCGAAAGGTAATCAAAAAGAACGCGAATAGGATTATAAAATACAGTATGTTCCAATTGAAATAAGCGACTTAATGGATCTCCTTTTCTGGGCACCCTGTACATTTTGAAACATTTGTAGTTTGTGCGCACATAAGCTCCATCTCTCGGAAATATATTGGAGAAACATTGGTTATTGGAATTTATCATAGCGGAACTTTAATTTTCAACTACGGGTTAGTTTTTGCATAAGATTTTATAATAAAATCTAAATCTCAAAAACCATTGGTTTTTTAGATGGGAAATGACTTGCTTTAAAATAATGGCTGGAAGTGTCACATACGTGGCATTATTTTCATTAAATAGAGCACCCCTGAAAACCTCTATGTGCAAAGTTTCAGTTTCAAATTATTTGTAGTTTCTCGAAAACGCACCCTGTATGTTCAGCCTAACCTATCTACATAAATACCTATAAATGAAATGGGCAACAGAGGGACATATTTTACGCTTAAACTGCATTATGTAGTTGAGATTTTTTATGTAGAAAATGTGTATTTTTATATCATCGAATAATTCAAAACTTGGAGCAATTCAAATTAATTAAAATTAACACAAATAGAATTAAAATAACAATCATAAAATACACCTGGTGTTCCACCTAAGATTTTCGGTGCCTAGATCTTATCTATTATAAGAGATAATCAGACAAAATTAGGGGTAAACACATAGGGTCAGGGAACCATTTCTATTTTATGGTAGTGTCAAAGATATTTTCTTTTTAAAAAAATATATATCGGTGTCTGGTTTTTCAATAATATACAAAAATTATTTTTAAAATTTAATGAAATGTAAATGCAACTGCCAAAGAGTCAAAATTGTTTAAATGTTCTACCACCAAAGTCACGTGAAGTATAGGAGTGCACATATAATCGCTTTATGCAATGGTGCTCTGAAAAGAATATCAAATCGTATTCGGAAAGTGTTTTATTAGCATATTTTGCCAATCTATCCTCAAAAATGAAATGTTGCACTTGTATTCAATGGTAAAATCGACACTGTATCTCAAAAATGTCGTTAATTATCCAAATTGAATGCATTTTTAAAAAGACAAAGCGATGGTTACACCTATATAGCTAGGGTTTTAACGAAGGAACAAGTTGAACAATTCTTGGATGCTGCTCGTGACATACATTATTTAATGATGAAGATATGTTTAAAATTGAAGAAATGAGTAGGCAAATTTTATGATTTTTTTTTTATAGGTTGCCTAATAATGGAAATTGCGGGCGCATGTCGATGTGATGAACTGATTTATTTAAAAACTGATGACACTGAAGATGTTAAGTCTGCTTTGCTGGTAAAAGTTCCTTATACTAAGACTGGCAAGGGTCGGTTATTTGCGGTTATTGGAGAAACATATTTGAGTGCGCAACAATTTCAGATATTGTTACCACTGCTAAAAATGTTAACAGTGTCGATTCTTGCGGTTTGTTTAATTTTCATTCAACTTGCTCAGACGGCACTTTCAATATTACAATCAGTAATATTTCACTGTTTAATTATTTTGGATTTGTAAGAATTTCATATTGTAATGTAAATAAACTAAATTAATATGCAAATGGTTAATTTTTCAACTACCTAAATATGCTGTTAATACTGGAATTAAAAATACTTTTAATCCTAGGATTAAAAGTTACATTTTTGTATTAGTAGCAAATACATAAATTTTTGTGACAGATTTGGCATTAAAAATGATGACGTTTGAAGAAAAATTCTATGTGTTCCTCACTGATTATAAGAGTGTTGTATATCAAATAAAAGGTAATTAAATGCTATATCTAAATATGTCAAAAACAATTTTCTATATTCCAAGAAAAAAAACAAGTTAGGAAAAGTATTAATTTTTTAACTGTCAGTTATTTTTGACTTTCAGTAGTCCCCTGAAAAAAGGTTTGATTTATCTATCACACAAAAAGTTACCGATCCGAGGAGTTTTAAGTGGCGTCAAAATTCTTTTTTTCTCTTTTCCTTTAGACAATCTGCAATTATCACCATGACGTCCTAAGATACTCCGAACCAAGTGTGCGTACTCTACACAAAAAGCGAATCGATGCGGCCGATGCGGACAGATGTGCGTCCAGCTTAAAGTTGTGTCTGCCGACACTTTTTCAATTACAATGATCTACTCTAACACTATTAACTTTTTTGACTTTACCGAATGGCATCCTCTTCAAAATGTCCCAACACCATATATATTACGATAATAAACATTGTTTTAAAGGCCGCTAATTAAATAAAAGAAGATATTTAAAGTTGTATTAATGCGAAATGGTGGCATTTTTTGGATTTATTATTTTAGCCACCCAATATTCAAATATATTTCAACAGTTAAGTTCCATAAAAGAGGCTAAAAAGCAAACGACTAATAAAACAAAAAAATACAGTTTTTTTGTTCTTCTTGAACATTATCATCAATGAATAGCAAGTTTATTCTTAATTTATAAGCTGAGAATAACTACTCCGCGACCTATTCGTCGTGTGTTCTTAATAATTTTATCGAACACCATGGTTTATAGCTTAGCGAAGAGAACCGACATAGTTATAGTCATTCTGTATGGCACAAATAATGAATGTTCTAGAAGAACTGCTCGTGAAATGATAGATATGTTGCTCCTCCATATGTGGTTTGTTTGATACAGACATTTTTAGAAACTGGGACTATTTAAAATAAGAAACGGAATCTACTTAGAGTATTGGACGAGGCTACTCAAATTGAAATTCTTGGAAACTTTGGCATGGGCCCTAATATTTCAATGAGAAAAGTTGCTTCTTTAACGAATGTTTCTGTTGGTGCGGTGAACAAAGCCTTGAAACTACACACATTTCATCCATACAAAACGCTCTCTATCCAAGAATTATGCAAAGATGATTTTGATGACTGAGAAAATTAATCGGCATGAAATTTCTGTAACAAATATCTGTTTTAGCGATGAGTGTATCTTCTGTCTTCACGGATTTGTCAATAGACAGCATTATAGACACTGGGATACTGAAAATCCGCATTTGGATCGTAATGTCCACACACAGAGACGGAGAATATAAGTGCTTAGGCAGGTATTTTGGGAAATTCACTGACTGATCCTCTTTTCATTAATAAAAATCTTATGGGTGCATTATAAACTTGGATATTATAGAAAATACCATTGATTCGTTGCTCATGGAAAGCATAGAAAATCAGCAAGATGCAGATGGCACCTCCATTACGTTATATTTTACTGGTAAAGCAGTGGTTAAATGCAAGGTTCCCAGACAGATAGATAGGCAGAAGAGGGTCCTTTTCTATCAACAACCAATTGTTTCTCCGGCTTTCGACAATATCTTTGTTTTCAATAATTTTTATGAACATTTTATGAACATTTAGATATAATTTGAAGACGACTAATATACCATATTCTTAATGGTACCACAGAAAAAGAAATTCAATGGAGTAAGATCAGGTAATCTCGGTGGCTACTGAACAGAACCACGGGTTTCCATCCATCTACCTTGAAAATACTCATTAAGATGTTCCGCAACAAATTTTGAATTATGGGCATTCTATTGAACCCATAACATATTTGTTCTAAGCTGTATTGTCTTTAGCAGAATAGTAATAAATCTAATTTTGCAAGAATTCAAGATAATTACTCAAAATAAAAATATTTTTCTTTTGAAAAATATTTTTATTTCACACTAAATTTTTTTCTCAGGCTTTTGCCTGAGAAAAAAATTTAGTGTTGCCGGAAGAGAATCAAAAATATCATCGCGTTGCCTAGCTTAGATGCGATAAAAATTTACAATTGACCTTAACGTGTAGTCTATACTCGATCAAAAGTAACTTATACTTTTGATCGCCGATAACAGTTTGTGTATAACCTCTACAATTTTCGAAAAATTAGACGTGTGAGTCGAATTTGTATCACCCTATACCTAAATACAGTGTTTTTTACAGAAGTAGTTGTATTATAGATTTCTAATATTTTATAGAATCGTCAAATATGACCGCTATCGCACGTTCAGTCTTTGTTTAACAGTCATCAGATTTGTCGCGTCAAACTCTCTCAAATTAAAGTTGTAATATTTGTTTTACGAAAAATTAGGTTGTGTAGACCGTTTAAATTTAATTTAAACATCGAATGTGAATTTCCATATATATCGTTGAACAAGATCTTACCACACACATCGATTGTCTATGGGCCGTTTTATACTGCCAACGAAGGACGAACAATATTTAAATCTTTCTGTATATCTTTAAAAATTTAACTTTTTAATGGAATTTTGATTTAATTTTATTAAAAGAGTCTTTAAACCTAGCTAAAAGGTGACACACTATAATGGCAACAATTTATTATGACAAATGGGTTGTGGTAGCTTAGGTGGTAATTTCTTTGTATTCTGTGGGTTCCTTTTGTCAAATTATCTTTATGTTAGATTTAAAGTGCCATCATCAGAAGCATTAATCTTTTGTTAAATTCCATGTCAACTACCTGTTCGACAAGAAAGTTAAAATAGGAAAAAGAGGTAAAACCCTGTTGAATTTAAGCACAATTTGTAATGGTTAATAAGAAAGCTATAAAAAGATTATGATGAGATGAATATATAACAAAATATTTATTTGCCAAAAAAATTATATTTTTATGACAATGAATAGTAGAAATAATTTTGTTCTTCTCGGCATACACAAAACTAAGCATATATTTTGTTTGGATTTATGAAAACATAATAATCTTCCATAAAGTTGGAATTGATATATGAAACTACTAATACGATTCAAATGTACTGAGCCCTCACTTTAACTACGAATTATGTATCTATTGTAAATTACTCAGTGGTCACTTATTAGTTTTATGTAAAAGTTTGTAGTGATGCAAAGGAATATCCTTTTATTTATGTGGTAATTTTTTAATTTTCATTTTGTACAATGTTTCGTGATTAAAAAAATATGCCATATGTCTGTTCAGTTATCTTTGAAGAACTTATGATCAGATGAACAATTATTCCGAAAAAAACATTAAAAAATAAGAACGGTTAATTAATTATAGCCTATCAAACAAATATATAAAGAAGAATATATTTATATCTACTGCGCTTGATAACAATATTTGATATTTCCGACATCGTTTTCTCAAAATGTCTACATTTTATGTGACTAATCAATTATTTTATTAAAGATTTTAAATACCTTGAAAAATAAGTGATTGCACACAAAAAAAAGTATTTTCGTTTTGAATATACCAATTTATTCAGGATTTTGAATGTATTAGAAGATTCCTTCGCTTGAAAGAATCTGTTTATTTGTCAAAACTATAACAAAATCTTGATTAATTTCTTTAACTTGAGAGGAGCATAATTAAATGAAAACATTTATATTTTAAATATAAGACTATGGATTATTTCAACTTAAAAATTACTTACTCATGAAGAATATTACATACATTTCAAATAAGAATAACACCCTTCCCTTGAATGTACGTTTATGTTTGAAAATTTGGTAATATCATCATTAAAATGAATAGTCAAGTAGAGATTTCCGTATTCTACACTGAAAATCATTTTAGTTTCAAAGTTTATTCGTTTGTTTCAATTTTGGATTACGAAATTAGCTGTAAGGACAATAATCAAAAGTATGTTGGAGAAACTAGACGATTAATTCAAACTAGATTCAAAGAGCTCATATGGTAAAAGAAATAATTCTAGTGTTGCCCAATGCGATGGAGAACAACCAAAAAATAGATACTAACAATTTAAGATTAGTTAAAAATGTAACAAATACTAGACAGCTGGATGTATTTGAAAGTTTGGAAATTACAAAGTGTAAAAATAGTATGAATAGTGGCAGAGGGCCAATTCCACTCTATTGGTTAGTGATTCACGGTTCACCGAGCCGTGACAATAGTTTAGGTATGAATAGGACACAGCTAGCATAAGGTCAGTTTTAATCATCCCCAGATGATATCAACTTGGTTGGCAAACCGCGCGTCGAGTGCAATATATGTTTTGGGGGTTTGTGGAAAACCACATCAGTGTTATTGAAAAATGCATATAATTTCAATTTAAAGATTTATTAGTCCTAGTATAAACATTACAAATATTTGGAGGAAATAGAATTCTCCGTTGGATGAATTTTTGAATAAATACATTTATTAATCAAAAATTTCAGGAAGTCAGCTACTAAACTTGAGAGGAGTATGTTCAAGTAAAGACATGTTTTTTCGTTTTAAAAAATTTTAAAATGTAGAATTTTTCTTTGATTATAATTTGTCAGTCAGCAATTTTTCAGGGTGGCGGTTTAGCAAGATCCTCTCATATTTTGACCAACCTAGAGTCCTTAGCTATTTTTATTTACGTTTTACAATATTTTTAAAAGAATTGATGAACACTATAGTTACCTCTAATTTTTTCATTTTTCATTTATCGAAACAATAATTAAAAAAATACTTACTTGAAAGGCGGTCCTATGATGGGGATGGTGAAATTGCGGTGTTTGAATCATGTCTGCAAGAATATTTAATTGGTCTTTAGCGCCTTTTGGAACAGCATTCACCTTAGAAGACGAAGTACCATCTGCTTGACTTGTAGAATCGGTGTCAGTAGCTGCTGAAGGTGTTGAAATAGAGGAGTTAGTAGAATCATCCGGAGTATTGTCCAATGAAAGATTTTCTAAATCTTTTACATTTATAGTAGTCTCCTGCAATGAAAATTACATACGAAGTTAATGAATTTATCGTTGACATCTCATATCTCGATGGCTCTTAATGTTAAAAAAACGACAGCCAAATATTAGCCAATTTTTCGATAATAGGGAAAACGAAAATATCATAGATTTTTTTTGCAATTGTTTTAGTAAATGTTTAGACGGTAATGAATTGTTGGTATTATTTATAGAAAAGGAAATAAAAAATTTAAAAGAGAAGTAAAAATGCTAGAAAACTTATATACAAGATTCTTACCGGATTAGTTAACAGTATTCTACGCAAAAATATGGATGTACATAAATTACCATGAACAAATTTTACCCAACAGCGTTTAAAAAAATGCAGGTGCTATATAATACTGAACAAAACTAAGCCAAATCCTATTCCCCTATAAGTTTGTGGTCATTTCTCCTAAAAACAATGGAGAAAACCTTAGACTTATACATAAGAAGAATTTGCTTATCAAGCAGATACATCCACTGCCAGGACATAGTGGGGTACTAAGAAACCATAAATCTGATGAACTTGCTAAACAAGGATCAGCTACGTCATTTCTTGGTCGGGAACCAGCACTTGTAGTGCCAAAGTGGATTGCAAGGTGCAGATGGATCAGAAAAGAACACAATAGATACTGGCAAAAAATATCAGGACAAAGCAGGTAAAACATTCATAATCGAATCGTGTACAAAAAGAGCTCAGCAATTGCCTACGCTAAGCAGAAACCAGTTGAGGATTGTAACAGGGTTACTAACAGGTCATGCACCTACAAAAAATGGGGATGCATGGAGGTTACCTGCGATGCAGGCTCTACAGAGAGGCATTGGAAACAGTGGAACACACACTTTGTCAATGCAAGGCGCTGGACCGCAAAAGACAGAATATTTTTGGGGAAACAAAAACAGACCCGAGAATACTTGCACACAGACCGATCATAGAACTGTATCGACTAATCAGTAATACAGGAATCACCGGAAGAGTATAGATAACCAGAGAAGGACACAATAAGCCGCTTTGGCTGCAGTATCACCGTGTTTGTATCAGGCAGGGGGGCCTGGAAGAGTTAAAAAAAAAGACAAGTCCACAGAAACCGTCAGCCTATGGGATTGAACAGACGTTTGTGGCTAAAGATGTAGGCGAAGCTTTTGATTACACATCTTATGAATCAATCAAAAAGGCTGCGCAATGGAAATGTTTTGAACCTTCAACTATAGCATGAATCTAATCCATGTGTAATATCCATATATGACAGCTATAATGAAAACTGAATCAGTAACAGCCATCAGCCAACAGCCACAAGGAGCGGTTGTATCGACTTATGTTATGGTCTATAGTGGTTAATGAGCGTCTCACAAAACTAAGTAACTGGATTCGACGTTTAAGAGTACGCTGACACTATAGTCATTATAATAAGAGTGCAAGCATGATAGGATGGTTTGAATTTTAATGCAAATTGCTCCAAACGTTATCAATAATAGGTGTTTGGCAGACAACTCCAACATTACTCCAAGCAAAATAGTCATTGTGCTAATCATAAAAAGAAGGAAGCTTTCATTAATAGTCCCAACGATAAATGGTGTGAAAATTGGCTTATTTCGAGTTAAAATATTCAGGTGTAATACCGTAAATCAAAAACTCGGTGAATTCGGTACCTATGAGTGATGAACACCTCCTTAGCAGTCTAAGCCCATGCCCATTCAGTGATAGTAGTTTGGGTACCACTGACTGAGTATGTACTTGGTGCTTCTAACACTTCAGCAATATATATAACATCAAATACGGAGACAACCATAGAAACATACCCGATGCTGCAAAGTTTTTACAGATCTTCTCCAGTTTGTGATAAACAAGCTAGTTCATCAAGCTAGTTATGAGGGAAAGTTGTGCATACATTGTTATAAATTGTAACAGTGTATTGTATTTGTTTCTAGTTAATTTCTTTTATTACGTTTATTATGATGCGCACGCCTATGTCCTGCCGCGCATTTTGGCCAGCTTTACAGTGATGACGATTACTAAAAGGATAATTTTCGAAGCCTATTCCAACACAAGTACACTGCTTTTGTCAAATTTCGCAATTTGTTATTGTGTGATAGATAAGATAGGAATTAAATGGAAAAAGTCAGCGAAAACAACGTATACTATTCAATTACAAGAGCAATATTAAAACAATTAAAAAATACAATGAAAAGAATTCATTTTCCTTGTGTTTCTCACACTCAACACCCGTCAGTAAGCAAAAAAATCGTTTAATAACACGCTGCATTAAACAGAATTTTAAAAATTTATCAAAAAAAATTGTATCTCGTCTAATTACATGGTATGAAAAAGAGACCGACAAAATGATGCAAAATCCCTAAACATGCTACTAAAAAAACACCAAAGAATAGATATACTAGAACAGAAAAGATTCATTGTGCATTAGAAGTTCATTACATATACAAGGTAAATATAAAAAGTGCAAACAATTCAAACGAAGCACAAAAGGTATTAGGTACAGTACGAACTGATATTACAACCTGAACTCTATTCACTTAAATTTTGCTGTGTTGGGTTGGACTTAAGTGAGTGAAACATCCAAGTACGACCGATGCTTATTAAATAAAATAAACATGAAATGAACCGCTATAGGAACTTTGCACTTCTGTAAATCTGCCTGCCGTCTGCACCAAGAATCAGTTTAATCTTTTTGTTAAACTAGATAGTTTGTTTGATAGTTCTTCAATGTGGTTGACCCAACTTAAATTGTCATCAAGAACTACATCTAGAATTTTGATGCTGTCTCCTTGTATTAAATAACTACTAGTAGAAAAGATGAGCTTTTGAGTCTTATCTTCATTTAGCTTTAACTTATTTGAAGAGAACCATTCGCAAGCTTGCTGGAGGGATCTAGCACAGTCATTGTTTAAATTGCTAATATTAGGATTGTGATTCAAAATAGATGTATCGTCTGCATATGCAATACATTTTACCGGAGACATAAAGTGAAAGAAATCGTTAGTATATAAAATAAACAATATGGGTCCCAGTACATAACCTTGAGGCACTCCATGGTTAATTTTTAGAAATTCCGAATTTATACCATTTATTGATACACATTGTTGTCTGTTGTTGAGATAGGAATGAAAGAGATTTAGGCAGATACCTCTGATACCGTAAAAGTTTAAGTTATCCAAAAGAATCTCATGAGAGACATAGTCGAAAGCCTTGGAGAGATCGCATAAGCTGATAGCCACATGCCTACCACTCTCCAGACCCTCGGCTATGTTACTCACTATTTCAAAAACAGCATTTGTGGTTGAGCAATTCTCCCTAAAACCAAACTGACAACAGTTTAAAACATTGTGAGTATTAAGATAGTTAACAAGTCTATTTTTCAAGATAATTTCTATAATCTTTGAGAACATTGGAATGATAGATATGGGGCGATAGTTATCTTTAACACTGATATCACCTTTTTTAAAAATCGGTATAATTTTGGTAACCTTTTCGTCAGGGGGGAAGGACCAGCTCACGACTCAAATTGTAAACCCCCTGAGAGCACAACGACCCTCTGGCTAAGGTCAGAGGTAGGTGACTCCAAGAGGCGTGGGGGCCTTGGCTAACTGTCAGGACTACGTGGATGAAGTACCACTATAAAAACTTCCCCAGTCTCAAGGTATGGGGGTGTCGGGGGGAGGGGGACCATTAGCGGTCACCCTCCGGGCACATGAGGCACCTAGTTGTATACACCCCTAACCGTGCCATGGGAGCACTGGCACGACCCTATTATTTTGCTCATATTCGTGTCCATTTAGGAATGACCACAGTACTACATAATAAGCCCAACGATGGAGGCATAATCCTTGAAGGACTTATGGAGCTGAGGACAAACTCCACCCCACAAGAATGTCCGATCTCATCAGATTGGGAAAGGAAGCTGTTAAAGATTCCTATTCCTGAATCTGAGGGAAGGGAAATAAATGTCTTTAACGAGTGACCGCAAACTCTCGATCTCCAGGAAACTGAAGAATCGATGGAGATTGGGATAAGAAGGTCTATACTGGGAACTGCCGATTAAACTATCGTCTGCATAAACTGCTTGGCCGAAAACAGGGAGTGCCACCTATACCTGGAGGATGATGAGAAGGTAGGCCACATCTTGTGCACCTGTCCCATTGTGGAGAGGATCCGATTCTTAATATTTGGCAAGGGACAACTGCTGCCAGAGGATCTGGGCACACTTTCTTTGTTTAATATTTATTTTGAATAATTTGTAGAACAGTGTACATGTTTAATACACAAAAAAAGCATGAGAAAAAATATATTTCACCACTTTCTGTAATTCAACAATTTGTACGAGATGAACAGTGCAAATTTTTTATCATTTATGTAATTACTCATTTTAATTACTGTTGATAACATACCTTTTATTTTTATGGACCACTACAATGTATGAATCATTGTGAAAACAATGAGCCATTTTAAAATTATGTACAGGATGAGCCAAACTCGACGCCCCCTGGTTCAAAATATACGTGAACATCCTGTATAACCTGAATGAAATTCGATAATCTTAAAATGCTTATGTTGTCTTGACATTTTTATATGTTAAAATTTTTTTTCGGCTTATAGTTTTATCAATTTCAGTGAGGTAAGAAGTATGGTGTTTTAAACCAATTTCTTACGTTACCTCAAGAGCAGAAATGAAAAAAATTATAATTATTTTTCCGCAAAGAAATAATTCTTTTATACAGTAAAAAAATTCGATTTTGAAAATGTTCTCTTCTGAAGCGAAGTGTACGTATGTATTTCTCATAAATTGAGTTATATTTTATATCAGTCAATATCGATCAGGTGCTGTGTTCCGGTTGGTTGATGTTCCGGGCCGCGTTTAAACATTCTTTAATCCAGTACGGCGCTTTCTAATAAATCATCTTTCTAGATTACGTGCGAGTGTCTACTGACAAGCTGCAACAAAATTAAAAACGGTTTCGAGAAAGAAGGAGTGGGCGTACACGTCATAGCCACGCGATTCGCCTATATCTATCTATGAATTGTTATTGGACACTCGACAATATCTTTTTATAGCTGTAAGTCGGCCAATTACCTGATAAAAACCTTAATTCTTCTGTTCCCATTCTTATAAAGAAAATAAATTTATTTTGTGTTGTGTGTTTACAATATAATATTATATTGACGTAAAAGTCATTCCTGGAATTTATCGCTATCTCCCGATCTCTAATAATAAGATAACAATTGATTGAGCTTGTCTACATTTATCTGAAGAAATTATATCACACTGGGTTAATAACAATTCGTGAGGATATCCAATAGGTGCGTATGTCCCACTTATTTTAAAGGACATAAATTTCAAGAATTTTCGCTATATACTTTCGAGCATTTGGCACTTGGATTTTATATCCAGGATACCAGATTATGAATGCGTACTCTAAGTGCGAACAAAAGCGTAATGCAGGATTATTAGTACATCCCTGGAGCGAAATTATTTCGAGCTGTGAATGATAAACCCCAAATTCTTATTAACTTTTGCAACGAATGTTTGGATGTGATTTTTAAAATTTAATTGTGGGTCAAAAATTATTCCTAAACCTGTAAACATATTTGGGCGCTGTAGGCAGGTGTTTTCCAGGCTATATGGAACGATTATCGGATTTTGCTGTCGGTAGATCGGTATAACATTGCATTTGTCAATGTTCAAAGCCAACTTATTTGTTGTACAGAAGTTATTTATTCTGTCAAAATTATATTATACACTACTGAACAGTATATTTTCATATTGTCTGCATATGATAATATCTTATATCTAGGCTGGATGTGATATCATTTATATACACGTTAAACAATAGAGGTCCCAAAACTGACCCCTGTAGTACACCTGAAATAACGTTTAAGTTTCTTGATTTATAGCCTTTGTGTTGTACAAATTGGACTGTTCGGGTAGGACTTAAATATATCAAGTAAGGCGCCTAACAGACCCCACACTATAAAGGTTTGAGAACATTACGTTATGGTCTATCGATCAAAGGCTTTTGTAAAATCTGTATATATTACGTCTACCTGGCCTTGGCGATCAAGTATCTCCGAAATAAACTGTGAAATACAGAAAAGGTTTGAGGTTGTGATCCTACCATTCATAAAGTTTGTGGTTTGTTTCATTAGTAGACGGAGACCTTGCCGCACTTGCAAAAAACTTACCAAATCCATCCACGATGTCTTGAGTATTTCTAAGTTCTATGTTGTTTAATTTCATCATTGACTTAATGCTAGAAGTATTTTTCTTATTATTGTCACCAAAATGTGTGCGGGTCAGAGTTTATTTTAGTTTCGACTATTGTAGTTGTTATATCTATATGAGGTTTGAATATTTAGTTTAGTACGAGCCCTAAATCCTTTGAATTTCTATGTGCCTCTTCACAGCCATGTTTATTATATTTAAGCAACTATATTCTTCCCGCGTAGGTTAATTTTAGTATTCCAAGTAAACCATGGTGGATATTTATTTACAAAAGGTAAAAGCTTAGACACGTAGTAGTCGAGTAGAGAATGTAGTGTATCATAAAAATATTGGTAAGCCAAGTACCTATACATCATTTATTAAGTATAAGTCTGGCGATTAACTGACCAGTACTTTCAGTAGAGAAACAACAGGGTCACTAATTTATATTATTTTTCTATCACTTTCATCTCTCAAAGTGGAGTCATTATTTAATCAAACAGTTCGATCACTGACTTTGTTGGGAATTAAATTAATTGCCAGATATTCTTTTAATTTCTATTGACTGAATTTTATAAATGTTTTCTAAACTATATAAAAGTTTATTACACTAAATCGTCAAACTTTTTAAATGATAAAAAACTTGCTTATGAATTAATCAGTTCGGTTTTATAAAAGGTCTGTCTACACAGGATACAGGATGTAGTGTTATAATTTTGTTTTGAATCAAAATCAAAGATAACCAATTTTCTTTGATTTAACTCGTGCTTTTGACAGGATAAACCATTATTTGTTGGTAGACAAACCTTTCAAATTGGAATAAGCGGACCCGCTTTAAAGTGGATTAAATCCATGCTTAAAAGCTGCTTGACAAGATATAGATTTCAATACAGAATTATACATATACAGAGAGTCAAAGAGATTTTATTGGTTCTTTAATATCTTGATATAATTATATTATAGAACTATATCCCGTGTCAAATGGACTTAACACAGGAGTTTAATCTAACATATGAACAATAATAACAATATTATAATTAAAGACCGCATCTCAGGTAGTTATTTCGCGAATATCAGTGGCGGAATCAGCACATTACAAAATTGACAATCTTATACTTTTGACAGGTGATTTTTGTAATGTAATGCAAACCACTATTAAGGAATGATTTCTCACAGTGACAAAAAATGTTAAAATTCGTCAATTTTTAAAATGATAATGAAAAGATAAAATGAACAAAAAATCTGGAAGAATTCAAAACAAATGATTCTACATATTTTATACACTGAGTAAAGCTTTAATCAATAATATAGTAATTATTTTTTCTGTCTCATATTTTGTATCAGTCAGTGTAGATTAAAATAAGCTACGCTGAAATAAAACACTAAAATAATTTTACAATAAGAAATAAAACGAGAAATAAATGCATTCATAACAAGAATATAATTAATATCAAACAATAATATATAGATAGTATGTATTATAATATGTGACAATTATTTTTTCTAGGGCACCTGCGTGAAACGTGATATCAACAAAACATGTAAAAAAAACAAAACATTTTCGCGGAAATCATTGTTAAATGAAAATTTACTTAGGCACCAATGAAAATAAAAGAATAAACAATTTTTTCTAGGACCAGCAATTCAGAGACCCGATTTCGATCCTCCGGGTGTATCATTTATATGTGATAGTGAAATGTAGGCTTAGGGTGAATTTTACATTTACCCTCGTACACAACACCTGCACCCCGCGATTTTTGGACGACCCATATATTTTCAATTCCAAAGCTATGTGACATTTTCAAGTGGTCTCTATATTTTAAAATTAAAGTAACAGGCTGAATGAAAGAATCACTTGAGTAGGTACTCCATTATTATCTGAGCGATTTAAATCCAAATGTACTTTTGACAATTTTGGTCTTTCGACCATATTTGTTTTAATTGATGTTTAATTGTTTTACTGTTTCCTTATTCTGATTCCATGGACAGGGAGAAAAAACCACCACCTCTGTTACTGAAATTGTTGATTCAGCATCTCAGTGCTTACACGTTAGGCTTGTGACCAAGAGGTCCCGGGTTCGATTCCTGGCTATGGCATGGATATATAATGGCGTTTTTAAAATACCAAAACACTAGCAGTTGGCTAGAGCGCTGTTGTGTGGCAGAACACGATTAGTCAATGTCTATCTCTCCTGAGTTCGAGTTTCAGCTGCGGCATTTGGCAAATGTTGCAGGGAATGGTTACTGTAGTGTGTGTGTGTGTGTGTGCTGTGCGTGTGCGTGCGCGTGCGTGTCTGTGTCTGTGTCTGTCCTGGCTGAGTGGTGGAATATCAATGTGCTAAACTCTAAATTCCGCCGAGACGTTAATATAAGTCGCTAAAAATTAAACCAGAAAATCGGGCCATTGAAAATGAACACCGTGTATATAATTTTATTACCTGTGACGTTTCTTCATCTAACTCGACCAGGCGGAGGGCTTCATCTAACAGGAACTCTGGAAGCGGTAATGACAGATCCCCCAGTGGCAAATCACACGAAGGGCCACAGTCCGCTTCAGAAAGTGTCTCGTCCAATTGTGTTTTTATCACATACTCCCCTGAAATAAATATTTTTATTAGAAAACATAATACATATATTCAAAGAATCCTTGCGTGCGGCTAAATTTTAATATGAACCTGAATAAAAACATCCATGCATTGTAACACTGACGTAGTTTTCCACGAAACACCAAAACACTATATACTGCATTTGACGCGCGTTTCGCTAACCAATTTGGCATCATCTGGAGATGATTAAACTGTTTTAATCATCTCTAGATGATGCCAACATGGTTGGCGAAACGTGCGTCGAGTGCAGTATATAGTGTTTTGGTGTTTCGTAGAAAACTACGTCAGTGTTATCTTCACATCAAAGGTTCCAGCCCACTCCAGGACCGTGCATTGTAAATTTTCGTATTAGTTTTTTATTTCTAGAATATTCGAGTTTATTTAAAAAATATCCACATTTTTTTAATTGACTCATCTATTTAATTTATTTCGTGCATATATCATTCTGTTAATAAATTAATAACAACCGTAACATGTCAAATCTAGTAGAAAATCATCCCGCACAGTCGTTTGATAAAGAAGAAATTGATCTCCTTAACAAGGGATTGAGATTGTAGCAAGGGTTGGAAGTCCAATTCAATATCTTCCTGATTCCTCTAAACAATTTCTCAGAAAAGCCTGCAGAAATCAAATCTCGACAAATATTGTCACTAAAGTAAACATAAAGTGAAAATCCACAAAGGATAGAAAAATTATTAAATGGTTGCGTGAAAAAGATTGCTTTTACTTAAAAGCTGATACGGGTAATAAGGTTGTTATTTTAGATAAAGAGGACTATTATGAAAGGGTAGACAACCCGATTAGTAATGGTCTTTGTAAAAAACTTTCTAGAAATCAGTTACCAAAAATGATTAGTAGACCGCGAGTAAATAGTAAAATTTAGGAACCGCGCGTCAACTGCAGTATATGGTGGTTTAATGTTTTGTGCAAAACTACGTCAGTGTTGCCAATATTTTAAAAATGACGGTCCAGAAAAAATTTTGAAAATTGCGTAGTTATTATGTATCAATTGTAAACCATTCACTAAAATGGACTGACTCATGTTAAACAGTTATACAGATTTTTTAATTTATGCCAAAATATGTACCCATTTTTAACGTTACTCTCGTCATACTTTTTTTTTGGAAATCACTTATTAGTCTTATGTAAAATTTTGTACTCATATAGAGGAATAACAGTTCATATGCACTATTTTTTTCAATTTTTTTGTTCAAAATCCTCATAATTATTTACAAAAATGTGCCACAGTATTTGTTCAGTTATCTTTGGAGGTAAAACATTTGCAAATATATGAACGGTTAATTAATTACAGCATTTCAAACAAATGATTAATGAATGAAGAAAGAAATATTTACATTATGTTTTGCTTGATAACTCAATTAATATTTTATGATATTTCCTGAAATTATCTACATTTCCTGTAGTCAATAATTTTATCAAAGATTTTTTAAATACCTTGAATAACCAAATGAGCATGAAATGATGTCACGTTTTTGACAATAAAATGAAAAATTATGAAAAAGGCAGTGTATGAAAAAAAGTATTTTATCGATACCTAAAATTTTATTGGCATAGAATGCACATACTGTGCGAACGTTGGCTGTGGAACGCTCCAAATAAAAATTCCCCGATCATCTGCATCCAAAATCCTGAGACAGATCAACCTTATTTTTTAAACGTGCATCTTTTTTGATAGTAGTCTATTTTTTTTACCCGCACTCCTTTCCTCAATGACTTCATCGTCATTTTTTAAATGGTAACCTCCATATTTTTTAATGATTATAATGTTCTTTGAAATTCTGCATACAGCAATATGCGGTGGTTTGAAATAAACAAAAAATCGAGATAGAATTTTTATCAATTTTTTTGAAACAAATGAACAAGTTGACAAAACGCCAAATAAATAATATTTAGAATAGTTCAAAAAACAAAAAACAACAAAAAATATCAAATCAAATGTTCAAATTGGGTTCCTTTTACTTCTTTGCAAAAGGCAAGTTAATAGATGAATTTCTGCGTAACATTTTGAAGCATCTCTGGAGTAATCGCTAGTATTTCATTTCGGATTGTTTCTTTTCAGGCTTCAGTGGAATTTAGTCTATTAAAGTAGACCTTACTCTTAAGATAACCCATAAAAAAATCTAAAGGTGTGAGGTCACGTGATCATGTCGGCCATTCAAAGTCCCTCTCCTTCCAACCCGGCATCCAGAAAAAAATATCGTTTGAGTAATCCCGAACAGAACCGTGACATTGAGAAGGTGATCAATCTTGCCTGAACTACAAAGCATTATTGGGAACATTGGGGCCGTCCGTAGTGATTTCGTATAGCATGGCTAGGGAACGAGATGGTCTCTGATTAGTTCCAGATACTTTTCACCTGTTATTGCTTCTTCGGTGAAATAAGGCCTCAAATTCTATACCCACAATGCCAGACCAAACATTCAAATTTTCTAGATTTTGGGTATGGACCTCCATCATCCAGTGTAGATTCTGGGGAGCCCAATAGCGACAATATTGTTTATTAACTGTTCCGTTAAGATAAAATTGTAGCTTCGCCAGAAAAGATAATACGGTTAGCAAAATCAGCATCAGCATTACGTCAACTCTCCATCATGTTATCAGAACATTCAATCCTAGGTTTCAGGATCGTCTTTGTTCAACTTATGAACTAAAGTTGTTATGATTTTTTAAGTACTTTAATTATACTTTTTCCAGCACATTTCGGTGATGTACATCGCTTCCATGTTCCTTTCAAAGAAAATCGTTGAATTTTTATTTCCGTGAAGTGCATTATGGGGTCCTGATGGGGATATTTAATATTAAATAAGACAAAGACTTCTTCTTGTGTACGCTACCTGTCCCCATGTCCCCTCATAATTAAAATTTAAATTCTTTGTTTTTCTGTCAAGTAAAGAACAATTTTTTACTATATCGGTGGAAATAAATACCAAATAGTGCTTATTTGTTATTTTGATTAATTTTTAAGTAAACTGTCTTAATATTCATTTGTTTCAAATAAATTGTAAAATTCTGCGGTTATCTCGACTTTTTGTTTTCACTGCTTCATAAATCAGTTTTATTCATAAATACCAATAATGTCGCTAACTAATTAAATAAACATCACACAACCGTATATTGCTGCATGTAGAATTTCAAGGCGAATTAGAATCCTTAAAAAAAGAAGGGGTTGCGATTTAAAAATGGCGATGACGTGATCGCAGAAAGGAAATGCGCCTTTAAAAAACAAGGCTGACCTGTCCGGGGATTTTGGACGTAGATGATCGGGAAATTATTATTATTTGGAGCGTTGGAGCATACACTTTGATGTTTGGATCTTTACGTGTCTCGAATTAGTAACCGTAGGAATCAAATAATCAAAAATAAATAGAAAGGTCAACTCTACCTTTGAGCAATGGCGAGTACTAACGTTTCAGTAATACGTATATATCATTATATTTGTTGATACTATAAAGGCATTGCAGCAATATAGCAGTACACGACCAGGTCGTACGTAATTTGATTTACGTGCAAAGATCCAAACAACAAAGTATATGATCAAAATCTTAAAAAGTGGGACGTTTTTATTAAGAAACTTGCGAATACTATAACA
This sequence comes from Rhamnusium bicolor, assembly GCA_029963845.1. Taxonomy (NCBI): domain Eukaryota; kingdom Metazoa; phylum Arthropoda; class Insecta; order Coleoptera; family Cerambycidae; genus Rhamnusium; species Rhamnusium bicolor. The sequence goes on along the minus strand of JANEYF010002177.1, from coordinate 433,015 downwards.
ATAACTATTTCAACCCCGATATAAACTGCTCATTTCATCTGACCAGCATCGACAAAGTAACCAATAACATGAATACCTTAAAGTCAAAAGCTTACGGGCTGGACAATATCTCTCGTACTATGATGAAATACTGTTCACCGTTCTTGGATAAATATATTGTTCATATTATCAATTGTTTGCATTCTTACTGGATACTTTCCGAATAGTTGGAAAAGAGCTATAGTAAATCCTATGCCTAAAGTGTCCAATCCGTCGGCCATATCTGATTTGAGGCCAATAAGTATTTTGTCAACATTATCGAAAATTATGGAGAAAATTTTACATCAACAAATATTCATCTATCTGACTTCTAAAAATATTTTACCTTTACATCAATCAGGCTTCCGTAAATCGCATGGGACCAGTGCTGCGCTTTCTGATATTCTGAACAAAATGGTTAAGTCTTGGGATGATGGCGAAGTGTTTGCTCTTATACAATTAAATTACTCTAAAGCAATTGACACCATTAACCATAATGTAGTTCTTTCCAAACTAAAATAATATGGGTTTTCTAAAACTGGAAAACTGTACGACATTTCCACCTATCATAATTTAAAACTTAACCTTACTAAGTCAGCGTTTACGTTTTTTGGCAACAAAAAACATGCAACTGGAGCTAAAAACGATATGTCAATTTCTATTAATAATGCTGCTTTACCTATAGTTCCCGAAAATAAAAACTAGGGTATAATTTTTGACGAAAACTAAAATGTTCTAGCCACGTAAGTAAATTCATTCAAAAATCATACCTTTCATTAAAATTATTATATGCAAATAGATTTGTACTTAGTTTTAATAAAAAAAGAAAAAATCTTACTGAATCATTAGTCCTATCTAACTTTAACTACAACGACTTTGTCTGTCCCTTGCTTCTCATGGGAGTCGCGCTGGCACATTAACTACAACCACTTCCCATATTCCGCTGGGTTAGTGACTGTAGACACCAGAATCGTGTGCCTTAAGTAAACGGAGACAACCCAAAATGACCGACTTCTCCATTTGGCCTGCCAGCCACTCGGCTGATTTTTGGCAGACCGGTATGATATTCAGTTCCGAGAGCAGCGTAGGCTTTATCCCTCCGAGTACATCGATTATTAGGACGACCATTTTGACCGAATAGCACGGATACAGCACTTGGAGCTCGTACTCGAGATCGCGAGATTTGGTTTCTTCTCCTCCTTCAAGGTGATGTTTTTCTCCGCAGATGCCGAGAACTCGATGACATACATCACCTTGCGTTGATGGTAGAGGAGGACTATGTCAGGCTTGTTGGCTTGGATTAATCTGACCGTCGGAAACGAGTAGTTACAGTAAATCCGGCATTTTTCGTTCTCGACAACCGACTCAATATCTCCGGGGACGTAAGGCAGCACTGGTATAGCACTCGTAACGCCACGTTATGTCGGTGGATGTAGGCCAAAATCGCGTATACGGGGCATGCAGATAGTCTGTGCATGAGCGATTTCGGCACCTGACGACAGGTCCTGCAGTTAATGTCAGGAACTTCTACACGCCACACGCGGCTGCGGTAGACCAAGGTATTGATAACACCATCTTGGTAGACCATAATAAATCCTTCGGTCTCCGACTTAAGCCCGGTTGACCTTAGAAAAGCGAATGTCAGCCTCGTCGATAAACCCAGTGTTTCTATGTTCTTGTAGAAGACACCATGCTGGGGTTTATCGACGAAACAGATTTTAATGTTCGGCTGCTCTAATTTGGGCTTTTAGGCGGTTTGGCTGTAGTTCAGTGGAGTCACCACATCAGCATCTTGCCGGCCACCTCGCCTGGTGTCGAATACGAGACTGAGTTCATCTGCTGCTCTTTTTGCTGCCTTGAAGAATCCTGCTCCCATTTCTACAGTTTTATGATGTTTTACAAACTGCAAAAAGGGATCTGAGCTCCTGAGGATGTTACATGCCATACTCAGTACTACTCTGCCATGCGTACACTCCAGGTTCAAGAGATCTAGAGCTGTGTATTTATGTATGTGATTTTTTTCACGAACTTCTATCCAATACGCCACTACCTCCACAGCCTATACTGACAAGGTAACGCACTTGGCTGACCGCAGCATCGTCTTACTAAAGAAACTTTGACGGTATAAAAAGAGTCGTACTACAGTTGTATGCTATATGAGCAGTTGCTATTGCAAATGCTCAAGAAGCTATTGTCAATCTCAGTGTCCAAAAAGATTTAGAATTTAAACACTAAAGCTTTTCACGAATCCCTCTCGCTATAGACCAACTTGAACGTCGACCAAAAGCAGAAGAATTTATCATAATCGATGCGATGAGTGTAGCGTTTGATCGTCGACAATATATGTAGCAACTATTTGTAGACATCGATGAATACTAGATACAAAAACTAGAAGTGTTTTACACAACAATACTGGTTTTGTCACAGTTCATCGAATAGTAGACCTGCTACGGGGCAAAGAAATGGATTGTTTAGGGCTTCAAATAAATATGGCGTCTTTACGAATGTTCCCATATTTTAAATATCCGCCAATAACATCTGTCGACAACATACGTTTTCAACATATAAATGAATTTTTGTATAAAGGCTGCGGATTTATACAGCAAAATATATGGGGCAACTTTTAAGAATACTTTGCTTGTAAGGAATAATACCGCAACTCCGCAGCAATAACTGCTAATAAAATTATTGGTGTAATCTGTTAGTGCCAATATACTTTCACTTTACTACCCCCACTAGTCAATTTTAGAGCCTCTACACTACAAGGAAAGCCACTGAAAGATATTAGTTTACAGTAATAGTTTAAAACATATTTGATTTTAATTGTTATATAAATTAATAACTAATATTCCCTTGCAGCGACCCCGTTTTTGAGGTCATGACTCTCCAATATCCGAACTCTATTAATTAGGTATTCTAATGGTTTACTTAATATATCACGGATAAGTTTTAATAATTTGATGGTAATTTCATCTATACCTGCTGATTTTTTATTATTCAATTTTGTAATCTTACTTTTAATCGTATACTCATCCATATAGCCCACGAATAAAGTTAGTGGTTGTTTATCTACTGACGTACATGGTAGGGAGAGGTTTTCTCCAAAATGTGTAAACAGTTTAATATTAGATATTGTACTGAAATAGTTAACAAAATTATCAGCTACTTCAGATGAGTCGCTTATCAATATAATGTCATCGTTTACCATTAACTGTATTGAATTTACTTTTTTATTCTTTCGATTAAGTTTGCTATTTATTATTTTCCATGTTTCCCTACTATTTTCAGAACTGTTGATTTTGTTTTTGTAATTTAGTAATTTTTTTTAGTAATTCTAATGTTCTTTTTGTACTCTTTCTATTTAAATGTAATGTTTTACTATTTTCACATTTTGTTGAATGTAATAAACAAAACGGCATTTTAAATCATTTCTTTGGTTTATCAATTCCTGATTAAACCAAGCGTTACTCATACAAGTATTACAATATATTTGTTCTCAATCAACGGGCAGCAAGTATCAAGATAAGATAATAACAATTTATCATTTTTTTAAAGGCTACATTAATATCATCTATATTATTAATGAATGACCAATCTGTTTGAGCGACTTTATCTACAAGTAAATTTACGTTGTACTCAAAAAGCCCTCGAAATTTAATTTTTAGGGAACGATTGTCAAAAATAAGTTTATTTTTTTTTATTTTCATAATTATTTGTGCAGTAATCTGCTACCGGTCTATTATTTTGCATTATACATATCTACAGGCAAATTTGTGCACAAGTAATCAGTTATACTTTATAAGAGTTTCAGCTTTGCACATAGTAAATATTCTGTTTGGATCACATTTTGATCACAACATGTGATCTATCCATTGAACATCTGTTCAACTCAAATGAAGTGAAAATGTCACATAAAGTTTGTTTGTTAAAACTATCTTTGCTATAAGGTCGCAAAAGTATATTACAAATTGCATTGCATTGCATTACATTGAAAGAGAACAAATCTTTGTGTAAAATCACGATATAAGAGTGCTTGGATGTAGTATGGGTACAACTGTTGTTCCTTCAGCAATCTCCAAACAGTTTAGTAGCTGAAATTGAGGATAGTGACAATTCTTCTCGTATTTGTTTCCGGATTTTCTTCAACTTGATGAAGAATTGCTTCTTCTATCTGCGGTGTTCGAACTTCTCTAGATCTTCCACCACTGGTTCCTTTTTTCAAACTCCTCGTTTGCACGATCGTAAACAAAATGCATGTCCGCCAGTTTTGCATTGGCGCAATTATCTCTATCCGTTGTTATGAACAGTATTAACTATCTAGTAATATCGTAATCGAATTGTAAACTTGTTTAACTTTCTGATAAATGAAACCATATTGCATTTACTGCCTTTTTGTGTTTTGGGCAAATTTTTGAGATTTTCCGCTTCAGGAAAAGTATTTGTTTGCAAACATAGTTTAAAAATGTGACGGAGTGGTGAAGCTAATATGCTTGTACAGTGTTTAAAAAAAACGCTGGCAGGCTTTAGCACCTGCAATAAATTTCGGTTTAATTTTCTTAAAAGCATTTAACACAGCGTGTTGAGTTACTGTTGTAATTGTAATGTTAATATTATCGCTCGTGTCTGTGAAATAGTCCACATTATGACGATAGAATATATCAAGAACCAACGTTATCAGCAAATGAATTGGCAACGTCATTCGAATTGTCAAGAATATTATTGTTGTTGGTTATGGTGTTTGGTAATGAACTAGATTCCTTTTCATTGTTGACATACGCACAGAAGCCTTTTGGGTCAGTTGATAATTTATTTTCGAGGTAAGTAATTTTTATAATAGTCGTCGATGGCTTTCTTGATTTTGTTTCTCAAAAATTTGAAGTCTCCCCAATCAGCAGGATTATTAGATATTTATAAATGCGAGAAGCCACCTCTTTATGTCTTATATCGGTAATTATGTTTTTGGTAAACCAAGGAAGAAACTGTTTTTTGAAAAATGTCATTGGTACAATATATTAAAACATTGCACAAATTTTATTATGACTTATCTGACTGTCACTCTGTAAATAAAATCAGTAACTTGGAAATAAAGTTAATAAAAATAATACATGTTTTTCTCCTTATCGGCAGCAAGAAAAATTTAACGCTAACCAAAATATGTCTACTAAAGCATTACAAAAAATCATACCAAATTTCAAGGAAACATCTTGAAGCGTTTTCGAGATTTTTTGGAAAGAACCTATTTTTTTTTTTGAAACATACCCGTTATCTTAAAAAATAGGCCATTTAGGATATATGTCCATATGAACTTTTTGTCTTAGCCAAGCCAACGAATCGCCCTTAAATTCTTTTACAATCATTTGGCCCTGTATAATTTTTGCCAGAAGTAAAATTATTAGCAATTTTGGGTAGATCAATTAATTACTCTTTCACCAAATAAAATTGTTTTGCACTTTGCTGTACAAATAAACATAAGCTGATGTGCATAATAAGATAAAAAAATATTACTTGAGATATCTGTTTATGACTATGATGATTATTGCTCTATAAACAGATAACTGCTATAAATCCATAACAATAAAACGCATAATATGTTCATAATTTTCATTCATTAAATTTACCTTACATTACAATCCGTCACAAATACAACACTTTCGTCATAAACACTATTTTTTTTCTAAAATTCACTTTCATTTTATCACTTGCACTAAATAAAAATCCACTATAAAACCATTGTTTTGAAAATCACAATTTGACCAACATTTTATGGCAGCTCGGTGAGGAACCCGCTGTGCTACTAACAGTTCTTCCTACCTGTATGTTTTGGATCCCCACGCTTACCTAAGATCAAATCAACTTCTATTGGTTCAGACTGAAATGCCGCAATTTTTGTGCTTTTATACCAACCCCATTTATAAATCTTTAAAAACAATGGCTGACGAAAACTCTAAAATCTATAAATTATTGCACCGATGTTTTTTCTTCAAAAAAATACAAAATGCAGGAGTACCGTCAGTTTCACTTTCTCAAAGTCATAATGACTTGAACAATTATGAACAGTCATTGAAGTCATCCTAGACAGACTGACATTTTTAAAGAATCATGCCGCTTTAGCACTTTTTTGTACCAACCCCATTTATAAATATTTCAAAACAATGGGTGATGAAAATGTTAAAATGATGAACGATATGTTTTTTAGGTCATTTTTCTTTAAACAAAATTTCAATTTCTCGAAGTGATAATAATGATATGGGACATGACCCAGAGGAAAATGTCCACAAACATATAATTTCCTCTACGCAAAGACTACACCACATTATCTTTGCTCTACATTTATTTTCTTGTCTATAATTTTCAATAGAGTCATCAACTCTCTATACAACTATGTATGTGCCATATGTCAATAAAACATTAAAGGAATCATACAAACAAATATGAAGCGCATGAATATCCATGTAATAAAATAAAACTACTAAGAAATGTTGTTTTTAAGTATATTACATTATAGCAGCTTTGAGAAATTAGATAAGCATTAAAAATATTAAAACAACTTTTATTAGAATGAAAGAAATATTTTTTAATTTCAGACCATCGGCAACAAAAAAAAAAAAAAAAAAAGGGAACAAGGAACAGATTCGGTATTTGTTTTTGCTTTATATGTTACTATAAATATTTATGATAGTTATATGTACATACATACACATATATTTTAAGCAGATAGCTTGTCTCTGTTCTCTGTTTGTTTAAAATGGATGAATAATTCGTAATTCATTAATTAAAAATATTTCTTAATGGATATACTTCGTCTTATTGTAACTGGAAACGTTAACTTGTTTACATTATAGAAATTTATTAGGTAGGTATATAAAGGTATGAAAGGTACAACACCCTTTTATTTTTATTTTCAAATCGCAAGCAATTATTGGAGTATCTTGCTATATGTTTCTATATCTTGCCACATTAAGCAAATGGTAAATTTTTTACATTTGCAGATTTAAATAAGGTCTGTTTGTAAAAGGTTTGACTTGTTTTCTGAAATGGTAAGTGCAGAATCTTATTCTGTTTTAAATATCTCGGAAGCTTGGTTGAATCAAACAGTAAGGAATATCATTGATATTCCAAATTATAAATTAGGTAGAAAAGATCGAGCAAGTTGAGGAGATGAAGTCGCTATTATGTATACATATACACGGTAACATTTTGGATACTTGTGGTAGGTACCAATTCATATTGAAAATCTACGGATATTTACAAAATTTGCTGGTAAGAAAGTGCCTGGGAACCCTGTACAGGCCACCAAATTCAGATTTTAACCACTGCCTCGATTATTTGGAACATATTTTGATAAATTTGAGAGTTAATTTTAATATGATTTTACTTGATGGGGATTTCAATGTGGCCGTATTAAATATAAATAATGTTAATACTGTTTATCTGACTAGTTCTTTGAATAAGTATGACCGACACCAACTAATTTCACAACCTACGCGTGTCAGAGGTAACTCGAGTTCATTAACTGATTTAATAATTTGCTCTGACAAAAACTTAATGTTAATGTTATTAACATGGAAGGTATTTTCGATCATTTTATGGTTGATTGCAGCATAAAGATTAAAAGAAATTAACAATTATTTCATACTTACAGATATTTCAAAATCTGATTATGATATTATGTTTTGTAAATTGACCCTTGATATTTTAGTACTTAGTTTAGAATCTATAGAACAAATGATACAGTAAAATTCTGGAACAATATCACAGACGTTTTTGATATACATGCGCCATATAAAACTGTAAGAATTTCAAAATTACCAGCCCTTTGGCTGACTCACAACCTCAAGCTAATTATGAAATGAAGGAACAAGTCATATAATAAGTACAAAAAAAACTGATGCTAATTGGAATCATTACAAGAATTTAGAAATTTCGTTAATCTGTCAATGAAACTGGACAAAAAAGTTGTTTAGATCACAAATCTAGAACTAACCCTAAAGAATTTTGGAAATGTATAAAATCTTAACATTAATACAAAAACAACAGAGTCTCATTATGATTTTTCAAATGCAATATCTCTGAACGATTTTTTCATTAGTGTGAAAAGTATATTTCGTACCAATAAAACTGATGCAAATGGAGAAGACGGAATAGATTTAAAAATGTTATCATAAGTACTTCCACATCTTTAATACTATTCATTCAAAATTATTTACATAATAGACAACAGAGTAGTTTTTAATGCTACTCTCTCAGAGCATCAATATAATTTAAAAGGTATACCGCAGGGCAGTATTTTGAGGCCATTATTATTTTCTATATATACAGCTGATGTTTATACTTTTTTAACGGCCAGCTCTACACATCAGATATACTTTTAATTTTTTCCACATGAAGTTAACATGGTAATTGATGTAATCAATACCGGTTTGGAGCAGATCGCGGCTTTATCAAAAGCTCATGGTTAAAATATTCTAATCACGGTAATCATCGATACAAAAATTACATACAAAATTAAAACTATTATATATGAATAAAGATATTCTGTCGACCGATTTAAAACTAAAATTATGTGATAGTTTAATTCTATCTGCCTCCTCTTACTGCTAAAGTCATGTGTAGCGACCCCGGGAACTTCGCTTACGCAAATTCACACACACGTGATTATGCTAAGGGTTTACGTAAACACATATCAGTTCACTTTCTCTCTGCATACAATTTGTTTATGGAAGAATAAGATGACTACCTTTCTCGTCGCGTATAAATAAATTTATATATAAATTTCCTAATTTAAAATGAGTATACCGGAACGATGACTGATAATATATTGGGTTTTATATTTAAGGTTATCAAATAAATATAAAGGCAAGGGACTGTTAGAATAAACAAGTTAATAATTATTTGTTTACACGATGCTAGTGGTTTATTTCCTGTCATACATCTTATGATTTTTTTTGGTTGAATGAAAATTTTATTTATATACGCTGAGTTGCCCCAGAAGATTAAACCATAACGTATTCTTGATTGACCTAGACCAAACTAGGCTAACCTCAAAATATCAAGAACAGTGTTGCATAACTAAAACTAAGTCTATCGTCTTGTCTATGTGGGTACCTAGAAATGTTACCTTATCATTAAAATTAATATTTTGCATGTAGCAATTAGCATACTTTTCTTTAAAAAAATTGATAGCTGTATTTTTAGACTCATTAAGTATAAGCTGGTTGGGTTGACACCAGGTGCTAAATTCCAATTCTTGTGAAGTATCGACGGCAAAAGTGATAGTTCCGCAAACATTGTGATCAATCCGTTCATAATATAGTCAGGTAAATCGTTTATGTACACTAAAAAAGTAGGGGGTCCAGAACAGAGCATTGAGGAGCGTTAAGTTTAACATCGTAAACCTCGGATCTAGCCCCATTAACATCAATGATCATGTTTCGCCCCTCCATGTACGACTTAATCCAGTGCAGAATATTTACCGGTAGTCCAATATTTGATAACTTAGTAATTAGAAATTACATGCATACTGTGTCAAATTCCTTCGAAAGATCAAAAAGTAGTGAAACGACTAGTTTGCCATTATCTAAACTTTTATAAATATAGTTTAACATTTGACATGGGGCCGTTTCAGTCGATCTATTTCGTTTATTTGTAGTAATTTTTTAATTTTTTAAAACCAAGAAGGCAAATGGTTTGCAACTTTTGCTCCCATGTACATTGATCCTTTTTAATATGATTCCGGTATATCTAAAAGACATATATTTCTTCTGAATAATAAAAGTGAATTATATGTTTGTCGAAACCCCACAGAATTCTATTCCATACTACAAGATATTGTAAAAATAAGCGTAATACACCGATTCTGCTGCATCGAAACCCAATTCTGATCTAATTGTTCTAATTATTGCAAATACTGGGTTACTTAGTTTTTTGTTTTATTCAAATACCATGTGTATTATCTCACCAATGCTGATCGATGTAAAGGCCTAAAAATGTTGTGTTCATGACTGGAATTATATTACCGCTGCATGTGAAAGTCGTATCGAATTTTATCTCACTGTAGGGCTGGAATATAAAGCAACATTCTAAACTTAAAATTATTTTATTAGCTGCAAACCAATCCAAGGTTTTTGGGATTACATCTTTTGCAATATTTAGTAATTTTGCTTGAATTGAGTGGTGAAATAGAATACTCCTATCGTTTGCAAATATAAAAAATTTTGCGGTTGCAAAATTTGCAACGCTATTATTTACATACAATAAAAATAATACTGGACCTAAGATTGATTCTTGAGGTACCCCATATTTTACCAAATCGGATGAGTGATTTGTTTGAAATAGCTAGAACTAAGTGATCCTCACACACATTGGGTGATTTTGCAAATAAAACCGAAACCGGTTATTAGTTACACCTCTAATTTCATAAAATTCCAGTTCTTCTAAAAGTATGTTCTGATCTACACAATCAAACGCTTTAGACAAGTCACATAAAACTCAAGAGTGGAATTTCTTTGTGGACTTGAATGAAATGAATTTTAGTACAAACTTTTTTATCAATGTTTTTGTCGTCAGAATCACTTTTTTAAAATGTTGATAATTTACTGAAAATTAGGATTTATGCTTTACATCAGGTAATCAAGTGTACTTAACTGATAATGATGATATCCGTTTTAAAATAACTCTGTTTTATAAAATTACCATTATTTGTTGCTTCTACGTATACGTATTAATAATATTTATCATAAAAATGTATAACTGATATATAGAGATTTCCGAATCAGGTGATTTAATTATGATATCGACATTTTCCTTAAATAAACCATACTACCGACTGCGATTAGTACACACACTGCTTAATTCAAATGTAATTTTAAAGAATATTCTCTATGGTGGCGTCTGTTCACATATTTTAAATGTGAACACCACAGTAGTATAACCCCCTGTATCCATAATGTAACCTTGCGCGGGAGGGGGTTACACATTTGAAGACAACGGACATACACCCAGTATCCAAAAAATGCTAAAATTAATTTCTGCTTCTAAAAAAAATACCAGCTCTTTGACTGGGGATCGAACCTAGGACCCGGGAGGGGGTGAAAGGAAAATGTCCTTACTGCTTGCCCACGGAGATTACAGTAAATAATTAACAAATTATTGTATTTACTCTGAAAATCGGTATTACACTTTTACTTATATACCGAGCTATTAAAAAACGATTCCATAACTTCGGTGTACATTGAATTATCGATTTGAAATTTTTATCTCTTACAGACAAAAGGCGAAAGGTATTTCTAGCAAATTTCAAACATTTATTTAGAGAAACAAGCAATAATGATTTTTTATTTTCAGTTAAAAAACAATTATACGTAATCTCAAAATTGAAATGGATATTTTAATATTACTACTACTTAAAAACATGATGTATTGGACCTCCACTCTGTAAACTTAATACTCTTAGCCTATGTTTAAATTGTAAACTATCCTTTCTGATTAAATTTAGGGACACTTCTGACCACACTTCTTCTATTAGACGACGCAGATCTTCCAGGTTGGCAAACGGTTCTCGTCTTTTCTTAAAACGTTTTCTTAACCGCCTCTCAAGTCACCAAAGTAACTCCCAGAAAATCCTAAGATTTTGTGTTGAGTAACGATCGACGAGGAACTACAGTTTATTGTGGAGTCCGAACCACATCTAGGGCATCGACAGTTCTCTCCCATCTTAATGAGAAACAAATTGCAAATAAAATTTTTAACTTACTCCGGGATGGATTTGAACCATCGATAATCGGGGTACCGAGTAAATAGATATAAGCGCTTTACCCACTCAGCTACCATGCCCCTCTTTGGGCATATACATTTTTTATAATGCATTCCATACTGAATAGTCTAATGGATTACAATCAGGAGAATTCGGTGGCCACTGATTTGCTTGGTTAAAGGATAGTGTGCTTTCTTCTAAGAAATGTGTTCTTAGAGCCTTGTGTGACTGGGCCCTATCCTCGGGTACAACTGGAGCATCTTAGTATTAAGTTACGGTAGTTTTCAGTTGTTTTTCCCCATTGTATACTACATATGAGAAAAGATACTAACACCTTTATACTCACATGCATCGTGGCATTATCAACTAATTTTGAAATTTTCATTTTCGTATGTTACAATGTTACATAATATGTTTTTTGTGTCAAAAAATATGTAAAATGAGTAAGTGACCTGAAAATTTTAAACAATTTTTAGGAAATAATTAGTATTAGGCGTAAATCTAGTAATTATTTAAGAATTTCTGTAAAAAATATCACGTATCAGTTAACGTCAGGTCAAAAAGAGCATCAGCTTTCAACGTAACAAAGTCGGAACCTCATTTCGGCGGCCATCCGACCTTCTAAACAGACTGGACGGCCATTGAAGCAATCAATAACTTTTTATTATTAGGCCACGTCTCTCACTAAAAGGAAAGAAGGAACATACTCTGCGCGGCAGCTCTTTTCTCGTGAAATTGGGGTACCTTTCCGAGAGCCGCAAAACAATCAGATTTTTAATATAGTATGTTGATTAGGTGAAACGGGCTAACCTAGGTTACCTGGGTCTTTCGGGCGGGGCCAACGAGCTATTATATTCTACCCAAATTTATATTTGAAACATACATAATGTTGAGTGTTGTTACTGACATTTTTATAACAAACGCTAACCGAGATAGAAATATAACAGTCTTGAATAAAAACGGGAAATAAAAAATATTCATTAGAGGCCCCGAGAAAAACATCATTATTCTGATAAGGGCTGCATATTTTGTAGAGCACTTACACTGGGTTTTCAACGGATTTTATTTTTTGAAAACAAGATTTACAGAGGGCTTTTTAAATACAAAAATGAGTTTAGTGATTTTGAACTCAGAAAGCTTACACCTCGTTGTAGTAAACCTCCACATTTTTATAGCTTACCGAAAATACATAAACCAAATATTCCTTTAAGACCCATTATCAGTTAATTTAATTCTCCGTGCCATAAGTTTGCGAAATTTTTACTGAAAATTATAAATGCGCTTTCTGGTATAAGTTTATACGAGCACAATTGAAATCGTATAAAAACTAAAAGCCAGCAAAAACAGTCGGCATCTCTTTATTCTATATATTATTGTATATGTACAATAAAGAGATGCCGACTGTTTTTGCAGGCTTTCAGTTTTTATACGATTTCAATTGTACTCGTATAAACTATAATACCGAATTGTATATCAAAAATTGTCAACATCTTTTGGAGAAACTTTATGCAATTAATATTCATGATAGACACCTAATGGTGAGTTTTCTTGTAGTTAGTCTTTTTACTAATGTCCAGTAGATAAAACTTTGATAATAATTAAAAACAAATTATTAAATAATAACAACTTGGCGGAAAGAACTATACGCAGTGTAAATAGTGTAATAGAATTATTGACTGTTTGTATTAAGTAAACTTATTTTCAATTAGATAATGACTTCTATAAGCAGGATTTCGGTATGGCTATGGGATCTCCATTATCTTCAATATTAAGTAATATATTTATGGAGAATTTTGAAAATATATCAAATTATGTACAAAATTCGATTATTTGGTGGAGACATGTCGACGATATTTTTGCAATTTGGCCTCATAATATTGAGTTACTTATTACATACTTTTTTAGAAAACATTAATGATAAAAAAAATCATCCATTAAATTCACTTTGAAAGTAGAGAGTAATACCGAATTACCCTTCTTGGATATTTTGGGAAAAAAATTGATAACACATTTGAACTAGTGTATACAGAAAAATAACTAATGCTAATAAATATTTAAATTTTAAATCTAACCAAGTAATTAATCTTAAAACAGGTGTTAAATGTTTGTATGACAGGGCAAAAATAATTTCATCTAATTATCAAATATTAAATAATGAGAAAAAAGTCATTAAAGAGGTTTGAATTAATAATGAATATCTTGATATAACTTGAATAAATATTGTGAATAAACTTAATCCGGTACAACGTAAACCTGAATACCAGTATACAACAATGATTCTTTATGTACAGTATTGATCTGAAAAACTACGATAAGTTTCATGTTGGTAATAAAAAAAAGAAAAATTCATGTTATAATAAATTCTGTATCTCGATAACAGAAATTTTTTGAAAAAAAATTCTCAGATAGGCCGAATTTTGAGACCACACCTTTCAAAAATTTTAAACGACAAAAGGGATTGAGTTATACCAGTCGAAGATTCTAGTTTGGCACTTGAGTCTGGATGCGCAGTGGTCTAAACTCCGCCCTTTCAATGTAAAGTGATTTGGTTCGTGTCTGTCCTACACTAGCGATATTTCTTCTCACTCTGCACCGCCAAGTGCCAAACTACAAACGTTGAGTAGTACCTTGTTTGAAAGGTAATTTAATTCTCTTTATACCGGTTTTAAAGTATCTGAATACTTGACCGAGATATACCGTTTTAAAGATGTGAAACCAAGTATGATCTCGTAAATTCAATTTCTTCGAAATCGCAAATACCCAAATTCTAAAATTGAGTTTCTTTAATAAGATGCAAATGCTTAAAAGAGAATATTCTATTATTGATGAAGACACTAAATTAAATGTAATGTTAATGGTAGAAGAAAATCTTACTACTTTTGCAAGGAAAATTGCACGGAATAATGATAAAATCATATATTCGTCATGAAGTTGTTTAGAGCAAATAATTTCATCCTTACAAGCTTCATCCAACACACGAGTTATATGAAGACGATCCTGATCGAAGAGTTAAATTATGTTAAGAAAAGATGAAGAAATTAGACCAGAATGAATTATCTACAGAAAAGGTGTTATTTTCTGATGAATAAAACTTTACCCCTAATGGACATGTAAGTAGTTAGAATTGTAGATACTGGTACTGGGAAAATCCTCACTGATTGCGAGAGTTTATACTCAAAAACCAGAAGAAATTAATGTCTGGGCAGGTATAGTGGAGAATCACAAATAATTGAACCAATATTGTTTGAAGGTAACATAACCGGAGCTATCTATTTAAACTTTCTCCAAACAGAACTTATTTCTACTTTGACAAACTTATTTCCCAATCCAGAGATACTAAATTATTCTTTGTGATTTCAGTAGGATAGGGCACCTCATTTTACACTTCTTGTCAGACAATATTTAAATAGAGTATTCCCGAAGAGATTGATAGGAGAAGAGTTGCAGTGTAATGGCCCGCAAGGTCGCCTGACTTGACTTAAGTTGATTTCTTTTTATGGGGCAAGATCTATCAAATAAAACCTGCAAACTTGCCAGAGTTAAAAGACAGAATAACAGCCGAAATAAGCGCTATTACTCCACATATGTTCGAAAAAGTCAGAAAGGAATTTTGCTTTAGACTCGGTTGATATCAAAGAGTGGAAGGTGCTCATTTTGAACAACTTATTAATTAACTTCAATAAACTGACTAAATCCATGTCTTATTAAAAACTTAGTTTTAGAATTTAGGTACTTTCAGTGTTAAAGAAATGATTGAATTTAAGAGATCATATTTGATTTTATAACGCTCTATCTCGGACAAGGATGAACCGAATTGAAAAAAATTAAAACCAGTGTATAGAGAATTAATATACCTTTTAAACAAGGTATAACTCAACCGCTTGTGTCATTCAAAATTTTCAATGGGTTGATCTGTAGGGGAAGAGGTTGAAAGAGAGAATGAAATTTTTATTGGCAAAAGTTGGAATTTTAAAAACAAATTCGACCTGTGCGAGTATTTTCTCCAAAAAAGTTCTGTTATCGAAATGCAGAATTTTATTACTAAAAATAAATTAGGTAGTAACAGAAAAAGTTTAATTTTAATTATATTCCTGTATAATTTGAACACAGTGGACGTCTACTCGCCAACCTGCATCCAAAAATAATATAAATATATGAAACTATTCAAGATAACACCATTTAAACTTTTGCAACCCAAAATAACTTATCTGGACTGAATCGGAGACGATCCACACAGAATCAGTTATCTAATTATGCTGTTATTATTTATTCTTTTGAATGACTTTACATTTTTGATCTTTCTGCTACGATAAATAATCACTCACTAAGATTATGGCTTCTACGTTTTCCGAAAAAATAAAAGAGAGTAGAATTAGATCATTTGTGATTTATAAAAATGGAGTGCTCTTTTGCATAATTCAAAAAAAGGTTTGATTCAGATCACAACAAGAATACCCATAAACTTGAACAATTAGCATAAACATAAAAATAAAGAATTAATCAATATTTAGTTGGGCCACTGATGTGGTTCTCCTGGGCATACTCCGAACCAAGTCGCTGAAATTCTGGGGATTGGCTTCCCATTTTTCCAGGCGCATCCGCCATATCATCGAAATTATTGATTTGGCCCTTTCTTTGTTTGTATTTCAAGATCTAGTGTTACAATTTGAAAATTTCTAAAAACGTCTCGAGGAAACTTATCAGGCTTTGTGGTTTTGTCATCAGAAATAAAACAAAAAATTTATTTTTCCAACAGGAGCACTTCAAAATTCTGAAAATATTACACAGTTCCATTTCTCACCCAATTGTATTTTATTTTAGAGTTTTTTTAGGAGAATAGTCTGATGGGTATATATATACCCAACGAAATGAACTTTCAGGATCTGAAAAACACGTTTTAATCGATTGTTGTATTTGAAGGTTACGATAATTTAAATTCGAACGAAATTATGAGTTACGTTTCGAGTGTTGACCAGTTTAAATATCATTTAACATTTTAGACAATAGTGACACTCAGAACCATCTGGAGCACAACTATTTATAATAACTAGAATACAAACAAAATAAAAATATATTTAAACTTAGATTTTTCCAAGGCAAATATACCAGTGTAATGAAGAATTAACGGTTAAGTTGCATGGGACATGCAAAGCCATTAAATAGGAATTGGTAATATTGTTGTATTTATATTTTTAAACAGTGCATGATCATCCACCATTTCTTCATCTATGATCAGCTGAATTGAATCTAAATTTAGGAAATGGGTTCGACATTTACTTAAATCTGAACGGCTATCAGTAAATCAAGATGTTCAGGTCAATGTGCTGTTATCAGTTCAAGACAACACCCACGCTACAGTTAGAGAATTATCAAGAAATTTGAAAGTGACAAAATTTACTGTGGCAAAAATAATTCATAAGAAAAAATATCATCCACTCAAAGTTCACTTCCCGGTACGTAAATTAAATTAGGGAGATTTTGATCACTAGATTCAGTTTGTGAGGAGTTATTACAGATGTACAACAAAAATTCACATATTCATTCTCATTTCCGGCGAATCGACTATCTGTTTATACTCGTAATGTATTGTCAACAGACAAAATTGTAGGTACCTACTCGGCACAGCCGAATCCACATTAGATCATGGAAGTGCACACAAATCCCCAGCAGGTATAACAATAATAATAAATTTATTGCCATATATTTCTTACGAAACATTAGCTATAGATATACGTATTGTAGCACACAGCTTTGCTAGAATACGTATAAGGGCATTACAGTTACAATTATTAAGTGGGTCTAATTTAAGGTAATCTGTAGAATAAAAAGTTTGATCTGTTAGGTAATTTTTTAATGCGATTTTAAATTTGTTGGTACTGTAGACAATGCATTATATTTTGATAGTTATAGTAGCAGCCATTTTCGAAGAAAGTCGTTTTGTGACGTGGAATATTCAGGTAAGACCCACCACTAGTTCTCATATTCTGATTGAAATTACAGTTCTTTGGAAATATGCTCAAATTATTTTACGTAAATTCAGCCACATTGAGAATATAAAGAGACGACATTATTTGATAAGCCAAGTGTTGTTCTTATGATTCGTTTTTGTGTTAAAAATACTTTATTAGCATCGACCGAGTGATACCAAAACATGATATTCTAGATTGGACATATCCATAGTAGAATAATTTTTTGCTATCTACTCTAAACTAATCTTTAACATACCTTATGGCACAACAAGCGGAATTCATTTTGTTTAGTAGTTAACTTATATGCTCTGTCCATCGTAGATCTTTGTTTAGAGTAACACCTAGAAATTTTATTGAATCTATTTGTTCGATATATTTGCCATTTTGGTTAATATATAAGGAACCATTTAGGTTACTTTTAAAGGGAATTAACGTTGTTTTACTTGTATTTAATTTTAACTCGTTCCTTTCCACCAGAGCCATATCATTAATCACTTTAGTTGATCATCTTTGTGATAAACTCATAACATCAGATTGCGATACATCTACAAATTGGTATAATGAGTCCAGATTTATCTAGGATCCCAAGTCATTTACAAATATTGGAAAAGTAATTGGTCCTAATATGGATCCCTGTGGAACTCCCATACATACTGTTTTTTCGTCGGAAAAAGTTGTATTTTTTTCTGTTATCATTTATTAATATAATGTATACTTTCTGTGAACTATTGCTGAGATAGGATTGTATCAAATTATAACTAGCTCCTTTTATGCCATAACACCGAGATTTCTGAAGAAGTGTATCGTAATTTATCAAGTCAAATGCTTTATACTTAGATCAAAATATATACCCGAGACATATGGCCGCTTATCTACCTGCTCTATAATGTAATTTAAAAAATGAAAAATAGCAGTTGTGGTGGATCTATTTGGCAGAAAACCTGCTGGCTTGTAATGATTATTTTATTTTCGAAGTATTCTAATAATCTAATATAAAAAATTCACTCTAAAATTTTTGAAATCACTGACAGTAAGGAAACCGGTCTGTAATTATTGATTTGATTTTTATCTCCCCTTTTGTAAACTGAAATAAGTTTAGCAACTTTAAGTTGATCAGGAAAAGTGCCTTGAATGAAGCATTCGTTAATAATATTTACCAAAAGTAAATTTATTATTTCAGCGACCTATTTTAAAACAATTGCTGGGATTTCATCCAGACCAATAGAATATGATTTCATTGAATTTATACATTACGGACGCACTGTCTCACATATCTGAGGTATCCGGAGTCGGTAACGCCCGAATGCAGGAATTACAGCTAGTTCCTAATTCTTATTGGTCTGGTTCTTGTTCATGGCATGCCGCCATTAAACACAAATAATTAGATAAAGTAAAACATAATTTAGTGTTCTGTGAAGTAAATAAAGAAAGCCATAAAACCCGTTTTGTTGACCGTAGTATTTTATGTATGCTCGGTTACATTTATAGTATGTAGCGGAGTTGTGATTTAAAAAGCAATACGTTTTATTTATACGGATAGTAACTTGTTACAGTGTACTAAGTGTTCCAAAATCAAGTTTCACCATGTGAATTTTAGAAATAACAAATAACAGAGCGGTTTAAATTTAAAAGTTGTGTATTTTGATATGAAATAATAAATGCAAAAATAAATTTCATTTATCGTTATCCATCCTGACGAACTGTAAGAAATTTGGAAAAAAAACTCATAGACTTCGTCTACAACTTTTTTTGTAGATGTTATTTTTAGTTTATCCGTGACGGAAATGAATTAGTCGATTATTCGTGCTTTTATTGTACGATTGTTCCAAATCGTAAAATAAAAACAAGTCAAAATGTGAGAGAAGATTACTATTAGGGAAAATATCTATATATAAAAATGGTTGATAAAAATACAATATTTAATGTTTCTCCGCACCTTTTCTGTGTATTAAATCACTTTTTTCTTTTTCTTTCTTATGATTTACATCCACATGAATAATTCTTCGTTACCTAAAAAATACAGTTTGTTACCCAGTATGTTACTGGAAAAATAAACCTCTGCGCTTATGACTTTACCTCAAAAGATGAATCATAGGGTGTTTTATATCATTATTTTTATGTCTCATATTAGTTATCAAAAAAATACCCTCTGATTGATCTTTTGACATAAAGTCACAAGCACACAGGTTTATTTTTCCAGTGACATATTGGGTAACTAACTGTATTTTTTAGATAATGAGGAATTATTCATGTGGTAGTAACTCCCAAGAAAGAAGAAAAAGAAAAATTTAGAGAATGCCACAAATAACGTTCAAACAATATTAAGCCTCTATCCTATAAATTATTAAACAAAATATTTGTTATATAAACTTCTGCGCCAAAGGGATATCTCACACCTAAAAAATATTAACCTGAAAATGAAACTTAAATGTCAAATATTTTAGATAATTAAAAGTTGACGTTTGGTTTTGAGAACGGACTCGTCAATTTCGTTTCATCTAAAATATTTGACACTTAAGATTCATTTTCAGATTAATACTTTTTAGATGTAAAACATTTTTTGGGTGAGCAAAAACATTTTTTGAAAAACCAACCAACCTAACAAAATACGATTACGTTTATTGAAACTTTTTTTTCTTAAAAAGGAGTCTTCTTGATTTTCGAAGTCTCCGTACTTAAAAATAGGTCACCCTGTATAGATAAATGTACATTGGCTTAATGCATTAAAAACATAAGATATACATGCACTACATACATAGATATGCTTTATTTTCGTATTTTAATTTTTAATTATTACCTACTGTAATTCTAGGTGAATGATTGTTTCACTTAAATAGTCACCACTGCTAGTTCGTAAAAGGTAAGTCTTCACAGGCCAAAGTCATTGGATAAGACGATTCTTGAAATAATAAGTTTTTTTAGTTTATTTTCAAGGTTTGTTCAGTTTTGGTACGACCAAATGTAATTTTTAGAGTGGAGTTCACCGTAACGAACACAATTATTATAAAATAACTCAATTTTCCATAGCAGCAGACAAAGCAAGAGTTGTATTGACATCTTTAGAATACAATGTCATTTACGATTTTTTGTTAAGAATAACAAAATATGGTGACAAGCACAATTTTAGTACCGTCTATCAGAGTACTATATTATATTTGTGCATGTCATCAATCATCATGCAAAGAATCGAGCAAACTTTCGTTATTTTATACAGGGTGTCCCAAACAAAAGTAGGCACCCTGAATAACTTTGGAGATAAAAATGTTTTGAAAAATTGGTTAAACGCGTCGACCTTGTTTCCAAGGGGACATATTTTAATGTAATACTTGTATACCTATCATTATCCCTCTACCCCTACACGGCCACCCCCACAAAAAATTCAAATGGCAAGGGGGGACGAGTGATACATCTTTTGAAAGGTCTTTCAATTCCCTACATAACTGTTTATTTTCTTTTTAACTTTTATCGATTCGTTCTCAAGGAAAATAATTTTATTTTTGATGATTACACACAATCGAAATCGTTTAAAAAAATCCAAAATACACGGCACTGGATATTGGAATTTATAAAAAAAAAAACTGCATTTTTTAGTGCTCTCAAATCAACACGAGTTTTTTTCGACAAAAAACACTTTCCTTGTCCGTTTAGTTTTAGAATAATAAAAGACTCATAAGTATTTGATAGTCCTTGAACATTAATTTGTTCACAACCAATTTTAAATCGAGATACATTTTACGAGAGTGAGTTCTCAAAATGGATTATACCCTTCAGGAGAGAATAGAAATTGTCAGCATTTATTTTAAAAATGATAATTGTGCTAGAGCTACGGAGCGCATATTCAATAGAAATCACCCAGATAGAAGGGTTGGTTCACAGTATGTTTTACAATTATTGACAAAATTTATGGAAACAGGTTCTGTAGGAAACAAAAAACATGAACCTCAGCGACCGATTAGGAATGAAGCAGTCGAAGTGGCAGTTCTGGGTCACTTGCAGATGGATAATACTCAATCGATTAGGAAAGTAGCTGAGGCTTCCAGTGTTTCACGAAGCAGTGTTCATCGAATTATAAAGGCGCACAAATTTCATCCATATAAATTTAAATTGGTACATGAATTAAACGAAGATGATCCCGATCGTCGGCTTGAATTCTATGAGATTTTTAGTAAACAATTAAACGGTAATGCCAATCTACTGTACAATATGTGTTTTTCTGATGAATCGACATTTCAGTTAAATGGGGAGGTAAACAGGCACAATTGTAGGTATCGGAGTGAAACCAATCAACATTTGTTCATGAAAACTTATACCCAAAGGCCTCAGAAGTTAAATGTTTGGGCTGGCATCTTAGGGGATCACATTGTCGGGCCGTTTTTTATTCCTGACAATTTAAATGGCGAAAGATATCTCGATCTGTTAGAAAATAACATCGACCCAATGATTACCCAAATCCTCGAAGACGATAATCTTTTAGAGGGCGAACTGTTTTTTCAACAGGATGGGGCACCCCCCATTTTGCTATAGCAGTCCGTCAATTTTTGGATAATCGGTTTCCTGAGCAATGGATTGGAAGAAGAGGTCCTGTGGAGTGGCTAGGTCATCCGATTTAACTCCCTTGGATTTCTTTCTGTGGGGACATTTGAAATCGAAGGTATTTGCAACAAAACCCGCATCTCTGGAAGAGTTACGTGAAAAAAGTGTTCGAGAATGCCGTTTATTGACTCCAGATGTGTTCAGAAATGTTCGTACAGAATTTCAAGACAGATTATACTACTGTATGGAAGTCGGTGGGGGTCATTTTGAACAATACACACGATAATTTAAACTGCTTCTTTTATTTTTATTTCCCGAACCTAAAATAATGAAACAATTATTTCTCAGGAACGATTCGATAAAAGTTTAAAAAAATACACAGTTATGTAGAGAAATGAAAGACCTTTCAAAAGATGTATCACTCGACCCCCTTTGCCATTTGAATTTTTTGAGGGGGTGGCCGTGTAGAGTAGAGGGATGATCATAGGTATATAAGTATTACATTAAAATATGTCCCCCTTAGAAACAAGGTCGATGTGTTTCACCAATTTTTCAAAAAATTTTTATCTCCAAAGTTATTCAGGGTGCCTATTTTTGGTTGAGACACCCTGTATAGATAGATACGTTACATTCTACACCAACTATGCATACGTTTAAGCAGAGTTGGCACTTTTGAAAAAAGATGTTCTTAAAAATACTTTGTGAACATATTTAAGATACAGAATATTCAAATACTTTTTGAAAATAGTATGATACTTGATTCAACAAATACTAAATATTTTTAATTTATTATAATTCTCGGATATAATTGCAATAATACTCCACTTATTGCATTAAGATAATGATAAAAAATCGATTAGATTGAGAATATTCTATTAAAATAACGTATATACATCGCACCCACTTAGCGTAATTGTCCATTTCGTGAAAAGGGCATCCACTTTGTGAACTTTGGCTAGATCGTGTAATCAGAGTTTTTTTCAAAATTTGGACACTTTTTTTATACAGTTCGTGAAACGGAAAGTTAATTTATCCACTTCATTAAATTATCTAATATTACACTATCTGAACATAAAAACTATCCACTTCATGAACTATACCGGGTGTCAACGAGATCATGTATCAGCCCGCCACTTTTTTTTTAAATTTAAATTTAAAATTTAAAAAAATTTTCAAATTTAAAACTCACGTATGAGAAGTAAATGTCAGTCAGTGACGCGCATGATGAATGATTTTACCAGGATATTTTAGACATGGAAAAACCTATCAGGCGATGTGGAGCCCTAATAATGGCAGATTATTGCTGGACACTGAAGAAGGATGTTCCTGAGGCTAAATACAGTCGAGAATAATATATTTACACATTTTAGAAGTAAACTTGTACAACCTAATTTATAAAAGTAATAGTAATATACATTTAAGCAAAACTTAATTGCTTTGTCACTTGAAAACCCTGCTTGATAGAAAATCTCTGTAAGCAGATCTAAATTCAGCATAAAAAGTATTATAAATGTACGTTTTGTATGATCGTTAAAGGTCTGTTATAAATTGAAAACGTCTATATGCCGCAATTCAAATAAATAAATAAGCAGACTTGTAATAATTTGGCCTACATGCATCGAAATTTTTCACGAATTTCCTCAGCCGTACACAGTCTTGGGCGCCAACCAACATTACAATTTTGTTTACTTGACACAATGAATGTTGTGTACGATCTACGGCTATTTATTTTCCAGTTGTCAGGAACAAAAATTTTAAAACAATTTTGAATAATAAATCCATGATTTAATACTGTGTCATATAGTAGAGCTTTTTTACAGACAAAGGCGTGGACCTTTCTGATTCTAATGTATATGTGGCTTCTTTGAGAAGCTTTCAGTACTTTAAATACGCTGAAGTTACGTCTGTAGACGTGGAACGGTCGTTTTCAGACTACAAATGGATTTTTAATGACAGGCGCCGGAATCGATATCCAGATCATTTAGAATTAATAATATACTTTTACTCTAGTGTCACAAAATAATTATTATAGTGCAATAGCGTTTTTGCTAAACGTTAAGCGTTCATGGATATTACAAAAATTACCCCTCAAAGATATAAAGTAAAAAATTGTCTATTTTGTACTGTATATCATAAAAGTGTTCTCACATGACCTGCTGATTTTGATCCTGATATTCTACTTGAGTTTGGATCTCTACTAATAATAGATAAATTTACTATTTTTATAGCTTAAATTAGTCTTTATTTAAGTTAAAATTGCATTACCTACAATTATAACAATTGTTAAATGTGATCGTAATATTTACTGCAATAGTTTTCTCAAACATAATCGCAATTTAACGTTATTTATTAATAATATACCATAGGAATTCTTTGTTAGGGTTGAATTAATAGTAATAATAATAATAACTTCATCAAAAGTACCGATTTAATTTTTAAAATAAAATAAAATTTACATCATGGTTTAATTTCTTTTTTATAAATCCCATTAATTATTATTTTGTTCGATCGTGCAAAAAACGTAATATGCATTACGGCCATTAAGTGCTCTACTGGTTTCAGATAATATTAGATAAAATAATCCTCAATTGGTAGGAAGCATTTACTACCCTTAATATTTAAATAACTATAACGTTATGCGTTTATTTTCATCTAATTTATCGACTGTAACCGACCTTATTACACGATTACAAAAATGACTCATATATAGTGCGCAGCAAGTGTTTGGACCGGCCCTTGTGAAATTCAAAGTAAACCGAGAAAAAAAAAGAAAATTTTAAAATTAATTAACTTATATTATGAAATAATATGCCCGTTAAGGTCAGTTTTGTGCATTTTTTTTATGTCATATTAGTGCAAAATATATTTTTGCGTCCATAAGCATATAAAATATGTTCGAGAAAACTCAAGAGACAAGTGAAAGTCGAGGCAAACTTTAGGACCAGCTTGATCTCGGCCCGGCTCAAACCCTATACGGATCTCACAATAATTAATCGGCCGCCATTCCCTTCACAGCATAACAACTCCTATTGGTCTAATTTTTCATTCAAAACCTACCCAGATTTCCAATCTTTTTGTTCTTTGTGTACTTCGTTCGATTCTGTTAAATCCATAAATCTACTCAGACATTTCCTTTTATTCCTCAATACTCTGATTGTACCCACCCTATCCGTTTGTCAGAAATATTAATATTGAACCAAGTTTTTTTATTCGGTAAATAAATCTATATACTTATTTACTTTGAATTTTGTTGAGAAATTTCAAATATCGAAAGCAGATTAAACATGCCACAAATACAACTACCTGAGTATTCATTATAGAGCAATAATTCCATACCTATATACGTTATTCTATCTAACAAATTATGTAAAATCGTTTTCTGTGTGGATGGTATTTCAGACCAATAATATGTTGGGATATATGTTATCGAAAATTAAACCGGTAAATGACGTTCAAAACTAAAAAAATTATATTTGTAGTATTCTATGTGATTGTGGTAAATATTATATCGGTGAATCAACTCGACGTTTCAATGTGGGGAACGCAGAATTTTGCTAGGAAAGAAGAATTACTTATCTTTGTTAATAACAATATATACAAAAACATAGCAAAAAAAAGTCATGTCAATATATTTTTTATAAAAGATCTAGGCGTTAAAAAAAGTGATCCCCTAAATTTGTGCATCAGTGTATATAAACAGAAAATTGCTATGTTTGATAATGATGCAACAATCAAATACAACCAAAACAATTTTCTTCTTAGTTTTGATAACAGAATCAGATTGTATTCCGACCGTCACATTTTCTAACTTAAGATTTAATAATAATAATAATTTTATAATTTCAGATTAACATTAACATCTAAAAAAAAAGCCAACCACTGACATCCTTCTGGCACAGAGATTTATAGTAACTAGATCTTCTGCCAATGTTGACACAATAGAATATTTTAACAATAATAAACACAATACTTTAAAAGAAGGCTTATTTTTCAAAATGGTTACTGCTGATGATGTGCGAAAAACGTATATGATGTAAGTACTAACACAAAAGAAGTAGATGGTATTTCAATCGAAATGCTCAAGATGTGTCTTTCTTACTGCTGCAACGCGTTAATTCATATAATAAATTTCTCCTTAATACATAGTATCGTACCTGACGTTGGAAACATGCCCTTATTACATCAATTCCAAAGAAAGAAAAAATTTATTGTTATCTGATAATTTATGCTGTTTAGAGATCACATACTATTGTAAGCCATGACAAAAGTAACTAGATTTTAAAAAAGAAAAGGGTATACAGTTGCCCTGAGACTCATTTAAATGGATTTTTACAGACAGGCGTTGGATTTAACAGCAGAACATATGGAGCAACTTTTAATAATATACTTCGCTTGTAAGGAATAATACCGCGTTAATAACTACTGTGAATAAGCGTGCAGTGGAGTGAAAAAAAATTGTTGGTGTAAACTGCTAGTGCCCATATAGATTCAGTTTACTACTTCCATTAGTCATTTTTAGAACCTCCTCTATATAAGCCGCTAAAAGATATTAGTTTAGGGTAATAGTTTAAAAAATATTTGGTTTTAATTGGTGTATAAATTAATAACAAATATTCCTTTGCGCTGACTCTGTTTTTGACGTCGTGATTTGCCGATATCCGAACTCCACTTATTAGACAACGTTTTTAAATAAAGAATATCTTTTTGCCTCTTGGAAACAATTTTAGCAGTTGGGCTTGATTCTTAATAAGATAATATGATAATTTCAGATACATGCATAACGATAAAATTGTATGTGGTTGTTTTTGGCAAAATCTGACACAACTACGATTTAATTTTTTTTTTTTAATTATTTTAGGCATATTGAAGTGATATTCCTTGGTGTAATTTTTTGACTGATTTATATTTTAATAGAAACTTATATTTGAGTACCTACTGAAAACCATCATTTTGAAAGGAGCCGGCGCCTGCTATATCTTTTTTAAAGGAAAATAAATACATGAGTTGCAAACTTTTAAATTCATCGTTTATAATTCTATTTTGAAACTGAATTTCGATGAGAGGACCAAAACATGTTCAAATATACGCTACAGCTACTAGATCTAGATATCAATAGTAATTCTTCCTCTGCGAGCAAGGCATATTGGACCTGCTAGTAAAATAATTATTGTAAGTTAAAATGATTTTCCCAGTAATAGCATATTTTTTTTATTTAATTTATCGAATCAGTTGGTGATCTTCATATTTTTGAATCAAAATACTAAGAACAAAATGTAACTATTATGCGCGTGGTTAAAAAAAGTTGGGCATTTAATGTCCAAAATGCCTCACCAAATTTAACGAAATTGTTTGAAATTATTTTTACCACGTATGTTTTTTTTAGTAAAATAACAAATACCTCAAAACATAACAAGGTTAACCCAGTATAATACTGAGACGTGCGACCTTTTGTCAAACACCACCTCCCTTTTTAAACACAAATGTCGCTACCTTCATTGTACACCATGAACAAGGTGACTAGAATTTATAAAGAAAAGAGTATACAATTGTCTCGAGATGCGTAGGTGATCTTATTGGATGAGGTTTTTAAATATAAAATATCTTATTTTGCCTTTTGACACAATTTTGGCAGCTGGGCGTGTTTCTTAATATGATAAACTGCTGATTTCAGATACATACATGTATTAATACCAGTAAAAATTGTAAGACAAATCCACCCTTGTGTGCTTGCTTTAGCAAAAAAACTAACACAACTGCGATTTATTCTCTCAAATTTATAAGCTCAAAACATAGATTTAGGCATATTGAATATATCTTCAATATGCCTAACTCTATGTTTTGAGCTTATAAATTTGAAAATCTAATGAAATCTTTCGACTGATTTATAATCATCTTAGTAGAAAGTTATATTTAAATGCCTCTCGAGAACCTTATTTTGAAAGGAGCTGGTGCTATATCTTGTGAACCTTTTTTAATTGGAAATAAATGCATATGAGTTGCAAACTTTTAATTCATAATGCCTGTTTCTATTTCGCAACATGTTCAAATATATGATACGGCTACTGGATTTAGATATCAATAGCGATTATTTCACTTCAAGCAAAGTATATTGCACCTGCTAGTAAAATAATTTATTGAAAGTTAAAATGATTTTCTTTCTTACAAGCATCTAGTCAAGTTGAAATACAAGAACAAATAACAGTAATAAGCATATTTTATTATATACCATGAATGTGTAAATATTTTATTTTAATTAATGAATCAGTGATCTTGATGTTCTCTCCTTATGATGGGAGATCAATCAAAATACTAAGAATAAAACGTAACTGTTATACGCATACGTAAACAAAGTTAGCAATTTAATCTCCTAAACTGCTTCGCCAAATTTTGCAGTTATATCTGGAATTATTTTCTACTACATATTTTTTTTAGTGAAATAACAAATACCCAAAACATGTAAAACATAACAAGGTTAACCCACTACCCAATGCTGAGAAATATATCTCTGCACGCGTGACTTTCACTATAGTGCCATATTTTATCAAACACAAATCTGTCACTACCCTCATTGTAAACCACGACGAAGGTAACCAGATTTTTTTAAAAAGAACGTGTAAAGATCTTTAGAGGTGTAGGTGATCTTATTGACAAGGTTTTTAAATACTGAATATTTTGACGCAATTTTGGCGGTTGGGCCTGTTTATTTATTCGATAACATGATGTCAGATATATGCATATATTAAAGATAAAAATTATGGGACAAATCCACCCTTGTATGTTTGTTTTTGGCAAAAATCGAACACAACTGAGATTTATTCCTTCAAATTTATGAGCTCCAAACTTGGTCCTAGGCATATTCAAGGGATATTCTCTGACGTAATTTTTCGATTGATATATAATCATCGTAGTAGAGACTTATATACCAAATAATTAATTGATTACTTTTTTTAGGAATACATAATACGAAGCAAATAAAATGTAAGATTTTTTTAAAAGAAATGCAAATGAGTTGCAAATTTTTAAATTCATAGTTCTTAATTCTATTTTGAAACTGCATTTCGGCGAAAGGACCGAAACGTGTTCAAAAATACGCTACGGCTACTACATCTAGATAACAATAGCAATTCTTTTACTTTTAAGCAAGGTATATTGCACCTGCTAGTAAAATAATTATTGGAAATCAAAATGATTTTCCTTTCTTACAATCATCTGGTCAAGTACACCGAACAAATGCAGTAATAGCTAGCATAATTTATATACTGTCTAAGGATATAAATATTTTATTTCATTTGTTGATTCAATTGGTCATATTTTTCCATTATTTTTTTCTTTAAAATGGTGGGAACAAAAAAAAAACTTAATTTAACTATGTCGGCGTTTTAACCATACAGTTCAGTGATTGTCAGGACACCGATATAAATAATTGACCCTGTAGATTGATTCAATGATTTTCAGTGGCGGCTGGTGGATTTAGGCTATACCATACCTCAATATTGGAGCATTTGTAATCAGAGGGAAAATTCATCACCCCGTTTTTTTTTTGTTTTTCGAAAATTTTGATTTTTTTGTAAAGTTATAACATTTTGAAATTTAAGTTCTTCATTGTGTAAATTTCAAAATGTCATAACTTTATAAAAAAAATAGTTTGCAAATAGTTTACTAATGGTCTGGAAGTAATCTGGGTCGGCAACGCATTTTTTGTAATTTTTTTCTCAATTTCTTTTCTGCAAAACTTCTTCATTCAGTACTGGTAGTCCTGCCTTAAAATATTGCTTAAGTTCCATGCGCCAATACTGAGATATGGCGTAACCTAAATCCACCAGCCGCCACTGATGATTTTAACTAACCTTTTACAATATACTTTCTATTGACTATTTTTTAAATCGAATTATACTTGTTACAATATTACAATAATCAAATTAAAACAAAATTAAGCAAAATTAAATTTCAACTAAGTTATTAAGTCAAGAATATAGCTACAATTACAAAATATACTAGTTTTTCTTTGTCAATTTTAAAATTCTCTGGGGATATATCGGGTGTAAATTGTTCTAGCAATTAAAACACGAGAATAACAGTAAAAAAATATAAACAAATACCAGACATCAAAAATAAAGGATAATCGGAGCGTCCAGCAGATTAATGATGAAAGTGCAAGTCTTCTTTGTGGGTACATAAAATATTTACATAAATACACACGAAGGAAAACAAAATAGAAAAGAGAAAAACAAATGACAAAACAGACAAGTCCTACTACTATTAAGTAGTTAATTAAATTACAAAACTAATTGATTGTTACAATTTACGTAGAAGTAATAACAATGAAAATAATAATTAGATTAAAAAAACTAGTAGTATTTTGATTTGCCGATAATAGGAAAACCTGAGGTTTTCTATAGCTAGTATTAACTGATTCATATTTTTTTCTATTTCTTTTGTTTTCCTAATATTTTCGGTTACTTCCCTAGTGGCACAAAATATTTATGAAACATATATAATACATTCCTACAATAAAGAATGTTTCCATAATATTGCAAAATTATAAGAAATATTTTAGAAAGATATCGTAATAAGTATTTTAAGGGTATTTAAGAAATAACTGAATATACAATAGGACATATTTAAAAAATATTTAGTAATAAATATATTTAACGGATTGTTTCAAAAATATTTAAGTAACAAGTAGGTACTTAATAACAGATATTTAATTCGAATTCGAAATACATCATAAACTTTTCAAAAATATATCAAAAATGTATAAGAAAAAACTGTCGCAAGCAGTAATTATAAAACATTAAGAAAATTTATTGCAGAAATGTTTGGTGCTACAAGGGTTGATACTAAAATTGTAATTTTGCCATATTCTTTGTAATATTATTCATTTGTTTTGTATTGTAAAATTTTAGTTTTTTATGATTTTTTTTGTGGCTTTGTCCTGCTATATAATTGAGTTTACTTATTGAGCAGTGTATTAATTGGGTTTACCTGTTGAGCAGTGTATGGTAATAAATAAATAAATAAATAAAAAATCTCATACTGGACGACTATAATGAGTACTTTCACAAATGTTACCCGATCTTAACCTAAATGCTTCCGTCCTGTTCTAAAAAATTTAGAAGGACAAGGACAGATGTAGTTCAAGTTTAGATCGATTTTTTTTTAATTGTAACATGTTTTTTTAGCATTTACAAAATAAGCGTTTTTGTATCGTTATGAATCACTAATTTTTTTGTATTATTGTATTGTCATACCAACAAAATCAAACCTTGAAAAAGTCAAGGACACATAAATACGACCTATAATTAGTGAAACAATTTTTGTTCAGGTAATTTTATGATAAAGGCAATATTTACAAAAATTTGATCTTTAATCGGTTTTTTCCCCAACCTGTATTATACAGAGTCGGGCAATAGTACATTCGACTTCGATAACACGAGTTCTATAGTACCTAGAAATTTGATTAAAAAACGTAAATTAAACTTTTTTTTTAATGGAATACCATGAGTATCAGTTCATTTTTTGAAGCATCTTTCTAGTCTCCTATATTATTATTGACTATCTCCCAACCACTTGGATGTAATGATTTTTTTGTTGAAATAATGCCATCTGCAGATGCATAATTGAAAAATTCACTACAGTCACATTGATTTTAAGAAAAAAATATTAATACTAGTTACGAGACATCTGTGTGATGTTTCTGAATCATTCCTAAAAGTATACACGGTGGCCAAAAATAATTTTTCAATTTAGAACTTTTTGATTTGAATTTTCTCAATATTTTCAAGTGGAACACCCTATATATTTTTCGACCATGTGATGTAGAATTGAAGCACGAACATTTTTTTGTATGTACAGGGTATTCTCACAAAATCACCCTGTACATATGGATAATTGTAACCATTTTCGATTTAATAAGCAATAAGTACAAAATTCAAGAATAAACTTAAAAATTAGAGGTTTTTTCAAATAATTTAACAGAAAAAAATTATAAGTGCTCCACATGTTATCCATTAAAATACCACATAAATTTTTTGTGAAAGTTTGGCTTGTAAATTATTTTGGTTATATTTTTGTTCGACAAACAATATAACCTCAGTTCGGTATCAATTATCTTGCACAAATAAATATTTATCGCAGTTATCGGTTGTCAGTTCTCATTGTCAATTTTGAAGTATTTGAGGTTTTCTAAAATGAATTTTAATAAAGATGAATTTGTAGACATGATTTTTGTTTTGGGCGAGTCGGAAAGAAATTGTTGGCTTGCCAATAGAATTTATCACCAACAAACGAATAATAAATGTTGTGAACGAAGAAAATGAGTTATCTGCGGTGGTAGCAACGATTGAGGATCTCCAAATTAGTCAGAGATATGTGAGCTCATTATTAGGAATAACTAGTCGAATCTTAAAAAAAAATAAGTTTCATGCAAATCACATTCAAATGCACCCACCAGGAACTAAGTGGTGACTATTTGCAATCGTCTACAGTTTTGTAATTGGGCCAGAGGTAAAATGCAAGATGATGCTACTTTCTTCAATAATGTTTTATTCACTGATGAGGCAACTTTTCATAAAAATGGATTTACAAACAATTTTAATTATTATGCTTCGGAAAATCTTCACTTTTTCAGGCAAGCTGATACAGCACGTATGGTCTATAAACATTTGTGGAGGAATATTGAAGAACATGTAACAGGTCCACATTTATTTGATGGTACATTGACTGGAGATTGTTTAGAGAACAATCTGCCACAACTATTGGTAAATCTTTCTAAAAGGATCCGAAATAAGATGTGGTTTCAGCAAAATGGTGCTCTATCACAATATTTAAATGTATTAAGGGACCATCTAATTAAAATCCACCCACTTCAATGAATTGGAAGAAATGGCCCCACTAAATGGCCTGCTAGATCCCCAGATCTTACTAAAATGGATTTCTTTTTATGGGGATACGTGAAGAAAATTGTTTACAGAGATACAACAATTACAATTCAAAATATGAAGGAAAGGATAATAGCTGCTTTTTAGAAGTACCACACCGGCAATTTTAAGAACAGTAGAAATCTTATTCCAAAAAACGCATAGAGATGTGTATCAATCAAAATGGGCTACATGTGGAGCACTTATTATAATTTTTTCTGTTGAATTATTTGAAAAAATGTCTAATTTTTGGGAGTAGAAGGAGACTAGAAAGAGGATCAAAAAAATTACTAATATAATTGATATTCCTTTTAAAGAAAAAGGCACTTGACCCTGTAGCATTGTCTTGGTTCGCCCTATATACTCGAAAATAATTTCCAGTTTAGATTTTTTTAATCTAGTTTACTTGTTTTTTTAATCAATTTTCTAGCTATCATAGAACTCGTGTTATCGAGCGCACTATTGCCCCACCCTGTATAAAGTTCATTATGCAATTTATATAATTTATACATTTGTTCGTCATCGAAAGAAACTTACTTTAAAAGACAACTTAATAGTAATTAATAGGGATAGTAAAAGGTACTCATGTGCCAAGAAAAGTGTCAAAAGTTATCTTTTCAATAATCAATAAGGCAAATATTTACGGAGAGGAACATTTTTATGAGTACTCGAGAGTCGAGAGGTAAGATATAAATCTTTTACATTGTAAAGAACCATCTTTAGTGGCATTTGATTTTTAGCTAATGGTTTCTTAGAAACAGAATCAAGATTGTATAAAATATGTATAGAAAGGGAAAATAAAAATACTTTTAAAGCCAGTCAATAAATTTATTTGCCCAAAACCTTTCAGCACTTATGGAAGATAATAAATTTTTTAATATGCAAGTTTCAATAGCCGTTTTTCTGATTATTAATCTAAAAAGGAAAACTAATATGCGTAAAAATTATGATAAAGCATATACTAGTGCATTGGATATAGGACGTTAAGGGCATTATACTAACAAAAATGACCCCCAAAAGTAATCACGTCACGAAAGACTTTGGCAACATTAATGGGGATGGTGCTAAAGAGTAATAAAAAAGAACAAAAATGGATAAGATCAATCAGTATCAGGCAAACATTAATAGTTTGTCCAAAAAAAACCATTGTACAGTGCTACAGCTTATTTCAAACTTATTTGCAACATAAAAAGCACCGGCTTCTTTGATCCCTTCACCCCGTCAAAGACGCCGCCGTTTTTTATGTGGCAAATAAATTTAAAATAAACTATATACACGTTGAATGTGAAAATGAAATGTGAAATGAAATTTATTAGTGGTCCTTTGGTATTTATACCAATATAGATTAATATGATCACAAAAATATGATAAAATATTAAAGAATTATATTTTATATGAAATAATAATAGACCTTATCTTCAGTAGAAGCTTTCGAGCCAAGATCCCAGAAGTTGGTGTCTTTATTTTTGGTTTCTTATAGATATTGAAAAACCAAACATAGTAATATACAGGGTAGATCAAAAAAATTACACCCCTAGATTTCGCTTATAACTTTCTTGTTTATTATTCGATATTTTTATGTTGGGCTTAAAGCGGAAGATTGGGCCGATTACAGTCATGTATTCAATTTGTAAAATACATTGAAATCAAAAATGGCGAACATTTTAAAAAATCATCATTTTTAAAACCAGCTCGCATTTGTATTTTGAACTTTTTATAAATTCAGAATTTAAAATTTTTATTAATATAAAGTTACAACCCGATTTAGGAGCGAAATGTAGTTTAAAAACCATACAGTTTAAAAACTATATAGTTTAAAAACTATATAGTTTAAAAACTATATAGCTTAAAAACTATATAGTTTAAAAACTATATAGTTTAAAAAGTATATTATTAAAAAAAAACAGCACAAATTGTAGAAAATGGTTGAAATATTCGAGGTGAATGTTCGGATTGTTCAAGTATAAAATGTCAGTGTCGATTTTAAAAATAAATTTAACATTGTTACATCGATATTTTCACTATAAACGATATTTTTATTATTATCATCTGCAGGATATGCCTGTGAAGCGGCACCCCCCGCTTATTTCGAAAATGAGTGAAGGTAGAAATATGAAATTTTGGAAATTAATAGTATATTGACTTATATGGAGTAAAAATGAAATTTTTTGTATTAAGAATGTACTTGAATACTACTACTTGGCATGAACAGCCGAGACACAAAAAATCACTTTTACTCCACATAGAACATGCTAATTTTTCTTCAAACGTCGAATACGAATTTAAAAAATATCTTAATCAGCAACTTTTACTATGAAGTCAAAAATTAATCGTAAACAACTAGCTTGCTTTGCTTGGTATTGTTTCTATGTAAAAATTATCAACAATACCAACTGACGCAATAAAGAAAGTTACTTAATAGTGAACATTATTATTCCTTTATTGTATTTTCTTAGAGATTTTGTAAGTATTACTATATTTTAATGTGTTAACGTTACTAAGACCGAATTATCTTTTCTAGGGTGCATTATGTCCGACTCGGAGTCTGATAATGTTAAGCTTCATACAGACTTGACATTGCACCGAACAACAAACAGAATTGCAAACAGCGAATGGGCTGAAAAAGGACTTTTTAACTTCGGCGAACCGAATAACAAACAGATGTGCACTATTCATTAGCCTCCAAGAAAAGCCACGAAAATCAAGATGGTGGCAAACATATTTTTATACACAAAGAAATATAGGAAATTCTAGCAGTTTACTAAGTGAATTAAAGTTTCAAGCTGGGAGTGGACATTATAAAAATTTCACGAAGATGATTCTGATTTTGAGTATGTATTAAAAAAAAATTTGTCCAAAAATAGAAAAATAGAATACTGTACTAAGAAAAGCAATATCATCGCAAGATAGGTTAGCATTAACTCTCCGCTTCCTTGCAACAAGAGATTCATACAGCAATCTGCAGTATCTATTTAGAATCTCAAAACAGTCCATTAGCAACATTATCTCAGAGGTTTGTCAGGCACTCATATAAGTTTTAAAGGAAAATATCAAAGTAAGTATAAAAATAATTTGTATTTCATATAAAAAAACATAAAAACTAATAAGTAAAACGCAGCAGTAGACATATATGTAAATATGTGTTATTCTGGATTCAACCACTTCAGTAACTATCCGTGTTAAATTGCACGTATTTAGCGTTCACCGCTTCGTTCGCGATTTTGTTCGTGGTACCGTCCATACCTGCATACGCATTCACGCACATTTTGTTTGATGTGAGAGGAAAAACCGACAAATGATGGATCGACCGTAAACCATTTGACGAACGGGCAGGATTTGCAAATCGGTTTGCAAACCTGTTCGTGGCCTCGTCCAAACTAGTGTTTCGTTTGCCATTCGGTTCGTTGTTCTGTTTGTTGTTCAGCGGAATGTTCAGGTCTGTATGTGGCTTTACGTGTATGTTGTCTGAAATTGTGGAAACGGCGAAAGTAGTAGAAACGGATCTGTTGCTAAGTGCAGTGTGGTTCATCAAGCCGCTTGGAAAAGAAATCTGAGGAGTTCTTCATTATGGTCACAACATTCAATGACAAAATCATTATTAAATATTAAAGGAGTAAGTAGATATTAGTAAATATACAAAATTACGTGTATATCTCAAGAACAAAATGGACGTTATATTCCCAAAAAGTTTTTACAAATGAGGAATATAAACAGCTCCTGATGAAAAATATTTGGGAATGAAAGTAGATTTTACAGATCATATCAATACAAATTGTTCCGATATGTAATTTTTTTATTCAGATGGTTCTAATTGTGGGAATATTTGGGATATGTAGTGACGAAATGGTACATATGAAGATTAATGATATAGAAGAGAGTAAGACAAAAAAGATATGATCCTTTACAATTGTAGGAGAAGATTTTATAAACGTTTTAAAAAAATATGTTCTCTTGCACGCAAAAAATATGGCGGATAGACATTTAAAGAAAAATGTCGTTCGTTAATAATGAGGAATCATAAAATTGGTTCTGTACCTAGAGAAGTAGCGTTCTATTTGAAACTGAAAAACTGGAAGGAATATACAGGACATTGTTTGAGGCGAACATCGGCTACAATGCTTGTTGATGAAGGAGGCGATATTACTTGTTTAAAACGCCACGGAGGGTGGAAATCGAGCAGTGCAGCCGAAGGTTACATAGAAGAATCCATGAGTAATAAAACAGATTGCTATTAAGAACTTATCAAATAAAAATTTTGACGCTGAAGCCACTGGAAGTAATGCAAAACTGTGTTTGGATGAATCTACAAAAAAAAGTCGTTCATTTCTTCTACGTTCACAATAGAATTCTATTGTGAACCTAGAAAAAAGGAGTGCATTAACTTTATGTGGTTTCAACTCTCAAAATGCCACTCATAGTCATAAGTGTACCTCCACTATACAGTTTACTAACAGTAAATGATGTTTTCTCAAATTAAAAATTTTGGTTGTACTGAATTTGTTGCATTGTTAGAGAATTAAATTAAGTTTTCTTTCAAATGATAGTTTTATTGATTTGAAAAAAATATTACTTTTAATGCCGCTCAGATGGAGTATCAGAGAAATGATAGTTCACAAAACTTGTCATTAAAGTCATGTTTTTTGACGTTTGAAGAAAAAACAATTGGTGAAATACTATGAAAAGCTTTTAAAATCTTTAATTTTCCGAGTCAGTCTAACACCACGAGTACTCACCTTCATTTTTCTAAATGGTAATCGAAATTTTTTGAAGAAAAATGTCCTAAGCTATGTCCCTGATACAGTGATATACTCATATTGTACAAATTTTTACTTTTTAGAAGAATTTTAAGCCACAATAAAAATACGTGTAGAATAATCAACATAAGAATTATAAATATTAAATAAAATATTTTTTTTTCGTTAAGATGGTGGCAGAAGGGCCAATCAAAATAAAAAGCGTTATATAACTTTGTCGATGTTTTAACCATACATATAATTAGGTCATGCTCAACACACAAATTTATAAAACTGACACTATAGGTTGTTTCGATGACTTTAACTATTAACAATATTAACGGTATATATTATCTGACAACACATTTACATACATATACATATCCCTACAATTTTTTTTAAATTATACTTGGTACAGTGCTTGAAATAATTAAAATAAAACAAAATTAATCTGAATTTTATTCCAACTAAATTATTCAACGTCAAAAATATTTAAAACGACAAGAAAAAAACAATTAGAAACATAACTAGTATCACACGCCAACGTTTTCTGAAATAATTTTAAATTTCAATTCTCAGTACCCATAAAACAAAAAAAAAGTATTATTCAAAATTCAAAACAGCGTCCCGAGTGAAATAAATGTTTTTCTGAAGATAATATACAGCTAACTGGATCATTACTTTTAAAACATATAATTGTCCAGTATCCTTAATATAATAATTCGAAATAACGATCCAAATAGTAATAATCAACAGACAAATCAATCTAAAACTTACGTTATGATACCTTGTTAAAGGCTTTTCACTGTTTGGAAAGACTTTGGACATACAACTTATAGAAATGACAATGCAATTGGAAACTCATTTTACTCAGAATCAAAAATAATAACTCCAGATAGTGTGCCATCAAATATTGAAACCTATATTTTTTCTAGATACTGCAACAAAGCGTACATATAGGTCAAACAGGTAGATACTTTAAAACTCGGATGTCTAAACAAAAAGGACTCAACAGTTAATCTTCATAAACAGAAAAATCCAATTAGTTTAGTTAAACGTCTTATAAAAAAGAAAAACCCATTCAGTTATTGTAGCATTATTAAATAAAATTTTGTGTGCAGTGACATATATCAAACTTGTCACAGTTTTTATTATAGTTGTTATACATTGTGAAGAGGGGAGAACATTCAAGAATATCAGAATGTGGAATTGAGAGATAAAAAAATTGCGATCTTCGGGAATTTAAATTTGGAACATGAACAAGTATGGAAAAAAAATTAAAAAACATTTTAGGAAAGGTGCGCCGCGACTCTTCACCCAAATCGCTGAGAGAACCGTAACAGATTGGATAGTTTTCTAATTTTTTATAATAAAATATTTTTAAATCGACTTGTTTTTCTCTTCTCAAATGTGAAATTTTTTTCTTCAAATAGTGTTTAACTAATTTGTAATACACGACTGTGATAATAAAACAACTTATCTGCTAGTTAAAAATAATCAGTAGTAATATCACAAGAGAGTGAGAATAATTTGAAAATAATTCGACAGTTTTTCGAAAACCTGTGGCTTAACAATAGGCAAGGGAGCCCGTAGGGCTTCTCGATAGTGGCTATATTACTTCGAGTTTTAAAGGCTTTTAATGCAAAATATTATAGCACGTCTTAAAAGTTCACGTAGATCACCCCAAAGAACGAAAGCGATGAGCTGCATGACCACAGTATTAGGCTCCGCAATGAAATTAGGGACTTTGCAACTACGTATGGCATTAACCATATATCTTTAAATTACTTCTTCGCTTTTCTCATTGCTTTCATTTTTTTGGCGTTTCTACAATAAAAATGGTCTGATCAATTAAATTAATATTACTGGCTTGAGAGTTTGATTTCTCGAGCATTTTTCCAAGTGTTATTTCAACTTTCCTTCTGAAATTTTCACTTCGCTTTGTATTTTTTCTATACTTGTCCATATTGTAATGCAACACTTATCAACAAAGAGGTTGAGACGGGGTGTTTAGTTGCAAAAGATTTCTATAAAGGTGGAAGACCGCAGCGACATAGCTCCAAAAGAGAATTTCAGTTGTATAAATACTTTATAGAATACTTCTACTACACGTAGAAAGCCTGTATAAATAATCTATATTAGGGTTGACATAGGTGGCATTTAAATAACTGTATTGGATGGAGACTCTATTGCTATAAAATTTTGCTTTAAAAGCCTTTAAAACGCAATGTTATATAGCCACTATTGAGAAATAGCTAAGCTGTAAAACAGTTGCATAAATGTTGTGTAAAGGTTTATACATCTGTTATGAATCCACGTGGTTTGTATCCGTATAAAAGATCTTACTAAGCCTCTTATGAAGTAAAAAAAACTGTATAAGACGCTTTAATAAAACAGCTTTATATTTATGCTGTGAGATCGTTTTACCAGCAATCTTAATCCACCCAATTGCTTTATAAGCAATTTAGTGCTGAATAAATCTACAATATAACCAATTAGTTCTATAAGGTGACATAATGTATTATTTATAAATTTTTAAGCATAATAAGATGACCACATGTTACTTGGGTATTTTTTCTGTTTTGTGAAAATATTCATAAAAACTATTCCCGTATAAAGTTCAAATCAGTTTTACCTACAGACCTTTTTTTGTGTAAAAACTTATTTTCAGGATTTTAACTTGAGAAAACCCGGAAACTAAGCACTTTCTGACCCACGTTTATAGTTTTTTTTTTAATTTTATTTTGAAAAGTTCTCTATCACTTGGTGAAGTTTGGCCTATGCAATTCGGGACACTCTGCATATATAAATTTCATTATTTCCACCAATAATTTCTTAGAAATTCCCATTTTTCCTTAACTAAAACACGCCAGATATTGCATCACTTTGATATTTCACAATCTAGTAGGAAAAAGTTCAACAGAAAAACGCAAATCCTGAGTTTCGGTTTAATAAAAAATGTTGTGACTCGAAATTCAAGAAAAATGTAATTCATCAAATTCGCGTCATTAATTAAAAATTGATGATTCTGACTTTTTCTCCATACATTTTTACAAAATATGCCAAATTTCAATGATCAATATTTATTTATAAAAAAATAAGGCGACATCACGTCAACCTTGGAATTTTAAACTTATTGGAAAATCTAACGGTAAACCGCAACTTCCTATCTACGTCAGTTTTCGCTATTTCACGTACCTCAGCAGAAACGCGTTAAAAAAAATTAAGGGACAATATACAATAACTTGCAATGTGTAAAAGTTGCTGCCAAATCTAAAAGAATAAACCGTAACTTTCCATTTTTTTTTTTGGCTTTTATTAAAAGAAATTCGAGAAAAAGTTTATTTCGTCAAGTTCTTGTACAACTCGTTTCATTTGTATTTCTTTTAAAAAATTGAACTATATCCTCATTCCCTTTTTTATTAGATTCTCCCTACGTAAGTTTACCAAATTCATTAATATTAGTAGTGCAAAATGTATAAATTTTATTTCTTTATTGAAATTATTCCTCGCGAAAACCACGTATAACCAACAGTTCATTAATCGTTTACTATCAGTCAAAAGGGAAAAAAATGTTCACTGTTTGTATATTAACTTGATTTCTCCATACATATTTCTCGAATTCCAGGCAAGATAAAAGAGCAAGTGAAATTGTTGAAATTATTTAATTGTCTCAGCAGAAACGAGTTCCAAAAAAAAAAGGCAACACGACCGGATCTACCGACGGTTCCGGTTTTTTTATATATATATATATATATATATATATATATATATATATATATATATATATAAATTTTTTAAATGATTTAACTTCACTTCAGGCGCTAGAATGCTGTTGATGAAAGTAATTAATTTTCTCACAACAAATGTCAATACATTTTTGGATTTGTTGGTCATATCGCGCAAGTTCACAGAAATGTAAAATAAATAGAGTAAACATATAGTTATATACAACTAAAATTTTATATTTGTGTAGATTATATTGTTTTGATTTGAAAAATTATGATATATCTAAAAAGGGCTTATGTAGGATAATGATCTGAAAAAATAATTAAGAAAATATTTTTTTTTCAGAATCTAACTGCCCTGAGTAATTTATAGCAGATTCTCAACACAGCACCTACCTAGGGAATAACATCTGAATGTTAAAAGAAACAAGTTTAAAATTGGAAACAATTCCATTATTCAAGATACAATTTTGACCAAGTCATGCTGTATGCTCTGGGGTATACCATGCCTAACAATCATTAATCATAAATTTGGGTATAATATAAAATTTTTGACATTCAAAATGTGCGCCAAACAAAAAATCATTAATATTTCATAGAAGCCCTATTATTATCCCTAATGGTCCTAGAATAAAATGCAAAGGAAATAAATCCGAATAAGCCTAAATCCTTAAAAACATTTTCTACCATCGTTATACCTTGTGAAATGTGATTTTATCCCTAAAAGGCACTATATGTATCCAAATATCATGTTCTTTCACAATACACAATAATTAAAAATAACTCTCACAGAATACAGTTCACAAAACATTTTATACGAACGTATAGAAAGCATACTTAGCAGGACCAAGCGTTTACTACGACTGTGAGATCTGGAAACTACCAAAGCCAATCAGAATAAAGGCAGCAGAGCAGTTCAAGCTAATATGGCTGCCACTCAGACAATGGGGGACCCAGAGAAAGGGAACTGAGGGACTGCCACGCTGAAGAGGGACGCCACCCATATAACCCTAACTATCATACCACGACACTGCAACTTTTAAACTTATCTCATCTTTTTCTGTATATGCCTGTTTATACCATCGATTAAACCTGTTACATTATTTATCGTGCAGCAAGTTATTATTGACAATTGCTCGAAATTCACACAATAGTGAACTCAAAGAAAACATCTACATACTGAAACAAATACTTAAATTTTGGTACTATCTGAAAACTGAAAACTATTTTACATATTAATATGCTATTAATATTTACATATTTGTTAGAGATAATGCTAACTCTAAAAAAAAAACCAAGTAAAACCCAAAATGTGGATAAGAATGAAAGCATAGTATCAATGGCAAACTTTGATAGTTTGCATTAAATACACTTGATTTAAATATAATTAACCTAAAATATTTTTTTCTGCTTGCTTACAGCAGGTACGAAAATATATTAGTAAATATGGAAAAATATAATAGTGTGAAAAAAGTAAAGAAGATTTTCAAATAATTTCACATTTAGGTAGTTACTCTTGAATATATTTTTATAGTAATAGCAAGATTACTGATAAATGTCAGATTATAAAGATATTTAAATTACATTTAAATATATGCAGGGGCAAACCGTCAAAGTTACCATTGGTACACTGCTTCACTATTATTGAAATACATTTTTTCAAAAAATTATGGTTCACAACTGTTTGAAATCCAGATAATTACAAAAAGTACATAAAGTACTATGGCCTGGGTATAGAATGCAGTTAGATTATTTAAAAACAGAAAAATTGTATTATACAATAAATGGCTCTCTATTATTTAAGTGGTCTTCCAAGGAAAGTCAACAAATTGGGTTCTAAAAAA
This sequence comes from Rhamnusium bicolor, assembly GCA_029963845.1. NCBI lineage: Eukaryota > Metazoa > Arthropoda > Insecta > Coleoptera > Cerambycidae > Rhamnusium > Rhamnusium bicolor. The sequence continues at coordinate 389,519 of JANEYF010002177.1, read as the reverse complement.
ATAAAAATGCACTGACACATTTAAACATGTTTTGATAAGGACTTTCTGTTAAAAGATCTTTAACAATAGGATAAAATTTAGAGACTTTTGGGTCCACTCAAGTGGTTCTTTGATAAAAGGTAATCCACTTAAAAAAGGTAGCACAGAATTATGTCTAGATTTAGGTGCACTTAACGTCAGATTTCATAATTTAAACGTGAACCACCACTATTTATGTTTAACCTGTTCTGAAATGTTAATAATCAGCTTGGTGTAACACAATTTTAATCAATAGAACGAAAATCAAGCAATATTTACTATTTAGCATTTACATCCTTTTTCAACGATTTATCGATAATGTGCAAACATAATCAATAGAGGTTATGTTGTCCCTGTCAATTGTCGATGTCGATATTTGATCTAATAATTATTAAAACTATCGTTAGATACAATTGACATGAGATAAACAATTTACCTACAAATGTATTTCCATATCATTAATTATTAATACGGCATTATTACATTAACAATTATTAATAAATACATTCACTGATAATCGTATAACACAGTAGGTAGGAAATATATTCCTAATAAGAATATAATATGTGGATAACTGCCAACTGTCTAATTAGTTCAAATAAAAACAATGATAACAGAAGAAGAAGAAATTGCAGACGAAACCCAACCGAAATGTGCAATGCATTCGATTGAAGGTCGGTGAACGTTCAACCCTTAACCCTACTTCCTAAGAAGTTTTGGCAAGTGAATCGTAACTAAAAAGGGAGAAATGTTGAAATAAATATAAATGTATTTAGATAGTCGATGGAAAACTAAAAGTCATTTCTGTCTGCAGAACGTCTAGTAGAGTGTCCCAATATGCCAGCCATTGAATGAATTGTGTTAATATTGTTAACTGTATCATCATGAGCAGTAAGAAAACACATCTAACTGTGGACAGTCATGACAACTTGCAGTTGATTTATAGTAAGTGTATATTTACATTGAAAACTGACTGAAGAGGTATTTTTAATTGTAACACTTGTATCACTTACAATATTAAACTTAAGCACAACAATTACATGCTAATTTAAGCATCTTAATATTTATTCAGTAGATAAAAAACTGTTTCATTTTAGCAATTCACATAATACAATTATGTTTTTTAATTTGGATAACAGTTTTGATTATCATAAGAATAGGATGAATTATTTATATTTAATATTATTTTAATCACCATGGACTATTACATATCCTATCTACAACACAATCTTTTATTAAATAAAAGGTAAATAGTACAATCGGATATTAAAATAAAGTCAAATATTATACGTAGACCTACTCCTATGGAGGTAAATGACATGTTAACAAATTATACATACATTATGTTTTATTTGACTAAATATAAACAATATTAAATATGGGCAAAGTTGAAAAATGTTGTGCCTAACTTATTTATAGTCTGTAATATATAATCAATAGATTAATAAAATAAAATTAATAATGTGCTAAAATTGTTCTATCGTTTTTTGTAAAATATTTCAAAATTGTCAAATATTTTGAAAACAGGTTATATATCAAACTAAAACATAATTATACATATATTGGAGACATGTACTGAGTATATTTGTAATAAGTTCCAAATAACTGCTAATTAAATTATGCTTTATATATAAGAATATAAAAAATTAGCGGTAAGTGCATAACTTAATATGTTATATTATGTTGCTTATTGCTATAATTCAATAATTGTTTTGTTGCTGCATATCTTCTACGACAGCTTTGGTGGTTCTTTTATCTGAGGTTCTCAATTTGTTCTAAAATGGGTTTAGTTGTTGGTTTGGTGACTTATTTAGAGGATTATTTACATTTCTAAGTGTGACTATTCATACACACTTTTTGTTCCTATACATTTTACTTTGGTTTTTGCAGTTTAAATAGATCGTAGAGTAATATTATCTACTTAGACTTATGCAGATTTGGTTAGATTGCTGTGACAGCTTCCATGGCTGGCTGCGACATGATCACTTGTATCATCTGCAATGCAGGGCATTTTATGGAGAAAAGATTGTTATGAAATATCCCTGGGTCACGCTATATCGAATGCCTTGCTAATAATTATAAAAAGACTCCTTGTGTGCTTGCTGTTTAATATTGATATTGGCAGATTTGGTCTTGGCATTGTTACAGTTAATAATGTGGATATATTTTTTTCATAGCCAAACTGGTATTTTGGAATTTTATCCTGTCATAATTCAAGAAGACAATTTTTAATTGTATTCGCTTGCCCTATACTGGGAGGAGCAAAGTGATTGGACAGTAATTAGCTGATTCTGAGTGATCTAGATTTGGTTTTGGGTAGATGATTAGTTTTCCATTTTTTAAATATAACGATAGATATTGATGATTTTTTTATATAATGATTAATGAGTGATAAATATTGCTGATTATGCAGTCAACGTGATTTGTATTGATGTATTTTTGAACTGTTTATTAGTTGATCATAATTATAATAAATAATTAATCTTAAATATGAAACCATGGCTAAAAAATATAGTTTATTATTTTATTTTTGGTTTTTTGAAGTTTATTTTAATAAGCTTGTGAATAATTAAAAAATGAAATCGAGAAAGTTTCAAATTAATCACAGTTTATTGGTTTTATACTCAAAAAGTTTCTTCCTAAAGTTTCAGCATTTTTACTTTCAAGTAAGACTTTATGACAAATTAATAGTTTTTCATTATTTCTGTCCATATTTAATAGGTTAAAAAATGGTTAGTGATAGAAAGAAATAACAAATAAAAATATGAAATATGCAAGTTTTTTCATAAAAAATAGTAATATTAGAGAAAAAATTCTTTCTTATGTGACCCTACTGTGTAAATAATTTTTAATTAAACTAAAATCTCTTAGGTGGTAATAGAGAAGTGTACACTCCTAAAAATCATAAAGAAGGGGACAAAATATTTCCTATTAACCACTTTTCAAAAAAATATTGGTATCCATCGGTGCTAATAGCAAAACCTACACCATCATTTAGCACTCTCCAAATATGTAAAATGAACAGAGGTGCTAATTGGGCATTAAATGATGGTATAAGTTTCGCAATTAGTAGCGATGATTGAGGAGCTGGTGTGAAATTTCCACTAAAATTAATAAACTTTGTTTAAACAATTAGCATCCCTGTGTTTTTACATATTCAGAGGGTGCTAAATGATGGTATAGGTTTCGTAATTAGCACCAAAATTATAAAATTGTTAATACCTTTGATAAAACAATTAGTAGATCTGTTTTTTTTTACATATTCGGAGGGTGCTAAATAATCGTAGTTAGCTCCGCGGCTTGTGGTTTGAACTCGCAGGACCTCTTTTAGTGTAAGAACTCGATAGTGAATTATGTATATAGAAATGTCTTACAATTTTAATCTTCAAGGTTAGAATTGTAAGACATTTCTTAAATAATTTAATCATCAAGTTATCAATGATAAACCTAACCTCCCTGTACAACAATTATAAATTGTTTCAATTGACGCGCGACATATAAAGTATTCCTAGAAACTAACATATTTATTTGCCTTGAGCTACTTTGATCTAATATATACTACGTTACATTGAAATTGCAACAACAGGGTGACTAAATTAAAGTAAATTTTTGAACTTGAATAGACAAATAGATCTTTATTGGTCATATTCATATATGTATACGCAACTGTGTTTTGACAAGTCTGGAACATACAAATTATAATAAAAATGTTATAAAAACATTCTAAAAACTAATAGGTTGTCATAAAGTAACAATAAAAAAATTTAAATAGAAACAAACATAATGTAAAGTACTTCTATATGAAGACAAACAGGAGTATAAATTTAAAATATATATTTTAAAACAAAAATAATCATAATTATAAGAAAAATCAGTTGATAAGAATTCGTTAAAATCGTAGAATGCATTTTCAAGCAAAACTAGTTTTAGTACAAATTTATACCGTTTGCATTTTGAAGTTTTTGAACGGCCTTCGGAAGTGCATTAAACAAATTTTTTGCATAATAACCTGTCCTATTGCTAGTCTTCGCTAACCGTAAAAATCGAAATTAATATTATTTTTTATTAAGGTGTTGTGTATACTATCATGTATTAAGTAATTATTTATATTTTCCTTTATGTACAGGGTATCCAACGGAGAATTCACGTATCAGAACTCTCTTAATTATGTAAATTTTTGAAAATTTCGAAAACTAGGTGAAAATAGACCTCTTTTGTATCGTCAGACGCTAGTCGAAGTATTTTAGATATTTCTGATAAAAACAATATGACGGCGACTGATTTTACGTAACACTCTGTACATAATGCTAAGTTTTCTGTTTTCAAAAATGTAGGATTTCATAGGTGTCTTGGCTATAGTTTTCGTGTTATTGAGCCGAAAAAAATTAGATATAACTTTTTTAATAGGTAATTAAAATTATGAATTAAAATCTAATGCTGCCTATTAATACAATTAATAAAATTTGTCATTTAATAAATTAATCAATACAGTAATACAATTAATACAATGCTTCTATAAATGATTTTCTACATGAGATCCATTTTCCTCATTACATAATAGAATTCTTTTAATAAAATGTTCGTTCAAGTTGTCTAACATATTACTATTATTAATTTGATTATTTAAATCTACTATTCTTCCTCTTATTTCATCTAATGTATTAGGTGATCTTTTATACACTTCATTCTTTAAGAACGAGGTATATTTAAATCTCTTGTAATGTCCCTTAGCGAATTTTGTCGATTATCAGTAAAATAGTTTATTACATTTAGTTTTCTTATTCTAGTTTTTGTCTCCATCATTTTGTTGTAAATATTTTTGAAGGTATTTTTATGCGGAATTCTGCGATCAGGATACATTTGCTCATATTGTCGTCTTGCTTCAGCCATATTCATATTATTCCCCATATAAACTTTAAAGATATTAAGTCTAATATCTTTGCTATAATACGTTTAACTTATTACGCGAACCACAAGATTGACACCAATAAAAAAGGTTTTGTTTTTGAAGTGATAGCCTACATGAAATATTTTAACATCTATTATGATACCTCAATCTTTTCGGCCAATAACACGAAAACTAAAAGCAATAGACCTATTAAACCCTACATTTTTAAAAACAGAAAACTTAGCATAAACCGAATATTGCATTATGTACAGGGTGTCACTTTAAAAAAAATCAGTCGCCGCCATATTGTTTTTGTCAGAAATGTCAAAAAAGACCTCGACTAGCGTCTATGGATACAAAAGAGGTCTATTTTCACTTAGTTTTAGAAATTTTCAAAAATTTACATAAATAAGAGAGTTACGATAGGTGAATTCTCGGTTTTACATCCTGTACAGGAAACATTGCAATATGTATGTAAAAGGCAAAGTAAGTATGTTTAGATAGATAGAAGCTTCCTTACAATCCTCTTTGCCAATCCTGCAATGATCCGTATAGTCTTTGAATTGAAAATACCGGTTGGAGTATGTGCCGAATTGCTTCATACCAAGATAGCACACGTTAAAGAAGACTGAATCAACGGAATTGGAGAACTATAAAAAATAAGTTAAGTTTTGTACATAAACATTTGCCTTATGTCTTTCATAAGGGAGCTACAACTCCTTAAAGGGGGTAAGTACAACATAGTTATTTGCCAATAAATTCGAAACGTCTTTAATTGCAAAAATTAAATTTGGACCGTTTATTAATTTCATAATGTTACATATTTTATCAACTCTTTATCTAAATATCATGATTTGGTGGTGTCGTTCCAAAGGGGGTCGAGGGAATTTTCGCCATAACTTTTTTGTCTTATTTTATTTTGAGACATTTAAAATGGAAAGGTACCAGTGTTACAAACTGCATAAAAAAAGGTCCTCTTACTAAATGTCGATAGGAGCTATCGCTTTGAAGTTATTTGTATTTAAATATTGCAATATAATAGTCCATTTTCTAATTGTAAGACCATGAAAGAAAACAATGCAGATTTTCGTCTTGAGGTGCCCCCACAAGAACTAATCAAGGGGAATTAGGTCGGTCGACCAAGACTGCCAGGAGATGTTACCAAACCTAGAGATGACATTATCGAGAAAAAACGCTCTGACGGTGTTCATAGAGTCTCTTGTGGTATGTAGGTACTGACGCCCCATCCTGCTGACACCATGTGTTAGGGTTTTAGCCAGCAAATTCTTGCAGCTCTGGACCAAAAAAAGTAGTGAATCATTCCACATACCGTGCACCAGTGACGGTAAACGTTTGGCTGGCCGCATTTTTAAAAAGTATGGACCGATTATGCCGGACGACGACAATGTGCATCAAACAGTCACTTTGGGGATGTGTAATAATGTGAGTGGGTAATTGTCTTTGATGTTTTTGTCTTGGATTCTCAGCGGCTCAATATCAACAATTTTGCGTGTTAACGTAATCCTTCATCATTGAAGATTACTGTACGAAAATCGTCGTTGTCAAAAAACTGTTCAAGCATCGTTTCACGAAAATTTTCTTCTGTTATGAAGGTCTGTAGGTGTCTGAGCTTGAACTGTCTAAATTTTGTAAGGGTGGAAACGTATCTCCTTTTTAAAATTCACTGCATACTCGAACGATTTATCTGTAAAGTCTGCGCTTGTTTTCGCGCCGAACGCCGTGGATTTCGAGTGATGGCAGCCCACAGAGCTGCACATGTTCGTGTGTTCTTATGGAATCAGGCCGACCAGAGTTTCTTGTTTATATCTGATCTTGTTTCACTAAAGTTTTTCGCCTATAACCACACGATAATGTTTGGTGCATTCGCTATACGCCGAATATTCAAGCGGGCACAAAATCCCGACACCGAATTGTTCAAGTTTAAAAATCTTATTTAATTTTGGGTGTTTGACCCCTGAGGTTCGCGGAGGAGAAAAATTAAAAATTCGTCACAGCTTTTCGGAATGTTAGAAAAAGGAAAATATAAAATAGTTACGAACCTGTTTCAGTGTCTATGGTGTAATCCAGTCCAGCCCATGGATCGTCATTATCCTCGGTTTCCGGTTCTTCCTTTAATTGATTAATAAACACATTAGTAAAAAAACAGTAACAGTAGAAGTAGTCACCGAACTTAAAAATAGAAACTAAACTCACGTCGCTAATTATCCCGATATGAAATAATAATGCCTGGCAATATAAGCAATACAGTATATAAAATTCGAATCCATTTCATAAAATATAACATTTTCACATATTATTTTTTTTATAAATCTCACAGGCAATACAACACCCTGTATCCCTAAAAGTACGTTGTGCAGAAGGGGACAACGGACACACACCCAATATATGAGTTTGTTAGGATTAATTTCTGCATTAAAAAAATCCCAGCTCTTTGACGGGAGATTCCACCCGGGACTCCGTTCAGATTGAAGTAAACAGTGTTCTATAAAGTACACCTACCCCCGTGCTAATTTTTGAACGGTTGCAAGTTAATTTATGAATGGGTAGGCATTTGAGATAAATTCAGTGGCATATAATTACGATATAATGAAAAAAGGCCATCTTGCTCATTTATTTTACAAAGCACATGGAGTGGTTGATGTCTCATTTGAAAGTTATTTTCATTCTAAATGCACCCTTAGAATTTGGAAACGTTATTTCCCTTAAAAACCATAAATAAATTAATTAATTCAAAATTTGCAACAGTGAAAACCAAATTAAAGTAAATTAAAAGCTCAGAATGTAGTGGAGTCAATCTTCTTCATCCTAGGAAAAAAACGACGTAGAATCAGATCAGATCGACATAATCTTGTTAAGCAGGTTATTTTCTATACGAAATGGATATTTATATCATTTTTGATAAGTACCGAACTTTTTTTATTGATAAAAAACAGACCAGAATTGGCAATTTTCGAAATACGTGGTTTTTAACATATACAGGATGTTTCAGGATTAACTGGACAAACCTAATATTCGAAATCAAGGCCTCAAAATAAGAAAAAAGTTTCCTATGGAGTTATCTCTGAAAATGCTTCATTCAAGAGTTGTTCCCGGGCGCCTCGCCAAAGAGGGAGGCTAAAATTAGGATTTCAATTTGTTTAGATGGAAAAATATTGCTATTTAAAATACATATTTAGTGACATTTGCATATTTGACTATGAGCTTTTGACATTAGTCAGATTGGATATTCTTTTTTCCAATCAAATCCACCAGATATAACATTAAAATTCAAACTGTTGCAACCATATTATGTGAAACGATTAATAATAATCATACTATATTTACTTACAAATGTCCATTAAGTGATACATTAAACAATACAATGATGTATCGTACACATACATCAAAACAATTACACACAAATCCTTCTCAATGTTTCCATATGGGAACCAAAATGAAAACGTGTATGTATATAAAAAGAAAAACAGAAGGTAGAGAAGCAGCCTCGTATTAATATACACAATATATAACAATGATAATAGCAACCAAATATACATATAATACCTAAATTTTTATACATGTACTAATTATGTATAAACATTTGACTGCTTAAAATATAACTTATTAATAAAATCAAGTTACCTTGCATTTCGAAAAAAGCAGTTTAACATTAAAACAAAAAACAAAAAATTTCCTTGTCTTTCATAATTGATTAAGTCGTTGCTATCATCATCATTGAAAATTACAAAAAAATGCCAAATGTTTGATGCTACATTAAATGTGCCCAAATCAAATCAAAAACAATTTATTTGCACATTTCAAAAATACTACATTTTGTCCACCCTGGACACGAGTCTAGGATCCAGCATCCCTGTGCATGGTGACAACGGGGCAATTGATGGGTCAGACAGAGCAAGGCCAGTTTGGACTTAGAACTAATTAAAATATAAGAACAACTCCTAAACTCTATGAGGTTTAAATTTGTAAATATGATAAATAAAATATCAGTGTATATAATATATAAATATACGCTAAAAAGATTTTAAATAATTTGTAAAATTGTTGATATATGAATAAGACATTAATTGTAAAAAGTAAATATATTTGGAATAATTTCGTAAGCTGGGGGAGACGAGAAAAACATCAATGTAAAAACTCGCTTAAAATAACACAGAAATTGAGCGGGAATGTCAGATCCGTTTAGCTTTTAGAATGCTGAAGCTGCAAGATATTTATATTTTGAGCGATATCCTGACCGCCGGCAACCAGCGTTAAAATTTTTGCAAGATTGGATATAGAAATAGCTCAAACTACGGGTGTGAGTCGAGGCTTTAACCAGAGGATTCTAAAGAACCATAAATTCAAACCATATCAAGTGAGGCTTACTCATCAAATATTCCTCGGTGATACAGATCGCAGGATACATTTTTTTAATTAGTTCGTAGGAAAATGGAACGAAAATGAAAATTTTTCCCATTATATCATATGGACCGACGAGTTATGAGAGATCAGGAATAGAATTTTCAATCGACATCATTAGTCCAACCATATCGTACATATTTTCAACAAGAAATATGCAAGGACGATTTGGATTTGATGTTTGGCTCGAAATAGTGAAAAAAACGATTACTGGGACCATTCGTCTACGACGAAAATCACAACGATCAACATTTTGTTTGTATTAAATGTCACTAAATATTTTTTTTTTATAGAAATATTTTTATCTTTTTGCTGATGATAATTTAATATACCCCAACATATATTTTTTGAACGCCTGAATTTTTTCCGATATTTTGAAGTCAAAGCCAACTATTATTCCCATTTGACTTAAAATTTAGTAGTGATATAACATTTTTTGTGAAAAATGTAGATATCTTATTTTAAGTTGAAAACTGCCATAGAAAGTTTTTACTGCTTGAAAACATATTCACAAATAAAAAAGTTATGACACTCGAAATCTGCCAAATGTTAATTTGATATCGAAGTGCGGTTTTCAACTGTCCATACATTTCACGAAAATCGAGCTCAAGACACCTTGGTAGGTTTTTCTCTATCTGGTCTAGAAATACGAGGGGTCGTTTTTGTATTCTCGGACTGGGCATGAAAACAAAAGACTAGAGCAGCAACAACAATTTATTTTTTAATATAGTTTACTTGCTTTTGAACAACATCCTTAATCCGTTGTAAAAATATTCATTTGGTCTCTTAACATAATGGCCCTCAACAGCTACTATAAGTTCGTCATTGTCGCCCTAAGGGTTTTTTGAGATTCGAAAAAAAAAATAGTTACCGGGTGTTAAATCTGGACTATACGGCGGGTGTTTAAATTCTTCGAAGCCACAATCAGCAGTAGCAGCTTTTGCAAGTCTTAACTTGTGTATTTTCGTGGAGCAGCAAAACACCTCGCGTCAGTTTTCCGCGTCTTTTCACTTTAATAGAATCTCCGAGACCATGCATTAAGTAGGCATACACGGAGAGTTTGGAGCGCGTGTTAAGCCGGGGCGCTCCGAAGCTGTGGACAGGAACGACATGAGTCAGGAGCGTCCTTCCCCACAAACGGACAAGACTTCCGCGTGAATTTAGCCGGCAGTTTGTAGTCTCACGTTGAAAAGTGTTTGTTAGTGTGTTAGAAGTGTCCTATATCCGACAGATTTGGAATGGCTTGTGGCATTTTAGAAATCGGAAAAGGTTTTATTTGGCGTGTGTGTATTTTACCAGGGCTTGTGCTTTAATACACTCACGGAACGCAAACGTCTAGAGTCACATACTTTTCGTAGATATTATTATGTATCACCAAACTATAGCTGTTTATGTACCTATATTACAGGTCAATTTAAAGAAATCCTTAAATTTTGTATTCAAAAAATGAAGATAGGTAGCTGTTTAAACCACTTATAACATGTATCCATTTATAGGCGTTTATAATTAATTCCCAAAAACATCTATACTACGTAAAACCAACCGTTTTATCCTTGCATTCGTAATATTTCTCTTACGCCTGTTTTATATTTCAGTTGCTACTATATCTATATCTACTTAGTACATTACAAAATTATTTCTTGTACCTACTTACCAATTGTCACCCATATCGGTAAGAAAAAGTCGAAAAAACTATAGCGACCGTTTGTGGGCAAAGACACGCAAAGGACTTTTGAACATCACACCTCAATCCACAAATAGTTGACTTGGAAGGACAATCATTCCCGTACATAACCAACATTTCCTCAAGAATAATTTTTGGAGTTTTTACTTGGTTTATAAGGAATTTTATAACAGCACGATATTTATTCGATTTTATTCATTTCGAGAAATTAGCAATGCGTGACAACGCAAACTGACAGTTAATGAAATTAATAATGTTGCAATAATTGTTCTGTAAACTGACATACAAGTTTCCAAGGCATATGTGATTAAAAGAAAACTTAGTGGAAAATTGTATCAAAATTTAAAACTGCCCAATCCGAGAATATAAAAACGACCCTATTAAGTAATTTTGGACACCCTGTACATGCAACTAACGAAATAAAGAAAACACTATAAGAAATATTTTAAAACCAAAAAAAATCGCCATGTGGGTAATGGGGTATATGATATGATTTTTTTTAGCAGAGCACAGAAATGACTGCATAATAAACGGCATAGCACGATAATTCAAAATATTATGGCGCTTGATTCTGATATTTAACTATTAAAGTGCCTATATAAAACTGACTTTATAGACCGTTTGTAAATGTTCATTAATTAATCAAAAATGGAGTGTTATAATCAATTTTCAATATTTCGTCACAGGTGTCATTAATTGCCAAAAATAATATTTACGAATAGTCACTCTGAATGTTTTGGTAATATGTTCCGTCTTGTTTCAAAAAGTTTAAATGAAAAGGGTAGAGATAGTTCGCGGGTTATTCCGAGAGACTATTTGTGTCTGAAAAATTCGTAATTTTTCAAAAACATGCCTACTCCTTTCATAACTTAACTTGCGACAGTTCAAAAGTTAGCAGGAGGAAGTTACTATATGAACCATATATAGAAAATTGAATACGAGCAGAATATATCATATATCATAACTTAAACAATATATTAATGTGAATATGTGATTGTTATATGTTGAAGATATTAAATTTACTAATGGGTCATCATAAATGATCGAAAATCACGTGACCAATTAGTTCCCTTTAACAGCCTCCTCGAGTAATGCCGTCAGCAAAAAATAGTTAAAAACTATTTCTTAGACACATAACTATGTGCAAAAATCCTCTCATCAGGTACTGCCATAACATGAAAGACACAAATTCGCAGGTTAAAAGGTATCAATTGATTATGTGGCTTTTAATCATTTATGAAGGCTCCGTGTATAGCTTCGATCAAATTGTTAGGCAAGTTGGTTAAACTATAGGTGCCGTATTGTACACAAACCTTAATTTTATCCTCGTTTATTGCCTTTAATGTTTTAAGTTTCTCCAAATCATCATTTTCTAAATTTGTAGACGTTGTAGGGTCATCTGTAGAATTTTTAAGTTCTTGGTCTGATTTTTCCGGTTTAGGATCAAGATTTTCCAAGGAGAATCCAAGATCCACATCTTGCTTCCATAGTACTTCAATTAAATCCATATCCTGCAAAAAAATGTATACTCAATTATATTAACTCGTAAAAATCATAATAGTCTTTATAAGTATAGGGAAAAAAATTACTAATCTTCTTAATAGAAAACATTTAAATCTGTTCCTTAACAAACTGTCTACAAAAAAAATGCTATTCGCCATAATATGTTGTCGACACTTATCCACCGATATATACGGCACGGATCTTTGTGTGATGGCATAATCAATTATTTTGTATCGACGAAGATAAAAAAAAGTTTGAAACGAACTTAAATTATTATGATTAAGTTGCAGTTAAACGTTTTTTTTTTTGTAAATTGTTGAGAGTGGTCAAAAAAGAAAAAAGAGATTTCAAATGATCGACGTTTCTTCTTTATGTAAAGACATCCTCCGACCGATTTAATTTAGGTTTTCCTTGTAAATTGATAATCTTAACATATATAGGATGTTTTAGATTTAAAGTGACAGCGTTATGACAGGTACAACTTAGCAGAGGCCAAAACACCCCCAAACTTACCCTGAATGTGAACCATTTTTGAATTTTTGTGGTTTTTGACTAAATCTGTAGTGGGCCATATTTCTGGAACGGCTGTAAATATTTAGATAAAATTTGGTACAAATATCATACTCTTTTAATCCAATTAAATGCATAATTTACTTTGGAAGATTTCCAGGACCAGACTCGATTTTGATAATGTTACTCTTAATGTCGATAAGATCACCATGTGTATCACTTTTTGATAAACGTTTTAGTAAATGTTTAACAAGTCAATGGACAAGCGTATAAAATAATGTCATAACATTTGATGGCACGTTTATGGTTATTTCCCAATAAATCACAGGGTGATGTTATCGTCACTGAGAGCAACATTATAAAAATTGAATCTGGTCTTAGAATTTTTCCAAAGTAAACTATGCTTTTGACTGGACTAAAAGAGTTTAATATTTGAACCCAATTTTATCCATATTTAAAGCCGTTACAGTATTTCAAAAACGGTTAACATTCAAGGGTAAGTTTGGGGGTGTTTTGAACTCAGCTAAGTGTGCTCATCTCCCATTACACTATGTCGCTTTAAATCTGAAACACCCTGTATAAACATGAACAAGGTATAAACAATTTACAAAAATGTAACATTGAACAGACTGGAACTTTGAAATTTATTGTATTGTGTCGCCAAAGAGGCCTTGCGAGAGAGGGGATTACACATTTAGATGAAACACTGAAAAATCTTGCATTTAATTTTAGCCACGATTTATTTTATCAGGATCATTCATGGCAAATGTTGTTGCTACTCTTAACACAATGTAATGTATTTTTTTTATTTTTACCATATATATTTTTATATCGACAAATTTGTAATCTAACTGGCTTCTCAGATCGTTACGTTTAACAAACCGTGGTCATTATACGCTTAAAAATTCCATAATATTAACAAATTCGTTTAGTCATATATATGTTTTTTAAAGCAATTTTTATACAAAAAGTAAATGATCGTAAATTGAGCGAATATTAAATAATTTTTCAGATCTTAACACTTTCAAATAAAATTTGTGAGAAAAATCTTCTGTTTAAAAACGTATTGTTTAGCACGTAGGACACTATCATCAGTTTTTCTGGATGCTCAGCTTTTTTTCATCTGACAATTGAATAATTAATAAGCTTATTTGATAAGTATGCCGTGGTTTACCTAAAATTTATGTGAAAAATATTAAAAAAAAGGTTATTTTAATGCTAAATTAAACGAGTCTAAATCAGATTTTAAAAAACTTTGGAGTACATTACAGTCAAGGTGTTGTAAACAAACCACCAATTGATTGATTTATCAGATAATTTTAATAATTCTGATTTAATAATCATTTATAGATTCTATTGCCTCTCCTGTTACTGATAACTGCTATCTTGCGAAATTTAATAATCGTTTTTCTCTAATTCGTTATCACCTGAAATATTTGCTAGTGCAGCCTGAAATTATTTTAAAATTAATAAAAACATCCGGTACTATGGGATCAAATGTCTTTCTAGTAAAATGTTACAGTTAACCCTGCCGTCTATTTCACAGCCTCTCTCGCATATAATACGTAAAAATATTTCATTTGAGTTGAGAAGTATTGTACCTTTGTGGAGAACTTTTATTGTAAAACCAGTTACTAAAAATGCGGAATCCAGAAAATTTTAACGATCAATACGCCTCGCAGTACCATTAAAAATCGCTGACACTGCATTATAGGAACAATTATCCTTCCATGCAACCGAAAATAGTATATTGCCAAAACAAATGTAGGCTAATTTAAAGTCATGGGGAGCAGTAAAGGATAATATTACACGAAATCTTCCTGAAGATCTTTGTAATGCTGATAACATCAACAACTATTTTATGGATTCCATACCAAATTTAAAATCGAACAATCAACATAATGATCAATTTTTAGAAACAAAATTTATAGATGATATTAAATTCACTTTCAAACCTGTTGCTGTTCAAAAAATTGAAGATATCATAAGTAAACAAAAAGCTCACACCTAGACTCGGATGGAATATCAGCTAAAATGTTACAGGATATCGGTCCCTCTGATACATATTATTAATATGTCATTAGAACTAGGTGATTTACCTCCACAATGGAAAATATCATTTATTAAATCAATACCCAAGAAAAAAAATCCTGAACAACTTAAACATCTGCGCTCTATTACCTTACTTTCGATACCTCTTAAAATCACAGAACAGCTATATATGGACAACTTTCTGAATATGTCCTTATAAACTTAATAATTCTTACTAATGAGTCTGGATTCCGAAAAAGTCACAGTACCTATTCACTACTAAGTAATATAACTGATAAAATTTTGCGAGCCATTGACAACACTCAAATCAGCTCTTTGACATTACTTGTTATAACCAAATTCTTTGATTCTTTAGATATTAATTGCTCTTTCTTGGTTTCAAAACTGTCTTCATGGCAAACAGTTTACTAGTGTGAATACAGGAAACTTGATACAAACATCACAATATAGATCAGTTGAATCCAGTGTTCCACAAGGATCTATTTTGGAACCACTTCTTTTTAATATATTTATTGCAGATATATGGAGACTTCATTCAAAACTATACATGTATGCTGATGATATTCCGCTGATATATAGTTTTAACAAAAGTCGAAATATTGTTTATGGAACTCCCCAGCAGTTATTAAATCTCGGCGAACTTAATCTAGTAAATAATGAAGTCACTGCATCAGCCAATAACGTCAAAAATCTTGGTGTCCATTTTGATTCTTTACTAAGCTGTTCAAATCACGTAAATACTATTTGCAAAAAATCTTTTCATTGTTTAAAACAGTTACATTCATTTAAAAAATATCTTGACACAAATAATAAAATATTACTTTCTGAAATTATGGTTCTATCGCATTTAAACTACGCAGACATTGTATACAGTCCCTGTCTTTCACATGATGACAAATACTGAATACAAAAAATTTGAAACTGCTGTGTACGATATTTTACAACTGTGCCCCAAACTGGTCATATTACTCCACACTTATATGTCTTCAGTTTATTGAAAATGTGTGAAAGGAAATTTATACACATTGTGGGATTTGTTTTAACCGTTTTGAGAACAGAAAAACCAAATTATTTGTTTACTAAAATACAAAAGCGCACTGTAATTCACGATAGAGATCTTAGACAAATTGAAAATAAAGTTTGTATTCGCTCTTACAAAAATCTATCTTTTCGATCTTCCTTTTCTTTCATAGCAGCATATATTATTAATAATTTGTCACTCCAATATCACAACATGTCGGTGTCAACGGTTAAATCTAAATTAAAAGAAAACATAATTTTATCTAGATTAGGAAATTTTAATGTACTAATGTTCTAAATTAAAAAGATTTTTTTTATTTATTTTCATTTCAAGCTGATATATTATGAATGTATATTTTTTGTACACGGGAAGTGATGTAAAGCAACACCGTTGATACACTTCTTTTTTGGAAAAAATGTTATGTCTACTGCTTTTTTTTTCAATAAATGTATTGTATTGTATATAACCAATCAGGATATCGAACAAAGCATAGTACAACTATTACATTAACAACTGTATTAGACGATATTCTTGGTGGCATAGATCAATAAAAAAATACGACCCTGGTACGGAAGCATTTGATTCTGTTAATATTGATGTCTTGATTGCTAAATTAAAACTTGTTGAACTTTCCAATAATCTTGCTGAAATTCTTGCAAAATCGTCGACTTGTGTGTCTAAACTGTCCAAGTGGTCAGATATACTCAGCCTAAAGAACTAATTTCAGGGATACCTCAAGACTCTATTCTTAGATCCCTTCTTTTTAGTATACCCACTTTTGATTTGCAAAAAGTGCCCATATGCCGTAGTATGCGCCACTTTATGCATCTTTCAACATTCCGGTACTGAACTCAGCATTTGCTTTTGTTGGCTAAAATGTTTGAAATAACCAGTCATATTTAGATGGGTGTCTTGCCTAGGGATTATTGGCGCAACGAGGACGACACCAATAGCTGCTTTGAAGGTTCTGCTAGGCCTGCCAATGCTTCACTCGTTGATATATGGTGGCCTGTCTAAGACTGCAGGATTCTGGAAGCTGACGATGTTTATAGGTAGAGCTGAAGTTCACGCAACAATTACTGGACTGGCGGAGAAGGAAATCCCCATCTTCACCCTAAAGGTGAGAGAAGCGGAAAATCAGCTAAGGTTTTAAAGGAAATATACTCTCAGTGTTCCCAGTAGGGAGGAGTGGAGGAAAGGAAGAAGTGATCCCCCGCATGGATGGTTCTTGTATAGCCGTCGGACCATCCTCCAGGGCGGGAATATATCTGGAAGGCAGAGGAGTGCAGGAAAGCTTTGCTCTAAGATCGTACACCACGGTCTTCCAGGCAGAGATTTGCCATCCTAACGGTGGCAGGTAAGGAACGGTGCGAAACAGATGGTATACATCTGCCCCGACAGCCAGGCTGCTCTAAAATCGGTGTGTTCCTCCACGATGAAATCAGCTTTCGTTCAGGAGTGCTGATACGCCCTAGAAGAGTTTGCCAGGCATAAATATGTAAGACTAGTGTAGGTCCCGGGACATACCGGGGTTCCAAGTAATAAGAAAGCCGATGAATTGGACTTGGAACCGAGGAACCCTGTCTCACACATGAGCCTATATTGGGCATCACAAGAAGACAGGTCTCGACAGCCCTCAATGATTGGGCCCAGATGACGTTTTATCTCCAGTGACAAGACGGTTGATAATTAAATCTGATTTAATATGCGGTAACAGGAAGCTGCTGCTCAACGTAGTCATCGACAAATGTACGATGTTTCTAGCCAGCACAGGTTGTCAAATGCTATGCTATGTACATAATCTCAAAAATAACTGGAAGATGCTGCTCAACGTAGTCAAGCGACAAATTTACGCTGTTTCTAGCCAGCACAGGTTGCCAAATGCTATGCTATGTATATAATCTCAAAAATAACTGGAAGATGCTGCTCAATGTAGTCAGGCGACAAATTTACGCTGTTTCTAGCCAGCACAGGTTGTGAAATGCTTTGCTATGTATATAACCTCAAAAATAATATGAATAACATGAATGACGATAATACAATGAATGACGATAATACAAATTCTGTTTTAAGTGATTATATAATAAACAAATTTAACCAAATTGTTTCAATTACTTCTAAATGTATGTTTGAAATTTTATTTAAAATTTGGGATATTTATGTTGACAGGTCGTTTTTCGATTCGTTCCAAGCCGTTCGGCGAAATTACAACTGATAATAGTAATAATAACTAAACTGGCTGAGCGCTAATTCTCAGCAGTTGCATTCGCTAAACGCACCCAATAATAAATACCTACAGATTTTCATATTTTATACTGTCATTTTTATTTGAATGTGCAAGTATAAACGTTATAGGTATATAATAAATCAAAAACAACACTTCCAATACATTTTATAGGAAATATTAAAACAGCTACTCAATCTAGGAGCGATAATTGCATTGAATTAAAATAACAGTGTTCCCCTAGTCCCATATATCGGACAAGGGGTTTTCGTTTTTGTATTGTAACTGGAGGAAATAATTTTTTGTGTGAAAATTTTCCTTTTTGATGAGTCAATATTTTTTTAATCTCAATATTTTTTTGCTTCTAATATTAAGAACACTGTTATTTTCAATGCAATTCTTGCTCCTAGATTGAATAGTTGTTTTAATAGTTTCTATGATAAAATATATTGGAAGTGTGGATTTTGATTTATTATATACCTAAAACTTTATTCTAGCACATTCATATAAAAATGACAGTATAAAATATAAAAAACTAGATATTTATTATTGTCATTATGTTCGGTTTGAAAGATTGTTTATGTAATACCCAATAATTATTTTATTTTTTTCTACAAATGCATAAATATGAAGCAATAATATATCAGATTTTATTTTATAACAGCACGATTTTTATTCATTTTGAAAAATTAAGAATGTGCGACAACACAAACCGACAGTTAATGAAATTAATAAATAATGTTGGAATTGTTCTGTAAATTGACATAAAAAGTTCCAAAGCATATGTGATTAAAAGACAACGGAAAATTGTATCAAAATTTAAAACTTAAAAATTCGACAATATAAAAACGACCCCTCGTATATAGTGTATAATTATCCTTACTTATTTCAAGACAAACTTATTTCAATAGAACAAATTAAAATTGATTTGACTTCATATAAAGTTGATTCACTTTCTATTGTCCTAACAAAAAACTGATTTTTGCGTTAAGTTGGTAATTATTTTTAGGTTAAGTAATTTAATTAGTGGCATGATAGGAAAACAGGACTGACACTGACACCTGCTTGAAATTAACAGAAATTTTTTTTGTCAACTTAACGCGAAAATCAATTTTTAATTAGGACAATAGAAAGTGAATCAACTTTACTCTCTATCATCCAAAAAAAGTACTGATTTACGTATTGTTTCAACAATTTTAATCAATAAATTTTAAAAGCTCATCTTTTAAATTAATATATTTTTTGCTTGAACAGAATTTTTGTGCCTTCCTGATGAGAATAAACAGGCTCAAAATGCACAGGTTTTGGAGGTTGAAATAATCTGGCAGAAAGAAAAGATTAGGGGTAGTTGTTTCGATTGATTCCCTTTAATAAGTATTTTGAGTATATTTCTGTATAAAAATTACCTGTCCTTTGTTATGTTTAAATAATTATACTTATAATAGTTATATGTAAATGTTTTGGAAGTTTCTATAACGTGAAGTTCAGTCGATTTAAAGAATGCCACTTTTTATAACAGTACACGAAAACTAAAAAAAGTATCGTGGGGAATGGTTTCAAATTATTATTAATGAATTAATATAAAGAATGTTTTGATTAATGATCACGTAGATAACATAGGTAGGGAACCTATAGGCATAGGAAAGAGTCGGGCAATGAAATAAGGTACGGCAAAACAAAACAATACCTACTTGTACAGTCTGATTAATTTACCTAGTTGGAAAATTAAACTCGACATGGGTTATATTAAAAAGAAACGGGATCAGTGAATGTAACTCTCCTGCGGGTCGTCAAAATGGCGGACCTCTGAGACCGAATCGGTAGATACAGCGTTGCGGGAGACAAAGGTGTGGTTCACAGCGGTTCATAGTTCTATATGCTACCCTACTGATATCTCACACCCATTGTCTTTATGCTCCTCCCAGTTTAGTATACAAATTCTCTAAAGAATTTTTACTAGGTATTGAATTATTAATAACCAAACTTAATTAACCTAATTATATATACATATTATATTATATTATATTATATATAAACACACACATGCATACGGGGTCCGATAGCTAAATGGGATCAGGCATTTTTCTCGTAAACAGCTCTAGATAAAAAATGTAGTTGATTGTTTTTGGAAGGCGCACACGAATTCACAGCACACTACAACTTTGTTTTTTTTTTTTAACGGAATGCTACATATATTTTTTCTGATTTTGATTCCGTATAATGTTCTAAATTCATTTTATTTTACTTAGGTAATCTTGTCCTTTGATCAACTCTTTTTGAGATATTAATGGTTTTGTAAACCTTCGACTATAGAAAATAGCAGTATAGCTAATCCCATTCACTCATAATACGTATTGTTCTTGAAATGAGTTGGAATTTTTGATGTGAAACTGACACTGACGTGGTTTTCCACAAAACACTATACTGCACTCGACGCGCGTTTCGCCAACCAAGTTGGCAGTAAATTAAAACTAATCATATGCTAACAATGTATCACATTTATACCAAAACTATTGTTAAGGCTCTATGAACCGTGACTCACTAACTAATAAAGCGGACTATATGGGATTGGCCCATTGTCACTATTCATACTATTTTTACACTTTGTAATTTCCAAGCTGTCAAATGAATTCAGCTGTATAGTATTTGTTACATTCCTAATTATTCTTAAACTGGTACTATACGTTTTATGGATCTATATCACGGTCATCAGACCAATGATAACATACGGATCCATTGTTTGGTGGCCGAAAGGATTACAACGGACGGCCAAATCCAAACTCTCTGGACTGCAGAGATTAGCATGCATGACCGTAACGAGAGCAATTAGCACCACACCGTCAGCTGCAATGGAAATCCTCCTGGATTTACCCCCTCTTCATATATATCTGGAGAGAGAGGCCAGGTGGGCAACCTACAGACTGCAACAAGCGGCCATTAATATGCCGCAGACTAGTATCATGGAGCGGAACAGGTTGCTGGATGACATAGAGAATCACAGCATCCTGGGAATGCCCTCGGATACTATGCCTATCATGACCAACTACGAGCTGACCTTCAACATCCTTTCTCCAGAAAGAGATGAGTGGGATCGGAATAAAGCCGACCTACTGAAGGCAGACAGTTGTTGGTTTACAGACGGCTCCAAAACTCCCGTGGGAACAGGAGCCGGAGTACATAGCTACAGACTAAGGGTGAGGATATTCTCAAGCCTAGGTACTCATGCAACTATTTTTCAGGCTGAGGTTCATGCCATTAAACTGTGTGTACGAAGGCTGGAATATATGCATCTTACACGCAGATCAATAAAAATGTTCTCAGATAGCCAAGCAGTTATAAAAGCTCTTGGCTCCTACCGGTGTAACTCCAAAACGGTATGGAATTGTCAGAAAGCTCTAAATCATTTGAGCAAAAACAACAAAGTGACCCTGGTCTGGATACCCGGCCACTCTGGTATGGAAGCTAACGAAATAGCGGAGTCCTTAGCCAGAGAAGGAGCGGGATCACGATTCATCGGACCAGAACCAATACTTGGCATATCCTCAAGTACTGCCAAGATGGCTATCTCAACCTGGGCTGAAAGGCAAACTCTCCAGTATTGGCAAGAGTTACCAGGATTAGTTCATTCGAAGGAGTTTATAAAATACCCTTTAAAATCAAGAGCTAAGAAACTTTTAGAGTTAAACAGGGTAAACCTGAAAACTCTAACAGGCATATATACCGGGCACTGCCGACTAAACTATCATCTGCATAAACTCGGCCTAGCGGAAAACGCCGAGTGCCGTCTATGCCTGGAGGATGATGAGAAGGCAGACTACATCTTATGCACCTGTCCCGCTGTGGAGAGGATCCGATTCTCAACATTTGGCAAAGAGCAATTGCTGCCAGAGGATCTGGACACATTCTCACCCAATAAAGGTATCAGTTTGATTAAGAGACTGAACTGATTGGGTGAAATATAATTAGGCGTGAGCCACAATAGGCCTGCTGATGGCCGCAGTGGAGGGTCTACTGAGACCCACTCACAACAAACCTAACCAAACCTATGTTTTATGGTTGTTCTCAAATGCATATTGTGCAACACTAGACTTATCTGTTCTACCATATTTGAGATGAGCCATATGCTCCAAATTTAGTTTGAATTGATCGTTTAGTTTATCCAACATACTTTTGATTCCAGTCCTTACAGCTAATTTCGTATCCCCGTCTTCTTATTTGTTTCAATTTTGTCATTTTGGATTGCCTAAAAGTTGTTGTAGTTTATTTTCCGATAAGTGAACCATTCTTATACCAATATCTTTAAAAATCTTAACAACACCACGGTGAATCGAGGATCGTATGGAACCGATACAAATTAGATGTATTAATAATTAGAAATAGTGAAAATAACTTAGAATTTGACACATGCAGAAAAGATGCCTGTAGGTAAATTCGAGATTTTGTGACGGGCCCGAACAAGTTGAGATCGGCCTGGTTACTGGGCCGGAGTCGGAATCTTTTAATCGGAGTTCTAACAGGCCTCTGAAGATTTAGGAAAATCTATCTTTGATAGGTGCTGAGGAAGGCCCACATATCCAGGATGTGGACGTGGTGGAGAAATGTTTTACCACTTTCTGGGGCAGTGTGAAGCGTTTGGGCGCCTGAGGGCGAAGCTTCTTGGGTACCAAGGGGCTTCTAAGGAAGGAGATGATCTTCTCGTACTGAGTGATATCCTGACCTTCATTAGAAGATCGGAAAGATTCGACGAGGGAGCAAGAGAGCTACATGGCTGAGGGGACAGTTGGGGGTTGGTAAAAAGTGCCCGTCTGCGGCCTACTTGCCAGGTGTTAACCTCCCACACCATTATCATTACCAAGCTTCCTCCTCCATAGGGAGAGGTTTGAAAAAGAAAAGGCATTGATTAAGGATATAGCTGTAAGTAATGGATATTCTGTAAGTTTAGTTGATAAAATAATTAGAAAACATAAATTTAAAGAGATACTCATTCTTTCATTATAAAAGAGAAAATCCGAAATTTCTATTCTATTTGTACTCATTATTTTATATGATAAATAAAAAAACGAGACCGAGCGTTACTTGCGCTTGTTTGTTTACTACAAGAATGACGGCATAGTAGATAGAGACATGGCAGCTCGTGTTTTCGCACCAATTTATATATTTGAAAGTTTGAATAACCAAGTCTTTCTCATTTTAATATCATCTGGTAGTTTTATAAACAACTTTTGTTGTGTTATTACACTTATACTCTTGCAGTTCAGCACCAAACAACACGTATGAGAACTCATTATTTTATATGATAAATAAAACAGAAATGATAAGGTACGTTACTTTCGCTTGTATATTTACTACAAGGATGACGTCATAGTAGAGAGTGACATGGTGGCTCGTGTTTTCGCACCAATTTATATATTTGAAAGTTTGAATGTTATTTTATCCTACAAAGCGAATTTATTTAAGCGAAATAAAAATTCCTGTGGACTAATACTACGATATGAACATTTTAAGACAATTTAAAAATAAGAGTCAAATGGCCTACTTGACTTAAAATATTCATTACGAGATATTAAAACAAAAAGACGGAACCAGCAAATGTCAAGTTTTTATTAAACTTCAGGTGTGTATACAATGTTATGTTACATGGTTACATTAATAAAAGGAATATAAATTTAATGCCAATAATGAAAATTGTTAATTTCGAAATGTGGATGGTATAACATAATTTAGAAAATAGTTAATTTCCCTAAACTTGCATTTTTTTCAGATACGACCTTCTGTCATAGCAGGGAAGTCAGTACACCTGTTATCAAAAACGAAAAGAGGTTGCGCTCAAAATTCTGAACGGAAATAGTCTACACTAAAAATTTATTGTTATATCGTAACTGGCGCTGGATTTTACTTTTTCTGATGGTTACCTATACCCAGCACCGACTATGGCCAGCATTCATACAGCTGTAGTTTCGGTGTGATCGCCTTGTTGAAAAATGGTCTCTGATTGGTCAATGTTGATTATGTCGGCGGCTTCTTTTTTGAAGTCATGTTTGATGTCTTGCTGTCTGCGTCTAAATATATAGTGACCTCCAGTTCAGTGCCTATATATATACTTCAGTGTCGATTCGGTTTGGATCTCAACCAGTCACCTGTCTTATTTTAATTCCCCCGACTGCTTTTAAATTGTTTATAATCATTTTCACATTGCTAGCCAAGAGGTTGAGATGTAGCCCCTTCGAAGTGTATCATCAAAAGAATAAGTTTATAATTAAGAGTCCTCAACTATCATGTAAAATACATAATTTTTAAATACAATTTTTGTATCCTCTGTATCTTAATGAAAATTATAAAATTGTTATTTCGTGTTTTTTGTGCTATTATACCAATAAATATTAGAAAGCACGAAATTAAATTCATAGTACTTTTGATTTATATTTTTTTCGTTTGAACTGCGACAAATTTTTTTCTTAACAAAATGTTAAGGGTCACAGAAAAAAAATATATAAAATATAAGTATACTATCAAACATTAGTTTCGGGAAATTTGGCAAACAATAAAATTATTAAAAAATATCAAATTTTACTAATCGTAGGCTGTTTAAAGAGCAACCGCATTGTCACCAGCCCCATTTACTACATTACAATCTTATATGACACCCTACCTATTGCGATACATCAAATGAAAGCTCTTTTGAAAATCTGTTTTTCTGCAAAAATTTAATTCAAATGTCATTTATTAAAATAAATGCTCAAAATGTCCATTATTTTCCAAATAATAATATAGCCTAATTCCCAAACTCTCATCTCACATTTTGGAAAACCTCTCTTAGAATAGAGCGATACTTTGCAGTAATTCTTTGCTGAAGTTTTTGATGCTGTCGTGGAATTCTGTAAACGACAGATTTGAGATGGCCTCACAGACAAAGGTTGAATGATGTCAAATCTGAAAATTTTACTGACTATGAATCCTCTTCTGTCGATCTACTTACTAGGGAATGTATTATCCAACAACTTCCCATATTGCGTAAAGGCACGATCTTGCTGAAAGTGAAGCATGTCTTCATCTAAGGAAAGATTACCATCCTCAACAAATTGTTTCTCCGATGCATGGGTTGTTAAAGGGTTAATGGTGGTTTCTAACATGTTTGAATAGATGTTGGCAATGAGATTTTCTTCAATGAATAAAGGGCCAATAATACTATTTCCCAATATATCAGCCCAAACTGTGGCCATTGAGTATGTTCTTCAACAAAAACCATTCAAAAAGAATGCTGATTTGTCGCTGAAACAAATATTTCGTAACAGAAGCTGGTTGTTGTTTATTCCTTCATCCATTTGTTCACAGAATCAAAATCGTCTCCAGCTAGTTCATGATGGACCTGCATTTAATAGGGATGAGGTTTATACAATTTTAGTACCTTGCGAACAGCCTCATGAGAAATTCAGATATAGCAGACACCTCAGGAAGTGAACTTGTGGTTAATAGCAAAATGCCATAACGGCCCTAAGGGGTTTTGGATATTGCATTTATACAAAAGTTAAATGTTATAGTATTTCAAATAGATATTGTTGACATTTTGAATATTGAAAGTGGTCAGAATCAAGAATGGAGAATATTAAAATAACAAATAGCCACTATTACTATTCTATATATTCCTGGCATTTTACATAAACATAGATGTATTAGTAATCGGATGAATTTGTCTTAGACAGTCAGGCGGCACTAAAGGCACCAAAATGCTGTAAAGTGACGTCAAGATTATTATGCGAAAGCCTAGAAGTACTCAAGGCCCTGACAAAACGGAATACAATCAAACTGATGCGAGACGCCGGACCGCAATAGACAAAACATTTCTGGGGAAACAAAAACGGACCCAATAATATTTGCACACTGACCGGTCATAGAACTGTATCGATAATTAGCAACACAGGAATCACTGGAGGGGTATAGATAACTAGGAAAGGATACAATAACCCGTCTTGGCTGCAGTGTTACCGTGACTGTATCAGGCAGACGGGCCGGGAAGAATTTAAAAAAAAAATCGGATGAATATAAAAATAACAATACCCTACGATCAATTTTGACCAAAAACGAACCTTTTAACAATAATTAAAATGCAAAAAATTGCAAATGTAAGATTCTGTGTGAGTGTGGGAAGTCTTATATAGGTGAGACATCTAGACCATTAGAAGTGAGGATAACCGAACACCAGACGAATGTAAGAAATTAGCAGATCGAGAGGTTTACATTGGCCCAAGATGTATGGCATAATAAGCATAGGATGAAATGGAAATTGGAAAGTGCCTGCATTTAATAATGGCAATAAGTGCATATCAATGGCATCGGTGTTTTTGACCAAATATGGATTTCTATTCTATATCACTTAATAGACTTGTTTTAATTTTAAACGATATGGACTATAAAAAATGCGGTGTATAAATCTTAAGTAATGTTTCTGATCACTGTATAGCCTCTTGTACACTAAATAATAAACAAACCGGAACAGAACAACCTTCCATAAAACTTAAACAATTTTAAACGTCTTGACTTGAATTATTGAATAACCTGTTAATAAAATATACTGATATGCAGGATATTAATGCCAAAGTAAATTACTTTAATGCTTTAATAATAGAAATATTTGACACCGTTTCACCAGAGAAAATTATTAAAGTTAAGAAACAATAGCATCCTTGGTTTACTAATATTAAATTAATTGTATCTTTACAGGATAAGGCCCTTAAGAAATATGAAAAAACAAAGAAAAAAAACATCGGGACTGTTATAAACATTGAGAAATCAATAATGATACTGGCAAAGTATTATGGTAAAAAAAATATATGAAAAAAAGGATTTTTTGGAGACTTTTGGAATTTCATGTAAATTTAAAATACCTGGCCTACTCTTCTAACTAATTACTTTAGAGGATTAGCAAATATTTGATAACAAATGATTATTCATACGGTATGAACATGTATGAAAAGTTTTATATCGTTAATTAAAATCTATTAGGAAAAATATTGAACTAGAGGTCAAACTCTATTATTTTTCTATAAAAGAATAAAGGAATATTCCACCCGCCTTCTGGCAAGTTCTTCAGCGGCTTTCTCCAACGGAGCTCAAAGCCGTGATCCCTTCTATCAGCTATCTTATTATAGTGGTATCCTAGCGGGGCATCTGTCCAGACACGGAGTCAGGTTATATGGTCCTATTTATTATACTTTTTCACGGCCATATCATTGCATTAACAAACCTTTTTATTATGCGTCGAAAAACATTTTTTGTATTAAACTCAATTTCAGAAACAAGTCAGTCAGTTAGATTGAAAAATTATATAAATATTTTCAATATCAATGTCATAATACTGGTATGCAAAATTGTATGAGAGACTCTATTTTCTTTGAAATATTTAAGTCCAATCCTTCCAGTGATTTGAAAAAAATTAGATAACACCAAAAAACGTCATTATAAAATTGAGATAGAAAAGGCAAAGAAAAAAATCAAACAATAATTACATATATCGGAAAAAGAAAAACAAAAAGCAATGTGGAATTTGATAAATACAAACAAAACATTTTGACAGTCATAAATTATTTAATAGTAGTCAGTATGGTTTCAGGTCAAAATTATCCACGACCTTAGCAATAAATTCGTTGATACATACATATGTAAGTTTGAGGCCAAGAAAATTGTGCATGTACGATTTTTAGACCTAAGTAAATAAGATCTTTGACTGCATCTCTCATAATACTTTAGTGAACAAATTAAGCTATTGCAAATTTTCCGAAAATAGCAAAAATGTAATTCTGTCATATGTCACTGACAGATCACAATTTGTTACTTTTAATAACGCTAGGTCAAATTTAATAGTGTTTAAATTCGGCGTTCCTCAAGGCTCCGTTCTAAAACCAGTTCCTTTCATCATTTACATCAACGACTTGTCGTACATCACTACCTTATGTAAATTCACTCTTTTTACTGATGATACAATTTTAGCTCACACTCACTTTGCTCTTCAAATAACCCCACAAAAAGAAATTACACGCAGACAAACGCGGTGAACGGGCTGGCCAAAAAATATCCCCAATGCGTAACATGATCCAATGCTTAAATATTCATTGAATTCCGAGCAATATGTGCTGTCGTTCCATCTTGTTGGAACCAAACTCTAGCGAAGTCAATGTTACTCTGGAGACAATAATTCAGACAGCATAAGCGTGTATCTCTCAGATGTCACAGTAACCGCATGACTAAGTAAATTAATCAGAAATGTCATATCAGATCAACAAGAAGTCCCCCCCCTCTAGAAGAACAGACGGTGAACCTTTAGCCCTGTGTAGGCCCAAAGCGCTGCAGGAAGCGCTTAGGCTTCGCGTGTCCTGAGCTACCTAGCTCTATCCTCCTCCCCGACGGCCTATGCATGATTGCAGTTGTGTTCTGTAACAGGCAGTCAGCATCCCAACTCGATTAAAACCCTGGGCAGGGGCCGCAACAGTCGCTTTGGTCTTCGGCACGACGATGCTCCCATGAGCCAACAGCCGACGAAGAACAAACACAAAGAAAGAAGAGCGCCAGAAGAAACTGGGGCCGCCCAGTCGTCGGGGTCCAACAAGCCAGGATCTGGGGAGGTCTGCCAAACCGACCACACCGTTCGCATTTGACGATGGGGTTGCCGGTGGAGCAGACCCATCCATTACGAGGTTGGTCCAGACCTACAGCGATGCGATTGTAATAAAGAGGAATAGTCCCCCTCGGCTCCTGCCATCCAAGGTCATCGTCAAAGCCTAGGATATTAGCATGCGTACGACCATTATCATCGTCAAAGAAAGAAGAACCAATTATACCGAACGTCGGTAGCCTGCACCAAACTGTCACCCTCTGACTATGAAGTGGTTTAATATGCAGTTCACGAGGAATCTCATCACTCCAGTATCGCATGTTTTGCTTATTTACAAAGCCAGACAATTCAAAAGGAGTTTTGTCTGACATTATTAAGTGACGAATAATCTTTTGATAATCTTCACTAAATCAGTTGATAACAAAATTCCCGTTAGAGGCGAAGTCTGTATATAAATAGTTGAATTTTATTATTATTTTGATTTAAACAATTTAATGCTATTCTTTTAAATAAAAGATAATCTTAAATTAAATATACAATTACTTTATAGAGAGAATTAATTATGAGTTTAAAGGAAATATATTGATATCATTTTAAAACGTGAAATAGTTATGAAACAAGAATCTTAGGACTTATCATTTTAAATAAATTAAGTGATCAACTTAATACTTGGTAGATTTTTATTTAAAAATAATCTCTAATGAATAGTACTACATTTCTTGATGGAAAGTTCGCCGGAATAGGACAAAAGATACTAAACCAGTTATATTGCTAACGTTAGATTTTTATTAAATCTTCTTCAGAGCTCTAAATCTTACAGCTGGGGTGTCCGTGGTATGCATTGGATAAGATAATTTGAAGAAACAATGTCATTTATCACTTGTTATATCACTGATTTTTAATTCTTTAACAACCTAGTAACACATTGATTGCTTAGAATCTGTACTTCATTTGAAGTATTGATGTTTCGTATATGGTGTCTCACTGGAAACCGCATGAATCGATATAGGGAAAAGTATGTAACAGAACATTTTAAAAAGAGAATTACTAATGTTAGTATGGCCAATCAAACAAAAATAATTACAAGCATTTGGCACTTCCGGTTAGACCGGAAGGCAATACGAACTTGCTTGTTTTAAATGGAACACCCTGTATATTTCTGAATATTCAAAAAAAGCATGAAACTTATCCTCATTTGTTTTTTGGCATGTAGAAATAACACAAGATGAGCTACGCTCTACAATTAAAATAAATTCAATAATAGTATACCAAGTGTTTCATTTTTCACGTTACAATTTTTCAATTTCAACCGCGAAAACTTCTTTAGGTCAAAGGGAACATCCTGTATTTTGTTACATCAAGATATGTAAAATTAATTTCTCTTTTTCCTAGTATGGCATTGTAGGAATTAAAGTTGCAACTGTTTGAAATATTTGCAACTTAGCCATTGATTGAATAGAAACAATCAGCAATATTAGTCATTTTTTATGTCAAAAAATGCCAACACGTTTAAATTACACCCACGAGAACTTTTTAAATTTATTTATTATTTATGGAGAATGTGATAAAGTAATATAAAAAAAAATACAGGGTGATACATTTGAACTAAAAAAAAATTCGGGTTTAAAGTTAACAAAAGGTAACGTCAAAAATGGAACACTTGGTTAACTATTATTAAATTTATTTTAATTGTAGGGCGTACCTCACCTTGTTTTTTTTGCGTGCCCAAAAACAAATGAGGATATCCTACACGAAGAAAGTTATAAAGGTTCTTGCGAACTGCGAAAAATCAGAAATATACAGTGTTTAAAATAAGCAGCTTGCGTATCGACTTCCGGTATAACCGGAAGTACTAATTGCTTATAATTATTTTTGTTGGATTGGCCACACTGACAGTAATTCCCTTAATTTTGAAAATCTTCTGTTATATACTTTTCCCTGTATCGATTGATGCAGTTCCCGATGAGACACCCTGTATAAATACCAGCTTACCGTTTATTTGCATTGAAACACATTCATTTATTTTAAATATAATTTTTTGTGTGTATATAAAAAAGTGAAATTACACAGAAAATGTTAGTCGAAAACGCAAATAATCCAGGCCGGAGAAAAGAAAAACTCTGTTATTTGTCAAACTTTCGGAAAATTTTATTTCCTTCTTCAGTACATTATTACTTATTTTACCAGGCAACTGTTATAAAATGATGTCATTTCCTAGGTTTTTTTAAAGTGAAGATAATTAAAGCAAACCAACAGAGCCTTTATCTTATAATTCAGAGTAAAAGTAATACAAACTAATATAAAAAAATTACTTAGATAAAAAAAACCTGAAAATTTTGAATTTTGAGTATATGCGAAATTTTTTATTTGGCCATATCTTGGAATTCTAAGATACTTTTTTATTTGACAATTTTCTCTTAAACGAAACATAAAGGTAGTTTGGTCATGAGTCTATTTAACATTTCGTAATTTTTCGGACATCCTGTACATTAACTTCCACTTTTCATTATGTGAATCTTATTTTTTCAGCAAACAAAACTTTTCTTCCTATAAAGTTATTTGCTAAAACGTAAAATAAGACCATTTTTTCTTCTCCGACACACAATCCGGTGACACACTGTAATGTATGTATACAAATCGTGTGTTTTATGACTTATTTAATGTCATGGATAAGATGTACCCATAATTGAGCTGCAACTCTGAAGCCGTTCCTGGTTTATTATCTGCGTATTATATACAGCGGTTTTGTGGTGACAGATGATAAATGATACTTCTTAATAGCTATCCAGTTCTTATATCGACCGCCGTCATTGGATAAAAGCTCAAGTGGCCTGAGTCTCTCCCTTCTAACTTTAATAAAACAACCAGTATTATGTATGTATATGTTCAGCAGTTCTCATTTTAATGGAGTTATTTAATTAAAACTACAGCAACGTGCGCTATTTATAAATAACGCATCTTTGCTTTTTTCACTTAAATTAAAGTAGAAGGGAAGATACAAATTTATAGAATAATACAATTAAATGAAAATAAAATACTAATAATTATTTATACTATTGTATGTTGTACATTAAAGATAAATACATTTTTTAAACAACTACTTTCTCAACTTTTTAACCACGATGAATATTGAATTATATGTGTACCTAGGGTAATGCATATTATATGTATGTAACATACCAAAAATAAATGAAATATCAAAAACGAAGTTACATTAAACGTAAAAACGATTTTAACTTTCGTCATTATGGCTTTTTGTTACAGATGTGAAGTACAGGATGATTTCTTGGAAATTGTAGTGGTTACTCCAAAGTGGTCCTGATTTTTATTGGATTTATAATATGAGGATTCATATCAGCCCAATGATGATTTTGAAAACTACTATGGCTATAAAGGGCCACAGCAAATAAAAAAAACTGGAAATTTCTACTTTAAAACTAGAAATTTCTACTTTTAAAGTAGAAATTTCTAGTTTTGAATTTTGATCTTTTTTTTATTTTGTTGCCAATGCCGCCTTCCTAGTGGCTTTTACGTAGAAAATGGCCTGTATAAAACTTTTTAAGAACATAAAAGTTTTGTCTGAAACATTTTTTTACAAGTCGAATAGACACCGAGCTATGGAGCCTCAAAGTGGGACGGGATCATTGAAAATTCCATTGTTAAGCTAAATTTGGACTTTTAGAAAATTATGTCCTTAAAAAGTTGTATACGCAGCGGCCATGTTTCAAATACCTATATAAAAATTTTAAAAAAAGGAAGGTAAATTACCCCCTGTCACATCATTAGTGGATGGAATGAGACACACACACACACATTTCATTTTTATTGTAATTTATGCCATCATAATTCATAACAAATTATCTATTGTCGTTTCTACGATATTAAGAAAAGACCATTTTAAAAAATAAATGTCAACACCCAGTATCTCAAAAGAAAAGCCTTAGCGGACCTATGTTTATAAGAAATTTCCCTGTATACATATACATGTGTGCGATTTAAGAGCGCAGCACCTTTTTTTGAACGCGTTGACCGATTTATTAATTTTTTTTAATTTGGGGCATATTATAACAAAGATATGAGCCTAAACTTTATATACAGGTATTTGAGACATGTCCGTTGCTATAAAACTTTTTAAGGGCATGATTTCCTAAAAATCCAAATTTAGCTTAAAAATTCGTTCTTGGAATTTTCAAAGACCGGTCCCACTTTGAAGCTCCATAGCTCGGTGTCTATTTGACTTGTAAAAAAAATGTTTCAGATACAACATCTATGTTCTTAAAAAGTTTTATTGATCAGTCCCACTTTGAAACTCCATAGGTGTCTATTCGACTTGCAAAAAAATGTTTCAGACAAAACTTCCGTCTTCTTAAAAAGTTTTATACAGGACATTTTTTACCTAGAAGCCACTGGTAAAGCCTCAGGTTAAGGTAAAGCGGTATTGGTAATAAACCCGTTTTGGGCGCCGCTACTCTTAAGCCAAAAATATAAAACTAGATATTTCTACTTAAAACTAGAAACTTCTAATTTCAAAGGTAGAAATTTCTCGTTTTAAAGTAGAAATTTCTACTTTAACAGTAGAAATTTCTAGTTTTAAAGTAGAAATTTCTTGTTTTTTTTTTATTTGCTGTAGCCCTTCAGAGCCATCGTAGAAAACATTTGGGTCGTCGTTTATATTACAAAAAAATGAGCCACAAATTTTCTCTTCTTTGGAAATCAACATGAAACAACATCTGTAAGTGATATTTTGTAGTTATGAAACTTTGCATCCTTTAAAATTCTTTGTATTGACCGTATAAGAGGTTTGTTTGAACTATCGATTTTCTGATGGAAGTAGCGGGATTTTGTTGAAATAAATTTATTACTTCTGCAATATTTGCCATCGATGCAAACAAATTTCCTACGGCTTATGTTTTTGTGTCTTGCGAAGAATAGTTTCTAGGTTTGTAAATGTTTTTCTTTCTGGAAGTTCACGATCAGGATATCTTTCGGGATATATCCGCTTGATAATAGTTCCATTTGTTCTTGCTTCTACATTTATTAAAAACATGTCATATAAAATATCGCCAGTTACAGTCTTCACAGCCGATAATAATAAGATTGTAGCGGCTTTTTATTATAATAAGAATTTCAAGGCAGTTATTTTAACCCTTTCGCTCCCGTGAGCGTTCTCTATACAGGGTGTCTCACCAGGAACTGCATCGATCGATATAGGGAAAAGTATGCACCAGAAAATTTTGAAAATTTAGGGAATTACTAATGGCAGTGTGGTCAATCCAACTAAAATAATTACAAGCATCTGACACTTCCGGTTATACCGGAAGTCGATACCAGCTTGCTTATTTTAAATGGAATACCCTATATATTTTAGGGTTTTCGAAAAAGGCATAAAATTCCGAGTAAAAAACATGATACCATATGCGTAAACCCAGCCGTTTCGGAGATATTTGACATTTAAAAAAATTTTTGACGTGTAATGGTTTACAATAACCTTTATAACTTTCTTCCTGTAAAAGATACTCATTTGTTTTTTGGCATGCAGAAAGACCATAAGGTGAGCTACGCTCTACAGTTTAAAGAAATTCAATAATAGTATACGAAGTGTTCCATTGTTGACGTTACATTTTGTAAACCTCAAACCGCGAAAACTTGCTTAAGTCAAATGGAACACCCTGTATTTTTTTACATCAAGTTATGTAAAATTAAATTCCTTTTTTATATAAGCATTGTGGGGGTTTAAGTTACAACTTTTTGAAATATTTGCAATTACAAATTCAAGAATTTTTAGTAAAAATTTTTTCAAATTAGCCATGATTAGAAACAATCAGTAATGTCATTCATTCTTTTATGTCAAAAAATGCCACCGCGTTTAAATTACAGCCACGAAGACGTCTTAAATTTGTTTATTATTTATGGAGAATGTGATAAAGTAATATCAAGAACTTGTAGTACATTTGTTACTAGGCTCTGAGAAACGCGCAGATAATTTTCACGAATTTTACAAATCGGTTTATATCATAGACTAGCGGACCAAATGCCAAACACCGCTTTGAGAAAGTTACCGCACGCGGTTATATCGCAACTGAGGAACAAGTGCGAAGTTACGTATAACATTATACACATTTATCCGGCTTCCCGCTTTAATACTGGTTGCATATATTACAGGTATATAAATAAACGCATACGCCAATTATATAACGACTCTTTGAAAAATAGGATTTTCTTATATAACTGCCGTCCCTGAAAAATGGTAAATATTTCCACTGTCTAAAAATAATAGACCAAATTCACAAAGTTTAATTAAATTTGCCTTCTAGAATGCAAATACGTATGATGTATTTCAAACTTATTTGCAACATAAAAAACGTTGGCTTCATTGACGGCGGTAAACGAATAAAAGAAGCCGACGTTTTTTGTGTGGCAAATAAGTTTGAAAAAAAACTGTATGTACTTGTACTTTATTTTAAAAAACTCAGTTTTAGAAGGTGGGGTATTTGCGATTTCAAAGAAATTTTATTTACGAGATCATATTTGATTTTACATTTTAAAAACGCTCCATATCCGACAAGGATTAACCGAATTCAAATTTATATGACAAAAACTGACGTTCTAAAAACAAAAATCGACCTATTTGAAGATTTATGTTATCGATATATAGAATTTATTCCATCATAAGTTTCTACATTGTTTGTATGTTATATTAGAGCAGAATATTAGCGAACTTATTTTTATTATTCTAATCGGCAAGGTCTATAGTTTCTACAACTAAGTTCTTTTCTCACTGAAGTGACGAAAAGTAAAAATATTGCAGTTGAAGTATACCTTTTCCATCTAGTCAAATACGTATGATTAGAATCATGTGATTGACATCGAAAATCGTGTTTTTAAATAAGAATCGACATGACAGGAATATTAATAGTACGAACATAGTACTCGTGTAATAGAAAGGTGGTCCTCGTCCTCAGACGGAGCCGAAAGAATCCAAAGTGTCTCAACATCATTTGTCATTAGAACATTTTGACCACCCTACAACCCGAAAAAGTCATTTGTCAAATATCAATTGTTTTCCTATTTCATTATATCCTGACCACTGACTAATACCGATTATTATTTGAACCCTTTCCCATAATGATATTTTACCTGCTTATCCATATCGAATACCTAAGTACATTTTACAGAATTTATTGTAATATGTGTACTGTATATCAAAGATTACATGTATAGTGTATAGTGTGTCCGTAAAGTATAGAATAAATTCATTATTTCTTAAACCAAAAATATATAGAAAAAATCCTCGGACACGTCGATTTTTTTATTTCAGTTGCGCACCTATCCCTTTAGTTTCTTGGTTATGACGTCATCACTGTTTCCGTTATGACGTCATCGATAATTTTCAATGGAATACCTTGTGTATTTCTCCATTTTCGGATTCTGTATCAACAGCTGATTACAAAAATGTATCACGCTTAGGGTGAAAGATACGGCCATTTTGAATATAAGAATTTACTAATTTTTCATGTTTTGTTTGAACAAATAATAGTCACTAGAACTAAAGGTTAGTTAATAATAACAACAATTTATAGTAAATGTTCAAACTGTACTCCTTGTTGTAGCTAACAGTACCCTAAACGATGAATAAAGTGTTGCTGAACCTTGTTTATAGTTTCCTGAGAAATGTTTATTTCTGTTCTAATTCTCTCTTTCAATTCAACAATGTTTTCCGGTTTGGTTTCATAAACTAAGTTTTTTAAACGGCCCCACAGAAAATAATCTAGTGGATTGAGGTCCGATGACCTTGGTGACCATTCGATGGGTCCACGTCTACCAATCCACCTGTTCAGAAATATTTGGTCAAGATACCTTCGAATGTCTGCTGCATAATGGGGAGGCACACCATCCTGTTGATTCCACAGGCTTTCGTCAACATTTCCATAAATTTAATAACGTTGGGATGAGATAGCCAGATAGCCCATTAAAAATTGGAGATGTGCCAGTCCGTTTACAGTTCCATCGAAAAAATAGGGTCCAATGATCCTATTTCTCACAATTCCTGCCCACACATTTACCTTTTGTGGATACTCTGTGTGTTGCTCCCGCATCCATTGAGGGTTTTCCCTTGCCAAGTATCTACAATTCTGACGATTCACTTCACCATTTAATTTGAAAGTGCATTCATTGGTGAAAATAATATTTTTTATCAGAAGAGGATGACCATTGCACATATTTAACATTGTTTCACAAAATTGTTTCCTCCTGTCTGGATCATCATATCATAGTTCTTGCACAAGCTGAATCTTATAGGGATGCCATTTTTCTAATTTTAATACTGTATGTACTGACGTTTTAGTAACATCATAGTCGCGACTAACCTGGGGATCGCTGGTATGTGGATTTTTTTCAACAACCAGTCAAATATTTAATTTTGTATCCTCGTCAACACCTGTTTTGGATAAATCTTCCTCCGTGCCAGTTTATCTATTTTTTTTTTTCAATTTTACTCACTGTGGATAGAGTTACGGGTCTTTCTGGATATTTAGTATTAGATAAATTACATACTTCTTGTTGAGGTTGCATCCTATCACTATAGCCAATAATCGTACCATTTCAATTCTTTGCTTTATAGATACACTCATGTTATAAATTAAAATACATCGACAACAATTATTGATAAACCAGTACTGGGGTAAAGTATTATTAAGTGATTCACTGTCAAAGACCATAATGATAATCAAAAAAAAACAAAAACTAGTCTACTTCAAAAATTAATAAAGAAACGTGTTTATTTTACTTTTTTATTTGTTGTTTTTAAATGGCCAACTTATCAATTTTAGATCCTAAGTGTGATACATATTTGGAATCAGCTGTTGATGCAGAATCCAAAAATGGAGAAATATATAGAGTGTTCCATTTAAAAAATTTCGACTAAAGTACATGAAATTCAAAAAAGAAAACTAGCAATTTTTTGATTTAAAGGACGACTTGAATAAAAATTTAAAATTCTTTTGGAGTTATTGAATGAATTAAATTATATCATGTAAAACTATATTAATTTGCAAAAATTGGCAATGCTAGATGATCCATTGGACGAGTCCCAAATTTTGTATATAAAAGCTATTGTTAAATGAAAAATAACTACATTCAAAACAAGTTTCAATACTCTCCCAATACCTTATCATCGAATTTTTGACAGTCTCTTTTGAGACGTATGGTAAATAATGATTTTACATCTAAAGAGAGTAAAATATATCCATCAGGTAATTTAATTTGTTGTATTTTTTCAACCAAAATAAATGAATACTGTATTGAAGTTCTGGGTTTAGATTATTTAGAATATTTGATATTAAAATAAAATTCGATTGTAAAGTATTGGTAGAGATATTGAAACTAATACAAATATCCTACAAAATATTTTTCTGGAGTTAGTTGATTTTTCTTTTGAATGTAGTTATTTTTCATTTAACAATAGCTTTTATATGCAAGAATTTGGGACTGCAATGGGTAATCCAGCGTCGCCAATTTTTGCAAATATAGTTTTACACGACATAATTTCAGGCTGTTTGGAAAGATTATCATTGAATATACAGTGCCTTTTCCTATATGTAGAAGACATTTTATTAGCGGCACCAGAAAACTGTATTAATATGATTTTAATTGAATTTAATTCATTCAATGACGATATCCAATTTACTGCAGAGAAAGAAGATTGCATTTTTAGATGTATTGCTTATCTAACTATCTAATCTAATCTTTATCTAACCATGTAGTAGAACAAAACTGTAAATTTAATTTTGAAGAAACAAAAATATTAGATGCTGCTAGAAATATGTGTATAAATTGTAACAAAAATTGTGTTAATGTAAGAATAGATGCAGAAAATTTAAGTACAATTTATAAATCATTGTAGTGATAAATAAGTTTAATTTTTAAATAAAGTTGGGTTAGAAATTTGACGTACTCCCTCGTCTTCTAATTTGTACGATAATGTCATTAATTAATAGAAGAAGAATAATATGAACAACCTGAACCTAGCTATGTTCTAATATGAAATGTGAGTTATTAGAATACAAATTAATGCCACAAAATTATTAAAAAGATAAAGAACTTAACCTATATAAGAATAATTATAACGTATATAAAATCAGAGTTGTTTTATCGCATTGTTGTTGTTTTTTTTTAATGTTGTATGGGTCAATTATTGTTGTTTTGACTTTTAATGTGTTTGTTTGTTATTTATTTATAACTAATTCAATTAAAATTGGAGATAACAGGTTTTATTATTAGATTGGTAAATGTTTTTTAGTATCTTGTAAATCCGTTGGTCACACTATGAATAAATTACAGATCCTGAGCAAGGCAGGTTATACTGCAGAAACCAGTCAATTTAAATAAAGAACAGAAGTTTTGTTTGTCCTACTACCCACGAATAGTGTCATAAAATATGATAAAATATCGTAATTTGTGGTTATTTTGGAAAGTTCGGTAACATCCAAAGTTAATACAAAGAGGACTGACAGTATTAGTGAATGTAACACTATCACACACATGCATTTTATACTAGCGATCACAAAAGTAACAATATATTGTATATAGTTATTCATTTGTCGCAGCCTATAATGTTTCTTCTCACCTTCTTTGGGACACTTTGGATATTAAGCCACTGTCCTATAAATTATTAAGAAAAAAAATGTTAAATGAACCTCTGCGCGAAAAGGATCAGTCTATGGAAATATATGTATAAACAGAAAACTGTCATGTGTGAAATTGCTAAAAAAGACAATATTTTATCAAAGAAATTTTCCTCTAAAACGGAATGAGATATTCTTGGATAGGCAAAAACCTTTCTTTCAAATACCAATCTCTAATTAATCCTTTTGGCGTAGAGGTTTATTAATTACTTTTTTTTTTCATAATTCACAGGACAGTGGCTTAATGCCCAAAGAAGATGAAAAGAAATAAAAGTATATTACTAACTAACGGATACAAAATGGAAAACTTTCTAACAACAAATAGAAGAACTGGAGGTGTGCTTATTTTTGTACAAGAAGGATATTGGTATAAAATAAGGAAAAATTAACAACAAATTGTACAAAATCTCTAAAATAACAGACCATAGTTCAGCCATAATAGATTACGTCATTACAAATAACAAAAATGTTACTTGCAAAGTTAATGTAACACCGAAAATCAGTGATCATTTAATACCACTAACATACCAAATTTGAGGGAAAAAGTAAACAAGTTTTAATCAGAAATCATTCTTTTAAAAATTATTATAAGTGCAGCCAACCTCCAGAATATGTTAATACGTACAGATTGGAATAATATCACTGATGTCAATAAATTGTCAAATTCCCTAATAAATGATATCTCTGACGCACTCAATATAATTTGTCCTACCATTGAATTTACCATGGCAGAAAAATATCAATATAACAAATGGATTAATTATGAAATAATTAATTTAATGAAAGAAAGAGATAGAAAATATGAAAAAGCAACTTTTACACAGGATAATAATATATGGAGAGAATACAAAGATTTAAGAAACAATGTAACAGCTCATTAATTTGCATGAAGATGACATATCTACAAAAATAATTAAGGACATGTTTATGGTTACCGGAAATCTTTTTCTGAATATTGTAAATTCATCATTACAGAGTGGAAAACATCATGTGTTGTACCTGTGTCCAAAGTAAGTAATACTCATCTCTGTAAAGAGTTTAGGCTAATAAATACCATGCCAGTATATGAAAAGCTCTTGGAAATTGTAGTAAAGATCCAACTTTTATAGAATATTGTGATAAAAATAATGTGATAGTCTCAAATCAGTCAGCATTTCGTAAACAATATTCTTGTGGACCGGTAAAGCTAACTATAAGTGATAAATGAGTTGAGGCAATTGATGACAATAATATTATATTGGCAGTTTTCTTGGATTTTCGAAGAGGTTCTGAAACTATTAATTGTGAATTACTGGTTAAAAAACTTGAGAAAATTAGTATTCGTAATACAGCACAAGAGTGGTTTAAATCTTATTTATATATCTAGTCGTTATCAACAAGTAAAATATACAAATGTTGTAGCTGATCAACTAGAAAATTTAAATGGTGTACCACAGGGTACGGTCTTGGGACCTATTTTGTTTCTATTATATGAAGAAATAATAAGTATAATGAATTGAAAAACATGTACAATTGGTTGTGTAATAATAATTTATCTGTAAATCTAAATTTATGTTCATAGGAAATAATTGTAAATTAAACAGCATTCATATTTCATTAAATATATCCATAAATAATAACACTCTGGAAAAAGTTACCGAAATGAAATATTTAGTCACTATAAATTAAAAATGTGAATTTTAAGTCATGCAAATTTCGTTATGAATAAAATGTCAAAAAAACGTCACTTTTTATATAGAATAGGATCATCTTTTACTATGTATACAAAATTAATTTTATACAAAGCATTGATTGCGCCTCATTTAGAATTTTGTTCAACAGTTTTATTCAATATAAGTCGAAATCAAATACAATAAATACAAAAAAAAATACAAAATCGAGCAATGAGAATTATACTATGGTGTAATAAATATACACCTATAAAATTAATGTTAGAAGTTTTAAACTTTATGAATGTACATCAAAGAGTCATATTTAAAACTTTAATTTTTATCTATAAAATGAAAAACAAAATGTTATCAGCATATCTATACGATAAATAAAAGTATAATCATGATATTCACAATTATCCAACTAGGAATACTACAGATTTTTTTCATTGAAACATTTAATAGGAGCAAAACTGATAACTCTCTTTTCTCTAAAGGTTTAAGAATATTTAATGATATGCCAACACATCCAAAAATTTTTAATAACTTCACAACGTTCAAAAGACTTCTTTGTGAATATGTAAAAAAATGTTTTTAAGACATGTAAATGTTCCATTTTTTGTTTAAAATAATTGACTACGTTAAGTTATGTGTCATAAAAATATATTATTAATATTAATGCACCCACTAAAACATATGGCATCTGGCGGCCGCAAGATTTGATGGTTTCATTCACGCTAATGCAGACGTATTTGTCATCAGTGCAGAATATTTTTTTTTTTGTTTAATACTGTTACTTCTCTGTGATAAATATTTTTCTTAGTATCATTTCCGATGGCACCTGAACATTGCTATGCTGCCCACTAATACACGTTTGCAAAAATTTAACGCGACATTTTCAGAAAGTTAACCTTCATTGTTTTTAATTTCGCACTGTTTACGTACCTACGTGTTATTCATATATGCGTTTTATAAATACTATGTATTTAGAGTGTATTTCAATTACTTCGAAGTCATTGGTATATTTATTTTCAACATGGAGCACTGGGCGTAAACACGCGATATATCTATGAATTGCTATTGGACACTTGACAATAACGAGCCCCATTAGTCAGTGTTTTTATAACTGCAAGCGGTCCAATTACCTGATAAAAACCTTTAATTTTTATAAAGAAAGCAGATTGCATAGTAACTACATTAAAATATTTTATCATTTCATATTGTTTGAAAATGTTCCATTAGGTGTTTACAATATATGATATCTACGTAAAAGTCGTCTTTGGAATGTATCGCTACCTCCCGATCTCTATATGACATATTACTTAAATTAGTATATCACAATTCGTTTGTTTTAATTTGAGAATATGTAAAAATATTTGGGCTACCCCAAATATCTGGCCGTGTTCGCACTGACATGTTCTGGTTACGGGTTGCAAATTTGTGAGTGTTCCAAGCAATAATTTTTACACTCATTTTAGCTCGCAACTCTTACCATTGTTTTCTAAAATTAAAACAATTACAAGAGGTATCATTAAGCTACG
This sequence comes from Rhamnusium bicolor, assembly GCA_029963845.1. Taxonomy (NCBI): domain Eukaryota; kingdom Metazoa; phylum Arthropoda; class Insecta; order Coleoptera; family Cerambycidae; genus Rhamnusium; species Rhamnusium bicolor. Next base: position 346,722 of record JANEYF010002177.1, on the reverse strand, counting down.
TTTACATTACGACCAATTCAGCGGTAAACGATTTTGAATTGAGTTTTCTGCATACGCTGTCGCAAGTGGCTTTCATTTTTTTTCCTTCTCACTCCTTAAAGTGGTTGAAAAAAATTACTGCTACACAATTTTACCAAATTCGGATAATGGGAAATGGTGATGTTAGAGAATGAAAATTAAACCTTTCTATAATAAATAATATAAGGTTTAATTTGAAGCAAATATATGTCAAAAATACAATATTTATATAGATACTTAGTTAATTTAACAAAATAATAACTTATCCTTAAACATTTTGGTTATCGTTTCTTTATTTATGTCGGTAAAATGCTTTCGATATTCGCTAACAATTTGAAGTATGAATTGGCGCTGTTCTTCGTCCTCTGTTAATAATTTATTATCTTCATCATTAATTTAATAACTCTCTCAGATGTATCATTTACAACTTTTAACTTTTTAATAACTTCAAAACAACTTTTGTACTGTTTACTGGTCTCCCAGGCTTGTGATCATCATTATATAATTCTGTAAAAGGCTCAAAGTTTCCAAACAAAGAAAAAGTTGTGCCGAAGAAATAAAATGACATATCTTTACTTAATTTAATAATATCGTGTAAATACTACGAAATTTGAAGCGTTTATTGGCTTCTTGAAATGAATTCTCTTTTTTAGCATGTATTGAAATCTCATACCTGTATTCAAAAGCAAGGGAACTATATTGAAAAATAAATTTTTGTTGCCGCTCTAGTTTAGTGACCAAATCGAGATTGTCACATAGCACACTCTAACCAACTGTGCTACCATGCAGTTTAACAGGGACTTGTAATGTATGTTGTAAAATAGTGTATGTAGTTAATGTTTACATTTCCTCGCACTGCGCATATTCCGGTTTCGGACCTCTAATCAGGTTGCAAATCTGTACCAGTGTTCCAAGCTTTAATTTTTACACTCATGGTAGTTTGCAACTGTTACAGATGTTTCCTAAAATTAAAAAAAAAAAAATACAATATTATTTTAAAATAGGATGCAAATTGAGATTTTTTCCAGAGCATCTTTTTTACCATTGTTGCAAGTATGAAAAACTTAATTTTTACTCTAAAACTTATTTTCCAAAACGACTTTTTCCAAAATATATTTCTGACTGATCAGTAACACTGACGTAGTTTTCCATGAAACACCAAAACACTATATACTGCACTCGACGCACGTTTCGCCAACCAAGTTGGCATCATCTCAAGATGATTAAAACTAACCTTATGCTAACAATCTACTCTATTTATACCCAAACTATTGCCACAGTTCAGTGAACCGTGACCCACTAATCCATAAAGCGGGCAATTTGGGATAGGCCCTCTGTCACTATTCATACTATTTTTCAAATGCATCCAGCCTAGTATTCCAGTATATCCAGCCTAGTATTCCAGTATATCCAACCATAGTATCCAGGCTAGTATTTGTTATATTCCTAATTAATCTTAAAATGCTAATATCTACTTTATGGTTGTTCTCAAACGCATGTTGGGCAACACAAGACTTATCTGTTCTACCATATTTGAGATGGGCCATATGCTCTTTGAATCTAATTTGAATTGATCGTCTAGTCTGTCCTACTTATTTTTGAATAAAGTCCTTACAACTAATTTCGTAAATTCCAGACTTTTCGTTTGTTTCAATTTTGTCTTTTGGATTGCATGAAATTGTTGTAGTTTGTTTTCCCATGAATGAACCACTGTCATACCTACATCTTTAAAAATCTTACCAATACCACTGGTGAATCGAGGATCGAATTTCTAAACAATTCTTTAAATTTTCGTTTCCTAATTATTTTATCAATTAAACTTACTGAATATCCATTACTCGCAGCTATGTCCTTAATCAATGCCTTTTCTTTTTCAAACCTCTCCTTATTGAGGGGGAAGCTTAATAGAGGATGGACTAGAAAAAATCTCAGTCAAGATGTAGTAAAAGAATATCTTCAACTCACTAAACTTTGCATGAAACAAAATTGTAATGGGTAACTCTTTGTCACCATTCATTGCCAGTCTCTTCATAAACAGATTCGAGATGGAAGCAAAAGAAGAATTCGAGTATTTCCCTAGGGTTTGGCTTAACTATGTTGATGCTATTTTTGCAGTGTTTGATACAAAAGTCGCTGATATTGACAACTTTGTATCTAAATTTAAGTCATTTCGCGTCAGTTAAATTCACATATGAAATTGAAAACTCTGGACAACTATCATTTTTAGATGCATTAATAATTAGAAATTAAGAAAATAAGTTAGAATTTGACATATACAGAAAAGATACCAGTACTCTAAGATAAATCCCTACCTAAGGACTCTCACCATTGTGCTCAACACAAAATGGCGAGTATTAATTTTCTAGTCCATCGTCTATTAAGCTTCCCCCTCAATAAGGAGAGGTTTGAAAAAGAAAAGGCATTGATTTAGGATATAGCTGCGAGTAATGGATATTCTGTAACTTTAATTGATAAAATAATTAGGAAACGAAAATTTAGTCGCTTCGAAATTCCTCGACCGTTGAAAATAAAAGAGAAAATCCGAAATTTGTATCGACTCCATTCGATCCTCGATTCACCCGTGTTATTGGTAAGATTTTTAAGTATGTAGGTATGACAGTGGTTTATTCATCGGGAAACAAACTACAACAACTTTTATGCAGCCCAAAAGACAAAATGGAAACAAAAGAAAAGTCGGGGAATTACGTAAGTAGTTTTAAGGACTGTAATCAAAAATATGTTGGACAGACTAGACGATCAATTCAAACTAGATTCAAAGAGCATATGGCCCATCTCAAATATGATAGAACAGATAAGTCTAGTGTTGCCCAACATGCGTTTGAAAACAACCATAAAATAGATATTAGCAATTTAAGATTAATGAGGAATATAACAAAGCTGGATGCATTTGAAAGCTTGGAAATCACAAAGTGTAAAAATAATATGATGATTGACAGAGGGCCTATCCCAAATAGCCCGCTTTATTGGTTAGTGGGTCACGGTCACGGAATCGTGACAATAGTTTATGTATAAATAGGGTAGACTGTTAGCATAAGTTTAGTATTAATCATCTCCAGATGATGCCAACTTGGTTGGCGAAACATGCGTCGAGTGCAGTATATAGTGTTTTAGTGTGTCATGGAAAACTACGTCAGTGTGATCTTCACATCAAAGGTTTCAACCCACTCCAGGACGGATCAGTAAATCGAGATTATTGGTTAAAAATTAAAATAGAATTTCTGTCCGCTAGTCTAGTAGCCGAGCTTGCAAAGTTATTGCACTAAAATTATTAATCACTGTTAATAAAATGATTTATAACTATATTTTAAAAATAGTAGTTGTAATAGTAGATCCTCCCAAACAAAAGTGTCAATGAGTAAAACCTGATTGACATTATCCAAGTTTCTATAGAAGTTTTCGTTCAAGGTTCTGTTCAAGTTTCCATTTTTCAATTCAAGTTTGCACATTTGTGGTGAAGTTACTTATTAATTTGTTTGCTAACTTCAAATTGAAAAGCTGGTCTCATGTTACCAACACTGGAATATTTTGTTTTGTGAGAGTAAGCAGCTGATTTGATAAACAAAACAATGAATAAAATGTTACGAAAATTGTTGAAAATTAGAAAAATTATAAAACTGTATAACTGTTAAAACAAGATTAAATACAGAAATCGCACGAAACGAATATGGAGCCGGCTGTGGTTATTAAGTAGAGATGAAGGAGTTTCATGTGCCCTTGTGCATAGAGAATTAAATGCTGAGGATCCAGAGTCCTGCACAATTTTTTTAAGAATGGATGAAAACCAGTTTAATTTATTGCACTCTTTATTGGATGATAAAATCGGGAGAAATGATACACAGTTTCGACAAGAAATTTCTTCAAAGTATCGTTTAACAGTCCCTTTACGATTTCTTGCCACAGGTGAAACCTTCAAAAGTTTATCTTACAGCACAAGAATTGCACAATCCACAATTTCAAAGTTCATTCCTGAAGTACTGAAGGCAGTTTATGAAGTACTGATTTTTTTATATTGATGTTGGTGCTAATGGCAGAGTAAGCGATGGTGGGGTGTATGAAGATTGTGAGTTTGCTGTAGCAAATAAAATTATAAAATAAAATTCTTTGAACCTCCCCGATGATAAACCCCTGCCAGGTATGGAAGATGCAATGCCTTATGTAATTTTAGCTGATACAGCATTTCCATTACAACTTCATATTATGAAACCATACCTATTTAAAAATATGACACGTGAGCAGAGAATTTTCAACTGCCGATTAAGCAGAGGTAGAAGGGTTGTCGAAAATGCTTTTGGCATCCTTTCCAATAGATTTAGAATATTGCTTCATCCCATTAACTTATCGAGAGATAAAGTTGTAGCAATAACAAAAGCATGTTGTGTTTTACATAGTAACGCCCTGTATAAAATTAAAAGCGATCACGTCTTAAGCAAAGTCATACAAATAATTGTATCTTCAGTTTTATTGCTGTCTCATAGTTAATACGTTTCATATAGAATGATACAAAAATAATAAAAGAAAAACACAAAATAGAAAAAAATCAAGAAAATAATTGGACAAAAACATTTTCAATACTTAGCCCCAAAATTAACAATATGCTTCCACTAAATATTAAAATTGCCAATTATTAAGTATTAAAAAGATGTAAAACAATAGATGTCAGCACAAATTTGAGATCTTTATCGTAGGATATCAACATGTGTATCTTTACATGTGCATATATAATAATTAAGAAATTACTTTTTGTTTGTTAAACTTTCAATTATTTATATTGAAAAACATGATCGTAATTAACCCTTTTTTCTTTTGGTTAGTTAACATGTATAGGAATAAAGCAATTAACTATTATTTTCTGGTAATTTTATAATAAAACTTTTAGCGAATTGATATGTATAAAGTTTGCATAATCAATTAAGGGCAAAATACATTTTTTTTCCCAATAGAACCATTGCCGGGCAGTCCTACCATGGACTCTGACACCTCACCAGAGTCTGTTTGAATTTCAGTGTTAATGTCGCCATATCAAAGAATCTAATCCACTTCATGATATATTTGTCATAAAGAAACCTTACGTTCACTTTACAGTCCAATAATAATAATAATAATAATGTTTATTTAGGCTCAAATGAAGTAATACATTCGAAATTAACAAAATAAAATATTATTAATTATAATATGATTTATAATTTTAATTATGAATAAAATTTAACCTAATATATACAATGAAATTTGAATTTTCGCACCAACAGAAGGTGATCGTTGGTTTGCTCGTCTTAATTCCAGATCTTATGTATTCCCTTAGAGCTAACAAAATATAACATATCACAATTCTATAAATGTTTAAATACATATACACCACATATATACATGTATACACACACATGTACATACACACACATATATATATATACACACATACACATACATACACATATACACAAATTAAAAAAGAAAAAAGGAAAAATGTATTGTAACTATTATTATATGTATACAATACCCACAAATTAAATTATTAATATTAATTAAATAAAAATAACTAAATAAAAAAAAGTTACATGAAAATAAAGAAGAACTTATGAATTACATATGTTTTTAATAGTCAGGTATTTATTAAGATACATTTTAAATAAATAGAATTGTTTAAATTTTATGTAATCGTTGCATATTCTTATTACGTTTATACTATTTTGGAAAGACTAGCAGTATGTATTCTTGTGATCAATTAATTGATGTATTTTATATCTAGGTTGTTCGCTAATCCATGCTTTACTTTTTGATTTGAAAAGTGAATAGGAGATAATCCTTTTTAAAAATGGAGGAAGTATACTATATATTGTTTGGTCCAATAAGACCTCCTTGACCAATTGTTTTATCCATTTTTGGTATTTGTACTAATGTTTCTTTGTGTCTAATATTGTAGGTATGTTCTATAATGTGTATGTTATGTTTGTTTTTATAGAAATAAAGTAAAATATTGTGACAAAATAGTTGCCTGAAATCAAAAAGTTTGCTTTCAGTAAATAGTTCATTTGTTGGAAATGTGTAACCTTTGTTATAAATAATTTTTAATATCCATTTCTGAATAATCAGTAATTTGTTCAGGTAACAATTTGTTGCACCTCCCCAACCAATGATCCGTATGATAAGTGAGATTGTATTAAAGCAAAATACATCGTTTTTAAATGATCAATACGAAAAATGTTTTTGAAATATTTAAATTTTGATAAAAGGCTTCTTAATTTCTTTACTAAATTGTTTATATGACTGTCTCATTTTAGGTGATTATCAATGGTAATTCCAAGATACTTTATAGTCTTTGCAGATGTTATCTTCATGTTATACCCATTATTATTTACAATTAATGTGTCAAAATTTGGAAGGTTTCGAGGATAGTTGGAAAAGGGTAAGTAATGCGTTTTTTGTATGTTGATGGTAAGTAACTTATTATTAAAAAAATTAATAACGCTTTTAAAATCCCACTCTACATTATATTTTAATAAATTCCATGTTTTAGCTTTAAAAAATATTGCAGTATCATCCGCAAAGCTGATAATACTACCAGAAATTGGGATTTTAAAAAGGTCATTAACATAAATGCTGAATAGTATTGGGCCCAAAACAGTACCTTATGGGACCCCGTATGATATATCTTCCGGTTCACTTGTGCAATAATCAACGCAAACCAACTATCTTATGTCTGTAAGATAACTTTTTAAGAGCTTGTGAGCTGCACTACGAAAATCTATATTCTCCAGCACATACAATAATTCTGAATGACTTACAGTATCAAATGCCTTAGCCAGGTCAACAAAGATGAACAGTGATGGCTCACTAGAGTCCATAGCATCGTAAATATTTTTGTTAGATCAACTATGGCATCTTGTGTTGACCTGGCTTCCATAAACCCATATTGCTTATCTGATATTATTTTATATTTTTTAAGGTAAGTGCATATTCGGTTTTTTTAAACTTTTTCATAAATTTTTGCTGTTTGATATAAGCGATATGGGGTGATAATTTGATACGCTTTGTTTACCACCAGACTTTTATAGTGGCTTAACAACGGCAATTTTAAATTGTGCTGAAAATATACCGGTTTCCAGTGACTTATTTATTAATTATGTAAGGGGACCCACAATGTACTCAGAGATTTCTTTAAGGGTTTCAGATTTTAGAGTGTCTAACCCAGGAGCTTTTTTTTAGTTTTAATTCACCTATAACCCTTTTTACTTCTATTTGATCCATCAATGAAAGATAAATTGAATTTACTAATCGCGTTTTTGGTGCGATTGTTTTTTGAGGATTTAATTTTTCCTGCAAGTTTTTTACCAATATTAGTAAAATATTTGTTAAACTCACTTGCCATTTCCATTTTATCTAGTATTAGTTCATTATTTTCGTTTTTTATACTTGTAATATTGTTTTTCTTTATGTTTTGACCTTCAATGTCTTTTATGCATTTCCACATAAGCCGAGAAGTTCTGTTTTTATTTATTTGTGTTTTAAAATAATTTATTTTTGCAATTTTGATAAGATCATTCAATTTATTCCTATATTGATGATATTCGTTTAATAAGGTTATATTTTCTGGTTCTTTTTGTACTTTTTTTGTGTAATTTATCGTTTTCATTGACTGACTTTATCAATCCTTTTGTATCCATTGATTAGGTTTAATTTAATTTCTTTTTAATGTTACTTTATGTGTACATCTGTCAACATGTTCTTGTAATTTTGTCACAAAATTATCTGCTGCTAAATTCACATCTGGAGCTTTATAATATCTTTATACATCTTTGCATGGTTTATTGTTTAAAAAATAAGCAAGTCCTGTAATACTTTTAAAATCAATATATTTTTTATTTTCAAGTTACATTCCCGTATTATTTTTAAGACTGGCGTAGTGAGTCCGCTGCCTTACTTGTCTCTACGCCTCTGAATGCTGCACATGTAATGCCTTCAGTATCTAAGGCAGTGTCACATTTTTAGATCTCGTGCGAATTAAATCTCGTGGCAATTTCAAATCGGCGTTTTTAGATAGGTTACAAGGTAAAACGCATTCGGAAAGCCGAACATATATACAGGGTGACGTTAGATCTTATGGCATCGAAGTTTTAGATCTCGTGGAAATTAAATCTCATGGGACTTTTTTTTTATCGGTCTATATAAAACTCATTCGAAAACCTGAACAGAGCCACGAGGTGGCTATTAGAATTAGATCTCATGGGAATTAGATGTGGTGGGCATTAGATCTCATGGAACGTCCCTGATAAACATCGCCGATTAGACATCGATGCGGTCGATACATCGAAAGAAAAAATATCGAAGTTTCGCAAATATCGATGTTTTTACATTTTAAATGTTCTGATTTTTTTTTCATATAAACAAAAAAAAAAAGATATTATTACAGAATAACAATAAGTTGTTATTGTCTCTCTATTAACTTTTTTAAGAAACAACAGTTTTTAATTTTTGTTTATACAAAATAACAATAATACAAAAAAAAAATAAAATAAAACTGTTCCTTAAAAGGAAGGTAATTATAATAACAAAATAAACCTATTTCTATCTATATTTATGTTATATTTACCTATTCATGCTTATATTTTAGAGAACTTATTATAATTTGTAATGATCATTACAGTCTCGTTAAGCTCCGACATCAGTGTATAGATGTCTAATAAGTAATTGCAGTTTGCAAAGTTTAATGGTAAAGCCAATTTAGCGGATACAAAGCAGACATCGGTCAACATCGGCCATTTTTCGATGTTGATACATCGATGTACCGCCATCCAGACAGCGATGGCAAAACATCATCGATGTTTTTTGATCGATGCATCGATGTATTTAATACATCGATGCATTGTTGCCATCCATACCCCTCTCCCATACGAGCTGGGATATTTTGCATTTTGTGAAAATGAGTGATGAAAGTACAAAAAATGTCTATATTTCAACCCTTATTGTATATAGGGGTTCGAACTCCTTTTATTCTATTTGCCAGAAAAAATCCAACAGGGCGTTAGGGCTCTAGGGGAAAAATCAACACTATCTCCCATACGAACCGAGATATTTAGTATTTTATGTTGAAAATTAGCATATTGCACATAGAGGGGTTGGAACTTGTTCTGTTCGATTTTCCAGGCAAAATCCTACGGGGCGTTGAGGTTCTGGGGAAAAAATCAACCCTTTATCTCCCCATACGAACGAAGATATTTAGCATTTCATGTCAAAAATTAGGGTTGAAAGAAGTAAAAATTAAATATCTCATCCCCTATTCCATGTAGGAGGTTGTTTCATTCGATTTACCAAGAAAACTTCTACGTGGCGTTTGAGTTCTGGGAAAAAAATCAACCCTCTATCTCCCATACGAACTGAAATATTAAGCATTTTATGTTGAAAATTTGGGTTGAATGAAATAAAAATTGAGTAGCTCATGCCCTATTGCATATAGGGGGCTGGAACTTATTCGATTCGTCAGGAAAAATTCTGCGGGGTAGTGTGATTCTAGGGGAAAAATCAACCCTCTATATCCCATAGATTTAACATTCTATCATTTTACACAATTATGGTATAGCATTTATAATTTAAGAATCGTTTCCCACACGCCAGTGTGTATCTACAAGAAAATACCATTATAGCCAAAATATACCTCAAAAAGGTCCTTCGGTAACAGAAATTTCAAATAATTAGTTCAAGCCGTTTCTGAATTATTTTCAAAAAACTGAAAAAAATCTGAATGAAGCGTCACCGGACCCATGGTCATAACAACTTTTCGTAGCAGTTAGATGATGAATCTCTACCAGTAATTTGGTGCATGTTTTTTTAACACACTCTATATTGATATTTATTATTTTGAATTTTAGCGGGAATATACTATTACCGTTCTGTATAAGAAATAAATAAAAATATTTACGATTTGAAATATATGCCGCCACCTGTATTCAGGCGACAGAAGCTACTAGACAAACAAATATAGGTTGCAGTAATCTGTGCTAAAAGGTGCTATAATAAACGTTTCTAAAATAGATTTGTATAAAAAAAATCAATGCCCATTTATAATTAACTTAAATTGTTGATATACAAAGCAGTAGTTACCTTTTTTTTTTTTTTAAATGCAAATGAGGTATGACGTAATCGACAATTTCACCATAGTATCAAATTAGATGTGAATTCAATGAACTTCTTGGCTTTCGTACAGAAAAGGTCATGGAAAAATAGTGACAAATCAGGTACCTACAGCGACATAAACCTACGTAGGAAATAGTAGACTTAATACGCATTTTTTTTTTATTTTGTTAACCCATTTCACAATTTATAATTAAATTTCTAGCTACCAAACAGTCAACAAGTAATATTAATACACGTACTTGGTAGTTTTAAAAACAAAAATAACTCACCATTTTTTCAAGTATTTTGTTTCTTTTTCTTTCATAACACAATCACTAGTCACCACTCCTATCACTGTCGTAAGTCAAAATATCACTAAATTAGGAAAAACGAGATAATAGAGAAACTCTGATAAGGCTGACAATTAATACACTAGAAAGCGCTGTAAGCAATTATTATTTCTTTAGCGGTATAGTAAGAATCCTTGACTAGTGAGTATAATAATTATTATAAAAAAACACGTGGTATGACATTAGCGCAACACGTTTCGAGCCGTAATAAGGTTTATTTATACCTATATAAAAGTTAATTTGAAATTGTTGTATACACCACAAACTTTTGAAACGTTTTTAACTTTAGGTACGAAAGCCACACGTTTTTAATATGTGGAAATGAATTTGTCAAGTTTCATTGTTCTTTTAATAATAGCAGTCGTACAAGGTAACTGCTGTAGCCCAACTGATTACCTTGTTTACTTAATTATACGTATTTGACGAAGTCAAATAAGTAGGTACATACATATATTATATCCGGACGAATATTTTCATTAAGCGCCTCAAAATAAAGTGTGGTTGCATTGATTTCCGTTTTACAACAGCGTGATTTCAAATGTTTATGCGTGTTATACACGGTGCGCATAAAGTACGGAACAAATTCCTCATTTCCGAATATTAAAATATTTCCTCGGATCCGTCGATTCTTATATCTTATTACGCATCTTTTGATGTACTTATCTAATTAATGACGTCATCGCCATCGGGATATGACGTCTCTGACATTTTTTAATGAAAGTCGCTGTTTTTTTCTTACATAATTGGATAGCCATTTTCTTTCTAGTTACAACCATACCAGATTTGATGGGTCTATTCCACTAGTACAGTAAATATCGGAAAAAACTAAAACGGAACAATTCGATTTTATTTTTTTCCGATAACACTTATTGTTAGTAATTATTAGATAATAAATCAATTTCGTGTATCATGTTAATCTTGTTTTAAATGTGTACCTTAGTAATTCCTTATCTGATACAATTTCTTATCTTAAAAATATAGTTAGTTGCCCAGTATGTTACTGGAAAAATAAACCTCTGCGCTTGTGACTTTACGTCAAAAGATTAGTCAGAGGGTGTTTTTTGACAACTAGTATGAGACAAAAAAATCATATAATTCCTTAACGTTTCAAAAAACACCCTCTGACTAATCTTTTAATGTAAAATCACAAGCGCAGATGTTTATTTTTTCCAGTAACATACTGGGTAACTAACTAAATTTTTTAGATAACTAAGAATTATTCATGTAAGTTCCAAAAAAAGAAAAGGAAAAGTTTTATTTAAATAATACAATTGTTGAACGAAATGAAATTTATCTTTACATTAAGTGGTAAATTTAATAGATCGCAATATTAAATCAAGAAAAAAAAGATTTCAGTCAACATCAAATATTTATTGATTCAAGTAATTCATCAGTTTTGTTTAAATAATACAAGTTGTTGAACGAAATAACACATTTCTTACATTAAGTGGTAAATTTAATAGATCGCAATAATCTCTACTTTTGAACTGAATAAATAAAAGATTAAGTATAAGTTAGTATTGAACAGGGGCGTGCGGTGAGTTTTGATACAGGGGAAGCAGTTTGTGATATAGGGTGATGGGTAGTGCGAAGCCCCGCGCGAAGCGAGGCAAAATATTTTTAAGAAAAGGGGCGTGGCTTCCGTATACTCATTTTAAAGCAAATGTCGAAAGCTACAAAGTTATGACATCTAGAAAAAAAGTACACTTGTAGGACCGCCACTCCTCAATAAACATAAAACATAAAAACACCACAAAAAATTAGACAACCCCCGATTCCAAAGCCGAAGCTGCACGGGCGAGAGTTACACTTATGAAAAAAACGCAGACACACAAACATACCCACCGACATTGCCAGCGCCGGTGGCGGGGATTGAACCAGTAGCGTAATAGAGAGTTTGTTCAGTCACACTAGCCATCGTGCACTCTCTAGCCAACTATAAATTGAGCCTGCTAGTTAAGTAGTTAACATGCACATACCTACCTATTTATAATGTAGTTTAATCCGCCTCTCCTTTTTTGCGATGTCGGAAATAACTTCGTCGTAAAAGTTTGAATTTTGGGACATCTCCTTCACAAAGTCACTTTTTATTGTCAACAGGGACAATTTTGAAAGCCACTCTTCACTGGTTTAATTTCTTGAAAAAGGTTTTAAGGTCGAAAAACTGCGTTCAACCGAAGCACTAGTTGCAGGTATCGTCAACACTAATTCACACAATTTCAACAGTTCAGAGTAGGCCTGATCCAAACTATTTTCTTTTATAAAGATAATCAGTTCGTTGGCGTTATGTTTCTGACTAATATCTTCTGTAGCATAAATAACTGAAAGTTCCGATCGTAACCCAATTATATCAAAAAAATTTCCGTAGTTATCACTCAATGACTGAAGTGCGTTTTGTGGAAACTGTTTATTTTTAAATTCATTAAAATTACACAATTCTAAAAATTGTATTACACTAAAATTTTTAAATCTATTATTTAGTTGCCCAGTGATATTGTCCAAAATTTCGATAAAATGTCTTCGATATGAAGTTCTATGATCCACTATAAATTCAGTTCGTATTCTTTTTCTTTGCGGTTCTAAATTGTCATTACTAGTTTTCCCCCAGAACTTTTCAAATTCATTTCTTTTGTTACAAATCAAATTTTTTGAGTTCTTCAATTTTCTTTACACAAAATCCAACGTCATTTGATTTAGTTTGCAAGATATTGAATAAATTGTCAGTAAATGGGAATATTTCGGAGAAAATATTTAACAAAAAATTAAAATCAGTCTCTTTTCAATGAATCTAAGTAACCTCTGGATCCATTCAAAGTCTCAGTGTTCCAATCATCTTCGCTTTGTAAAATATTTTCAAATAAATCAATTAGAGGCTGTCGATATTCAGATACAGTTTGTACTAGCCTCCCAATGTAATTCCATCGTGTTGGAGCAACTCTGGGCAGTCTCTTCTGTACTCCCAAATCTAAAGCTCGTGTCCATTTTGATGATTTTGAAAAAAGGCAGCCATTCCACTAATACTTGAAAAAAAATACTTTGTACTCTTTAAGACACGCTGCAAATTGAGCAAGAACTAAATTTAATCGATGCGCAAAACAATGTACAAATATTGCATTCTGAAAAGTCTCGTTTACTTTGGCCTGCAGGCCCCCCAATTCACCAGCCATTACAGCGGCCCCATCATAACTTTGGGCGATAAGTTTAGCACCACACTGTAGATCATCGACTATCTGACAAACTATAGTATATAAAGCTGCGGCCGTTCTTTTCGTTGTTACGTCTAAAAATCCTAAAAAGCGCTCTTGGACTTTCCCATTTGGTTTTATGTAGCGTACTACGATTGACAACTGACTAATATTCGTAATATCGGTTGTTTCATCTAACATAATTGCAACAAAAGGAGCTTTTTTATTTCTTGCTTGATCTTTTCTAAAACAATATTGCTTATCGACTGAATCAAATCATTTTGATTATGATTTGATGTGCCGCGAAATATCGTGGAGTGTTCCAGATGGTTACTTAAAATTGTATCTTATTTTGCTAATAAATCAACCAAATTGATAAAATTGCCCCTATTAACAACGCTTCGAGATTCAGTATGACCTCTAAAACTAAGTTCATTTTCGCCGAGAAAACAAACAATGTCAATAAGTCTTCTCGATTTTTTTTATAAGTTCAATATGCTTACGGTCACTTTCTTTCACCTGCTGATCTAATGAATGCTCAATTCGTGATTTTCCAAATGTTTATTCTTTTAGCACCTCTCGCAAATGAGTTTCACACTTACCATGCCTTTTTGTCACTTTGTAAATGTTGTTTAAATCTGAAAAGCCAATTTTATTCCAAACACCTTTTTCATTTGTGAAAAGTACACATGGCCAACAAAACAATTTACACAAATTTTCACAACCCCTTAACCACTACTGTACAATTCAATATTAAGGTACCTATAGCATGATTGTTTTCGTTTTTAAGAGTTTTAAATCAGGTGTTGGTCTCCCGTTTCTAATAATATCCAGTTTATCTTGAAACGAATATGTTGAAAATGCCCTTTTCAACAAATTGCACACCACACAAACGCAAATAATATTTTCCACAGTGCTAGGACCAGCTTCTAAATTTAATAAGCAATTCTAAAACTGCTTACACGCGCACTAATGTTCAACGTTTTAAAAATCACTTGTCGCCGCACCACAGGTTTAGAAACACCAAAAAAGTTTTTACAAATATAGCACAAAAACTGAGAATAATACTAGGAAGATTAATATTAAGTATAATATTAAAATCGATATTAAAATCTATAAAACAAAACGCATTACGATGCTATACGACTCAGATATCAAGATTATGAAGTGGGGATGGGATGCCTTTCAAGAAGTTGCTTCATATATCGAAGTCGCGCGAGTTCTTGTTGGCTCGATTAACCGAATGCGTCATCGTTACGGTTTTATCATGCAACATTATCTCAGGTGTTGAAAAGCAGTGCCGTGTCTATTGAAATTGGGTAAAAGTAAATTTTAATGATTAATATATGTAATAAATAATAATCAGGTTCTTATGTGTTTTTTTTTTAATAATCCCAGGGGAAGCACTGCTTCCCTTGCTTCCATGGACCGACCGCCACTGGTATTGAATATTATTCGAAACTTCCTCTTAGCTGAAGTAGAACCATTCTAAAGTTAATAATTAGTTATCATTAAAAGGAGACTAAGATAATGACTTATAAGAATAACGTTTTCCTTGATGGAAAAATATCTATTCTTGCGGATATATGAGTACAATAATGTCTTAATTTAAGAATAGTAGTCTTAAAAATAGTTTAGATTTTTTCCGTGTAGTATGGTCTCTGTACTAGCAATCTTCCGGAACCTATATATTGTATAGCATACTGATGTCAGTACCATGTCTAATTGTTATTTTCATTTTCCTTCTTTAACCAGAGGCGTAACCCAAGGGGTGTGATTTCCTATTTTTAAAGAAAGAAAAAGGTACACCAATGATCAAAATTATTATTTTCTTTTCGAAATCTATAGTCAATTTACGAGTAAAAAGTCGTATAGAAATTTGTCCTTAAAATGTACCGTTTTACAGTTAAACTTTATTTAGAATTCCTTGTAAATTGATCAAACAGAACAAGTATGTATTTCAAACAAATAAAATTAAAAAGACATATCTAGACATAAGTATTTTACAAAAAGAAAACTCAAATCATTAGAGAAAGTGCTCAAAATGCCCACCACCCACTTTGATACATTTATGACATCTTCAAATTATGGTATTCACAACAGCATATATTTGATGTCTACTTTACCTTATCTCGTCGCATGCTAATTGAATTTTCACAATAAGCTCCTCTCTTGTTGCAACTGGCTCGGCATACTCTTTCTATATTTTTTCTATGCCTATATTCTAAATTAAATTTTTTTATTTTTTCCTTTATAACATGCTTATAAATAATCAAATAAATTTTGTGGTTACATTCCTGTCATAGAGATGTAAGGTTGAATGGTGTTTAGATACCTGATTTGTACAATTCATCTAATGAAGATTTAATAGCAACGTCTCTGTTGTTATATTCCAGCATTAAGTGAACTCCTCGGATATCGTCAAAAATAAGATATACAGGGTGGGGCAATAGTGCGTCCGACTTCGATATCTCGAGTTGTATGATAGCTAGAAACTTGATTTAAAAACATAAGTAAACTAGACAAAAAAGTCTATAACCGGAAATTGTTTTTGAATATACAGGGTGAGCCAAAACGATTCTACAGAGTCGAGTAACATTTCTTTAAATGAAATGCCATGAATATCAGAACATTTTACCTTGCCGATAATTATCCTCCAAATGGTTTATTATTTTATTTTTTAAACATGTAAATATATATCCTCTGGAGGGTGAAGGTAGTTTTTTTTTGTTTCGTCAGAGTTTGCAGACTGCCAATTTGTCTACACAATTTCATTATATTCAATTCCGGCATGACTCTTTGTTACCAAATCTTCAAGCAAGTTGACAGAGTTTTTAATAAATCAACAGTATTAAAACTTTTTCAGGTATACATTTTTTACGGCACTATAGGTTTTATAATAAAATATCAAGGGATCAGATTTATCAGTTATTAAGAGACCTTTATTTTGCACATCAATTTTTTTGGCTTACGAAAAATAATCTCCAAGGTATCTTAACTTCAATTTTTTTGAAATTCCGTTGAAATTGAGATTTGAATTTTTTTTTAGGACAGAAATGGCATTATACTATGGCATCCAAGAAACCCCGATTTAATACCCCCCAATTTTCGATGTGATACACTTAAAAATAGAATATACAGTATAAACCATACCATTAGAAACATTATAAAAATTAGGATAAACTACAAGTGGCCGCCTGGCTGAATACGACCTCCGTACAAAAGTTAACGATTACGCATTAGTCAGGACGCCTATCAGAACACTAAAAGGAGCAGACAACGAGACAACAGACTAGCACATTTCAGTATCGCATTGCCATTCAAGTTGCGATCGCCCCATCGTGCTAGCAACAGACGGGCGACTGTAAACTGCACATACCGTTAGTCGTGTTGTGATCTGGCTCAATCTGTATAAAGATTTAAAAGTAGGGGATTTAAATAATAATCCAGAAATGTTTCAACAAATCATTAGAGAAAATTATACAAATCTTTGTATGGAAACCAATGGTGGAATTTTTGAAAATATGTTATAATTTTGGTGTTTTTTTTTCTTATCTTAAAAATGTTTGTAATAGATTTCCTTTCAGAAAACCTCAAAACTTTTTGCCGAACCAATGTGTTTTCGCATTATCTCAAACCTAACAAATGGAACTCATTACATTTTCCTCTGAAATTTTTTAATTCGAAAGTTTTATCTCCTAAAAACAATTTTAAGTTGCCGCCAACAGTTTAATCCGGGGCGACCTAGGATAAAAAAGTTCCGGCCGGGTCCAGAACCGTTTCGTCGGACAAATATCCTGCCTGCTTTTGCTCATAACAAAGAGAATAAATAAAGTTACATTCATGCTAACCATTCGTAAACAAAGTAATCATAAGTCGTTCCAATGATTATGATTGATCTTTAAACTCATTGTCCATACATTATTTTCTTGTACATCCCGAGTAACACACCGAGTTGTAATTTGGTCGCGCCAACGTCGTGATAGCTGTCTAAACGTTGGCGCGACCAAATAGGCCCCATGCACAAAATATAATTTTGGCATTTTTGGAATCTAGTTAATGCAGAAAAAAGTGTCTAAAGAATTTTTCTTTTTACAAAAGTTATTCAACATTAAAGTAATAGACTAATATTACGCGCGCAAGCACTGCCGACCCAACACGTCTTTATGGTGATATCACAAGACCCTAGTTCTAGTGCATAAAGCAGGCAAAGTATGTTGTTAAATGTAAACGAAAACAAGTAGTGTTATTCGTGATTTGTGTTGTGACATTTTAAGTGAAGTAATTATAATGATCAATTCTTCTAAAATATCATCATATCACTGGTGCATCGTACCGTTGAAAATACTTCAATAAAAACGCCAGAAAAAATGTGTATCCAAAGTTCCAAGAAACGGAAAACGTAGAAGTTTAGTTAAAGATGATTAAACGGGTCCAAAGGAATTTTCGAAAACAAGTTGCATTTTTGCATGCATCTTTTTGATATGAGTAATTAAAAAAATAATATTAAAAATAATATGCAAAAGTAATAAAAATAATATGTGTAAAGTATATGGCACGGTAACAACAGGAATCCTGGGTTTCGAATGATTTTTTAATGTTATTTTGGGGCACTAACGGAGATATTTTCCATCGTGGATTTTGTGAGCCTCCTGGGTGCTAAGGAAAATCATCGGACACAGAGGTGTCAATTATCACTTTTGCGGTGAGACTCATTTTTATCAAATATTATTTATTATTTAAATAGATTTCAATCGCAAACTCACAATTTTTATTTGAAAACGGTGAAGGGATGTCCAAAAATCTTTTTTAAAAGTACATACATACAGTGTGTATATAAAATTCTTACACATATCTAACAAAGGTACTTTATATATATATAAGAAATATAAGTATATAGATTTGGAGGTTTTAATTATATCTATAAAGAAAAATTTAGGAACCAGAAGGGCATTAGATATCTCCAGCCGTTCACAAGTTATAACGAAAAATATAGCGTGACGTCACCCTCAAATTTAGCTAGTGTAAAAATATAACTTCGTTTTTTATCGCACGTTTTCCGATAAAACTATTATACGACTCACATGTATTGAGCCCTCATTTTAACTGCGAATATCTCAAAAACGGAGGAGTGAAAATTTGTTTACATAAAACTGATGTGATTTTCGAAAAATGCCCGCTTAAACTTTAATGTGACGAGAGTATCGAAAAAAATGGGTACATTTTTTTGTATAAATTAAAGAATCTTCGTAACGTTTTAATCCAAGTTATTAAAATTTCAGTGAGTGGCTTACAATAGGTACATAATGAACACATATTTAAAAAAAAAAACTTCCCCTTCTCCGTTTTTGACATATTGGCGGATAAAGTGAGGACTCGATACATTTAAGTCGTAATAGTAGGTAGTTTACGTATCAACATTTTAAAATTAAATAAAATTCGCTTTATCATGGTGTAAAAATTTCTTTCTGGTTTTCTGTGTGTTATGTGTTCTCGGTAGCGCAGTGGGCTAGAGCGTTAAGTAACAAATGTAGCTGGTTTACTGCCTATCGACTCCCGGGTTCAAATCCCGGTTTCGATTCTGACAAAATTCAGAGGGATTAGTTGTGTTTGTCCGCGTTTTTTTCAACTGTGTAACACCTGTCCGTGCAGCTTCGGCCTTTGTTTGGGGGTTGTCTAATTTATGTGGTGTATTTTTTATATTTCAGTAGTTGTTTACAATATAAATAATATATCCGTATAAATATCGCAGACCAGAGACTACTAAATAATGTTAGGAAACAAGCACCTATACTTAATTAATGCAGAACTAGGTACCGTACCGTTCACCTATGGAGTGTAGAGAAGGAGGAACGTCTCTTATAGACGGTACGTTCAAAATGTGGTCTGAATTCTGTAAGGTATGAGATGTGGCGCTGATCGTATTATGGGATTGAGTCTGAAGTTAAACACTTACTATATCTCTGAAACTAGCTTCAAATTCTATAAACTAACGAAAACATAATATTATGTAGGTGTTGAAAAGAATTATACAGCGTAAAAAAATAATAAAAATAGTAAAAACAAAATCACGTAAAATACCTCCTCTAAATCAGCGCCACCTATTCTTCCATCGAAAATCCGATCACATTTTTTAACACGGAGACGTTTCTCATTCTCTACACTCCATACGTTCACCGCTCGGAAATATCGTAGCTAGTGACGTTGCGCCAGTAGGACAGTGTTCTCAGACACAATGATATTCCCGGAAGTTCAATTATTAATTTAAATATTTTGCAGGTAGAAATTATTAAAACAGGTTAGATAATTGATGGTGTTTAATAAGACTATATTGGAATATATGAATTAATTTTAAAAATCCGGCTAGTACAAATTGTGCAAGGGGCCTATTACAATTCGATGTGTTACTTGGAATCACAGAACAAGTTAATTGAAATAGGGTCAAATAAATCATGTCATGATTACCAGTTTACCATAAACGAAAGAATAGCTCTTTTGTGTGTGTTTGCTCTGTATGTTACGATACACGAACCACTTTCTATTTTCTGTGAACGTCCGAACGGAATTTTAGAACGCACCCCAGTACACGATGAGATGATTTAATTGATGGTTTGACGTTTCCGTTTGAAGAGAAGTTTCATTTTAAAGATAATCCAGGTTTAGATGAAAATTATATAAAAATGGCTTCAAAGGGGTTGTATTATACCCCACCAGCAACAGATGGATCAGAACACGCTTTTAGACAGCGAGTGGCTACCCATTATCAAATAAGGTATAACTCTAACCTCAAATCTAATGAATAATGATAAAACTTTTGCCAAGATATTTGAAATAATGCCAAAGCCACAGTTATTAATTTAAATTAATAAAGGATTGTTTCAGTGCTTTAAATAAATCAAGACTTAAATACTGTATATTTTTCCACTACTTGCTCTTTTTTGCAATGTTGGCTAAGCTCTCTGCTGATATATTAGACAAACTAGATATATTTATATTAGAAATAGAAGAACTTAGCATTCCTAAGGTAAGCCTTTATTAATTTTATCATAAACATTTGGTATAATTTTTACGCGTCATTTCAGTTTTTGTTTTTTTTTTTTAACATGCTAATTATATCTGAAACGTGAATTTCAAGTCTAGAATACATATTTTCGAGATTTGAGTTGCAAAGTGCCTTAAACTCACTCTTCCACCATCCCAAATGTTAAGTTTCTCCATATGGTAGAGTGCAAAGCAATTTCTGTTTTAAAGTTCATGGGAAGTGAATGTAAAATAATTAGCCTATTGAAATTTGTTATGAATTCGTCAGTTAAAAATCTAAAAGTCATACGAAAAACATAATACGTAAGGGTATTAACTATACCATATCAAGAATCAGGTTAAGGATATGGTGAAAATCCTTTAAAATAATAGTTATTACTTCCACCTTTTTTATATTGTGTTATTTTATACTCCCCCAACAGAATAATCAAGTTATAGGATAGAAAATTTAATATTGTATAAAACAAGTCAAGTCTAGGTAATGCACATTAACTAAGAAACAAATTTAAAAAATAAACTGCAACCTACAAATTAAAAAAAGAAACATATAGTTTTTATAATTTTTAATTGTTTAAATGTATGTTTTTTTTTTATTATTGGATTTTGCAGAATCTAACGTTTTTATCATTTTTAATTCAATTTTAAAATTCTTGACAACATTCCTTAAAACTACAAGAAACTCTACACAAATTAGTTCCAAAGAACATCGATTTCTCTCATCTCTTCATTTTGCCCCAGACAGAAAAAAACTCTTAGAATGCAGAACTTGCAGGAATGCTTAAGAAGAATGAGACAATAGGAAAAATTTTGGGAATATTTTGGAAATGTTTAAATACATAAAGCCACTTCTTAGGCATTGTGAAATTTACATTGCGAAGGACATCTTTGACCGAAAAAAAGCATAACGTTGAAAAGGACTGCCCTTCCGAAAGGGTAGGTGGCAACCCTACTTGTATAGTAGGACACATATACCATATCAAATATTTGCTATTTTTTCCATTGATTATTGTGTATTTGCTTCTCAAGACAAGACAAAATTACATTCAGGTCAACAATGTTATAATCGTGCGCATAGGAATGCTGCAACCTGAGTTTCTTCCCAAAACATTATAATACTACACATTTTCCAATACCCGTTTAATGGTTCCCTGTTCATTGCGTATAGACAATATATGCATCAATCGATATAGAATTTTATGCTCTTTAAATTAACACATTTAATTTTTTTCCTAAAGATCAACAGTTTTTGAGAAAATGTCAAAAAATGCAGAAAATATAACTTTGAAGGTGGTTTTGGAGTAGTTTTTGAGGGGAGTTTACTTAGGCCTTTACCCTAGTATTGTTTTTAGTCCCCTAATAAATAATTTCCAAGTGAATTTAATATGAATGGTAACACACACCATACCATTCATACTTACTACTTGACAAACATTACAAGGCACAGACACAGTAAACAATAACTTATAGACTATCTCAGCTGCATTTCATTCATAAATCCGCTGAGCTCTCTGGGACCTCGAATGCAGGCGGTTGCGTCACGGGCTTAGTATTTTATAGAGATGTGGGTGTACGAAGCAAATTGAACGTTATTGATGAATTAGTAAAATAAATAATTATTAGTTAGGAAAGAGACCACGGGTTTTTAATGTTTGTGCAGCCAGGTATATATATTTTATTTTTTTACACTTTACATGGTTAAAATAAAAAATCTGCAGATTATTTAGATAAATGAAACAAAGTACATAATAGGCAAACGTTTTATTATTAATAATTGATGAATGCTAAACATTTTTTAGGTTACAAAATAAAATCGTTGGATATAAAGAAAACCAAATGAATTATTGATATTTCCAAATTATTAATTTTTTGTTTTGTTTGTCAGTTTTAAAATTTATACTAATAAATTTAAGAGTGTAAAATATAATCATTTTTTTTTTAAACACTTTTTATCGATATTTTATAAAACTTGCCAATACAGCGCTTCTACTCACTTGCCGTGTGGGAGTAAAATAGATTAAAATAAATAAAAATCGTTGAAAAAATTATTTTTTTTTGTATAACAAAATATCGATATCCTTGGCAATAATTAAATTTAATACAAATTCCAATTTGCATTCTCCTTAATATTCTTACTAAAAACAACTTGTGCATTATTTTTAACATCTCATCAGAAAACACATCTGAAAATGTAAAAATATGATTTGCATACCTACATAACGAGTATTTTTTAACACGCTTTTATTAGCTTCACTTGTATGTTTTGTTTGTTTGTTTGTAACCGACTCTTTGGACTCGATTTTGACCCACTTTAAACGGACAGATTTAATTGAAACTTTGTACACTTACGAAGAACCGGTAACAATACAATAATTTGATAAGTTTATATCATTATCCTGATCAGGATCGCCAGTCCTTTCCTCACATATCCTCTGCGTGAGAGCAAGAGGCTTAATATTGTAAGTATATTCCGTGATTCTCAGTTCGGTCGTTGGCCGAGTGGGCAAGTCTTAGTCGACGCGAAACGACGGACTCCTCGGGCGTGAGTTCAAATCCCATGGCTGAAATAAAAAAATATTTTTTTTTTCAGAAATATCTGTTGGATCGTAATATGTTATAATATCCGCATCAATAAGCAATATAAATATAGTTTAAAAAAAACTACAAAACACGCTTTCATAGCACATCAAACTAAAAAGTGAAAAATAAATATAGTTTCAAAAAACTAAAAAACACGCTTTTAAAGCACATCAAACTAGAAAGTGAAAAATAATTATTAATATACACTGAAAACAATAATGAACGAAAAATACTAGTATTATTGTGAAAAAAGCGTGGGGCGCTTTGTGCCATATTTTTCGTATATCGAGCAACCCACGCTTTTTTCACAATAATACTAGTATTTTTCGCTCATTATTGTTTTCAGTTTATATTAATAATTATTTTTCACTTTTTTAGTTTGATGTGCTTTAAAAAGCGTGTTTTTTAGTTTTTTTTAAACTATATTTATTTATTTTTGAGTAACCTTAACAATAATTAAGATTAGTGTAAATAACAAACTTATATTTTATATCTTGCACAGATAAAGTTACTTAATTAGCTATCAGAATCGTGAGGAAAAGAAAAAAATTTTTCAATGTTCCAGTGTATCTGTGTATTTTTACAACTTTTTTGCGAGCATCTTTATCTCACTGCCACGATATGTTTGTCAAGTAGTACTAAAGGGAATGATTTAGTTTTAAAAAATTTTAAAAATATGTTTTGACACAATATGTATGTTAAAAACAAAAAATCAAACTATTAGACTTGACGCGTGTATGCGGTTTTAGCAAACATTTTTCTGTCATTTATTTTTTTAGCCTCTTTGGTGGGAATATATATGGTGTATTAGCCTTTTGTTATCATTTTTTGGGTTGGATGCCATAAAAAAGAATAAAGTTAATCCTATGCGGAATTATATAATGGGTTTAGCATTATTTGGATTCCTTCCACTTGTATATGCCATTATTTATTATTTCTCAGATGTGTGGACGTACCTAACATTTGATGAAGAAGAAGATCTGGAGGAAATAAAGATGTGGCAGGTAAAATATAAAGTTTTTTGTTATACCAGTTCTAAGAGAAATGTTTGATTGGGGTAGTGTGACAGATGATCAAGGGGAAATATGCGATGTGAGTATCAAAGTGTGCGAAACGTCGTTGGGTGAAAACCGCATTTTGATATCTCATACCGTTTTCGAGATATCGGCGAAAATTGATATTTGGCAGATTTTGAGGTGTCAACTTTTTTATTTGTGAATATTTTTGAATAGTGGGCACTATAGCAATGTTTAGATGCCATCGGAAACGACACTAAAAAAAATTATTAATCACAAATCCCTTCTTTTTTTTTAATAATTTGTAGAACAGTGGCTTAATATCGAAAGAAGGTGGGTAGAAACATAAAATGCCACAATGACTACATATAGACAATATACTTTTATTCTTGTGATTGCTAGTTACATGTGTGTGTGTGTGTGTGTGTTAGTGTTATATTCACCAATACTTTCAGCCCTCATCGTGTCAACGTTGAAAGTTACCGAACTCGCCAAAATAACCACAAGGTAAACTATTGTCATATATGCATGAACACATTTATGTGGTGACACATCATGTATTGTCAACCCTGGAGTTGACATCGTTTATCGCTACCTCCTGACCACTAACAATAACACTCACCTTAAGAAAATAACTCATGTCAAGAGGTTGTAGCTCCCATATGAACTACTATAAATGATTTTATACGAAAACTTCACTTATTTCTCTGAGTTTATGCATTCAGTTATAATTAAAGCTGGCCGACAGAGCCGTCATATGACTCATATGCTTACATCATATCATAATACTTGAATAAGTACAATAAATGGAAATAAATTTTAACAATAATGTTACATTTTATAAAAATTTGTATGAAACTCACCCTTTTTAAACAGATTTATGAAGTAGTTTGGTTGTCGTCATCACAAAGTGGGGAAGATCTATAGTATAATAGCATCAGGTATGTTTCTACAGCTGTCTCCGTCAGCGATGTTCGCTTTGGTGAAAAAATATGTTTGTATTTTGAAAATGACCGTTCGACATCTACGGATGTAATACAGGCATAAGTAAAACAATCTGTGAACTCACTTAACGAAGTTGTAGATGCACCATCACAAATTTGTCTTAATTTGCTAAAATCAGGATCTTTCTGTAATACACTCGAATTTTTCACTAACGCGATTATTTTTTGCGTCATTTATAGCCTGTAGCTGTGTATTTACGTCATCCACTATTTGCAGCGATTCCACTAACGACAATGAACTATTTTGCAATTTTTCTATTGCGTCGTGTAGTCCTCTATAATTGTTATTAATAGTTTTTAAATCTGTTTCAAGGGAAACGTCTTGAAAGCTTGTCTGGCTTTCCCTAATAGCTGCAGTTTCGTTAGGGTTGAACTGTAGTATCACAGCTTTTATTTGTTGAAAATATTCAGCATAATAAAAAGCCGCTTTCAACCACGTTTCCCAACGTGTCAGAATCGGCTCTGGTGATTCAGGGATACCAGGACACTGTCTGTAAAATGTCTGAATCCGTTTAGGAGATTTGAGAAATACTTTTTTTGTATTTGCTATTAATGCATCTATCTCTGGAAAACATTTTCGATTCGTTTCTGCCACAAGATGTAACGCATGCACTTTACACGTAACATGTAAAAACCTACAATTGTCTCTTTGAAGAAAACGGCCTACTACGCGCATTGTCGCGGCACCATCAG
Organism: Rhamnusium bicolor; assembly: GCA_029963845.1. Classification (NCBI taxonomy): domain Eukaryota; kingdom Metazoa; phylum Arthropoda; class Insecta; order Coleoptera; family Cerambycidae; genus Rhamnusium; species Rhamnusium bicolor. The sequence continues at coordinate 320,713 of JANEYF010002177.1, read as the reverse complement.
TCACAAACATCAATACTTGACTTGTTGAAAGTTAAAATTTTTCTTGTGTCTCCAACACCACACGCGTAATTATTTCGCCAGTACACGCAGTTAGTCTTTTACTGTCTAGTAAAAGTGGAAATGTTGGTTTAAGAGGGTCCAGTACACGTACTATAATATTTAAAATAGAATTTTTTTACAATCTGTCGTCTCGTCAATACATAACCAGAGCGGTGTATTTACAATGCCTTCACTGAACAGCTGGAATATATCTACGTAACGATGTATGACTTGGTAAGTTCACCTGGGGATTGTATTTATTCCAAAACTCCCGAAATGGTTGTTTATCCAGTATGTGTAGCAAAATATTACAGGCTATTAACATTAACAATAAATCAAACATAAACTGAGTTGTCAAAGGCATGCTATTTTTTTTATTTTGATGTTGCACGGTATTTATATGACGACGACAATCTGTTTTGTGCCAGCACATTAAGTCTTGATTGCAAACTTTACAAATTTTTTTGCATCCGTCATAGAATAAATCCGGAAATTCACCGATAAATTTATTCACTGTGTCCGCGTACGGTCGTTTTTACCCTTTGGCGCGTTTGACATGTATAATTTATAGATACAACCTCACGCATTAACCTTTCAAATAAGACTGCAGCGTAAATCACTTCTAAATCGGCACGTGTGACGCCAGCGCAAGACCGTGGCTGTACTCCAGCCACCTCGGCCAGCTTTAGTTATAACGCCTTTTAATGATAATGCTCCAGAAGAATTTTTTTTACGTTTTTTTTTTGTTGAAAATCAGTTTTATGTTTTCTGAACTGAAGTAACCCCCCAGAAAATCTTAGAATTTTGTGTTGGGTAAAAAGAAATGAAACCCTACAGTTTATCATGGAGTCTGAACCATACCTAGGGCATTGACAAATCCCTCTCCCATCTTAGTCTGAACCAGATTTAAATAAAATTTCTAACTTGCTCCAGAATGGAGTCGAATCATCGACGTTCAGTACCGAGTAAATAGCAATAAGCGCTTTTTTTTTTTTTTTTTTAGGGATATCCATATGGAATGCTATGGTATGCATTTATATTGTTAGCTCTTCAGGTACACTCCTTCTCCGTGTACTCTGCATGGAAATTAATGACAGCATGGAATTCAAAGGGTACAAAAAAAATTGATTAAAAATCCAGACTATTAATATGGTAATGGTTTACATTTCTGTTAAATGACAAACTTATTTAAGTTTTCGTGTTGTTACAATATGTGTTCATTAATTAATTTATATGACAATATTGAAAATTTCTATATTTATTTTTAAATTTGAACCTTTATTTGTTCACTACTTTAAGGTGTAGTTTGATATAAATATATTGTTATTTTCTAAACCTTAATATGCAATAAAAGTGTATATTGATGTGAGGATATTTTCAAAAAATTGTTAATATATTCTAAATTAATAAAATCTATTTTTAAGAAACTTTGTACAGATTTTGCATTTATTTGCCAATTTCTGACTCTCATAAGTACAGTACTAATGGATGATTAATACCTGCTAAAACTTACTGTCTATAAACGTCATTCAGTTTTTCATAACCAAGCTATAGCTTCAACATAAAATTTTATTTTTACAGGCTCTAAATGTCAGATATTTTAAACAGCCTGTATGTAGGTGGGTAGCTTATGAAAGTGACAGATTTCTTTCCTAATAATGGTGTGTAGATAGAAGAGGAGGTTAAATAAATTAAATCTATGATGGTGCAAATCATTGTACAAGACGTTTGCGATTTGTAGAAAATTCTAACAATCGTACAAGTCACACATACGTTTTGAAATTAGTTGCCAAATTTACAGACAGGATCTGTAGAAAACAAAAAAGAACCAAACGCAAGGTTTTGAACAAAGTTGCTCAGATTGAAGTGAGGGTATTTTGATATCAATCCCATAAGTTCATTTCACCAGGTGTCTGTTATAACTGGCATTTCTCATGACCCTGTTCACAAAGTCCTAATTGCATAAACTTCATCCCTATAAAATACAAGTCCATCATGAATTAGCTGTGGACGATTTTTATAGAAGAATCCAGTTCTGTAAACAAATGACGGAAAAAGTAAACAACCTGCTCCGATATATTTGTTACAGCGACGAATCCAACATTCTTTTTTAATGGTTTTGTCAAGATACAATTGTCGATACTAGAGCGATGAAAATACACCTTTTAGTTGAAGGATATACTCGGTGGCCACAGAAAATAAACATTTGGTATTGTGGTAATGTTGGCAGCTAACTCAGTCATGGTCACCATGACTGATCATTTACCGGTCAGGTCACGATTAAATTGACTGGTCAAATAGCAATGTGTCCAAGATGATAACAGACATGGCCAAGTTGTCCAACATTTTAAATGTCCTGCCATTTCCTTGATAATTGATGTATAAATGTCAATCACCTCTTTCTGGCCAAAAAGAACTGAAATAAATCCTCAGTAATGAGAGACCAGTAAACTTTAATTTTCTTTTTCTTTAAAAAATTCCAAAACTCGGTAAAGAAACCTTCATTTGGGATTTCTTGGGAAAAAACAATTGGTGGCAAAAAAAACATATACAATGCCGATTTTTGGAACGAAGTATCAAAGCCATGTTATCAAGGGGGGTTGGTGAAATTTAGATTATGCATATCCTAGTTGGATTATGGAACCCAAGCGATACTTTAAAGCATAAAAAAACAATATAATGTTACATGTTACAAATTGTTTAAAAAAATACCCTGGTTAGGCACAAATTTTTTTTCGCATATTTCAATTGCAATTTTTTTATGCAAAATTTCTTCATTTAGTTTTGATAGTTATGCCTAAAAGTATCGCCTAGGTCCCGTGCTCCAATACTAAGATATGACAACCTAAATTCACAAGCTGCCATTGCATGCTGATAAAACACAATAAAAAAATTGCCAAAAATGTGAAGCAATTATTCCCAAAGAGAGCGGCACTCCAAAAAGTGTTATGTTGAAACAAAACTAATGTGCAATGATAACATCTGTGATGAAGAAATATTTAGGTGAGCTCAGTTCAGACGATGGGCAAGAAAAAAATGCCAAAAAACCTAATTTGCATCATTCCCTACACATAAGCCCCATTTATATACGTATTAAACACCATTTCGATCCTAGAGTTGGTTGAAACCTTTGATGTGAAGATAACACTGACGTAGTTTTCCACGAAACACTAAAACACTATATACTGCACTCGACGCACGTTTCGCCAACCAAGTTGGCATCACCTGGAAATGATTAAAACTTCATTTTGATGAAAAAATTACGACACATTCAATAGCACTCAACAACTTAGTCTGAAAGTCACCCAATCTCGTCAAATAAAATAAATTGCAGTGGGAGGTTTTCTGACATTGAGGGAGCATTTAAGAATACATTGCCTGACTTGTTATATGGATCAGTGGCTGCTAGAGGAATTAAGCCAATCATAGAATTGATGCTATTCTATCAAACGGAACCATAACAACGTCTTTACAGGGAGAAGCAGCTTTAGAGTCGCAAGAGAATACTTGCAAGGTGGGGTTCTTTCCCCCCTTCTGTGGTTACTTCTTGTGGACGACTCGCCATTCTCACACTGGGAGGTTGAGGTTCCAGCATATGCAGACGATCTAGTCATACTGGTTAGAGAAAACTAAAAAGCATCTATCTAATACCCTTCAAGAAACACGATGCAGTAAGCAATTGGTGTGACAGGGATTAGATCTCTGTGAACCCTCAAAAAACAGTAATAGTACCATTCACCTGAAAAAGGAAGCTGGAAGACTTAAGACCGCCTTCCTTAATGGGTAAAACTATTCCATTTGGGGAGGAGATGAAATATCTATGAATCACTTTATATAAATTACTTAATTGGAACTCGCATCTAGAAAAGGTAATCCACAAAGCAAAACTGTCCCTACGGACATCGATTTTGTAGTAAATCCTGGGGCATGTGTCCCCAACAAATTTATTGGATTTATGTCAGTCATCAGACCAACGATATTATACGGAGTCATCATTTGGTGACTGAAGGGGTCACAACGAACAGCCTATTACTACGATACCAAAAATGCATATAGTACAATTGTACCAAAACGACAGCACTGTCTAGCTGGCTTTGCATGTTATTCTAGTCAAGTGGTTTGGTAATTCTCGAGTGTGTAATACACTGTCGGCCAATAATCAAGGGATAAAATTAAATTGCGCATACTAACGACCGTGCTCGCCCTTCGTGGTTTTATCTGTATTTACTATGTGTATTGAATTATTAATTAGACATGGATATCTTAAATGGCAACATTGCAATGTATACCAGAGACAGATAAGTCATCGCTGGTAAGCGTTAGCAGAGCAGAGAATTTATTTTCCATCTAGCTGTCATGCGGTCAACAGTGCACACTGCACACGATACGATGCCAAATTCCAGTCTTCCTTCAATGTACTATGTCTAATACTTAATACACACAGTTTATATACCATGTTTTCATATTTCCACACTACATAGGGAAGCAGCATTGGTCAAATTTGTCCATTCAGAAGACTATGCATCTGTTCTATGGGCTGCATACTACAGACCGGTGTATGATATTTTGTATCTGGGGGACTGCATGCCAGTACACGCTATTTAATGTTTTGAAATGAAAGCATGGTATATACCAGTGAGCATACAGCTCACTACATGTTAAAGTTCAAGTTTGAGTTTAGAATTCACCCACTGAATACAAATTTTTTGTAATTGTGATTGTTTAATTTTGTTTTTAAATTGAACTGAACATAACTTAATTTCAGATGGATCTTTATTACAGATATTCAGAAGAGTTTTTAGAACAAGTTGCAAGTCTATGCCTAGACAACAACAAAAGATCGGCATTGCGTGTCTTATAATTACGACAGGGCCTCTAGCTAATTTTACCTTTAAAAAAAATATTTCTAAAAAGTTGACTTTTTAATGACTAAAAATAGATGAAAAGTGTATAGTATATCCAAAGTAAGTTGGAACGATATAAAACGCCGACTAAGGAATTTATCCATTAAATGAGTAAATCCCTTTATCGGCACTTTTATAGTGTTTCAACTGACTTTGGAAATACTATACATTCTTGGATAAATTAAATACAAATAAATTCAATTGACAAAAAATATTTATTTGATTTAACAATTCTTTTCGTGTACGTCATTTGAGATGGAATCGCTTTTTGCGCTCGTTTGTGAAAATTATAGAAAGTACGTTTATATTAATCTGGCCAAGACGGTTCCGGAATTAAAATTTGGTGTTGGATTACGTTAATATGCTATATTCACTGTAACTGCTACTCAATGCCATAAAAGTTTAATCTGTTTATATCTTTAATGTAGATCTAAAAGATTATTACAAGTGATAATGTTATAGTACTAATATAATATAGTTGATTGAAGATGAAGTTACTTTGTGAAAATCCATTTTGATTTTAAAAAAATTATCAACTTTTATTACATGTCCAATTTTCACTTTATTTGTTATTTTTACAACTAGGTGAATAGGATGCTATTCAGACATTTTCAAGTAGATTAAATTATACACAGATTTTACTTTCATTTAAATATAAACCCAACTGAATGCAAGGATGGGTCACTTTATGGTTGATCATATAATTCATAATTTGTACAGATGTTATGTCTTTAAATGTAGAGGGTTTCACCAGATAGTAAATTATATTATGTAATTTTTATTAACAGCATTAAGTTATCTGAACAAGTTTAATAACAGAGAATTATTTAAATCTATTTGGTCATTTAATATGTTGTAATTTTTATTCCTATTTAATTTATTTATTTCTAGTGCTTCTGATAAATTAAGTTTTTTATTTTTCCCATAAATATGTAATATTTTAGGTATATGGTCATCAGTTATTTTATGACCAGAATCAGTTAGGTGTTTATAGAAGTTGGAGTGTTGTTTTTGTGTGTGAATATATTCTCTATATCTTACCCCGAACGATCTAACTGTTTGACCTACATGAGGCGTTACATTCTGGGCAATCTAACCGATCAACATTTTTTAGAAATATCTGTTTTTTTGTTTTGATCTGCCTATATTTTTGTTAGAACTAAATGATGTTTTATTAAATTTGGAAAAAGTGTTGCTAATTGAATAGAAAGTTGACCTGAATATGGTAATGAAATATATGTTGGAACTTTTTTTCACGTTAATAGTGGGGTAAAGATCTTTTAAGAGGAACTTATTTTGTTTTTTTGTAGATTACATTGTTGATATTATTTTGAGCGTACTTGTTATTATGTGCTATAAGTCTTATTGTGTCTAGTTCTTCTTTTAAATCTGTCTAAAGGTAAGTTAAAGGCTCAGTGTGTCAAAGATAGGTATGTGAATTTTTTTAAACCGTATAATATACTATAATGGGCAAAGGGGACTCCAAACAAATATTTTATTTTTTAGAAAGATAAACAAATTGGGCTAACAACATTTTAAGATATTTTCTGAGTGGGAAAACTCAGGAAAAATGTTTAAAATTTGTTGGGAAAAGTCCCAATTCATCATTGTATAGTCTACATCTGGATTGACTCAGTGCCGAAAATAATGTGATTTTTTTCATTTCTTTATGGTATGAATTTCCCTAGACCTATTCGGAGTATCATTGATAGGAGATGGTGTGTGATTATGACATGAACTTGGCGTTTTGCTTCTCAATAGAGGGTCATTCCTTACCGTGTTAAAATTTATTACTCGAGCCGGTAATTTACATTTAGTTAGGTGAGGACTACTAAGAATGGGGCTTTAAATGACTAAGTGTCCGTTTTTGCGAAAAAGTGACTTAGTGACTCAAGTGATCCTGCAAGAAGCCAGTTATGATTGTGACACATGTAATTGCTAGAATTCTTGTGAATACCGAATAGTGAGGAATAAATATATAAAGTAGGAACACATAATTTTATATTCTATAAAGAGTGGCCTACAATGATCCCTATAAGAAGCACCAACTAAAACATTTAGAGCATTTTTTTTTGGATTTTGAACACAGAAATAGAGTTGTTGAATTACCTCTCACTAAATGTGATTGGAATAGTGAGAAATATGCTGCTCTTAAAGTATCGTTTACTAGTTTTTAAGATGTTATTGAAATGGTGCAATACCTGTATTCACAAGCTGATATAAGAAATTAGCATATTCCTCAAATTTTCCTGTCGATAAACATGTTAAAAAATAGGCTACAATTATAAATAAAACTTTTTATTTTTCTGTATAAACAAAGAAAAACAAGATTTTCAAGTAAACATTAACACAAAAACATCTCGAGTATTTTGGGTGATTTCTTTTTCATAATAAATGTGGTTGTTTACAAGTTATAAATAAATACAGGGTGTTTCGATTAGATCACGACAAACTTTGAGAGGTGATTAGTCTCGTCAAAAAAATAAACAAGAATTACATTTTTTTTCTAAGACGCTCTACGATGCTTTGAACATATAACATTAAACAGGCTTTTTAAATAACTACTCAGTGATGGTTGAAAGCACCAACTTCAAACTTGGCAGGAAAAACTGTGTTCATAGTAGCTATATACACGAACAAACTAACCAGTGGAGTGGGAGTTGGGGCGGGTTAGGGTGATAGAATCTTACATAAAAAAGTTGCAACCGAACAGATTTTTGTTTTGTTGATTTGGATGCACCATCTCTAACTAAAGCTTTTATTCCCCTTTTAGTTTTTCATACATCGTACCATTCACGAGTAAAAATTAAAAAATCATCGGAATATGGTAAGCACCGTTGTCGGCGAATCTAGGACTATTATGCTCAAAATTCTCAGCGACTGCAGTAACATCACTGGTTAGGTTTTTAAAAAAATCCCTTAAAATTGGAAAAATCCCAAATACGTTCAGCTCATTTATCTGCTGAATCATTTATTTTTTCGGCAAATATGCTGGTATAATATAATAATAGTTTATAATAATAATATAATAGTTTAGTATTAAAAAAAATATATGTATATATATATATATATATATATATATATATATATATATATATATATATATATATATATATATATATATATATATATATATATATATATATATATATATATATATATATATATATATATATATATATATATATATATATATATATATATATATATATATATATATATATATATATATATATATATATAATATATATATATATATATATATATATATATATATATATATAATATATATATATATATATATAATATATATATATATATATATATATATATATATATATATATATATATATATATATATATATATATATATAATATATATATATAATATATATATATATATATATATATAATATATATATATATATATATATATATATATAATATATATATATATATATATATATATATATATATATATATATATATATATATATATATAATATATATATATATATATATATATAATATATATATATATATATATATATATATATATATATAATATATATATATATATATATAATATATATATATATATATATATATATATATATATATATATATATATATATATATATATATATATATATATATATATATATATATATATATATATATATATATATATATATATATATATATATATATATATATATATATATATATATATATATATATATATATATATATAATATATATATATATATATATATATATATATAATATATATATATATATATATATATATAATATATATATATATATATATATATATATATATATATATATATATATATATATATATATATATATATATATATATATATATATATATATATATATATATATATATATATATATATATATATATATATATATATATATTTATTATACATGTACATATATGTATATCAGTTTAAAAACTATTTTTAAAATCTCATTCTCATCTCTATTGATGAAACTTTTGGTGCATGTAGCTACTATGAAAACAATTTTCCCTGCTAAGTTTGAAGTCGGTACTTTCAACAATCACTGAGTAGTTATTTAAAAAGCCTGTTTACTGTTATACTTTCAAGGCATTGTAGAGCGCTTAATAAGCATTTTAGGGAAAAATATAATTTCTGTTTTTATTTTTTGACAAGAGGAATCACCCCTCAAAGTTTGTCATGACATCATTGACACACCCTGTATATAAACAAATTAAATTATCTAAAAAATAATTAAGTTATGATTATATTTAAAAGAATCTGTAATGTGTAACATGGATTTCAGGGTTGGGTTCCACAAATATATTCAATATAAATAATATTTATCATATTTGGAATGTATAAATATGAATTCAGGAACTTATTTTGCTGATAATATCCTAACATGTATGAGTGATTTCAGCAAGCAATTATATATAATTAATAACAACATAGTCTATCGAAACATTACGCACCCTACTCAAAATTTCAAAAATGAGTATAACTGCAAAAGTTAGAAGAGGGTGTATTTACAGGGTGAGGAAAAATTTGAATAATGATTAACATTGTAAACATATTTTTTAAGGTTTGGTTTTGTTACTATGACAATTTTATTTTTTATAGCAAAATAAAAAAAGATGTCAGTAACAAAATCACTGAAAAAAATCAAGAACACATAAATATGTGCTACAGTTAGTCAAACAACTTTTATTCAGGTCATTTTTTTTTTATATAAGAAATATTTTAAAAGTTAGTCATTATTCAGTTCTTTTACCGCCTAGTATTATTAAATAATAATGATAATTGTATTAATTTAAAAAATTTAGATATGTAAAAAACTAGAAAGAATTGAGGCCTCACTTGATTTAGGAGGAAAGTAAAAAGCAAATCCAGAGACTATTGACAATGTTCGTAGTAGAGTTACTAAATCGCGCTGTTGAACATGAGCATAGTAAATGACTGTATATGTAAACGGGACATACCATGAGTTAAAAAGTGTTGATGTTGCAAGGTCTTCACAGTCATCTATGAAACTTGCCCATTGCGATGAATAAAGTTTAACTGTAAAACGGTATGTTTTACGAAAAAATTACAAGAGGACTTTTTACTTATAAATTTAATGTAGAATTCAAAAATAAAAAAAAATAATGTTATCATTGGCATAATTTTTTTTCATCCTTGAAAAGAGGAAATTATATCCCCGTGGTTACTCCTCTGGTTGAAGTAGGAAAATGAAAATGACAGTTAAACATGGTACTTATTGAGGAATATATACTCATTCACTTTCAATAAATTATTTCATTTAGTGTCTCTGAAACGGTTGGATTTTCGACATAAGTTTATTATGAAAACTCATATTATTTTCACATTTTCTGTTAATTCTCAAATTGTCGAAGATATAATTCGGACCACCCTGTATATATCTGCACAGTATACAGGCTGAGCAAGATTCAGTTTTGGTATCCTACATTAAACAATAAGTGCATGGAAGACGATACAATACCAGCAATTGCAAGTATTAAAATAAGAATAGAAACAACCACATTCTCCGCCAATTGAGAAGTGTGTGCGTCGTGACTGTTTTTATCCTTATGTTGTGTATTTTTACGTGTAATGTTCTGTTTTCAAGATAGTTTTTAATTATGTGAATTATATTATCTGGACTATAGTTACTTGATAGAAATAGTTAGAACATATGCGTACTTGTGTTCTGAGATCCCCACCACGTTTAGGTTATTACCGAGTCACTTAATTTTTGGGTAAATGCACTGATTTTTTTTTTTTTTTGTAATTGGGCCCTCATTAATTAGGTTTATATAGTTTTTAATATTCTTGATTTACTAGCTCTGTCACTCCAAAAATCAAGAAATAACGTTTGAATACGATTAACATACGTTGGATATTATGACCATCAAAATAAATACAGAAATCGCACTGCACTGACAATTTGAGCTTGGTGCTATGGGTCTCTTGGTCTATTCATGCCTTCTACCTGATACATGTCCAACACATCATAATGGCAGCTCGATTTGGTAACTCTAGTTCGTAGTCTGACGTTCCTGGTGGCTCTCTCAATTGCCATTTTACTTTCCCCATTTTTTAAAACAACATTAAGTCTATTAAAGCATGTTTATTTTAAAAAACCATTGTAAAAAAAATGTAAATTTTTTACTCTATTTTTCTAACTTTGCACAAAACTTAAACTATACGAAACAACATCATATAGTGGGTCCTTCTTGACCTACCATGTGCACTGGGTTAGGAAATAACAATCATTGCCATAATACTTCTAAAGCTCCATACAAGCCTGGGAATCTCAGGCTTTACACATATATACATACACACATACACATGTATATACATTTTAATCATTTAATATACATTAAATTGAAATATCTATTCTATACAATTTGTAAAATATAAAAATTACATACTACTTATCAATTTTTATACAATGTAACCAGTGAGGTGTTTACGCATAAAGAATTAATTCTTTACATTTGGTACATGTTTTGTTAACCGCCTCCCAAGTAAACTTAGCCTGGGGGAAAACGCCGAATGCCACCCATGCCTGGAAGACGTTGAGAATGCAGACTACGTCTTATGCACCTGTCCTTATGGAGCAATGTGGAAATATGCAGTCGAATGCTGATGCATAGTTTACAGCTAATAAACTTATTAAATGAAAGTAAAATAATAACTGTTTTCATCCACAAAAGGTCTAACTAAGCTAAAGAATCCTCCGTTTGTTGAATTATTAACACATTAATGGAATTTTTTTTTTTTTTTTAGTAGTAATAGTAATTTATTGAAATAGGAATTTCCTAATATACCGACAATGGTAGAAAATACTTTACAAAGCAGTAAGTAGTAAGAAAATAACGAACAGTATGAAAATTTCATCAGATATATTATTTTTACTGAAGAATCAACATTTGCATATGGTTGTAACGTTTATAATTTTATTCGAGAAAAAATATGTCGTATTTCTTTACAGGATGGTGGACTTATATCGGGTACGCGACTATGCGATATAGTGCAATAGAGGCGTACTGTCGCCCTATACATGACTTCTTAACAGAGCCCATGTAGCCGCCGGACATACACCAACCGGTATATTTAAAATAAAGAAATGCAATCGTTTTGACTAGATTTACTTTTTTAGTAATAAATTAAATTAACTAACAAATTTATCCAAAAATTTTAATAGGTAAAAAAATATCATGTTGTGTAACTTTTTACATTTTCGACAAAAAAATAACCCACGTAAAGAATTATTTATTTATACAAATAATTACGTACACTTCACTTATCTATATGGCAGATAACTAATCTAAAAATTTTAGCACATAAAACAAAGTTTAACATTCTTACCTTAACTGTAGAGTGTTTTAAAAAGTATGGCAAAGCTGTTCTAAAGCAGATTTCTCATAAAAAAGTCTATATGACAACGGTGTATAGGTTAGAATTTATCATGTAAACAAACTGGCTAAGGACGACATGTAAACATGGTGCTGGGAAGAGGAGTAGGGTTCTGACACTTAGTTGAGAAAAACTATTTATAGAAGCGCATGAAACAAAAGTTCAGAAGAAATTGCAATGGATGAAGAGCTGCATAAAGATTACGTGAAATAAAAGCACAATTGTAAGTTCATAATCCACATACCAGTATAAGAATTTGGAATGTCATTCCAGCTCCTAAGAAGTTTTTTGTTTATAAAACAGGAATGGCTAACATGGATAAATCACTACCAAAGATATTAAGCAAAAGCTAAGTAAATAGCTGCAGAATTTGCTATAATTACTTCACATGGGACAAGAGATAGACAAACTACTTACCACACTTCAGTGGGCCCACGAAAGATTATATTTTCAATGAAAACGACTGCATAACATATCCTAGAAGAGGATAATTCAATTTCTATTCAAATGCCAACGCAATTTTTTTGATAACTTAGTCATCACAGAAATATATCACAAGAAGTGTCTTCAAGATATTCATATGGGTCACCAAAGCCCCTGAAGACACAAGTTTCAAGCAAAAAGCATAAACGACAAATAGTTGAGAAGCCTCATCTAGAAGTTAGTGAAGAAAACTGAAATTCAATATGGTTTTGGACCGATATTATAATTAACATATTTTGGTATGTGCAATCTACTTTAGAGCGGCCTCAGAATATTTTTTTAAAATACCCTGTATATAATTTGTCACATGGATGCTAAGCTCAAAAAATCAAGAGTTCAAATTCATTTGCTAACTGACTTCGTTGCTTAAGGTCGTGGTCTAGCAGGTAAAGAGGGAGGCCCTGACCTGGCTGGTACTGGAGGAGGTCCTCTAGGTGGTGTTGGTGGTAACACTGCCTCAGGCCTTGGAGGAGGAGGAGGTGGTCCTTGTGGTTCGGGGGTACTTAAGACATCATCGATTTCTTCATATATTCCCTCTTCTGGGAAATCTTGAACATTTGGAGGAGCACATGTAGGTTTTACAGGCATGCTTATTACGCCTGCTCTTGGGGGTATTCTTCTAGGTGATAGAGGTGTTGGTTTTAATACTGGAGGGGGCGGTCTGCTGGGAGGTTTCACCACTTCTGGTATACCTAAACCTTTAATAAATAAGTTTTATAAATGGTGATATAACTAGTTATTTAACTAGTTCAATATCCACTCAATAGGGTTAAAGTAAAATTGTAGAATAATAATAATCCGACTATAAAATATGCATATAGGTATAAACAAAATTATGTCTGTTAGATCAAATCTTACAGTGTATCTGAAAATGAAGCATAATTTCTACAGAAGAAACTAAGGATTAAAATAGACCGATTTAATGTAATGTGTATACGAAAGAGGACAAGCCTACTTTTAGCATCATTTTACAAATCAAGAACTGTAGATAGTTAAGTACATGCCAGGTCTAGTCCATGATATTTTAAATTCCCTGAAATCTTTTTCCCATGAGATGTAATACATCACCCTGTTTCACTTTTCGAATGTGTTTCATGATCATGAATGCATGCTATTAAACAGATTTTCAAATCCAATGAGATTTAAAAAACCTGAGAAGTCAAGATTTAAATAATAAACTGAATATTTCAGAAATTGTTGTACAGTATGGCCCAAATTTCTTGATTTTGGCTGTTTCACCTACTTCTAGACGAGACAAGAAAAAAACTCTCCAAGGTGTCTAAAGCTCGACTTTCATGAAAACTCGATAGGTGAAAACCACATTTCGAGATATCGGCGAGGAATGAAATTTGGTAGATTTTGAAAAAGTGTCATAACTCTTATTTGTGAATACTTTTTCACGCAGTAAAAACGATACTGTTTATAGCCCTTGCATTGATTCTTTCGATAAATACAGAATTCAGAAGATACAAAACAATTTATATTCAACTTACGTAAGTTCGACCATATTTCACAAAAAATCAATGCTATTAAATGATTAAATAGGAATAGTTATTGTACTCTGCATTATGCTAGTTTTGTTTATAAGGTTCTTAAACTTAAATCCCCACCACATCTCTTTAATAAAATAAATTTCAGAGGTGTCGCACATAATGTAACTACTGTGAAATTTAAAAACTATTTTCCTTATAAAACACCACACATCTACAATTCAAACGATTCTTTTAGAAGTAAGTTCTTCCAGAAATCTAGAGCAAAGAGTGAGGGATGCTATCGCCCAACTAACACCCTTACAACTCTTAAATGTTGAGAAATCAGTTAAGAAGAGGTGTCACCTGTCTTGAGAAAAATGGTGCATAATTTAAACACTATCTGTGGTTAAATTTTGATATTTGCTTCAAATAATAAAATGTTTTTCGTGTTTTAATACTTTCATTATTATATTTTCAGTTTGTTAGGTAACTGAAATTACAATGCTGCAATGTCGTTTAGTTTTATCATTTATTCATATATATGATTGATATATAAAAAAACCTTTTTTACAGCCAACTATGTTAAATATCACTAAATATTCATTTTTAAATAGAAATATGTTTATATCTTTCCAGATAATAGTATAATATACCCCAACATATATTTTTGGAACGCTTAACTGTTCGATATTTTGAAGTCAAAACCAACTATGATTCCTATTTGAAATAAGAAAGTTGGCCTTGATATCTTAAAATTTAGTACTGATAAAAATTGTTTGAAAGAGTCGTCTTATTCTATGTTGAAAAGTGCCTGTAGAAAGTTTTTACTGACCGAAAATATTTACAAATAAAAAAGGTTATTACACTTTTTCGAAATATGCCAAATGTAAATTTTTGCTGATATCTTGAAATCGGGTAGAGATATAGATGTGCGGTTTTCACATATTGACGTTTCAAGCTTTAGGCACCTTGGTCAGTTTTTCTCTATCTGATCGAGAAGTAGGAAGAAACACCCAAAATCAAGAAATCAGGGATACCCTGAACACTGTTTTAGCCAACATTTTTACAAATGCACCGTAGGTTAAAGAGGCAATAGACATAGTAAAAAATTAAAAAGTACTTACAATTATAATCAGACTGGGTAGGAGATGAATACAAAGGAACTGTGTTACTCGAGCATAGACCTATCTCTTCTTTGGCTTGATCCACCCAATTGACAGTTTTCAGAGATAAAGTTAGATCATAGTCTTGAATCTAAAATTCCAAAATATACTTAGAAATATACTTACAATAAATAAATGTAGAGAAACTTCAAAATTAGGAAGTTTGCTGGAAGAGTATACTTCAGCACATCGAGCACTACACATCGATACGAAGTATTTTTTAAAGTTATTCGTAGTGAAAAATAATTATTAATTAAGTTTTCATAACAATGACATGGTTTTCGACAAAACACCATATACTGCACTCAATGCATATTTTGCCAACCAATTTGGCATCATCTAGAGATGATTAAAACTAACCTTATGCTAACAATTTATCTTATTTATATAGAGCCTTCATAAATGATCAAAAACCACGTGAACAATTGGTACCTTTCAACTCGTAATTTTGTGACTTTCATATCACGGTAGTACCCGATGAGGATTTTTGCAGGCCAGCTGATGGTCCCGGCAGAGGGCCCACAAGGATCCACTCATAAGAATCTAACTTAACCTAACCTAAACAGACTAAACGATAGAATCACTTAAACACTCCACTATTGGTAAATTTACAAATAAATTACAAGTATATTTTTCGAATGAAAATTTTATTTGTAGACAATTCCACCTTAAGATATTCATTTTTGATAAATTACACTTGAATCAATGGATCTTGGGGTACACGTCATGACCAACTGCAATTAGAAAAGACAAACTAATTCTTTTAGACCCGAGGGGGATGCCTGCAACCCCTACCGGGCGCGACCCCAGGTGGCGGATAGGGGAATGCCCTCAGCGGCACCTCGGTGCCGACGGGTAGGTGTGAAATAAAACAACACCCGTGGACCAACAGGCTTGCACAGAGGGAAATAACCTCTTCAACAAAAAAAAGTTACCTGTTATCCAGTGGCGCAGGCATAGGACAGTAGCCAATTTGCAATGCAGAAAAGTAAGGCAAAGTTTATAGAGCAGGGGAGGGATACCCCAGTTCCGGTAGGGGAAGGGAGTGAGAGAGTGAGCTCTACCCGACCCTTAGCCAGCGACTGCTCAGTACACACAGTGGGAGGTCAGACTGTGGAAGGTACTACTGCCACTGACAACCAGGAAACTAGAAAACTGATGGATATTTGGATCAATCCTAATCCATCAGATGATCCAATATCATCAGACCAGGAGCGGGAGCTGTTAAAGTCCCCACCTCCAAGGGCTGGAGAATTGGGAACATCTTACATCAGATGTTTACAGGCAAATCTACAAAAAGCCAGGGCTGCCACATACGTCCTCGGCAGAAGATTTAAGGAAGAGCAAAGTGACACAAGTAAGACAGTATTCCCCAGGTAAGCAGCCTGGGGAATACTTCTGGCAAGGTAATAGAAGTCGGTTCTGATGATAGACCCAGAGCCTGTATCTTGATCACAAACAACATTAACTATTTTATACTTACAGGTTACTGCACCCAGGACGTTGTAGCCATCCAGGTATCGACCTCGGAGGGAGGAAGCAAAAGGGAGATAATCGCCTGCTCGGCATACTTTCCAGATAAATAGGGCTGCAGATCAACCTCCTCCAACTGTAGTGCGGAATTTAATCGCCTACAGCAAAAGGAACAATATCCATCTGGTTATTGGATGTGATGCAAATGCCCACCATACAGCGTGGGGTAGCACGGACATTAACCAAAGAGGTGAGTCACTTTTTGAATATATATTAGGTGAAGGACTAACTGTGAATAACATTGGTTCCGAGCCAACCTTTGTCACTAGAAATAGGAACGAGGTATTAGATATCACAATCAGCTCAAACTAAATCCTCCTGGACTCACCCCCTCTTCATATATATTTAGAGAGAGGCCCGGTGGGTAACATATAGACTGCAACAAGCGGCCATTAATATGCCACAGACTAGTATCATGGAGCGGAACAGGTTGTTGGATGACATACAGTCCCAGCATCCTGGGAATGCCCTCGGATACTATGCCTACCATGACCAACTACGAGCTGACCTTCAACATCCTTTTTCCAGAAAGAGGTGAGTGGGATCGGAATAAAACTGACCTACTGAGGGCAGACAGTTGCTGGTTTACAGACGGCTCCAAAACTTCTGAGGGAACAGGAGCCAGAGTACATAGCTATAGACCAAGGGTGAGGATATCCTCAAGCCTAGGTACGAATGCAACTATTTTTCAGGCCGAGGTTCATGCTATTGAACTGTGTGTGCGAAGGCTGGAATATATGCATCTTACACGCAGATCACTTAAAATTTTTTCAGATAGCCAAGCAGCTATAAAAAAACTCTTGGCTCCTACCGCTGTAGTTCCAAAACGGTATGGAACTTCGGAAGGCTCTAAATCACTTGAGCAAAAACAACAAAATGATTCTGGTCTGGGTACCCGGCCACTCTGGAAGGTAACGAAATAACCAACTCCTAAGCCAGAGAAGGCGCAGGATCACGAATCATCGGACCAAAACCGATACTTGGCATGTCTTCAGGTATTGCTAAGCTGGCCATCTCAACCTGGGCTGAAAGGAAAACTCTCCAGTATTGGTAAGAGTTACCAGGATTAGTTCATTCAAAGGCATTTATAAAATACTCTTTGAAATCAAGAGCTAAGAAACTTTTAGAGTTAAACAGAGTAAACCTGAAAACTCTGACAGGCCTATATAAACTCGGCCTAGCGGAAAACGCCGAGTGCCGTGTATGTTTGGAGGATGATGAGAAGGCAGACCATGTCTTATGCAACTGTCCCACTGTGGAGAGGATCCGAATCTCAATATTTGGCAAAGGGCAACTGCTGCCAGAGGATCTGGACACATTCTCACCCAATAAAATTATCAGTTTCATTAAGAGACTGACCTTATTGGGTGAAATATAATTAGGAGTGAGCCACAATAGGCCTCCTAATGGCCACAGTGGAGGGTACACAAGGACCCACTCACAATAACCTAACCTAATTCTTTTAGACATCTTGTTAAGAAATGCATGTTGTATGGTAGATCTGTGTCTTCAGTTCCTACGACAAACATTCATTGATTATTGAAAGGGTAAAATAAGGACATGAAATATTGCATAAGTCATAAATAACTCCAACCATATTAGATCTTCATAGGACCACGTGTTTCCATCTGTCATAATTAGTTCAGCAGCAGCAGCTTTTAAAATGTGTCGTGCAGGTCAAGATCCACTGATTCAACTGTATATAAATTATATCATTACCTTAATTTTCCCGTTAGTTTTCTTTAGAGCCTCTAACACAGCCTGCCCATCTCTAAAAGTTATCCACATTGTATCCACCACAAATCGAACCAATATCGTTTCCCCAAACTGTGCAAAATCTTCTAACAAACCCATAACAATGTTGTCATCAAAAATACTACCTTCCTCATTCTGTGGCGGATTCTCACAATGTACTATAATTGTCCCATCTGGTGGCCCCATATCTTCTATAACCTCATAAAAAACTTGCTGTCGCCTATCTTCATTGATGCATCTCACTTCTACATCGACGATAGCTATAACAGGCCTATGATCGCTTTGTTTCAATTCGGCTCGACCATAATATACTAATTTCCCCTCTGAAATCTTGAGAAACGCCATTTATATCAGATAACTGGTTCTTTCGCTTCCAAAGTACCCCTATCAGTCCATGCTGGAGCCCTAAACTTCTCACTAGTGTCATAGTCGTCACTAAACAGGTCATATTTGTACGTTGGTGGAAATGTAATTTCGCCCTCCATAAAATTATTAAACACTTTCCCTTCTGCTTGCTGTTTTTTTAGCTGATCACTTTGCAGAATGGGCTGTAAATTTCCTTGCTTAATCAGCTCTTTTATTTCTTCCTTATCCATATCGATCCGGTAATTAAAATCTCCACACCAGAATAAATATTCATGTGAATTTAAGGAACGGTTTAATGGAAAAGTTATTTTTCGTGTTATCTCATTGTAATCAGCATTTCTTTCAGACACCTGTGATTGACCAGCAGCAAAATGTGCACAAACAAAGCAAAACGATGTCGCATGAAATATCAATCGTATGGCAGCTGCGCCTTTGTTTCCTGTGTGCCCACCCAGACCTGTTTTTACTGAATCTACTGCAACATCTTTTATGTAGGGCACGTGTTCAGGTCGTACAAATACATACAAGCATACGCCAACTAGTTGCTGGTACGTAAGCAGGACATACTCTCTATCACGAGACAAAACTTTTTGCAGTTCGATAGCCCATGCTTTTGCATTCTCTGTGCTGGAATTCACGATATTAGCCGCATTCAAATCTACTATTTCCTCAAACCCAATGGCATATATATCCACGGGTACGGATTTATGTACGTCTGTGTAACCTGTGTCGACCAAGCTTCCTTGATTTTTTACATGTGGATCCAATAACCAGTCTGACAAGTTAATATCTTTGAACACAACACTGCGAAAGTGTTTTCCTCCGTTGACGTTGTACGTTCCTACTGCAACACGTACTGGTAGTGGTTCAGTGTATTCTGTATATCGTCTGCATATTTCTCTAAGGACATAATTGGGTGCTGAAAATGAACAATTAATTATGTAAAGAGTTACTTCATTTATTGCTGCAAAATTCTGAATATTTTTAGTTTGTTTTTCAAGGAAACAAATCTTATGGCTAGTTACCCAATGAAATGAGCTTTCAGGAAATTTATTACCAATTATGGCATTTCAAAATTATGTAACCATTACAAATTTTACATAGGCAAAGATTTAACACCATTTTTTTATTTTTATTAATTTAATAGTTTTACCATGAAGTGTATTATATGGAAGCAGAGTTCGAGCCCTATCTGCTAACTCAGTAGATAGTGTAGAGCCAACTAGCAAAATATCAATGGCCTCCTGCTTGGAATTGTCTAGTAGATTATTTTGGATAGTCCTCGCTGCTGATCTAGCTCCATCCATTAGCTAAAAAAATCGAAACTAAAAATAATCAAATTAAATTTAACTGAGATTTAATGCAACTCTTAATAGATGGTAACTAGTGATAAAATCTAAAACTTTTGCTCTTCCTAACAATATTAAAACATACATAATAGTCCCCTTGCATTTGCCAGATTTTTTAAATTAATTCATGCATTCTAATATAGTCTTAATAAACATTAGCAATTTTCAAATCTGTTTTGATAATTTTTACCTGGAAAATGTTTAAATTACTATTACATTAAGTACAAGTGGTTGTTTCCTAAAATTATTTGGTTGTCTCTAGTCTGCAGACATAATATAGATAGGCATAATCTGTTTCTCTGTCTATCTATCTATCCGTCTGTCTGTCTATCTACCTATTATGTACCATTATAAGTATATGTAATGCATAATAATATGTTTATACTTTAAAGCACCTACAATATTCTAGATTTTAAGGTGTTAACCCACTTAGGGGCCAAATAATATATTTTTTTTTAATTATAAATAGTTATATGCAATATTGTAATATATACTGTAATATTTCTTCTTTAAAAAAATGTATTAGTTTTTATTATTATCTATTTATCTATTTATCTACTTACTTTGGATCCACCTTGAATGGCTCCAGTTCCAGCATAAATTTTACTAATTTCGTTGCCATTATTTATCCACATTTGTTTAAAAACTTCCTCAAACCTAGATATCGTTTGCTGTTTGTTTACTAACTGCATCGATTGTAATTGCTTAGCTAAAGTCTAAAGATGGTATTAATGAAATATAAGTAAATGGAATATTTTTAATAAATTACCTCTAACCCCAAAAAAGTTTGGACGCAGTTAGTTCGGTCCAAGCAATCTAGGCAATTTGTTCTTATAGTACCAGTCTGTAAACTAAAATCAGTATTTTAGAAGCAATATCTAGTAACCAAGTGACAGCATCAAATGCCTTTGCAAAATTTAAATAAACAGCTAAATACTTTTTGCCATCTAACGTCAGGTTTTTCTATCGCAAGTTAACTACTATATTCAAAAATATATAAACAGATTTTTAAATCTTTTTTTCCCCATTTCTGCATTATTTTATACTACATTTTTGGCTACAGATAAAAATAATAAATTGCCAGAATTGTTTAAGGTGTCTAGAGCTCGATTTTCGTGAAACGTTGACAGTTGAAAATCTTATTTCGATATCTCTAACCGTTTTCGAGATTTGGCAGATTTCGAAAGTGTCAGAACTTTTCATGCAGTAAAAACTATCTAGAGGCACTTTTTTTAAGGTAGAATAAACTACATCTTGTAAAAAAATTATCACTACTAAATTTTAAGATATCAAGTTATTTTAAATGGGAATCTTGCCGACTTTGGCTTCAAAATATCGAAAAAAATTCGCTTTCCAAATAGGGGTGTCCCGAATTGCATAGGCCAAACTTCACCAAGTGATAGAACTTTTCAAAATAAGAAGAGAAGATCCTATAGACATGGGTCTGGGAGTGCTAAGTTTCCGAGATAAAAATTGGCTTTTTATGCATTATAAGGCAAAATAATAACTATGCACCAAAATCATTCAGGAGCGGGTAAAACTGGAGGGTCAGGTAAAATTTAGTTTTTTGTATTTTATTAATTATTTTTTTCGGACATGTATTTCCCGAATGGTTTATACTGTTCGAAGTGTGGAAAGAAGTACATATAGTAGAAATTGGCCCTAGGAAGTGATAAAACTATTGGCTGAACCAGAAAAAATGTAATTGGTAACAAAGTAGAAACTAGAATTTGATTCGGATGCTAATTAGATAGTGATTGAATGTTTTACATACCGGGTATACCACATAAGATGTAAGTCCAAATAGGAACTTTATTTTCTTAGATACAGAAAAAAGTTTTATACAAAAGTTGTTGTACATTAATCGAACAATGTATTCAAAACTTATACTTCACTGATCAAATAAAGTTGTATTTTTTTAAATGGAATGCCCTAATATTATATTTTTGGGGTCCTTGAGAAAAATAATTTTCAAAAATGTAAATATCTTGGGGTGTAATCACAATGTCTAATGAAATACATGACCAAAGTAATAGATTATCTTTATTATTAAAGATATGAAAAAAAATCAAATAGATTTTGCTGTATATCGATTGGAGTACAAATTGATATATTTAAACAGTATATAGTATAATATCTTACTTTGGCTATGGCATCTAAAGGGTAGATTTGCAATGTTGAGCACTCTGCATTTCATGAAACATTAAGATTACACCCCAATATGTTTATATTTTTGAAAAGTATTTTACTCAAGGACTCTAAAAATATAAAATATATTGGACGTTCTATTTAAAAAACACTTGACTTTGACAAATATTTGACAAGGGAAAATTTGAACATCCTGTATAAGTTTTGATTACATTAATTCGTATTCCGGTTGATAAACAACAACTTTCGTACAGACATTTTTCTGTATCCAAGATAATAAAGTTTTTATTTGGACATATATTAACTTGTACACCTGGTACATCTTGGGTAAATTTAAATTGTCCAATAAAACCAATATATCGTTCCTTATATTACGTTTATTAACACATTAATTACTTTATAAATAATAATTTAATAAATACATCAGAGCGCTGATGTCCAACCATATTTTTTGGTAGACCGTTTCAAGGCGCCATTTTGAAAACAATAATTTTTAATTCTGCATTTTTGATATCAAATTCGTATTTCGTGACCTTAAAAAGAACTTTTAAACAGAATTTTATATTTTCTGATGCTATTTAGGTTTTGTCCAGCTAGATTGGTCATTTGACACACTGCATAGTCCGACCATATTTTCAACTAAAAAATATGCAAGGACGATTTGAATATAATGTCTCAGAATAGTGGGACAACGAATGCTGAAACCATTTATCTACGAAAACCGCAACGCTCAATGGTTTATTCATATTTTAGGAGAATTTGTGAAACCATATCTTGACGACTTAGCCCTTCCTGAATTATTAACAAAATTCTATCAATAAGACAGCGCATCAGCTCATAATGCCGTGATAACCACCTTTAAACTCATCTGGGAACCAATGTACTATGGCCTGCAAAGTCCCCTGACCTTAGTCCATTGGATTTTCTTATATGGGGCTTTGTCGAAGACTTAATATTTAAAACATTTCCAGAAAAGTGAGGGATGCTATCGCTAAAATAACACCCTTACAACTTTTGCTGAGAATCAGGTAAGAAGAGGTGTCAACTCTGTCTCGAGAAAAATGGCGCACAATTCGAACACTATTTGTGAATAAATTTGTTGCTGCTTCCTTCAAATATTTAAATCTTTTTTGTGTTTTAATACTTTCATTGCTATATTTTCGGATTGTTAGGTAATGGAAATTGCAAAACCACAATGTCGTTTAGTTTATCATTTATTCATATACAAATATATGACTGATGTAACAAAAAACTTTTGTTTTTTGCAGCCAAATATGTTAAATGTTACTTAATATTTATTTTGAATAGAAACATTTTTATATCTTTCCTGATGGAAATATAATATATCCCAACATATTGTTTCTGGAAAGCTTGATTTTTCCGATATTTTGAAGTCAAAGCCAACTTCTCACTTGAAATAAGACAGTTGTCCTTGATATCTTAAAATTTAGTAGTGATAACATTTGATTTAAAGATGTCTTATTCTTTGTTGAAAAGTGCCTGTAGAAAGTTTGCTTGAAAAAATATTCACAAATAAAAAGTTGACATTTTCGAAATCTGCCAAATGTCAAATCAACATTTCATGAAATCGAGCTCCAGACACCTTGGTCAGTTTTCCTCTTATCTGTTTCATAAGTAGGAGAAACAGCCAAAATTATGCAATTACGCTCTATACAATTAACCGCTAGATGTTGATTCCTTACATGAGATTGTATTGTATTACTTCGTTCTAGTATGGACATTTGAAAACCATTTTTTGTAATTGCAGATAAAAAAGCACTTACTAATGCATTTTCATAATTCTATACATTAGTTAGATGAAATAGAATACATACCTATAAATAGTATTACCACTGGCATGGTAAAAAGAAAAATCTTGTATCTGCTCATCTATTTTGTCTTTTAATTTTTGTAAGTTCGCTTGATTTCCACCTCTGCATTCTTGATGGTAATCAAAAACAATATGTGGGACATCGGTATGTGGAGACTCCTTATGATGTTTCTGAAAATATGTTATCGTATAAAAAATAGATATACCGGTTGGTGTATGTCCAGTGGGTATACGGACATCATTAAAAAATGAGTTAGGTGTAGGACGAGAGTATGTCTTTATCATGTGCCCGTGTACTTTATGGATGTACACCAACACACAATACATTACACAGGCTAAATTTTTCCAACCTGAAACTCTTGACTAAGTGTTGCTTCCCCTTCTTTACTGCCTATCAAACTTGTGCCGAGTAAATTGACTATCACTTGTTTACCATACTGTTTTTTAATTGTACACATGTGTCTATTAAATGCTGGTTTTGAAGCCTCGTATCCTCTCGACATTCTTACTTTATGAGATCCAACCTAAAAAAAATAAAGATTAATCTAATTAACACGATTTAAACATGTATTTTATAAGAAAAATTTAAAATACCATTACACAATTCTAAACAGGCTATCTGACATTAATAGTGACAGTTTAAATAACACATTTTTTAGTAGCCCTCCTGGTTTGTATGGTCGTGTATACTAGGACGTCCCTAAATTAATATACATACCTGGACTCCAGGTTGTTCCCAAAATAAGGGAACTGATCCTCGAGTCTGTAGGTATGAACTAACTTCATTGTCCAAAATTATGACTTGTTCGGTTTCCACAAAATTGGCTACATGACCTTCATCATTCGTACCTCGAACATTAAACCTGCAACAATGATGCACATTAACAGACCCCGGATTTCAGGTCAATCCAGAGACACACTTTCTTTAGTGTATAAAACAAATTTGTTTAAAAAAACTGATATCTTGTTACTTGCTAGTATTTATTTGTAGAGCAAAAAATTATTATCATACGAGTGTGAAACTTATTTACTTGCATAACTCCTAAATAATTTTTTACTCTACAAAATGAATTTCAAGCCATATTTAGCCTTAAAGCTAAACGATGATCACTGAAAATATCACTATCAATATTCGAAAAAAAAAAAAGTAATTTCGTCGCAGCAGTAAATGTCAAATAAATGTTCAACTAACCTGGTTCCAGCCCGTTCACAGCTTAATCGAGATATAACTGAGGCAAGGGCTTTCCTATGGCCTACATAAACAGTACGTACTTCGACAGAACCACACATCGCCCGTACTAACCAACTACTACAGTCCACTCCAAAACGTACTAGATGAACATGTAACATGCGATTCCTGAAATATAAACTATCTTAGATTTTTTTTTATTTAGAATATTTTCTAAACAGACCAAAAAAATCTATGATCAGTAGCTGAAGTTATATTTTTCCGTTGAGCACACAATGTCAGATCCAATGGGGAACCTCCAGGTGGTCCGGAGTACCAAGAAAAGTAAAAAGTTCCAGAATTTAATAATTTTCTGACCTGCAACCAACATATTTCCCTATAGAACAACATTATGGGAAAACAATGTGCCAAAAAAATTATAATCAGGTAAATTGTAAAATTTTTTGATATGTAATAAATTTTTGGATTTCTTATTTTATATTTATTTTGATATTTTTAAAATAATAATTTTTTTTCATTACGGATCATTAATTTTTCTGTATTATTGGATGGAAAATTTTTGAGAAAAATCAATTTAAAATAAGGATAACTAGCAACAATAAATAACATAACTAGTAACGTTTTACAGGAATAAATTCTCTATCATAGTTTGCATAAAAGCCAACTGGAAACAGATACGTCCGTCTGAGCTCTCATCAGTCTATAAAACTGAATGGCATTTCCTTGGATTTATTCTAAATTGTAGATTCCATCTACAGAATACACTTCGCTCAAGAAAATCAGTATCCTGTACGTGTTGTATTTTATGACAATTATAATTACCATATTTCCTTTCTTTAATATTCTAGGGGCACTATTAATATTGCAGTGCAACTGAATCACCCTTAAAGAATACTGGTTGTCTTTGTTCATTTTTATCTTCTACGTGTGTAACTTTTTTACTGATTCCTTCTTTATTGAACTTTTACTAAGTAAACAAAGTTCTAATTTTCTAAATTAATCTGAATGTGGTTGCCTTCTTCAGGATAAAGTTCATTATATCTTTGCACTGTATTTAAAAGATTTTTGTTACATTTTGTGAAGAAAATCAACATATCAAGTTTTTTATCAATAAGTTTGTTTTTAAGACTAAAATAACTTAATAAACTCACTGGCAAGAACGACTGACGGTTTAAACTTTCAGGGCCTACCACTTACGTGAGTTGTACAATGGGGGTTTTCAAAAAACCACTGACATGTTATTTTTAATCAGTTGCTAATAAAGTAATACAAAACTATGACGTGTGTCATGTATTAATTTATGAAGGAATAAATTTAATGGAGCTGAATTTGCATTGCCTGCTCATATCATAACTTTGTTACATTTTTATCAGTATGTTCAAGAAAAACATTTTTATTTTTATAATTACTATTTAACTTATTTGAAAAATGACAAAATACTATCGTACCAGTGAAAATTAAAATATAGGATAAAAAAAAAATTACCCATATGTACAACTCACAAACAGGAAGTGAGAATTTAAAAATAATGCATTTAGTAAATTCTTCGAATAATATCGTCGACTTTCGACTTCTTTCCTTTTTAATTTTTCAATAAAAGCAGTAATAAGCGTTATTTGAAAATTGAAAACACAATAACATTTCGATTTTTTTTAGAATATCTCGGTAGCCGCGACGTAGTTATTGAATCCTAATGTACTACTTTTTAAATTATTTTTGAGTGTGGTGCAAGTACTATAAATCCGGAGCAAAAAAGTTTTAACTTTTTTTTGTATTTTCTTATTTTCTTTTAGCTGTAATTTTGTTTGTATTTATAGCACATTTTAATACGACATATGAATAAATTATTTATTAATAGTACTAATAAATGGTACCACGGTACCAATATGGTTGGTTCCATTGGAAAAAATTGAGTTTTGCCTCAAAAACCATTTTGATGAATTTTATTTGCTCATAAATCACGTAATTCAGTATTTTTGACGGGATTTCGATTTTTCTAGCATTACACGGGTCATTTAGAAAACTACAAATTATATTATAAAAAATAATGACGTTTGAAATGTCACTTATTTGGATTCAGAAAATTATGCAGAATTCAAAAATGCAATAATATACAGGGTGTTCCATTTAAAAATCGAAAGTTTAGTATCACTTCCGACAAAACCAGAAGTGAAACAAAAAATCACTTGTATGTCAAAAAGTGCCGCTTATTATACATATAGGATATCCCAAATTTCAATCAATTACCTTCAAAACTAAAGGAGAAAAGGGGGGTGTACCATGATCCTGTTGCACCAGGTATAGTAATGCTTATTAATGGATAAAAAACGTAAAAATTTAAAATTGATACGTGAATTAAGTTAACGCTGTACACTTCAGTGGCGGCTGGTGGATTTAGATTACACAATATTTCAATATTGGAGCATGGAAACCAAGCAATATTTTAAGGCACGACTATCAGTACTGATTGAAAAAGTTTTGCGGAAATAAAATTGAAAAAAAAGTTACAAAAATGCTCAGCCTCCCCAGATTCCTTCTAGACCATTAATGAAATCTTTGCAAACTATTTTTTTTTCGTAATCAGAAGGAAAATTTATCACTCCGTTTTTTTTGGTTTTCGAAAATTTTGATTTTTTTGTAAAGTTATGACACTTTGAAATTTAAGTTCTTCATTGTGTAAATTTCAAAATATCATAACTACAAAAAATCTAAATTTTCGAAAACAAAAAAAAACGGGGTGATAAATTTTCCTTCCGACTATGAAAAAAAAATGGTTTGCAATGATTTACTAATGGTCTAGAAGGAATTTGGGGAGGCTGAGCATTTTTGTAACTTTTTTCTCAATTTTTTTTCATTTATTTTTTCTGCAAAACGTCTTCAATCAGTACTGATAGTTCTGCCTTCAAATATTGCTTGGGTTCCATGCTACAATATTGTGATATAGTACAACCTAAATCCACGAGCCGCCACTGGTACACTTAAAAATAATTTTAAGTAGCACATTTACGGTTCAATAACTTCCAATTGGATTTTTTTTTCTTTTAATCTCATTAGCCTAGTAGCCATGGTTCAAGTGAGGATAGGTGGGCCACCCTGTATGGAAAAAAGTAAATAAATAAAGAATGAAGTTTGGCTAAGGTAGTACCTAGTTCTCTGATCTCTATTAAATTAATTCAGAGTTTTGAACTTGGCTTAAATCTTATGCTCTTATTGGGCATTAACAAATATTTTTTATTTTATTATATGTGAAGGCATTTGTTTTACAACAAATTGACACAGTTGTACAAAAAAATACAATATGCCTAGCTGTAATGGCCTAGGAATGTTCATACAAACATTTCAGGGGTTCCCACCAACCTCTTTAGATCGTTAAGTCAAAATGAATGTATGCATGTGTAATTAAAGAAATGACAGACACAAGTGACAATAATTGACAGATTAAAGAGGTTGTTTTCTTTGAATTGGGATTTTGAAAACATATTTACTGGAATCAATTTCTTGATTTTGAATTACAAAATTTAGATTATGGATACATATTTTTCATTCCTTAGGAATATTACCACATGCACAAAATTGCTTAACCCAAGTGATCTTGTGTTAGGCATAAACACATTCTCCAATTTCTTGGGTGATAGGTTGTTAGGTGTTGGGTGTTTGGGCTCTAAGGTCATCTGCATGCATAAACCCACAATTAATGTTCAGCGGGAACCCTGCATTTGGAATGCAAGTAGACGATACATGAGCAAATGTTAATAAGTTAAATATTCACTGTTGGTAGCTCCCAAGTCAGTATTACTACCTAGTTTTAGTGATATATCTTTTACTGTTAGATTTCGGCTATACCTTCATTTTTCAAATTCAATGTGTTATTAAGTATCTAGTATTCAACTATTAATTTAATGCATACTTCCACAATACGATCTTCATTTTGTGGATAATAGAGGGGCACAAATTGGGTCTGAGTTATTCGAAATATTTCAGAATCCCCAAGCTTCCCTACTGAAAAACATCCAGTTATCATTACTAAGTATAACACAGTCGATTCTCCATCATTCAATCTTAGCACACCTAAGCAACCATAGGCGTCTAATATTTTTGAGTATTGCTTTTTTACTGCATCGGTTTCTTGTGCAGCTACAAAAATATTTCCTTAACAATTTAAATTATTAACAACAAATCTAGCTGACTTACAAAGAATTGCCACAGCTTGAGATTCAAATAACAAAGTATTTTCTTTTCCCTTGTGTTCCAAAAGTACACTATGAGGACTTGGAGGCTTGGATTTTTTCAAGAACACGAAAACTTTTGTACATAGCCATTTTTATAGTGGTGTGCTATATTAGTGCAATCCACTAATACCTAATGCAGTTTGAGCCAATAATTTATAATAATGACAATTTATTATCTTGTAATTTGAACTGTTTCCATACACTCCCTGCTCCTTCTCAAATCACAGCTGTAAATCAACTATTTGACATTTGACATGGACTATTAGAATATTCCACATTTATGTATAAATAAATGAATAAATAAACTATAGATATATATATACTATAAGTATATTATATATTTCTTTTTATTTCTTTATTACTATTGCTATTCCACTATTATTATTAGAAATCGGTATTTCGATTTTCGGCATTACGTTCGCATGCGCAAAGTAGATATATTTTTAATATATCTGCTGGCATGCAACATTGCCACTATTAACATCTGGGGAATCCCCAAAGGAATTACAAAAAATCACAGACCTCATATGTCTATGCAAAAAATCCAGAATTCCTTAAATCCCAAAATATTTAATAAAAACCGGAAAATCGGAATTTTGTATTTTTTATTTAGCAAAAATTAAACTGGATACTGTTAAAAAAAATTAATAAATATATTTTCATATACAATATACAGCAAAACGACAGAAAAAAAACATTCTAGGAGTTATAAAGCCCCGTATCTGCATCTTTACTTATTTTGTTGTACAAGTTTTTCATATTTTATTGCAACAACAAAATCTGATTGTACTTACATCTTTAGAGGTTAATTGTTAATATGTTATTGTTATATATTATTATTAATTTGAATTTGCTAAACTTAATTGTCAAGCAAGAGCTTTAGGGGTACCATCAGAATGGCTAGGCTAGAGACACAATAATAAGGTTAGGTATTCTAGTGCTAGGTACTAGGTCGCAAATTTTCATTCATTATGCAATCAAACATAGTTCCGATGTACACCGAGTTACAGTTTTATGATAAAATGAAGTATTGAAACCTAAAGTGAAGTTAAATTTTTAACTGAAAAATAATTTAAAATTCCATGTTCCAGATACAGCTGAAAATCCTCAGATTTCGGATATTTTACAAATATCTTCCTAAACTCCCATTTGCGTGTAGAAATCCTTAGATCTACGGAATAATTCCTTGACGTGGCAACATTCCTGGCATGTAGATTGCGCTCTCGTGCTGGGGACCTGCCAAGGCGCATGCGTGTTTCGTTGTTACCAGTGGGAAATTTTAAATTCGATAGAAGATGTTTGCGTGTTAGGAAAGTAGCTATTAGGTGCATTATAATTTTCTCAGATTAATAATAATTATATTGTGAAAGACATAACAGATTGTTACTCGTTCTTAGCAAGTGAAATAATATAGTTTTTATATTTTATTTGTATTGCAAAAACCTATAAATTATATATATATTTGTTGACACATATCTTATTATATTTATTTTTCTGATTTGTTAAAAGTTAAAAGCAAATTGTATAACTTTCTGAGACAAAAAAAAATAAAACCCCATTTTTACGTTTTCAATATTTTATCTCAGTTGGATTTAAAAAATAAGAAATTTTGACCTATATGTTGTATTTACTGCTGATAGGTAACAATTAAATAACTTTTACCTTTAAAATAGTGTTTAATACATATACAAAACGCATATACTTATAACAATACAAATTAAAATTACACATGGTACTTTTAAATTTGCTGTTAGCAAATTTTTTATTACGGGGGACCCTGGTAATATTTCTGTAGAATGATCCACTACTTTTGTAAACAATTATTATTATTATTATTTTTCAGTTGGCCGACGCTGGAAAGTCCTCCAGTGTCTTCCGACGCCTCACAGGAGTCGCGCCAGCACATTAATCACAGCCACTACCCACACTCCGCAGGGTTAGTGACTGTACATTCCGGAATCGCCCTAAGCAGACGGAGAGAACCCAGAATGATTGCCGTCTGCATTTGGCCTGCCAGCCACTCAGTTGATTTTTGGCAGACTGGTATGGTCTTCAGATCCGAGAGCAGCGTCGGCTTTATCCCTCCGAGTACACCGATTATTAGGACGACCATTCTGACTGAGTAGCCTGGGTACAGCACTTGTAGCACGTGCCGGAGATCGCGGTATTTGGTCTGTTTCTCCTCCTTCTTCAAGGTGATGTTTTTCTCCGCAGGCGCTGAGAACTCGATGACATACATCATCTTGAGTTGATGGTCGAGGAGGATTATGTCAGGCTTGTTGGCTTGGATTAGCCTGACCGTCGGGAACGAGTAGTTCCAGTAAATCCGGCATTTCTCGTTCTCGACAATGGACTCCGGGGAAGTAAGGCAGCACTGGTGTCTAGTCTACCCTATACGAGTGCCTTAGATGCTAGTATAGCACTCGTAACACCGCGTTATGTCGGTGGATGTAGGCCGAAATCGCGTATACGGAGCATGCAGATAATATGTGCATGAGCGATTCCGGCACCTGACGATCGGTCTTGCAGTTGATGTCAGGAACCTCTACACACCACACGCGGCTCCGGTAGACCAAGGTGTTGATAACACCATCTTGGCAGGCCATAATGAATCCCTCGGTCTCAGACCTTAGAAAAGCGAATGTCAGCCTGGTCAATAAACCCAGTGTTTCTATGTTCTTATAGAAGACACCATGCTGGGGTTTATCGACATGCTGCCGAAACAGATTTTCCTGTTCGGCAGCTGTAATTCAGGCTCTCAGGCGATTTGGCTGAAGTTCAGTGACTGACTCAACATCAGCACCTCGCCGGCCACCTCGCCTGATGTCGAATGCGAGACTGAGTTCATCTGCTGCTCATTTTGCTGCCTTGAACAATCCTGCTCCCAGTCCTACAGTTTCGTGATGTTTTACAAACTGCAAGAAGGGATCTGAGCTCCTGATGATGTTACATGACATACTCAGTACTACAGCAGCTGTTCTATGCATCTCATTAGTGGTGCTGGTACCGCAACACATTCGAGCAAGTGCAACAATAGCTCGTGGGACGTTGTATCAAATGTCTTGCAGTAATCAATCCAGGCCATCGATAGATTCCGCTTGTATTGCACAGAATCCTGTGTAATACAGCGATCTATTAGCAGGCTGTCCTTGCAACCTGCTATGCCCTTTTTGGCACCACGCTGTTCGTGTGTCTGCTGGAAGACCGGATCAACAGACCTCAGTGTCCTAGCATACAAGATACGAGTAAATATCTTGTAGCAGGAGTTGAGGCAAGTGATCAGCCTATAATTCTTCGGGTCGGAAATATCCCCCTTTTTGGGGATAAGCACAGTACGTCCGTCGACGCCCCTCGTTCAACCATAAGTTGTAAACTCGCGCCAGACGGCGGTGAGTGAAAGGAAATTTCTTCCACCACCAATTGTTAATGCCGTCTGGGCCCGGGGCAGCAAAGTTCTTGGTAGAGGTGTTTCAAAACCTTATGAGCTTCGACCTTCATATGCACAGAGGCATAACTCTGGCCGTCAGCTCAGTTACACCACTTCCTAAAAACATCCCGAGCTTCCATTGTATACAGATGGTAGATAGCTTAGTAAATGTTCTCAAAATATACTTATAGCTCGGAATATGCTCCGCCTTTTGCACATTTCACGGCTCATAAGGTTTTGAAATACCTCTACCAACAAGTGCTTGTTGGACTTCTTCCGTACTGATTGCCGGGCACACTTCTTCTGGCTCTTCAAGATGTCTATGGCACAGCACCTCGAAGTGTACAATTGCTGGAATAATAAAATAAAAAATAAAAACAATTCGAACTTGTTATTGTTGGGAGCTGGTGAAAATAAGGAAATCAGAAAAGAGTGAAGCTGGAAGTAAATACCTGTACGTTTTCCGTTTACGTTGGTTTAAACAGGCAGACGCTTTTTTGCGAGATGTTTGTACACTAAAGGAGAGTTCAACAAATATGCTGGTAAGTTTAAACTGTTTAAAGATTTATTATTGTAATAGGTTTAATAGATACAAGTTTGCATCAATAAAAATACTAAATTATATTCCACTGCCAAGGTACAATGTCTGTCGTCACGAACTAATTAGCGTAAAAATCGCGTACTGCAGCTGCGTTTCTCGTGTGGTTATTATTGGATAGTGGTGTTGTCACATCAATTAATCCATCATTTTTCAATGATCGCCATTTTCCTGGTACCACTTCTCCCTGATTCCAGTCTTCCGAGTCCATTAACTCTTGTTCAACATAGGGTATACAATTAGATGATGTCTTTTTTAGCCAGTTATGCAAAGCACAAGTAGTTTTTACAATTTGCTCTGTTGTAGCCACACTTAATTGAATTGGTTTTTCATAAATTCTAAATCTAATATCCCAAAACTATTTTCTACAACTCTTCGACCTCTTGAAAGTCGGTAATTGACAACCAATTGAGTCCCGATTAAATCTTTTGCACTAGAGTAAGGTTTTAGTATGTTTGTTCGCAATGGAAAGGAATCGTCGAAGACGAAAACACCTTCTGCAGGTATATTCAGAAGATTTTGCTGTAAGGCTTCATTGAATGTAGATTTTGCAAATACTATAGCATCATTTGCTCTTCCATTTGTACCCACATCGATATATAAAAAAATATAATTTGTATCGATAATTGCAAACAGTATCATTCTGAAATTCTTATAGTTAAAGTAGTCAGATCCATTTTGGGGGGGGGGCAACGTTTCCAGTCCATGAAACCACAGCAGTTAGGAAAGTTCCATGTGGTATAGTAGTCCTTCATTATTTTTTCCCACTCTTCTGTAGTTGTAGAAACCTGAAATCGATAGTTCTGTTATAGTATTTTATATATATATATTTTTTTGATTATTCAATATTTTAATTTGGACTATCATTTTTAGGGATCGCTGAATTCGATATATCAACAACACTCAAAGGGCAAGTCACCTGAAAATTTGCAAGAAACGGAGGACTCCGAGGAAGATCCAAATTCAGAATTTCAAAATCAAGAAGCATTTATTCTCAAAATTTCACTGAAATATTTTAAAAACATTTTCTTTATTATGTATAAAAGGTTAATTGAAACATATACTTTAATATTTTAATAATATTTTATAAACAGTTTAAAATATTTTGAAAATATCCCTATAAAATATTTCCATTGAATATTTTCAAAATGTTTTATAACTTTTAAAATATTTCAGCAATATTGAAAGCCATTATAAAATATTTAAAAAATATTCTATGCTGTTAGGAAATCGTCTGCATGACATTGAATACGACAAAACTGTACAGATTTAAATAGGTCTGCTGTGTAAATTAAAAAAAAGAATGGGATCCAAAACAGAGCCTTGCGGAACACCTGATGTAATCGGAGAAATGGTAGAATAACTATTGTCGATGACCACTGATTGATAGCGATTACTTAAATAAGACGCAAAAAAAATTATAAACGTATTATCAAAACCATAGTGTGGCAGTTTAGCACATAACAAACAATGATCTATGGTATCGAAAGCTTTAGAGTAATCAAGCAGTATTAAAGCAGATGCATGTCCATTATCTACTAATGATTTTAATACATTATCTACAATATTTGCCAAAACTGACGTAGTACTATATGTCCCTTTCGAAAACCGGATTGTAAAGGAGAAACAATATTTTTTGTAAATACCTATATAATCATAAATTTGCACCTGAATTATCTTCTCTAATATTTTGGACAATGTTGGTATAATGGTAATCGGTCTTAAATCACAATAATCTGATCCAACACCACCACCGATCTTTGCGAAATAGCTTATAATTCGGAATTTGGACTACATCAGTTGGTATGTCATCTCATATCTCATCATTCAGCCATGTTTCTGTTACGCAAAATGCATCAAAATTATTTTCAGTTACTATATCCGAAAATATTTGAAATCCTTTAAATAATGAACGGACATTTAAGTGGCCTAATTTAAATCTATTATTTATTAGGTTATGGTTCATAGTTTATTTTATGTTTCAACTCATCAATTTTATATTAAAAAAACTCGCACAGTTTTATCTGTTGCGCCATGATTAAATATGTAGGTATATTGGATTTAAACTTTTTAATTTAGTATTATCATTTGTTACACGATAAAGTATCAGAAACACAATCATATTTTTCATGCGCTCTCAATGATAGACATTTTGTGAAATTGGTATACAGTTTTATTATGTATTCTTATTTAAAATTATTCACAAGTCACAATACTAACACAACGAATAAAAATAATAGTTTATTAGGTCAATTGTTAATCGATGTTATCCATTTGTCGGCATATGGAAGTCTGAAACACCATTTTACAATTCGAAAGAAAGTAAAAGTGACCAAGTTTCATTTGATCCTAAACTGCAATGAGTCGACAGTAAGAATTGTAGATATGCCAGTCGTTGATTAATTAGATACCTATGTTTTTGTCGGCCTTTAATCACCTTGATGTTCGACTATGAGATTAAATTAAATGTGGCAACATCGTTTCAATCTGTAGCACGTGTGTCAAAGTCACTCATCCATCAATCGCCGATTAAAGAAATTCGGACTCTTTGTGAATATACAATTCTAACACGGGTATCGCTAAATGATAAAAATTAGTTTCAGTTTCAGCGGTTTGTACTGAATTAACTGTGGATGACAAATAATAATTAATAACAGCTTTGTTCGCGGTAACGGCTGAACTAGTTCCGAATACATTCGGAATCAATCCTAAATTATTTAAGCACGTTAATTTCCGTATCGCGAACGATTAAAAACAAATTGCGCATGATTCGGACAACAAAACGTATTCGGGATTAGATACAGCGAACAAAACTAATTATTATGTAGTGTGTCCGTGCAGTGTAGCCTGCTATAGATTTGTTAAATCAAGATCAAGAGTGCGGCGGGGCTACCGCGTGTCTAGCGGTGGTAAGTGCGCATGCGATGACTACCTTAGTTGATCGGCTCGTGTGAATCGAGCTAGTTCATTTCATTTAAGTCTCGAGTGTGGTGCTACGCAGATGGGTGGCATAAAATAGTAAGATGAAGACATAAGACGTGTGGGTTTGTTACTACTACCTCTGTTTTGATTCTCCCAAGTAACTAATTAAGTTGATAATATGATATGAGCGTTATCGACACGCAAGAAAGTGGAGATAGCATTTCTGGTAAAGGCAAAATGTACCGCCGGTTGACGGCGGCAGCGGAGGTCAAGTTATCATCGCTGCTGCCGCTGGTGAACATAGATGCTGAGAATTACATGCTGCGAGAGATCGGCTGGCCGACTTCTGCAAGTCAAGTTCTACCGGCTTCTGAAGCTGTAACCACTTCCGATGGAGATGTGGATATGAATCAACAGGAAACCGTATCTGATTTTGTAAAAATACAAGATAACTTTAAAAAAAATCAAGACATCGATGAATTTTGGGGTTGGGGGACCGATACGGCCGGTGGTGATGGTGTTAATTGTTGTGCTCGAATACTCTCATTTCACTCTCTTCTCTGTTCCTGTGAGATGTCATGTTGCTGCAAATGCGTTACTTTACGTTCTATAGACTGTCACTCTTGTTTCCACAAGTATTGCCTGCGATTTTATTCCAATTATTTGTGCCAAAAAGAGGATGGATTGCCACCAAGTACACTAGACTTTGACAAGGTAAGTTTATGATGACCATCAAACTATGATGAGTTCTATAGGCCCTAGTACATATTGGGAGTTCTTTAAGTTTATAGCCAAACAAATTTTTTACTTACATATATACTGGACATCGGACATACTACAGTAAAAGATACATTTATACAGTTTTTGACATTTTCTGTAGGACGGCATATCCTATTGCAATTATTTATAAGGGTATTTTTTAGAAAGGAAATAAAAAAAAAATTAGTTGTTAAGGCCCGAGCATGCGTTTATAACAAATAAGTACTTACATATATGTGCGCTTAATACGAGTTTTTCCTTTTTTTTTTCTAAGTAGATAACCATCTAGTCTAATTTAAATTTTGTATTCTCACGCCCTTAGGTAACATTAGGTTACAAAGCACTGATCATAATCTAAATTTTTAACTCGTCCACCTATAGCATACTTGTATATTAGGTGTGAGACCGTTGTCTCTAAATGTGTAGCCCCCTTCCGCACAAAATACCTCTAGGTACATTTGGGATACAGGGGGTTGTATTACCTCTGATGTTTAATTTTACTAATTTAATTTTAATTATTCTTACGTGTGGATATCAAATAAATATGTATATACCTACACTAACTGGACAAAACTTATAAATAAGACAGAGACAGAAATCCTTTTCATCATAACACCCTGAACTCAAATAAAAAAAAAAGTGTATACCTATGGTAGGTATGTCCGTGTGTGTAATCGGAGCTTTACTATTCTCTGTGGTTTTGCTTGTGGTTTTATTATCGAATAATTAATTACCTTTATTTTAGTTTATCTGAGAGAATACCAACACATTTTTGTGGTGAACTCGAATTTTACAGTAATTTAAATTAAGTTAGTGACAATAGTGCACACAAATATGTGTTGCAACCTTAACATAACCGCAATTTTGTCCCGGCCCGGCAACTGAATTCATAGTCTACTGTAGCAGACTTAATTTTGACCATAAGTTACTAAATATGTATTGAAATTGGGCCCTATACGTGATACAGGGTGTTCTTTAGACTCGTGCGGTAGATAATCATTTTTTATGTATAAAGTGTATTCCCTAGAAGTGCGAAGTTCAGCAAAAAACTTGAGATCTTTTACAAAAACAAGTCGTTCTTTTGTATTTTTCGAGGGGTACACATTAATTCGGTACTACCAACTACTGTTGATTAAATTGTCAGTTAAAGTGATTTATTAGCTGACTCCGGATCTCAGGTCGTAATTCCAGACACGGACTTTTTTCAGTGTATAAAAAATGAAAATATTTAAAAAATAGTGATATTTTATTACTTGCTAGTATTTATTTCTAGGGCAAAAAATTATTATCATACGAGTGAAAATTTTTTACTTGCATAACCCCAAAATAATTTTTGGCCCCACAAAATGAATTTGTCTTCACACATTTTCAAGACACCTACTAAAAACGTAAAGGAACATGATGTAACGAAATCATTTTAATAAACAAAGGTCGATAAATTTTAACTGCAGCCCATTGTTGTTATGTCACGTGCCTTATTTAGACTGAACACCGAACACGCCACAGTGTTGCAGTATTCTTTAAACTTTAAAGAGGGTTAGGTTAGATAGTAGGTGGAATGGAAGAGGATTATTTAATGCGCGGACACTTATTTTGCACTTAATTGCATCTAAAATATTAGACGCTACTAATTCAACAATTGTAGCTGATTTAATGCAAACAAGTTTGAAAACATGGGGCTAAAAATATTACTAAAATTTAGATAAATTTTTGTGGTATATTAGCGGCACGGCTACTTATGAAGGCCGCTGGAAAAATGTTGAAAAAAACATTCCAGAACATGGTTCATACGATGTGCTTAGCTCACAGAATGCATAGAATTGCTGAAACGATTACAAACTGTCATCGAATTTTTGTTCTAAATGATCCGGAGTTAAACTCCAGCGCCTTTCATTAAATATCCACTTGTATTGTGAAGACCATTTAACGTCAACCGATGTAACTGGCGCATATTTGAAGTAAAATTTTTTTCAGAGACTGCACATTTGTGTTCGGTATAGAAAGTCCACTTCTTCGCCATTTAAAAGTTTCACCACACAAAAATGTAAAAAAAAATTTCAGTTTTCAATTTGCCCTTTACTGTCTCGGCAACACGCCCTAATAATTGAAAAATATATGGACATAGATCAAATATAATATTCATCGCAAAAATTGCTGTATAATACACAGTTTTTGGCTTACGTTGAGGATCACCTATGGCTAGAGGAATCCGCAAGAAATTTCCATGTACCTATATATGCTAAATTTTCTTTAATAATTGGATCCCTAAACATTAAAACAGGCTCTGGGGGTGGTGATGTATTTGGAACCATTCCGTAAAATAACTGAATCCAATGTGGTGATTTTAGAAAAACTTTCTTTACACTGGATATCAGTTTATCAACGTTAGACCCGTCATTCAGGGAGCTATTGGTTTGTGACAGTTTGGAAACTAAAGTCATTTATTAGTTATTTGAGCATTACTGCACATGTAATTCAATGCGCTCTCGTACACGAGCCTACTGGTCGCCGACAGGTATAATGATAAATCAGCAATGTCGTCATATGAACCATGTTTTTTAACATTTTTCCAGCAGCCTTCATACAATTACCCACGCCGCGTCTGTAATAAAAAATATTAACGTATCTAAATTTTGCTCATATTTTTCGCCCCATAATGTTTTCAAACTTATTTGTACTAAAACAGCTACAATTGTTGAATTAGTAGCGTCTAATACTTTAGATGCAATTATTGTTCACGCATTGAATAATCCTTCTCCATTCCATCTACTATCACATTTGCTACCTTTCTGCCACAAGCATTAGTTGCGTCCTCCACACAAAGCCAAGTGTATTTTTCTTTGAAGTCGATAAATATGTTTGGTTTAAAAAAGTCGGAGCCAAATAATTTTTTTCTCAATGTTTTAGTATTCACCATTAACACACTTGCAGAAACTGTCTAATGAGAGGGCTGTCTAGTTTTGTCCACGGTATATTACTCCCTACCATCACTTCTACCAAATCTGAATTGAAATTTCGTCGACTGTCACTATCACAAACATTTTTTTATGATTTTCAGATGAAATATGTTTCCAAACGTCCGACTTGCGTTTCCACGGAAGTGTTTTTCACAGCTTCTGCAGAAAAGTTCTACGTCGTTAAATTGTAATTCCGGAAAATCTTTAATCCACGAGAGCATTACCTATATGTTGCGAAGGAACAATTCGCGACATTTTTAACGATTAACGATACACATGCATTTATATCTATGTCTTTTCCAATGGGAAATATGTGTCGACATCAACTTTACTGGAGAGACCAGGCCGATGTAATGTCACATTTTAAGTCACAAAAGTTGCTTATATGCTTACAAATATGTGCTGGAAAGCGTAAGGTCTTCATGTATCCGATGTTGTTATTTAATACATATACGCGAAGCGTACACAACCATGTCACCCGTTCAGCAGAACTGAGCATCAATGTCTAAGATACCTATACGATGTAAATAACTAGGCGAAGTTCTCTGCGCCTGTGATTGTGATCGCAGGGGAGCATTTCTGAGTATAAACTGTTAAATATATTTAACTCAAACTCGGACTCAAATGTACATCATTATGTGGTTCTACAAATCGTCTACCTACGAATCCATTTACTTTAAAAGAAAGTCTGCAGAGGTCTGGACTCCTCGCTTCAGATCTCATTTAACAGCAAACCTCACTTGATTTTTGACAATATTTATCGCCATTTATCTTGTAATTTTTGAAATAATTATCCCTTTCAAAATTGATTTCAGACGTACGCTTATGATTGCTGCATTCCATTACTTCACGCTTAAAATGAATAGACTTTAAGGATTAGTAAATACCAAGAAGCTTTTTCAAAAGAATGTACATCTAATTTGTCAAATGAAATTTTTAAAATCAGGGAAATTACAAAAGCAATCCCACCACATATTTATTGGAAGATCAAGAAGCAGGATTTTATAAAAGTCCCGATGTATATTTTCTGGAGTGAATTGTAAGAAGGAAGGGAGGTAAACTGGATCGGGTTGAACAATAATATTATTTTTCGATTTGCAAAATCAAACTGTATAAACATGAACTCTATTATTTCATTTTCCTCTTAAAAAAAAACAAATTTTAAGCAAAACGTATTGTATTTGTGTATTTTTAAATACTCTTGACATATTTTATAACAATAATGTTTATTTTAGAAAATGTAATATACATTTTGCAGAAACTAAAACATGAGTAATTCATCTAGTCATGTAAAGCTTGTTTTGTGCATTTTTTTAAATTTTGTGGC
Organism: Rhamnusium bicolor; assembly: GCA_029963845.1. NCBI lineage: Eukaryota > Metazoa > Arthropoda > Insecta > Coleoptera > Cerambycidae > Rhamnusium > Rhamnusium bicolor. The sequence goes on along the minus strand of JANEYF010002177.1, from coordinate 278,811 downwards.
ATCTGTATGGGTTACTTGAACACATGCAGTACTAATACATCATTTTAAATAATGTTAAATAATTAAAAATTGAACCTATTGTTTTAATTAGTTTGAGAGATAAATACGAGAGGTCATAATAATATATGTTATTTTTAATAAAATCTGTATTTTGTGGTATGCATGTTTCATTTTTTATAAATTTTGGTTTTGTTTAATAATTTAAAAGACCCAAATTCACCCAAAAAATCTTGCTGTCTTTTACAAAGGCAACTTATGCTGCAGTTGCATAGGACGGCATCGGCTTTTGACTTGCGTTTATTGCTCAGCATTAATTCAATACTAACTGGCAGCACTCTCCCAACTGATTCTTCATGTTCTGCACTATGCGCTGACACATCTCTACAGGAATGTTGTTGATTTCTACAAGTATACACGTTCCTTCAACTGTTGAATATTAGCTGAAAGGGCGATGTAAGCTTTATTCTTTAAATACTCCCATAAGGAAAGTCCGAGGGGGTAATGTCTGCTGACCTCGGAATCCAGGAAAGATCACTATCCAGAAATAACTTTCTGATGGCGCCTTGCCGTGTGGGATGTCTCCATTTTTTTCAGCATTTTAACCAGGAAATTGTTGAAGTTCCGGCTAGAAAAAGTTTCGGAGAATGATATCGAGGATTGTTCATGGTTAATGGGCGACCCTGATTGCCCTCAAAAAAAGCATGATCAATTATGCCGGCACATGACATTGTGTAGCCTTAGGGTTGGGCAATTGTCTCTGATGCTTCTAGAAGAAGAATTCTGTTTTGTGGACCTCACCACCATAAATGATGTTTAAATCATCGCTTTTTTAAACATTGCTTCACAATGATTTCTCCGCTCCATAATCTGCTTCGAGAAGATTTAAAAATTACAACGCTCAGATGTCTTCCATCTTTTTCCACGCACACTTGCAACGCGGTCTTTTCCCTGAGGTTTCTGATCGGTTTTTCTTTCTGCTGCACTTGCTGAAATATTGGCGATTTCATGTGAAATGGCAACTTTCAGTGCAGTTGTTCAAGGTTTATTAATAAATATACTTACGGAGTTTGAATGTCATCCCAGAGACAAAATACGAGATAATGGTTACAAGAAAATCAAAATTTATTAAGGGAGGATAATTTTCAAGAGCGATTCTGTTTCAATGTTCAGCTTGGAATAAGCGGTTGTACAATAATTGGCCCAATAATATTTGAAGAAACCTTGACTGGTGCCAGGTCGGATTCCTGCAAAATGAGATTGAGGACAATTTAAATGAACTACGTTTGGATTTAGGATGGGGAATGTGTCTCCAACAAGATGGCGCTCCTCCATATAATTCAAGAATAGTAATTGATTACCTTCAACAGAGATTCGGAGAACACGTCATTTCGACGAATGGTCCTGTCAGGTGGCCTCTAAGGTCACCTAATTTGACCCCTAGATTTTTTTGTTTGGGGTCATTAAAAAAATGTTGCCTGCGCAACCGCCGTTACAACCCGTGTAAACCTGGAGCTACGAGTAAGACGCACAATTAATAGCATAACGGCCCAGCAGTTGTCGAAAGTTCTTCGAGATACAGCTATGCGAGTTCAGAAATGCATTGATATTAATGGACAGCATTTTGAACTGTTTTAATGTTTTTGTGTTCCTATTTTGTATTCCAATGTCACCTTATGTAGGTACCTAGATAATTGTAATTAAATTATATTTTTTTTATTTTCTCTTCGCTGTAATTTTGATTGTATTTATCGCACATTTTAAAACGCATATGAATAAATTCCTTATTACTAATAAATGGTACAATTTTGAAAAATTGTGTTTTACCCCAAAACCCATTTGGATGGACTTTATTTGTTCATAAGTCACATAATTTAATATTTTCGACGGGATTTAGATTTTTCTAGCATTATTACGTGTCAATTAAAATAAATCTGAATAGTCGCGGCACACTTAAATGGAAAACTAAAAATTAAATTAAAACAAATATTGACATTTGAAATGTCTCTCTTATGTGGTATTATTGGATTCCGAAAATTATGCAGAATTCAAAAATGCAATAATATATAGGGTGTTCCATTTTAAAATCAAAAGTTTACTTTCGGTGAAACCGGAAGTGGAAAAAAAAGTATTTATATATCAAAAAGTGACGTTTATTAAGTATGTAGGATGTTCCAAATTTCAATCGTTTATCTTGAAAACTAAAGGAAAAAAGGGAGTGTACTATGAACCCTCGGTGTAGTATTAGGTAATCAACATGTCTCTGGCATGTCCAAAATTCTTGTCTGTTTATCTGTACTGGCAATAGATGTTTTTGCCTTTTGGTATAATAACTTCAGATTATTGTTCTACGAAATAAAGTATTTGTAAAAAATCGCTAAAATTCTAGTTGATATACATCTAAAATACTATACTAAATAACGATCTGAAATTAATTGTAATACACAAGGTACCTTCTACTCAAAAATAATACGACTAGAGAATTATTCTTGCCCTCTACCTACTAAATAAAAATGTATGTATTAAATTAAACTGAAAGTTAAATATAAGACGAAATCAGATCGTTCCGCTACTCAACTTACTAAATGGGTTATCGGTGCTCTCGCCATTACTAATTAAAGGTCATATCATAACTTATACGTTTATAAAAATATCTCGAAAAAAAAAAAAAAAAACTGTTTTGGTTAGATACTTACTAGTTTTTCAATAAATCAGAATTAATATGTTTCAAGTTACATTTACACTCTTTTCTATATGTTTACACAAAATGAATTAAAATTGCTAGTGATTCTATTTTTCTGACTTTAGTAATCCTATTCCTTGGTGTTTCCTCAATATTGTCAAGGATGTTCTAACTACCCTCGATTTATTCCTAATTAGTCTTCTATATTCCTAATAAAATATAATACAATCATTCTTAGACACCGGACAATTTCCGTTAGTCCCGAGCCGGCTTCCCAACCGGTCTCTCAAACATATTTTACTTTTATAAAATTTCGATATTTGGCATATTTTTAGTTTTGCAGCAAAATTTAATTTTCTGCACATACTGTTGCGGATTATAGGTAAATGAATCACTAAGCAATGAATGGTAGTAAGTCATTAAAATATTATATTCCTGGATGGTTCGGTGTATCGAGGAGAATATTGAAATATTTGTTAAAATCTTCACCATGAGGATAATATAGGTTGGCAAATTCTCACATCAACCCAGTTTGATGGTAGTTTTTATGTCGAAAAAATCTTAACCATTATTTTGATACTATATTTAAACGAGAAAGTATGAATGAGGGATGTTTGCTATCCACACAAACATCCCTCACCGTGTATTCGTTGATTGAAAGTCCAAGTAACACTTACTCACTACTTTAGTCCATAGACTATTTTATTAATTTTACTAATTTTTTGTTGTTAATTATTAATGAGATAACTTATTAATACTTAACAACAATAAATTAATGACTTTCTTAACTATAATCACAATTAAACACAAAAGTCTCTATCATATTTCGTTACTTGTTCGATTCCAAATTCACACTGACTCCTCGACCCACCGTGCGCCTTAAATGGCATAATTTTAACAAAAACAAAATCATTACATTAAAGTGGTTGGGAGAGAGTCAATAATAATACATGAGTGGAAAGAGGTCACAAAGAGGTTTCAAAAAATTTACTGGTATACATGGCATTCCGTTTAAAAAAAATTTAGTTGACTGTAGAATCGTCTTGGCTCATCCTGTATATTCGAAAACAATTTCCGGTTTTAGACTTTTTTATCAAGTTTATTTATATTTTTAAATCAAGTTTCTAGCTATCATAGAACTCGACATATCGAAGTCGGACGCACTATTGCCCCACCGTGTATACATCTATGCATGATCTAGAACATTCCCGGTGGCATTTTTCCGTTCCCTATTGTGCTAGCGCTACATAGTGCGTTAATCATATAGGAGTCGAATGCAGGTTCAGTCATTTCGTTTCCTAAGTGGATGCAGCACACACAGTGTATTCGTTTCTTAAGCGAATACAGCACACAGGCAAAAATTTAATAAATGCGATAATCATATAGAAATCGGTAACCCTCTGTTTCTTACGTCTGGGTAATCGTTTTTCAAATGACTCGGCTACAACCTGACCCTTTAAAATGTCATTTTTCCCTTGCCCATCATTTCATTTTCTATCATTGACCTTAAACTGAGACCTTCATAACATTTAAAATTACAAAACAAGGACATTTTAGGGCAAGGAAAATTACATTACAAAATTTATTCATTAATTTGAATTAATTTTATTATAGCAAATGGAAAAGCGCCAACTACATACACTGTGTGTGCAGCATCCACTTAGGAAACGAAATGACTGAAACTGCATTCGACTCCTATATGATTATCGCACTATGTAGCGCTAGCACAATAGGGAACGGAAAAATGCTTCCCGGCCCTTCTCATACAATTCTAGTCCCAAACACTGCCTCTTTCAAGCCTGAACGTCTCGGTCAGGCAATTCGGTGTTCCCTGCATACTTGATCTCTGTATGCACCACCTTCATCTTTGATTTTGGACTGCTGCATTCGGTACGACGTCGTTTATTCTGTGATGACTGTGTATGGTCTCTCTCAAGGCAGGTGAAGCTTCGAGGACCTGCCTCTCTTTCGTTGTGGGTTATATATCCAAACCAGATCTCCCGCAAGAAACCCTCCTGAATGATCCTTAATATTATAACGAGTCTTCATACGGTCACTTGCAATGGCAATTCGCTCAAAAGGAGCTCCAACGTTATATTGCTTCATTGGGCCCTTACTTCTTGTCTGTGGCCCCATTCTTTCCGCACAAACTTCACATTAGCCGCACCAAACCTCCACATCTTGACGACTGTTTACCCAATAGAATCGTTCTCACACTTTCGTCAGGGTTTTGTTAAAGCAAGAATGTCCTCCAGGCGTTCCATTATGACCTTGCTGAAGTACAAATTGTTAGAAAACAAGTTAAAAGTTGAAAATTATGTGACACTCACTAAACAGCAATTTATTTGACATATCATATTAGACAGAAAAGATCTTGGCACCCTTATTGCTTCCACAAAATTATTAAAATTGCTACGAGGAAATATAAATTAATAATGAAATGCTACAGAATACAGATCCAGACATAGATTTTGAAACGAAAGTTAACCGCACGGTCATGTAAATTTTTTTCACACGGATTCAGAGCATAAGCAAAATATCAAAAATGTAACATTATGCTTCCGTCAAACTGGGTTGTTGTGTGTGAGAATGTGCCAGCCTGTATTATCCTCATGGTGAAGATTTTAACTAATATTTCATTAATCTCCTAATATCGTCCAGAAAAATATTTTAGTGAATTTCTCTAGCATTTTGTCCGCAACAGTATGTGTAAAATACTAAATTTTGTTCCAAAAATTTAAGAAACCAAATATCGAAATTTTATTAGAGTAAAATATGTTTGGTCAGATAGCAGGGGTTTCAGTTATCTTACTAATAATAATCAGTGGCGTAGTAACAAAAATATTGCATGAGTAGAAGGGTCTAGAAAAAAATAAACACCACGTACATCTAGTTCGATAATTTCGAGACTGAAATATTTCTCATGGCATACTAAATATTTGTAGTACATTTGAAGTTGACGTACTTTGTTTTTTCCTAAAATGCTTTCTAAGCGCCCTACGATGCTTTGAAAGTATAACAATAATATTAATAATAAAAGTATTTTATTGGTTTCATCAAAAGGCCATCGACCAAGGTCTTTCAGCCTGTTACAACTGTTTAAAATAATTTACGTACCATTTCATTTCAATACAGTATAAATATCGGAATAAAAAAAAACGTAGATTTGTTTCATTGTATATTATTCAATGCGGTGATGTGTTCCCATAGTGTTAGCTCTGGAAATTTTCTTCTGCTAGCTAATTCTTGTTCTCTTGTTTTGCAAAGGGGTTGTATTATTTCTATGTTATTTATTTCCTTAGCAAATTTTGTGGTTAGGGATTGTAATCTTTGGTTGATTGGTGTCATTTGCGTAATCTCATAGAGAAGGTTGTTGAAAGGGTTGTGGAGAGGATTTCTGGAGTGTTTCATTTTGGTAATGTATCGCAATGTTGATGTTTCTGCTATTTCTAGGCTTTTTATGACTGGTCTTCTTGTATTAAGGTATAGTGGGTGGCTATATTCTAATAATGGACGGCAGATTGTACTATAAATATGGGCAGCAGTATTTTTGTTGATTCCTTGGTGTTTATATATTAGGCTGCGGAAGTGTCTGCTTCTTGCAATGAATGCACTTCTTAATTAGTTTGACATATTTGTTAAAATTAAGTTTATTGTCTATTGTGACTCCAAGATATTTTACTGCCGGTTGACAATATATTGTGCTATTGTCAACAGTTATTGTTGGAGTGTTTGGGGATATATTATGGTTTCATTCGCCATTTGTTGAACCATGTTAATGTTCTGTTCATCAGTTGCTGAAGTGCCTCTGCTGTCTTGTAGATGTTCTTGTTATGGCTTACTAGTGCGGTATCATCGACATATTGGAGAATATACGAATTCAGGTTTAAATATTCTGGTTCTGAATTAAAGTTATATATATCATAACAATATATATTGTAGAGCAAGGGCGAGAGTGGAAAAGTATAACATTATTAAACAAACTTTTTAAATAATTACTCGGTGACGGTCGAAAGTACTGACTTCAAACTTGGCAGGGAAAATTATTTTCATCGTAGCTACGTACACGAAGTTTCATCAAAAAATAACCAGTGGCGTCGGAGTTAGGGCGGGTCGGGGTGATAGTTTTGTTTATGAAACTTTTCGTGTACGTAGATTATCTTTCTGGAATAATAGAAAAAAAATTTCATCTGAACCCATTTAAGGGCCTCTAACATTCTAGGGGTGCGTTTTATGCGGCATATTTATAAGAACTTTTTAACTTATTTTGATGAGTACTACAGGTTGTAGAAGTTTGGAACCTTATTTTAGAAACACCCTGTATATTTTTGTTTTCCAAAGGTGTAGGGGAAAAATTAAATTTTCTACAATTTTGAAAGTTAGCTACTTCTATTGTAAGTTTATTGAAGTATCAGTAATTGCAATTGCACTTATAATTTTGGTTCAGTTCAAATGCAGTTTTTTATGCTCTAAATACATTACCTATTAAATACAACTAAAACAGTATAGTATCCACGTACACTCTTCGCACTTGGCAACGTCCAAAAGTTCTCATAGCTAGTTTATTTTTAAAATTTAAATGATTTAATAATCACGGATGAACTGCTGGAGTTTCAGCCAGCATATATCGCAGATAGATCAGACAAATTTTAACTTTGAATAATAAAATTATTAATTGATTATACTTAAAACCTTGTATTTAAGTACAACGTGCCGTTTTATAATTATTTGACTAAAAGAGGCATATACATATGTATGTGATATTGTTTTCTGCGAACCACTGTGTATAATATTTAATTTGATCTTTCAAACCTGTAACTTTCCGATATATGGAAAGTTTCGAGAATTTGTTGTCTATAAAAAGGCTCAAAAACTCAGATCTAAAGTTAACAGTTTTTGTCATGCCTCCTAAATACTGTTATCTTACAGGAACAACGTGGACGATCCACTATTACCAGTTTTTAGTACGCAAATCGTATTTTATTAATGAAGTTCTCTATCGAAAAGGACAGGTAGATGTTATTTATACTGACTTTTCCAAGGCAATTCACAGATCGCACCATGGTTTATTATTGTGCAAGGTGGACAACGTTGGTCTGTAAGCGAACATAGAACATTTTTAGGATTCTTAGCTTCTTCTCGTATAAGGTCTGAAAGAAGATTGGATAGGAAAATAGTCCTGTTTCTTGGCGTCTCGGTTTAAGCATGTTTCGATTTCACTGTTTAGTTTCGGTGCCTGTAACTTACAATTTCCAGGAAATGGATATTTTTTCAGAAGGGCTTCAAGAGCCCTTTTGTCTACACCCTTTATAATATAGTTATCCCACCTGATAGAGTCTTCTTCACGGATATCCTTTCCAAATTTATTTTCACAATTTGGATTTACCCTCAAAATATTCACAAATTTGGTATTATTAGTTTTTATTTCAGAACTAGTGGGTCCTTCACAGGTTTCTGTAACAATATAAAATCCCAGATAAAGTACAGTAAACACCAGGTCTATTACCGTAATAGAAAAAATACCTACAAATTAATCACAAGTGAGACAATTATCGATCAATGCGTAAAGCAGTAAATGTTGATTATGGTAAGGCATTCGTCTATTACCGTAAAAGCAAAATAAGATAAAAAAAAAAACATACGTGAGACATTCGTCAATCACTGCGTAATATCAGAGATAACTTTACTTGAGAGGTTTCAGTTTGTAATGTGTCATGGCTACCAGTCTGCCAAATTGACTCAAAGCTCGGATGTCCCTCAAAGTTCAATTCTTGGTCCTCTCATGGATGATGTTTTTATTAATGATATCTCCCAGTAACGTGGATGTGCGATTTCTTTTACACACGAACGATATAAAGATATTTTGTGTTTTGATTGTGTCGAACTGTAGGAAAGACTATATCTTATAAATGTATGGTGCCTTAACAATCATATACCTTTTAATGTTAGTAAATGTAATGTAATGTCGTATAGCAGTCGGTCTCTTGGCTATTAGATGTTAGGCTTATAAAAATCCCTACTCTTCGATAGAGAAGGGGTTCGACGTTAAATAAACAAAACAATTTTTTACAGTCCTCTGTATTTTTATTTCGTTTTATTATTTACATTATATGTACATCTTAATATCTTATATATCTTATTTTATGTGTTAGAAAACCTTGAAGTCAGTATAGAGACAGCCACGCATAGCTCATAAAGCTGATACCTATAATGAAACTGCTGCTTCTAGGGTGAACTAACCTTTGTATTTTTGTACACGTACAAGTATCTCATTGATACTTCTGTTTCTCTTTTTACTTTATTTGTTTGTACACAGGATTTTTTATTTATTCTTTATTCTCTTACAAGTACATACTGAGTACTTACAGATTACGTGTATAGATAAAATAAAGTATTATTCTTATTATTATATATATGTATATATATATATATATATATATATATATATATATATATATATATATATATATATATATATATATATATATATATATATATATATATATATATATATATATATATATATATATATATATATATATATATATATATATATATATATATATATATATATACATATATATATATACATATATATATATACATATATATATATACATATATATATATATACATATATATATATATATACATATATATATATATATATACATATATATACATATATATATATATATATTGTGACGTCACCCCCAAATTTGGCTAGTGTAAAAATATAACTGTTCTGCTTTTTGTCATACGTTTTACGATAAAACTAGTTTACCTATTAACGTTTTAAAATGAAATAAAATTTACTTTATCATGTATAAATTTCTGGTTTCCTGTTGTTTGGGAATATTTCAGTAGGTGTTTACAATATAATATGTTTGCATAAAAGCTCTAACTAGAAACCGATACCTCTATCCGAGCTATAAGCATAATACAATGAGTTTGTGATTTTTTATGTTAAACATTCGCCTGACCTGTGAAGATTAGTTTTACAGTAAACTTTTATTACAATATGCTTGTGCCCGAGGCCATTTCAAGTCAAAATGTTAACGTTTTTAATTAAATAATTAATTAATTTTGGTATTAATTCTAGTATCTAAAACAGTTTTTTTTTTTAATTTAAAAACCTGTTTTGGAATTTTACAAATTTATCTAAAATACCGATTTTAAACCCGGTTTTTTAAAACCGACAAACCTTATGTAGTACAGATATCACACATTTTCAAAATTAATTGTACGATGCTGCTTCTAGTCAAGTTCCCCATCGTGTTAAAATAGGCTGTGGAGGTAATAGTACTGGTGCTTTAAGAAAAACTTTCTTTACTTTATCAACATTAAGGTAGCATCTCCTAATAGCCTGAACACTTCTCTGAAACCCATGTGCTAAGCATTTTATATGAAGCATAGTTTACTTCAATATTCTTCCAATAGTTTTCATATAATTAACTTCATCGGTAACAAGTAATAATAACTTGTCCGTATTTTCTGCGTATCTGTCGGTCCGTAATTCTTGTAGACTTGAGTGCACTGCATCCACTATAGCGCTAGAATTTGTAGTTTCTAATACTTTAGAGGCGATCAAGTGTTCACGCTAAACCAGATGTATTTCCCATTTAGCTCGGAAGAAATTTTCTGTCTAATATTGTCACAGTGTCACACTTCGCTGATAAACATTTTTTTCTTAGTGTCGACTCCGGACGACACCTGGACATGGCTATACTTGCCACTAATACACTTTTGCAAAAATTGTCTAAAAATGGATTATTTAGTTTCGACCACGTTATGTTACATCCAGCCATCACTTCCACTAAATTGTAAGTTAAAATTGCATCACCGGTCACTATCGGTAAAGCCACTCGCACTCCTTTTATGGTTTTCTGAGGAAATGTGTTGATATTTTTGTTACATGCCCAAGAAGTTTATTTTTAAAAGACAATTATAATACAATTTTTTGTTACATTGAACTCTACATTATGCAATGTACTGACGAACTGAGCATGGTCTCTCCCTTCGCGTAATTCTCAGTTGACCCACATCGCAGATATCTACGTAAATTCCCAGAATTTCCACAGTGTAGTGACATTGGAAAAAACTTATTACGTTTTTATTTAATTATTAGTTATTAAGTTAAACGCCACGAGTAATACAACCCTCTGTATCTCTGAACGTACCACAAGGTACCTTGTGCGGGAGAGGTTTAGAGACAATGGACACACCCAATGTCCGAGTATGATAGGATTAATTTCTGGTTTTAGAAAAAAATCTTAGCTCCTCGGCCGGGTATCGAACCCAGGACTCGCTTACCATTCGAACACGAAGCCACACTTTAATATAGTACGTTTGCGATAAAACTAGTTTACGTATTAACATTTTCAGATGAAATAAAATTCATATTATTATGTACAAATTTCTGTTTTTCTGTTGTTTGGGAATGTTTCAGAAGGTGTTTACAATGTAATATGTCTACATATTGGAACCGATACCAATCATTCGAGTTCTAAAGTTTATTATGAATAAATTATATCCAAATAAAAATTTTGTGATAGAAATTCATGCACAGAAATGAGTTTCAAAATCTACTGCCAGAAAAACCCTTATGTAGTATAGAAAAACAAAAACAACGAATTTTGAGGTATATTGTACAACAAAGAAGAATGTTGTAACCATATGGGAAAATTAATAGAAGAAACATACTGATATTAACAAAATTAACCAAAAAATCACAAAATAGGAATAATAGTTGTATACCTAACATATAGGGTGTTTCGGGAGTAACACGAAATCGCCTGGACATGTTTCTTGAATTAACTTTGCATCGTCCGGTATAAATGTTATACCTTTTTCCTGTTAAATCTGTAATTAATAGAGATGCTTACCTGCGGCAATAGTCATAAGCGCAGAAAACTTTGATTAGTTATTTACACCCCAGATCTTAGACATTGATGATGATCAGTTGAATGAGTAACCTGGTTGTGTAGTGATGTGGATGGGGTAAATACCTAGTGGGTAGAGTATTTATAAATGGGGATTTCCCCAACTGTAAAATACCTACCTAAAAACTGGGTATTTTCCACATGTACTAGTTACACATGAAAATATAGTACAATTGAACTAAAACTTGCAACACTGTGGAATAGTTATGGAGAAATACGGTCCTAAAAATTTTTTTGATCGTCATTGGGAACTTTCAGGGATTTAAAAGAGAAATTCTCTCACATTGTGACTTTAGGTTGTCTTGCTCACTTTTTACACCTGCTATGTAGTGACATTCATGTCAATTTGTCAAGTCGTTGATATCAAGCGAAGTGTAAATTGTGAAAACAATTAAGTAGTCATCGCCTTCAAGCATTATTCACTAAGATTAGCAAAGAGAAAAAACATTGTTATTTCGTTAAAATTACCAGAGAAACACGATGGGGTAGTAATTTATTTTGCTTGCAAAGCCTATTGACAAAGTTGTTCCTCGAATCCTTACCGTAAGTGAAAAAGCAGACTTGTATAAGGAAATAAAGAAGAAACTTCATGATAATGCTGTGTTCTGGGTTTGTATTGAAAAAATGATACAAATTATAAAACCGGCAGTGGATTTAATCACATGATTCGAGCCCAGTAAACCCCAGATCCATACTGTTCATTCTGAATTCCAAACCCTTGAAGCAACGTTAACAGAACAACTCCCTCTGTCCCCATTACTCAAATCAGAAGAACAAGCAATTATGAAGAACATTTCTGAAAAGAAGAAATTTGCCTTGTCAGAAATTCATTTAGCAGCAGCTCTTCTAACTCCTCCTTCGCAAGGCAAAGGCAATAATCTTAATGCAGAAGAATCAATTGACGCTATACAATTCATTTGTGAAGCCGCAGGTCATATAGGACTAGATAATATACAAATAAGGACTGATTTGTCGAACTTCCGAGATAGAGATGGACTCTGGGCAAGAAGATTTTTATGGGAATGAATTGCAGGCAAGAAGAAAATGAACCCCCCTGGTTTGGTGGAGATCAGTAAGAGGCACAAACCGACCTGCCGAAGTGACCATACGAATCTTAGGGGCACCCGTAACGTCTGCTGCAACTGAAAGGTCATTTAGTACCTTCAGTTGTATTCACAGTAAAAAGCAAAATCGACTAAAACCAGAGCGTGCCGCCAAAATTATCTATTTGACTTATAACTGGAATATGTTGAACAAAAAATCCAGTTCATGACTGTTAAAGATACTGTGAGGCCCAGCAGTGAGCCCATGTTACTTCAATCTGTAGTGGCTGTAGTTTAGCAACTCTCCACTTCTTCCATGACCAGATCTACTAAACCACAGCAACATGCTAAGCGTGTAAGCCAGCATATAGTTCAGAGAAAGACGAATACATCCAAAGATGTTTTCACTGCGGATATTTTAGTTTACTATTTTATATTTATACTTGCGATATGTCGTCTACAGTTATGTGCACCCCATCCATTCAAATAGTGCTGGCAAACACAACAGTATATTATCAGACACTGTTCCGGTATACCCGTATCAGGAAATTCAGATACAAATCTATTTATACGTGACGAAAGGTAAAATCATCTTATTCTCTTCAGTAAACAAACTGTATGCCGGAAGAAAGTGAACTGATGTAGTGTGTTTACGTAAACCCTTAAGGTCTCTACGCACGTTACGATAATAACAGCGATTTATCTGCACAAGCAAATCTGCGCAGTTAAATCGCACGCTCATATAGCGCCCACATTGTAGATACTGCAGATACATCTGCGCAGATCTGTTTATGTAGACAAAACCCTCAGTTTTTTCGTAACGTGTGTAGCAGCCTTAAGGATAACTGCATGAGTGTGAGTTTGCGCATCGCTGCACCTGAGTTTCCCAGATTCAACCGTCTTTAGCAACAATGCGTGTAAGTAAACAATTATTTATCTAATCAAAATCTTGTGAAATACAGTGACACTCCTAAGTACGGTCCTGAGAGGCGACGAACACATAACATTCTTCTTTATTCCATTTGTATAATATAGAATTACACTGACACCACATAACTTTAAAAGTTAACTATCACTTTACTATTTTACAAGCATGTGGTTTTAATTTTGAATCTTAGATTGAATCGTATCCCTGTGCCAAACTAAAATTGTCGTCTGTGACATACTGTTCTACAAATTCGTATTTATCTTTCCTCCCATGAATTCCATTCAATAATTTTAGAACTTTTTTTTTACTAAGTATATTGTTTTATTGAAAATAACACAGGAAGCATAAGGTAACTAAATTTTTTTGTCTTTGAAATATTCAGGTTTAAATTTACTCAAGGTCGCTATCTAAATTTGTATAATTTTGCTGTCCATGATATGCTTTGATGTACACGTTTGCTATTAGATTGTATGTAGAGGAGGTATGTAGCATGTATAGTCACAAATTTCAATGCTAAGTATATGGAATTAATTAGAATACAAATTTATAAATTGTAAGAAAATATTATGAAAACTAAAAGTAAAGTTCCCTTCTTTAAAAAAGTATTTTCGCACACTTTATTTGACTATTAAGCTAAGTCCTATTAATTATTCAAAAAAATTGTTTAAAAAACCTCTGCGTCAAAAGAATAGAGGTTTTTTTTATGTTTTTGTATCAAAAAACTGCCTTGTACCTAATAAAATATTAACCTGAAAATGACATCATTAAATCTTATTCAGTATACAGTTTGGCCCATCAGGGTTAGAGGTCGTAGCTCGTGGTACCTGCTCTGCAAGTCGCTATCAGTGATATCTGACAAGTAGTAGCACTGACCACCAGAGGGATACACTTATCACTCACTATGTCTGTCTTGCTTGGTCTGCTTTAGGCTAGCCTGGTTTGCTATTATTATTTCTCTTTTCCATTACTTATGGCATACTGGCGAGAACATAACAAGTTCGAAACCGGTCTATATCTAATGAGGAATTGACAAGGTTTAATTCAATGTTTTCAAGGTTTAATTCAGTGCAGGTCGGGACTTTTGTCCGATGAGTAGTTGTTTCCTGTAAATCTTATTCAGTATTTAGGAATATAAATTTACTTAGTTGGAATTGCACATTTTTTTAAATAGTGGTCAGTTTTTTGTTGCAAAATAAGATAAGACGTTAAGAACAAAAGATATTGATAATATTAATCAGTACCCTTAACTTGCTAAAATGATTTTTAAAAATTCAAAATAAAATACAATTTATTGAAAACGAAGTAAATTTATAATGAAATAATTGTAGAAATTGCGTCATTGGAAACTTGGTCTTCTAACAAATTGTCGGCAACAGGACGATAGGGCAAATCAAAATGCTGCTTTGCCTACGTTTCGTTTATTGTACAGCCTCAGGGCTTCATAGCTCAATAGCCAAATTGATATAAATATAACAATTTTTTTACAGGGGTTGTATTAAATTTATTCTCTTAAAAAAAAATAGTGATATTTATGTCAAAACGTAGGCAAAGTAAAAAATTTTCATATCTTGAAAAATAATGGAAGTTAATTAGTGACGATTTTTATAAATTGACTTATAAAACACCCTGTATAACATTGATCAACTCATTTTTGATATATCTTGGTTTTACATTAAGCAGGACTGAATCACCAAATGCCATTCCAAAATTTGGCAATTTGTTGTCCATTACACCCCTTGTTACATCCATCCTGGGATGAAGTGTATGTCAGTAGCTGCTTTTGCTATGGTTTGCAGGTTTGCGCAACCCCCATAAACAATAACGAAAAAAAGTTGTATTTAATTTTTCGTAATAATAACCAACCCGATATAATCGATTTAATTGGTTATAATATATATATAATATATAATTTGCAATATATAATTTACTAAAAACACTGATGTCGCAATCCGGTGCCATCGCTACCACTCCTATTTACGTTGGACATCGACGTTAGTTTGCAGACAGCCGGCAAACCAATTTGTTATATTGCAATCTTGCGCACTCAGCCTTTCGCCCTTCTCCATACAAGTCTATTCCATAATGGTTCAACAGATTGCAAATCAAGTGCAAACTTAGTAGCGTAGCAGGAGAAGGACTGCCATTTTTAGTACATTTGTATTGTACTAAATCTAGTACAATGAACAAAAGTTTAGTACGTCAGCACCTCTTTTGCAAATCTAGTATAATATTTATAAGGAAATGTTTGAGTTTCTCTGTAAAATTCTCGTTACTTTGCCGAAGTACCGGCATTCTTTTTTTTTCTTTATAAAATAGGAAAATTTTTCACAATTTTCCATATAGTTGATATCTGAATTTTTGTTAAAATAACCGTTTCTTCTACCGTTCTTTGTTGCTAATATTTTCATCTTGTAAATTTTATCATCATATTATGTTGATGTTATGGTACTGACGTTCACGGTTGAACTGTTAAGTAATCGCCATTATATTTTATATAACCATTATCAGAATGTTAAAAATGTGTTTATTCCATATTATATTAAAAAGAAATAGCTTTCGGCGCCACGTGTCTTCATGTCTTGTGCAGAAGTTCATATAAACAACTAAGTTAAAACAAGGCCTAAGGGGCACCAAGGGCCAGAGTAATATCAGTTTAATTTACAAATTTATTATTTCTACCAAAATAATATTCATAATCTTTTTTCGTTGGCTTTTATTATGTTTTATTAGCATGTCAACCACAAAGATTTTTCATTGCTATTGAGATCAAAGTAATATATATATATTATTGTGCATTCAGCAGTTTTTTTTTTTTTTGCAAAAAAAATAGCCTGCTTAAGCTACAATTTAGATAAATGTATACCACCAGCCCTCCTAATTAATTTATCTAAACTATTTATTTGGTAATGTAGAAGCATGCAATTTTGAATGTATCTATGTTATAGAGAGCAACCTGCATATGGTTAAAGCAGTATGTTATCATCTAACGTGTCATATACTTTGCATGGAAACATCCGAGAACATGACCATACTTATTTTTCTAATTTTGTGATGATACGATCTACTAAAATAAATATAGCAGCATCTATTGAGCTACCTCACACATAACATATCATGTTGAGTGCTACCGATCAATCCATTTGATATAAAGAAACCAGTAGAAGCCTCTCGTACATTGCGATTTCAAATATTTTCGACCAAGAGGGCAGCAATCTAATCGACCTATATTTTTCTATCCGAACAGGTTCGCCCTTTTTGTAAAATGGTCTTACTAATGCTATCTTAAGGTGGTCGGGGAAACAACAATAATTGAATGACTTGTTCAAGTTGTTCCTCAGCTTCGATCAGTCAGGATCCGAAATTTTCGATAACTCTAATAAATATCTTGACCTATATTGGATATTTATTCTTGAATTTTCACTTTCAACTCATTGATGTTAGCGGGAGCTTCTCCGTAAACTTTGGCTTTGAGGTAATAAGAAAAAATACATGTGTTAATTCCAGACTTCTCGGCGGCGGCCAATTAATGTCCCGTCGTTTGTAGATTACTGTTCCTGAAACGGTGCCCTAACGACTTTTATAGAAGCATTGGCAGTGTGTGCCGTTGCCCCGTCTTGTTGGTTTCAGGTTTCGTTATTAAAATCGAGCATCTTCAAAAAAATAAGTCAATTATGCCCGTAACTGACATTGCCGCCCATACTGTGCTATTTGTATATGGAAAGGTTTCTGATGTTTTTTTTTTTAATATAGTATAACCTAGAGAGGAAAATATTTTAATTATACGAAAATTCGGTCCCCTCTTTTAGAATCACCTTGTATAAATAAATACAATGTGTTATTTGTAAATATTTGTTAAACTTTCCTAAGATCATGGAAAACCTGAGGTCGTGTATTTAGTTTAATTATTTTTGAGTCTTTTGTTTAAAAAAAACGCCCGCGTTAAAATGTTGGGCCCATAGATAAAATGTACATATATACTTTATACTTATGTACTTATCTAAATATTTATCGCTCAAAAATCGGACCTCTAAAATTTTTATATCGACAATTTAAATGAGAATAATTGGAAAATGCTACTGCCACCCCTGAGCCGTATGCCGGCGCGTCCTCGCTGACGCGGTCCTGCAAACATAGATGTTAAACTTTTGAATTTGCTCTCAAAGAATACAGATATAAAATAATATGAAGATTAATAAACATTTGGCCACAGTATTTTTTAGAAGCCCGCAAAACGATAAAAATAATGACCTAGTTTATTTGCCTCAAAAATACGCATTTTGCCCAAATTAAATCGAGGTGTATCTTGTAAGATAAACGAAATTCCATTGGTAAATTGAAAACTAAGACACCCTGTATATTAGAGTATATATTTACTACTGCCAAGATGGCGTCTGGTGAATATTAAAAGGTACCTACTGCAACCACAAGAATAGAGGTACATACAATTCTGCAAATACCTACATACCTATATTGCTAATTGAAAATAATGATAAAATACAAATACTGCTATAGAAAAACATTTTAAGTAATAATCATAGTCTTTATTGTTGCTCTTATTTTTCACATAAATTGCCCAAAAATATTCTTTTAACTTTCGATTACGGTCGTGTGATGTGTGACGGACTGATGGATGATGATTGATGATTGACGACAATCTAACCAAAGCAAACAGCAACAGTTCAACAGTTATTCATGATTAAATTAATATTTTATAGATATAATTTAATGAGGTAAGAATTGGAAAGAGCTCTAGAATTAATAAATAATTTATTAACAAAATAAAGATGGAAGAGAACGATCTCAAATAAGTTAAGATCACAACCAAAACTAGCGGAGTTGCGAATAAAATACAGCAGGTAGGTGATACAGTTCTCCGTAAAACCACACAAGCCGATTATTAATAGTTCATGCTATCCATCACAGATGGGACGTAAGTCGTTGTAGCTGTCAGTGGTGTCAAAAAAACAAAAACACGCCAAGGTTTATTAAAGTTTACGATGAAATTCAAATAATTCGGGAAATGAGTTGTAAAAAGTTGATCATGGTTTTATTCGTGCTAAAACTAGGAACTAGAAAATCGCGAGTGAAAAAAGATAGGTGTGAGAAACATTTCTGACGAACAAATCCAGTAGTTGTTGGAGTAGTAGTGCGTGAGGAAGTATTGGTGCGATTATACAAAATCAACAGAGATGTAATAGCAGATATGATACAATCGTTCGCAAAGGACAAGTCAGATTTTAAAGAAGTAATCGTAAGTGTTAGAGAATTACAATCTCAAGTGCTTCGTAGTTAATGCTCGACTTGCTAAAAATGTTTTGTGTGACCCTGATGATTTTTGAGCAGAAGGTATTGGATATACATGTTTTAGTTTTTACCATCATTAAGGGTGGTTATTTTGTTATTCGATAATTGTCATTTTGTTGTGGTCTTTATTGCTCCTTAAAATGCTTATTTTTAACTTCCGTCAGAATGAGAGCGTAAAATAGCTGCCATATAGTGAACTGTAGCATACTAATCTGAGATCTGTCTATTGTGATTAAGGGCTACATATTTAAAGACAATGGATACCGTGGTGTAAGAAGCAAGTACGTTTACCTCTTAACCACATATTAGTTCCTTAATAAAATTATACTTCCTGTATACTGACTTACTGACGAACCAGTATCTGTGATACATTTAATTTATTATTGAAGGAGTAATGCACCTAAGTACAGCAAGATAACTATTGCTTATTATTTGTTCACTTAAAATTTTACAGGAATAGAAAATGCCTCGTAAAATGCTTAATCCACCTGGTATTTATGTTCTTTAACCACTTCCCCTCGCACTTCCTTTACAAGTTTTATTAAATTTTGTGTATAAAAAATAGATTTGTTGGTTTACCCAATTGTTTTAATGTGTATATGTAAATCTAAACACATACAGTTTCATTCATAAAAAATGCAGTTTTTAGTAAAAAAAGACTATACAAATATATTCTCAAGTTTTGGTCATGTATGGAAAAAAATAAATGGTGAAATGTATCAAAATTATTATGGAAAAGTTTAAAGTGTACCTAACCTGAAAATCAAAAAAGTTATATACCTATTCCTTTAGTGTGGTAATTCCGGAAGCAGGACATAGCAGGCAGAGTACTAAAGGCAAATCTGAGTATATACAATTTTGTATGTGTAACAAACGGAAGTTAATTCCGAGGCAGTAAATTATTGTTCACTATTGTGGAACATTGTTTACATGTGATTTACCTAGGTATTGCCTTAAGCCAACAAACTGTATAGGTATGCCGAATTAACTTTGATATAATAATTTACTACAAAAAAAAGTCGTCCCAAGATAAGCAAAGATAAGGAGACGACCGGTGAATTCTTATGCACTGTGATAATTTTATGATAAAATGTCATGTAATTGTAATCAGTTGGTACTTAATGAATGAATATAACAATGTATTACTCAGACTATAACTATGACCTGTGTTAAATGTTAAGTGCATGTACTTTATTCATTTATGATTAGCAATACTTAATCATTCTTGTAAATTTGTAAATTGTTGCAATTCAAAGAATTAAACATTAAACAAGTAAAGATTGCAGTGGGGCATTGCTGGCTGCGAATGTTTATTTGTTAGAAAAAGTACAATTTTCTTAAATAATAGTTTACTTGCTCTAACTAAGGTGACTAAATTTTGTTGAGTAGGTTCTCGGGCAATGCTTTGAGAAACTATTATTTGCAATTTTTATTAAAAAGTACACATAGGTTCATGATCCATGGTTCCCACTTTAAAAATTGGTATGCAGATTTAACAAATACGTTTCTGGTAAAACGTTTTTTTTTTTTTTTTTTTATACAAGAAAAATGTATAAGAAGTTTAAATTTTTTTTATAAAACTAGTACATTTTCGAAAAATACGGGAGATCATATTGTAAATTGTATTGTATATTCAACGATGTTAAAAGTTGGTAAATTGTCATAATTTTGTGTGTTTAACAAGAAACATAACATTTTGCACTAAAGTTATATAACATAGTTTACCTAAGCACAGCTCTAGGGAACAAACTGTGCAACGAATGGGGTCAAATAATAAGGAAAATTCTACTGTGATGTCCTCACATTTGTATTTTTGCTGAATAAGATTTACAGGAAACAACTACTCAGCGGACAAAAGTCCCGACCTGCATTGAATTAAACCTGCAAGTCTTGTTTGGTAGCTAAGATCATTTGTCTATTCCTCACTAGACATAGACCGGTTTCAAATTTATGTTCTCGTCAGTATGCCATAAGTAATGGAATATACAAATAATAATAACAAACCAGGCTAGCCTTAAGCAGACTAAGCACGACAGACATAATGAGTGATAAGTGTATCCCTCTGGTGGTCAGTGCTACTACTCGTCAGACATCATTGATGGCTTAGTGATTGATAGCGACCTGCAAAGCAGGTACCAAGAGCTGTGACCTCTAACCCTGGTGGGTTAAATTATATACTGAATAAGATTTACAGGAAACAACTACTCAGCGGATTTGTATTTTTGTTTTCTAAAAATGACATTTAGTGCTTGAATTCCATCGTGTCAATTTGTCGATGTTAATGAAAGAACATGTGTCCTTAGAACTGTTATCTAGATTACAGCATATAGGAATTAATGATAAGGCAAATAATCTACTAGTCATATCGCAGGAGTAGAAAACAGTTGGTAACTGTTAGTGGCCAGAATAGTCTTCAAGAAAGTGTGATATAATGGTGTCTCATAGGAATGAGTACTGGGACCAATTTTATATGTACATGTACATAAAATCGACGAAAATGGAAATGTACATCACGATTCACATGCTGATATAGTTTTTTTGTATGCAGCAGCAATGCTTGAAGATTTCAGATCCAAAATATATGAAGATATTAAAAAATCTTCTATATGTTAATAAAACATAAGAACTAAAGAACTACAACTACAACACTTGATTTTGCGTATCAGTGGCGGCTGGTCAATTTAGGTTATACCATATCTTACTATTGGAGCATGGAACCCAAGCAATATTTTAAGGCACGACTATCAGTACCGAATAAAGAAGTTTTGCAGAAAAAAAATTGAGAAAAAAAGTTGCAAAAATGCGCTGCCACCCCAGATTACTTCAAGACCATTCGTAAAATCTTTGCAAACTTTTTTTTTGTATTCAGAAGGAAAATTTATCACCCAGTTTTTTTTTTTTGGCTTTCGAAAATTTTGATTTTTTTGTAACGTCATGACACTTTGAAATTTAAGTTCTTCATTGTGTAAATTTCAAAATGTCATAACTACAAAAAATCAAAATTTTCGAAAACCAAAAAAAAAAACGGGATGATAAATGTTCCTTCTGATTACGAAAAAAAAAATAGTCTTAAATATTTTATGAATGGTCTAGAAGTAGTATGGGGTGGCAGTGCATTTTTGTAACCTTTTTTTCTCAAAATTTTTTTTTTTATTTATTTTCTGCAAAACTTCTTCAATCAGTACCGGTAGTCGTACCTTAAAATATTGCTGGGTTCCACGCTTCAATACTGAGATATGGTATAACTAAATCCACCAGCCGCTACTGGTACATGTATATGATACACGGTCTTCCGGAAATTCCTGTCATTAACTTTAGGTGATATGTGTCCGGAAATGCTTCCTAAGCGGACTAGGGCCCTTTGAAGGTGGTGTCCTAGTGGAGTATTTTATCTCGGGTTTTTATTTAATATTTCAGAAACCCTTTGTGCTACAGCGACGCGATTTGGGAGCCCTCATTTTTAATCCAAAATTTTTTGTTCCGTTTTTATTTTTTCATTTAATCGACTGGGCCAAAATGCATCTCAAATATAAAAAAAAATAGCAAGAAACGTTCAAAGTTTAATTCTAGAGCAGAATACAAGATTTGATTGAAAAAAAAATTTTTGTTTATTTTTTTATGCTCGTTTTTATGTTTATTAAAGTCATGTTTATCGAAATATATTGTAAACTGTATTTTTACATCGGCTATGTAAATATGTAGATATTTTAAGCGGGAAAATTTGTGTAAATTAATTTTAAGAGAACACAGTTCTTCCACCTACATCTTTAAAGTTCAAAGCATTTTATCCAGTGCACGAATGCATTTATTGTGGAAATAAGTACGAGCAAAATATGCTAAATAATATATTATTACAGTATACGTTTGCGAGGTAGAATGTACAGTGCCCTCAACAAAAAAGTTTCTAATCTAAGGAGATTCTTCCAATTTTTTCGATCGTAAATATATAAAGGAAACCTTTTTGCGAGCCTTTTTGTCATGCATAAGCCATCATGACAAAGTGCGGAGATGAACGAAGTATATTATTGCAAGATTTCAATTCAACATAGATTTCATATATTGTAGGTATGATTTCACAGAATTTAACGGGGATTGCAAAAAGCAAGTGGCAGATCACACCAGTTGTGATCTTCCCATTGAGGTTTATAACAATTTTTTATTCATTTGCATGTATTTTCTTTTCGTAAAATATCATTGTAAATGAAAACATTTTTTATTATTATTATTATATATTACAATAGTATCAGTTTTTTAAGTAATAAATAATTAAAACATAAAAAATAGCATTTCGATCACGTTTTTTTTTTTAATCTGGCCCACTGTGCTACACTTCCATCGTACTTTAATCGCGAAATATATGTTTGAGAATACGTTGGATACCTATACGACATATTCGAAATAAGATACAGAAATCGTACATTTTCCTTATGTAGCTTATAAATTTACACTGACATGCCGAGCTCAGAACTCGATCTTTTGTTTATGAAACGTCAATAACCGATTGCTACAGTGTAAACAAATTAAAATTATAAATTAAGTATATGAAATTAAATAATATATTTCAAAAGTGTATCACACTGTTTACTGCTGAATATGTTAGAATTACACGGTATAAGAGGTATTCCTCTTCAATTATCTGAAAGCTATTTAGTCTTATTAAATTTATTAACGAATTAAATGAATCGCAAAAAGTAAAATTTGGCATACCACAGAGGACAGTTCTGGGACCGCAATTATTCTTGATATACATAAACGATATAATTTAAAAACAAATTAAGTTCCTCTTCTTGATAAAAGTTAAAATATAGAGTGGAATGAAAAATAATATTAACTGAAAATTTTTTTGTTAATTATTATTTACTAACTTTTACAAATCTTATCACAGATAAGTATAACATATATCTTTTTAAACAATTATTTTCCCGGCTATTTGCCAAAACGCTGAAACTTGGATTATAAAAAAGATAATATGCACATTATGTTCAGTACTACTGACTCAATAATGTTATTTTTAATTTCAACTATTCTGTCTAATAATACCAAAAATAAATAAAACACAAGGTACTCACCAGTTGACACTCACTTTAAAAAACTTTAAAATATCTAGCGACACGTGTTTCTGCTTGCCTTAGCTCATCAGGGTAGCCAGCGCATTTAAAGCATATTACATTGGGGTTTACAAGTTTCCTTACTTTGGATGCTTTAAACGATATATTAAAACTAAATATTCAGGGAGTAATCGTATCCTACTCCGATGATATACCTACTAATTTTTAATAGCAGTTCATAGAGCAAAGTTAAAAACAAATTACCAAAATGGAGTTATACAGGGTGATTTACCTTAACATGCGGATAATTATTCAGTAGATTGTCTCCACCAAAAGTAGTTAAAAAAATGTAAAATTAATAATATATGTCAAAAAAATTTACCTTGTTTATTATGTAGTAATGCGCCGCCATGGATTAATCCAATTTGATACACACTCAACTAATGTCGTAAAGAGCCTGATTGAGAACGGAAGGAAGCGGCCAAGAGTGGAGGGGAGGATCACCTCAGGCGACTTACTGCCTAGCGCGATGCACTTACATGTTTACATTGTTTTCGTACTTGTCTGCTGTTTTAAATTCGTGACTCAGTGGCGTATCATTTCAGGTTTTACCACAAAAAAAATATAATAAATTACCTCGGATTACTCTAAAATGTTGCAGGGGCTTTCCCACTTGGTAGAATAGTACACCCTTTTATTTTCTGCATGTATAGGTAAATCGCCCTGTATGTATATTATTAAAGGTTGGTTCGATAAATTTGTTCAGATTATTTAAATAAAAAACTTAGAAAACTGATGTATACATTTTATCATATAAGAAATATTGTTCCTGCTGTTGTCTATAGTTATTTATTTGTGGCATCCTATAATGTTTTTCTCACCTTCTTTGGGTATTAAGCTACTGTCCTATAAATTAAGCAAAAAAAAAATGTTAAATAAACCTCTGAGCTAAAAGGATCAGTTAGAGGTTGGTTTAAAAAAAAAATGGTTTTTCCTATCCAAAAATATCTCGCACCTAAAAAAATATTAATCTGAATAATGCAACTTAAATGTCAAATATTTTGTTTAAGAGTTGACGCTTCGGAATACTCTGATTCTGTTCTCAAAACTAGAGAAAAAATGTCTTTGATAAAAGATTGTCTTTTGTAGCAATGTCAAACATGACATGTTTGACATGCTAAATTTTTTGCTGTGAATATTTAGGTGCTAATTTTTCTTCACCAAGAAAATATTTTATTTAATTTTTCATTTTTTTTTTTCAGCCTATATCAGAGTGGACCTCGTCAAATGTTGTTGAGTGGATGGCAGCACTGAACCTCTATACATATTGTGATGTATTTAGATGTAAAGACATTAAAGGTGCTGATTTAATAAATTTAGATCGAGATAAGTTAATTGTAAGTATAACAATTAAATAAGATGAATATACTATAATCAAATTAATCAACACAATTTTATTATCATTTTTAATATAAACTTAAATCTATAGCTGATAATTGATACACAGTCATTATTGTAATGATTAACTTCAATTCTTTTATTATACACATACAGGATCTGGCATATGTATGAAATGATGCTTGTATCTTTTTATATATTTTTTGTTTAATGGAGAAATGTTTCATATTGAAGTTTTTTTTGTTAATTTTTTTACACATAGGGTGCTAATTAAGTACGTGGACAAACTTTAATTTATATCATCCAAAATGAGGATACCATTTTGTGAGGAATTATTGCAGATGTACAACAGAAATTCAGATATTGTTAAAAACTTACTTTTTTCCGACGAATCGACTTTCTGTTTGAATCACATTGTTAACAGACTAAATTTATGGGGTCTGGGCACTACAAAATCCACATTGGATGATGGATGTGAACACACATCTCCAGAAGGTGAATATATGGTGGGGTATTGTGGGTGACAGTTGTGGGACCTTATTTTCTGTAAACACTCCGATTGGAGAAATTTACGTACAATTTCTCGGGAGTTAATTCTTGCTCTAGCAGTCCTGTTTCCTAACGAAGAGCCCGGTATCTCTCGCAAAGATATTATTTTCAACAGAGCGGTGCTCCTCTACACTACGCGGCACGTGTTCGAAGTTACTTTAGTGAGACTTCCCTAACAGATGGATAGGAAGAAGGAGTATCGAATGGCCAGATAGATCCCTGGATCTAGTCCTGTTGGGCTGTTTTCTATGGAGCTACATAAAAAGCAAAATCTATATAAATAGACCTGCAAATTTAGAAGATTTGAAACAGAGAATTCGGTAGGAAGTTGTCAGATAAGCCCTGATGTCGTTGTTAATGTTCAAATGGAGTTTCTTAATCGATTACAACGTTTTCACGATGGAAACAGGGCACATTTTGAACATTTAACTTAATAGTTTGAGTTTGTAATTTGATTTGTCTTGAGTGATTTTTATGTATGTTTTTAAACGGTTGTATTAAACACCACAGGTAATACAACCCCCTATATCCCTGAAGGTACCATAAGCTACCTTGTGTGGGAGTTGCATTTATATTTTCATAAACATTAAAAAAAAAAATTTTCTAACAAATAAAAAATGTCAACGTTTAATGCAACACATTTGAAAAAAATGGTATCTTTCAAATTGCACAATCAAAAATAGGGGTTGTAATTTAAAACAACTATCGATGATGTCATAACTTTACAAAAAATTTTTAAAAGTTTTTTGCTGTACATGAAAAGATAAAGATGTATTTAAAAATCGACATGCCCGAAAGATTTTTTGTTACTTGATTTGTACCGATTTTATCAAATTTATACATTACCTACTTCTACGAACTCACTGTATATACATTTATTAAATTTCATTAAATGGTAGAATACTTTTCAAACTCCAACTATATAATGTAAATTAAATTTTATAGAAAAAACTCGTTTTGGATCAGAATTTATTTTTAGATTTCTTGATTCTTTATTTCGTTAGGTACTAAATTACATTTGAAAGTGTTTTAAAGTGTACACGTAATTTTTTTTTATTGTTCTAACATGCCTTAACTGTAACTAAAACTGTTTTTAAAAAAATTTTGAAGATAGTTTTAAAAAAGTTTTTTTAATTTATTTTTCTGAAGGTTTAATAAACCGAAACGTTAGAAAAAATAAAAAACTACGCGTATATCTGACCAAAAAATCCCAAACACTGTCAAATATTTGATATCAACTGTCAAGAAAAGGGAAAAAAATAGATACTAATTTACTAAATTTTAACCATATGTCGAATTCAGCTGTGTAAAATCAAATCTGACCTGTAATGGTTACCATACATGTGGGATGTGATAACTTTTGAGGCGTGACTGCAATTTTAATTAAAATATTTTTTTCTGGCGTATTTAACTTTATGAAGTTAAATTATCCGAAGGAATGTGTCATATTATTGCAAATTTTTAATTTTATGGTAATTTATATAAAAATATATATGAGTAGATTGTTCCCGGCTGCTCTCTGTTAAGTAAAAATGTTTCGTTTCAGCGATGTATTTTTTTTTTAACACATAGCAATCGTCATGAAGTTTGAAAACTAAATAAGTGACGTTTTTAAATAATAATAAAAAAAATTGCTGATGCCACATAAATGTGGAGGAGTATTCTTCACTTATTTCTGGGATTCTGCCAAATCTAAAAATATAAAGAATGAGAATATGCCAAAATGTATGATAATATACAGAGTGTAATAATGGAAAACTGACGGTTTTTTCCAGAAAATACAAATTTTATTCAAAATTAACCAGTGGACGAGTATTTATTTCTTAAAAATAAAGTACTCGATGGGTTAAGTACCCAGTTACAGGGTAAGTATACACAGCAAAATATCTTAAAAACAGAAGAATTTGTAACAGTGAGGGAACAAAAAATAATAAATACAAACAATTGCATAAAAATGGCGTAATAAACAAAACTACAAAATTAGACGTAAAACACAGGTAAAAATTTTTAATATCAGGTATGTTACAAGACAATATATTAATCTGTAATTCAAGACCAACGTAGTTAGTAACAATTTGATTTGATATGGGGAAACATTTATATACAATATTGGAAAATATTTAATTAAAAAGCCTACCTTAGGTGTGCATAAAGGAAAAAAAATAGAGAGATCATGTATGCGACAGAAATAGACTTATACATCGCTGTTGCCTTTTTGTACCTTGTATTTGCGAAGTAACTTCCTCGATGATTCAAGTGCTTGTGCAAACATACTGCAAAGTATGGCGCACCATTGTTGACATTGATGTGATTGGCGTCCACAACCCACGCCCAGTACTGGAGCAGAATTAAAACTCGTGAGGCGTGTAATTGTTGTCTTATCTGCAATAAAGTATAGAGCGTAGATGAGGCGTGCCCTCGTTACTTCAAAAAACATAACGTACAAGAAGTCAACAGCGATGTATAAGTCTCATTCTGTCGCATACATGACTGCTATTTTATCCTTTATGCGCGCACACACAAATCAGACTTTCTAATTAAATATTGGCTTTTCATTGAAAAGGGGTTCGAAACCGTTGCAAAATGTTTGCAGACGTATTTTTTATATAAAAAAAAAGTATTATGAAAAAAACTATTTTCATTTCAATAATTCACGAATTGATGACGTGAACGTCAACATTCGTGATATGAAGTATACTATTTGGTAAACATTTGTGTTAAATAAAGCACCATAAATTTATGAGATCTAGATTTTCCGGCAGTTTGACACAATCAAAATAGGATTCCACTTAAAATATCTTTAAATCATCCGCGTATAAGAGTATTTGCACTAAGATAAAAAAACATTACAGTTGAAGCGTATAGATATAGAGTGTACAAAATATTATATTTTTTTATAGATCTTAGAATGTTTTGAGTCCTAATTCTAGACTGTTTCATCTAAAAATAATAACCTTGTGAAACACAATTGCAGTTTGACTTTATTTTAAGCTGCTGGGCGAATATGAAATTTAATAATCAAAAATCAATTTTTAAAAGTAATCGATCGTAGGTTATTCGATGATTGATTATCCAATTAGGTACCACTTTTTTGATGATCGGTAATCGATTTTTCGATGATCCGTTATCCGGTTATTGATCATCGATTTCTCGATTATCGATTACTATTGGAATAATAATCAAATAATCGATTAATTGATTGTCGATTATTTCTTCCTAATTAGTTCTTATTATATTCGCACAAACAATAACACTCGATGTCCAACGACCAAACTGACATGCACAAGCCAACGTAACAATACACTAGGAATGCCGTGGATATTCGGTCTATCCGGCTGGATTCGGGTATCTGGTTGAATAGGCCGGATACTGAACTTGGGTCGAATATCCTGAATACTGCCTTACTGTCATCAGCTTCGTCAATTATAAAATATTCCCAGACTATACTAGACATTTTTACACAGCAAAATATTTTAAATCATGGGCTGGATCACGAAACTCGATACGTCACTCGATTAGACAGAACCAAGACGCGATTCAAACGCATATCTCGATATTGTAAAATGCCGGATTTTCGGCCGGATACCGTATCCGGCGATTAATATTTGACCGAATACCCGATTTGGCCGAATAGTGAAAACTACTATTCGCGGTATCTCTAGTATTAACTGTTTGCTGATTATCGATAGGTTGATTACCGATTTTTCGAAACAGTTTTTTTAAAGTAAAGTGTATGTACTTTCATGAGAAAAAGTTGAATGTAATAAAAAAAAATAAGATAATACTGATGTCAGTGTTGGAAACGATCAGCAAATTTACAAATTATCAAAGTTTGCCGATGGTTTCTGGAAAATGGTATATCGGATTTATTTTATCTTGAGCAAATTTTTGTGATAAAAATGTTTATACGTAGTACACAGTGGATATTTTACATGAGAAAATCAGATTTATCATAGTAGGAATTTATTGGTTGTCTTTAATGGAAAAGGCAGTTTACCCAAAGAAAAAATTGTTTTTTATACCGAAGAAGCCCATTTAATTAAAGTCAAAAATATGCTTAAAATGAGCCTCAACCCTAACAGGGCTCAACCCTCAACTGAAGAACGTTTTGTCATTTATATATGTTGTTGCGACAATAAAGAGACTGTATATACATATTAGAACATACGCATTTGCCCTAGGAGAAAAATATGATTATGGGAAATATGTGAAAGTGACGAGGGAGAAAGTACAATTTTTTATAATTTCTCAAATCCTTATAATTTTTGTATATTTGCAAAAAAAACTCGGAATGCATATGTATATAGCGGTGCTTCTAGTTGGAAAATATAGTTTTTTATTTTTATACCTCTTGTCGAGCTGTCAGTTTTGGTTGACCGATATCAGCCAAAAAGAACGAGTCTTTTAAAATTAACAACAGAATCCTAAATATGAAATTTCATATCTCCAACTTAAATCATGTGGGCTCAAGAGCGGACAGACTGACAAACGCCTTTTACGTTGTGATTGATCTGGTGATCTGATCTTCCGGAGGGTGTTCCGCAAGGATCCGTCTTATCGCCCACTTTGTTCCTTCATATTAACAATTTGGTGTCTGTGCATGGTACTACGATTATAGGCATGTATTTGTTGTATAGGTTTATTTCTCCACATTCTACAAATATTTTCTCTAATGTAACGTACACACTGAAGATATACATTGATGGTCTAGTGGCAATACCACGTATCATTTTTAGCGATATTGACATTTATGTACCATTCTATTAAGAATTAACTTCTGCGTGTTCTAGCGCATTCCAAGTAATATTTTTGTCAATAGGAAATCATATTTTAAAGGTTTTTAAAATCATGTATCATCGTTACCAATTTTTTTGAATGTGATAACATGTATCATCAATCAGCTGTATGTTTATTATGGCAGTTTGTTATGCTCTACCGTTTATGGCAGTTTTATATAAAAATCAGATAAGTTGTTTAATTAACTATAATTAAACCATTGCTATTGCACCATGCAGATAACTCATAACACATGATTTAGCACTTTCACGAAGTTGATTGAATATTTCAACTGTAACTAATGTGAAATTACCGTCCACAAAGAGTGTAACAAATACATGTTAAATGTTGGCATGCAAATCGTTAATAACAAGATAATGCAACGGTCTAAGTACATGTCCTTGCGGTACGCCACTGGATACATTAAACGTATCTGATGATAACGCTTACCATTACTGGGAAGAGTGAGAGTATACGTCGTTTCCAACCTTAGCTGGTCGTTTGCTTCTCTAGGGCAGAGATAGAGATTTCTCTCTCTACCAGTCCAGCAATTGCTGCGTGACTTTCAGTCCTACCTGAACATCACCAGCTTCCAGAATTCCACATTTCCAGACAGGCCGCCGTAGTCTTCCAAGAGATAAACGCTTCCACGTGGATGTTAAATCCATGACCGCCATGTACAGCCAATGTAGAATCCCTAGTTAAGGCCCCAATTCCTACTTACCGTCAGATGCAATTGCCAGAAAGTTGCAGTCGACTTTTTGATGACGTTGTCGATCTGCTGCCCCCATGATAGTTTATTATCTAGGATCACTACCAGGTATCTGACCTCCTGCGCAAACACAAGAGGTCTACCATACATGACTGGTGTCCTAAAATCGTCTATTTTTATTCGCTTAATGAAAAGAATCATCTCGGTCTTGGTGGGATACCTGTTTCTCCACTATCTTTCTATTATTCTACAGGCTACATGCAGGTAGCATTCTGTTGCAAATGACATTTGGATAGCGACCTGTCACTAGGACCAGCCCGTCGTCCGCATAGATCCTTTCGAAGTTAAGCGCTGCATGAGGCCATCCATAATTAGACGCAATAGATGAGGTGGTAGGCAACCGCCTTGTGGACAGCCGAATCTCACCTCGACGTCTAATTGGCTGCCCCTAAAGCAGCGCTAATTCGTCTCTCTTCCAATCCAGATTTTACTTATCTGAGCAGTACCCCTAGTCCGAAGGGCGTCGCAAATGGTAGTCTTTGCCTTATCAAAGACCCTCAATATCGAAAAATACTTCCAAGGCGACCTCCTTTTAATGGAGGACCTAAGCCAGTGGCGGCTGGTGAAATTTAGGTTATTTCATAAATTAGTATTGGAGCATGGGACCCAAGCAATACTTTAAGCCATAACGATCAAAACTAAATGAAAAACTTTTGTAAACAAAAATAATGATGGAAATTTGTGAAAAAAGTTGCAAAAATTGTGTGGCACACCAGGTTATTTTTTAGACAATGTAAAATACTTATAAAACATTTTTCCCAGAATCAGGTGGAAGATGTGTTGACAGATTTCAAGTTTCGTAAAAATATATAGCTTTTTTTATTAAGTTGCACCATTTTGAAATTTGCAGTGAACAATGAATCTAAGATAAAATTTCAAAACGGTGGAACTTTATAAAAAGCAAAATTTTTTTATGAAATTTTAAATCTGTCGAATATTTTTCACCTGATTCTAATAAAAAATGTTTTGCGAATATTTTACAGATCGTCTAAAATATAACTCCGTGAGGCACACAATTTTTTCGTAAATTTCAATCGCTAATTTTTTTCTGCAAAACCTTAATTTAGTCTTGATAATTATACCTTAATGTATCGCTTTGGCCGTATTCTCCAATACTAATGTATGATATAACCAGCCGCCATTGATATTGGCAATATTTACAAAGTTGCAGTCATTATTCAATTCTTTTTACTCGCCCCTGTATAATTTCATTGGGACCTCAAAGTCGATTATTTTAGTGTTTTTAATTTTTCGAAAGAAAATTGAAATCAACAATTCGCGATTGTCAAAATATTTTGAATTGTGTGGAAACATGAAAATATAAATTATAAATCTCATTTATTCAGTAAACCCAGATAAATCTGTTATATGAAGTCAAAAAAAGTTTAATCTGTCCACAGATAAAATAAGACTATTATAAATTTGGCTTTATCTGTTTATTTTATCAGTTTATTTAAGAATTTGCTTTGATAAATGGAATAAGTACCATGTATTAATAAAATTGCTAGTATGTTTTCAAATGCCCTGAATAATGTTGCAAGAAGAGTTTGGTTTTATACAAAGGTCTCGCAAATATGTTTGAGTTCACTCCAGAGATGGGTTAAGTATATATTAAGTGTGTCATTAAAACAGACAATATAATGTTGGTCGCAACCAGTAGTATGTTCTGTAGTGAGTGGTCCAGTGATGTATGGACAAACTATTAATGGTTAATGACTGGAAACCTAATGTTGTAAGGTATAAGAAATTATCTCAATTTTTGTAAATATGTATGTGTGTATGCGCATGTGGTATGAATGGTGAATATTTCTATGCCCACCATTGTATCTCGGAAACTATAAGAGATAGAGGATCGGTTAAACTAGACAAATTTGCAATATTTTATGCTCTACAATTTCCTGCCAAGAAATGCCGGATATCTTTATTCGTTCCTGATTTATTCTCAAAAAACTGAAAAACGTAATTTTTTTTAAAAAATATCTTCGATACGATTAATGCTAATTTAATGAAACTTGGCAATTTTATATTTTTGGCCACTACTAATTGAATGGCGTTGGCAGATTTTCTAACCCTTCTAGATTTTGAGCAATGATAGTAAACATTTTCTCTTATGGCCGCTGTATTGAATATTTACACCATTAGATAGAGAAAACAATTCTCTTTTCACGTATCTACAAGATAGGCAGATTTTTCAAAAAAAAAAAAGTGTTTTGAAAAAATAATTCATACTTAAATAAAACAAACTTTGATGCTTTCCTCCATTATCACGAGTAGCCTTTATTCCTCGGCTACAACACCATAAATACCCTTATGACACTGGTCTTTAATATACAGGGTGGTCCAAATTTTACCTTCGATAATTTAAGAAGAAGAAGAGTCCCAACAGACAATACCGTATGATATTCTAGACAAAAAAAAGTGTGCATAGTAGGAAATAAAATCGATTATTCTTGACTTTTTATACTTGTCACTAGAAAAATATGACTTGCCATAATAAATTATTATTGTATCAATAATATACCAATTGTAAACCAAGAACAGATATATTTTTTAGTTTCATTAGCGCAAGTCTTTAAGTCAATATAAGTTTGATTCCTTCAAATTATAAGTATGTATTAAATATACTCTTAATAGTACACTTCTTTCGAGTACTGTTAACCGTGAGAGTAAGTATAAGGACGTCTTGAAGTAAATTCTTATTTAAATGCTTTTCTTGACATAAGAATACTACTCTTGGAATAAAACTACAAACAACTTTGCTGAAAGAATTATACATACTATTAATATAATAACTGTTATCCTTGATTGAATACTTGCTAATCTCAATGTGAAGTGTTCTAATGTTGGAACAAGTGAATCGCGCCGTGGTGGAAGGTAGAAAGCTATGCCTTTGTCAAACAAAGACGACATATCCTACTTACTACGCGTCGAATTGTGTGTGCTGTACTTTGTTCATAGATGTTGATTATTATGAAATAATTTATATTTGTAAAGTTACACTTGAAAAAGAAGTATATGAACCTTATGAACTGTGAAATAGAAGTTAATGAATCTACGATGGAAGAGCTGTTAGCAAGTTAGGAATTGGCGTCCTTAATTTCAATATTAGAAAGTAAGTTTAATAATTCTGGTTTTACTGCATGCAAGCTATTTTAATTACGTTATACTATTTATTTTCCATTTTGATAATTTTTGCTTGTGTATTATATACAATCGAAAATCAAGATCTCCATTTTTTTTGTAGTTGCATTTTATTATAGAATACATATACAGGATGACTGGTAAGTCGGCTTATTCCTTTGAGGGTGGGTTAGTAGAACTTATTTGCAATTGACTTAGAGATCTAATAGTTTCTGAGATATTTTATTTTTAAAATAAAAAAATAATAAAACTTTCTTTAATATCTAAGTTTCCTGTGTTAATTTACATAGTTATATAACAAAAATTAGGTTAAATACTTTAATAAGATAAAGAGACGGACTAAAAAACTACATTTGTGAAAAAAATTTGAACCCATTCGTACATTGATAGCAATTTATTTTTAAAACTTGCAAATTATTTAAAAACTTCTCTACTTTATATATTACTTTTCGAATGAAATTTTAAAAACTATATTTTACTTCCCATAAATAATACAAAAATACTAGGTACAAGTAGAGCGTCCATTGTTTTCAAATTAAAGAGATACAGGGTGTGCCATCGCTTAAATGGAGATTCTACACTCAAAACTAAGACAAATATACCTAATTCCTATCAACATAGGTCCATTTTTGCTTCGTTTCTGAGATGTTGAAGTTTTATTTTTCTTTGCGTTAACCGTAAAAAATATATACGCCACTGATTCTTTTAGTTTTTGATGGCCCAATTATATAGAAAGTTAATTGCCGAAAAAATGTCACCTCTTGACGTATTTTAGATATCGGCATCGTGTTGAAGATAAATGCAATTTTTAAAGTCTTTTTTAAGTCTATTAAAAAAAAATAATAAAACAATGCTATTAAGTACCCTACATAAAAAAATTGCATTTTTATCTCCTACACTAAACCTAAATCTAACAAAAATCAAGAGGTGACTTCTTTTCAGCAATTAACTGTCTACATAACTGTGCCATCAAAAACTAGAGAAGTCAGTGGTGTATATATTTTCTTTACAAAATTAACCGAAATAATAATAAAACCTCAACATTCTGCATTTCAAGTATGAAACAGCAATGGACCCATGTTGATAGTAACTATTTGTCTTATTTTTGAGTGAGAAATCCCCGCTTAAACGAAGACACATGTTTTTTGAAACACAAGGGCAAGAGAAGTTTCTAAAAAATAATAATAAAATATCTCAAAAACTGTTAGGTTTTGCATTATGCATATTATAGTTAAATCAGTTGCAAATGAGCTCTACTAATTCCTTGAAAGGAATACGGCGACTTACCAGTCATGCACCCTGATGTGTACCTATATATAACATTATTAATCAATGACTTTCTGAAGTCATTGATAATAATTTATTATCAGTGTAGGATTAAAGTTCTTTGTCCTTGCCAAAAATGCTAAGTTACATATTAATTATTATGTATTTTAGCTGCCTATTTACAGTTTGTATATATGCATGGAAATTTTGTGAATATTCAAATGGGCTTAAAAATTTCTGTTTCATATGTACAAAACTTGTTATGCCATACCTGTTTAAAAGTTCGAGCGTACTTTGCTATTATATAGTTAGCTACAATGATTTGTTTAAATTATTTATACTTTAATAACATAAATAATTGTTTTCTAGGTCAAGAAAATTAACTAACGTTGGACAATTTACTGGAAATTTCAGAACAGATTATAGAACTTATTCCTCAAATTGGAAAGAGAATAAAATTCATAAAACACTTAAAAGCACATAAAGAAATAATGTGCCTTCCTGTGGTAAATTTGAAGTCTCATATACAGTGTGTTCACGAATGGACTTATACTTGTAAATTTTTTTTGTTTTTCATTTGTTAATAAAACGTCATTCTTCATAAAAACTTCTTCTAATTCTGAAAAGTCCTTGGCCAATCCCAGAAATTCAAATTTGATTGAAATAATTCATCAGTTTTATTTAAATATTGTCTGTAAGTTATTTGTGGCATTCGCTAAATTTTTCCTTTTCTTTTTGGGACTTACTACCACATGAATAATTCTTAGTTATCTAAAAAATATAGTTAGTTACCCAGCATGTTACTGGAAAAATAAACCTCTGCGCTGTGACTTTACATCAAAAGATTAGTAATACCCTCTTGACAACTAACATGAGACAAAAAAATAATAATGTAATTCCTTAACGTTTCAAAAAACACCCTCTGACTAATCTTTTAATGTATAAAGTCACAAGCCCCCCTGGTTACGCTTGTTATGGGAAAACGAAAATAACAATTAAGACATGGTACTTATTGAAGAATATATTCTCACCAAATTTCAATAAAATATTTCATTTAGTTCAGGAGATAAAAAAAATATCTAACATCAACGCCCTACATTGCTGAAATGGTTGAGTTTTCGACATAAGTTCATTAAGAAAACTCGATTATTTTCACATTTTCTATAAATTCTCAAATCATTGTATGTGCAATTCGGACCACCCTGTAAATATCTATAAAACATCGAGTCTTAACATGATGTTAAAAAATGTAACAATGTTACCTGAGAGAAAAACTTGTAGGGGGCCATTGTGCGTCCGACTTCGATATCTCGAGTTCTGTGATAGCTAGAAACTTGATTTAACTGGAAATTGTTTTCGAATATACATGGTGAGCCAAGACGAATCTACAGGGTCAAGTAACATTTTTTTAAATGAAATGCCATGTATATCAGAACATTTTTTGAAACCTCTTTGTGGCCTCCTTTCACGCCTGTATTGTTATTGACTTTCTCCCAACCATTTGGATGTAATGATATATATATTTATATAATCCGTTAAATATATTTATTTTTAATTATTTCCTAAATATTTTTTAAATATGTCCTATTCTATATTTATTGTCAATTACTTCTTAAACGTACCTATTTGCTAAAATCGCTGCATTTCTGAAATAAAGATGCAGTTTACTTATCAAAGTAATGTTTCTCAAAAATCTTTAATAAATGTTTTAAAATGTTTTCGTAACCGCCTCTTAAGTCGCCAAAGTAACTCCCAGAAAATCCTAGGATTTTGTGTTGAGTAAAGAGAGATGAGACTACAGTTTATTGTGAAGTCCAAATCACATTTAAAGCAGTTCTCTCCCATCTTATTCCAAAATAAATTACAAATAAAATTTCTAACTTGCTTCGGGATGGATTCGAACCATCGATGTTCGGTACGAGTAAATAGCTATAAGCACATTACCCACTCGGCTACCATGCTGCGTGTAACAAAATCATTAACGATATTTATTATCAAAACCCAAATGCTTCAAAAACTTTTTGATAGCATGACATGTTGGTATTTTCGAAATTAGAAAAATGAGGAAAATCGAATTATTTTAAAATATGTTTTATTTAAAGAGACAAAGTAAAATGTCTTATTTCTTAAATGTGATACGAAAATGTTTTTTTTTCAAAATTTTAAATTTGCGAAAAAAAACTTAGTGGTCTTTACATCTTTTTATAAACTTCAAAAATAACCAAGTTGTTCCAAAAAAAGGACACAAATTAATTAATCAACATTTCAAAACACAAGTTATTGTGTTAGATGTACCTAAACATTTTCAAAAGCAGTTATATCTGCCACTTCGGTTCCTACTAATTGGCCCATAAATACTAATTGAATGTACTTTTTAGGGTATGGGAATAAAAGATGAGTTCCACCAAAAGGCTATTTTGACTTGTATAGATGAGCTATTGAAGAAACCCGAGGATGATGTGTGTATGAAAAATGAACCAGATGAATCGCTAGCCTGTATAAATTATGCCCATAACTTAACACAACGTACCTTCAGCTCTTTGGAAAGGTGTGACAAATGCAACAAATATCTGAGGGGCATTCTACACCAAGGGTTTATCTGTCAGGATTGTGGACTTGTTGCTCACCGCACTTGTGCCGCAACAGGGCTCCCTTCGTGTACGCAACGTCCAATGGATGAGCGATCACATTTCATTCAGTTTAAATCGTTCTTTGGTCAAGGGCTTTGTATACAATTCAAGTTGGATGAATCCCCAGCACCCCAGTTACTTATCAACTGTGCCCTTGAACTCGAGAAAAGAGCCAAGAATAACGAGTCATTAGAGTTATACAATTTATATTGTGCGACCCCTCCTTCGGAGCAGTTGCAGGTTTTGGTGAAACGAATAGAAGAAAACCCAAACAATGTAGATTTAGTAGATTTTAGCCCGGTTTGTATAGCTAGTATTTTTAAGAAATATTTACGTGAGTTGCCGGATCCCCTTATTCCTGTTCAGTGGTACGATAAGTTTTTAGAAGCATCAAAAAAGAGGAACGATGAAGAGTGCACGTCGACTTTGAGACAACTCGTACAAGAACTACCTGAGCATCACAAGTATGCTCTTCACTTTATTATGGGCCATTTGTGTCGGATTTGTCAAATGGAACATGCAAGAGGGAATAAAAGTCCTCCAACTGTATTAATACAAGTAATGTGCCATATTTTTTTAAGACCTCCTTGGGAGCGCATAATGTAAGTATTAATTTACTGGCTGTTATTATTTTAAAAGCATTATCCAGATACGGAGCAACCCAAAAACCCCAACTGGGTAATAGTTGTAACTTTGTGAATATTGCCTATATTAAGTTGTTTTACTAATTCTAATTAAAGTCCATATTTATGTGAACGATTTATGAGCAGGGTTCATTTTTGTTGCTATGACAATTTTTTTTAAATACTAACCTAAATTTTTTTGAACATTTTTAAAATTAGAATTTTTTGTCTAATGTAAAATATTTCTTAATTCCAATAATATTTATTAATTATTAATTAATTATTAATTATTAATCCATTCATATTTATTCCAGACAAGTCGTGTATAATACTCAAGCCCACAATAGAATAGTTGAATTACTGTTACTGTACTGTGACTGGGGAGAAACACTGCCAGAATTCGCTTCAGCCCCGGCCATACCACCCAGGAAAGTGTCAAGAATGGGTAGCACAGCTGCTTACTACAGTTTACTTGAGAAGGAAAAAGAAAAAAGCATGGCAACTATGTCGTTGCAAGAAGCGGAGTGGTACTGGGGTGACATCAAACGGGAAGAGGTAAACGAACTGTTAAACGAAACCGTGGATGGTACGTTTTTGGTTCGAGATGCTTCGAGTAAGTGTGGTGAATATACGCTGACATTACGAAAAGGTGGCGCTAATAAACTGATAAAAATATGCCATCGAAATGGTATGTATGGGTTTACAGAGCCCTATACTTTTCACTCGGTCGTGGAACTCATTAACCATTTTAGGCATGATTCGCTATCGCAGTACAATGCTTCTCTTGATATTAAATTGTTATATCCAGTGTCTAAATATAATCAAGAAGAAGAGTTAGCCAAGACTGAAAAAAATCGAAAAGTTAGTTGAAAAATTAATAACGGTGAACAAAAATTTGGCAGAAAAAAATAAGGTGTCAGAAACCGTGTCGAAAGATTTCAATGAAACATCATCAGAAGTACAAACCAAACGTCATGCTCTTGACGCACTTAAAGAATTAGTACAAGTATTCCGTGATCAAACTACAATCCAGGAAAAGTATCAAAACGAGGCACAACCACACGAAATAAAGAGTTTGGAAATTAATTCTGAGTTACTTAAAAAAAGATTGGATTTAATGTCGGAAAGCTGTGAGCAATTGGAGGAGATACTAAAGCAAAAAGAGGCATACAAAAAAAGTGTTGGAAAGAGAGTTAACAACGTTAAAACCTGAAATACATGGACTGGTGCGTGAGAGGGACAAATACATGCGGTGGCTCCAACAAAGAGGTATTTCTTTCTCAAAGTTGAACCAGATTATTACTAGGAACATCGAAGAAGCTTCAGAAGAGTGTGAAATTGACACAGACACGTTACCACACAATGACGAAAAAACGTGGTTAATGTTGAATTGCTCACGTACTGATGCTGAAAGGCGATTAGAAGGCAAATCAGACGGCACGTTTTTGGTGAGGAAATCAAGGCATATAGATAAGTATGCACTCTCTGTGGTATGCAATGGCAGCGTCAACCACTGCATAATCAATGAGACTATTAAAGGACTAGGTTTTACGGAGCCGTACAATATTTACCCAACGCTGAAGGATCTGGTGTTGCACTATGCGACGAATTCTTTGGAAATCCACAACGACCTGCTCAATACAGTGTTAGCTTACCCAATTTTGGCTTGTAATGATAATTATATTGGGGAGAATTCTTCGATCTTTGTTTCTTAATGACAGTTTGTGATAATTTAATCTGCTGTGACTTATTTGTAGTTATTAAGAAAAAGATTATATTGACACCTAAATATTTTGTGGTGGTGATAAAAAACTCCTAACAAATTTTTATGCTACATATATTATATATTATATATACATAAATATATATTTACCTAATTGTTTGACAATTCAAATACTGTTTTGCTTAATTACCAGGTTAAATGACTGTGATAGTGTAAAAAT
This sequence comes from Rhamnusium bicolor, assembly GCA_029963845.1. Lineage (NCBI taxonomy): Eukaryota > Metazoa > Arthropoda > Insecta > Coleoptera > Cerambycidae > Rhamnusium > Rhamnusium bicolor. The sequence goes on along the minus strand of JANEYF010002177.1, from coordinate 237,768 downwards.
GTCGATTCACATGTACTTATTATGTTAGCGCATTGTGGACTGAAGTGTTTACTGGAACAGTTGTAAGTTGCATTCCCATATTAAAGGGGAGCACGACTATTTTTTTAAGCCCTTTGTGGATGTTTGTGTGTGTGTATGTGTGTATTAGGGTGGTCCTAGCTATAGATTTTATTTTACTCCATCTTCCTCTTCCCCTCTATTTTGTTATAATATAAAAAAAAAAAATTACACAATTTTTTGTGGCTAGCTCAACTTCCCGTGCCTAGAAAGAGTTGGATTTTGACAAAATCTTTGATTTTTGGGGTTTTCCACATATATCTCGCAAAATATCGGATGAAACAAAGTTGTGTATACAATGTAATTAATTGATGATAAAAATGATGTAAATTTATTGTGAGATGCTACACCGTTTAGCGAAAAATTTCTAAAATGTACATTTACCCCAAATTTTACAGATATAATTTTTGTTGGTTTTTCTATTAATTATCTTGTTAATCATTTAATTTTACGCATAAATGCATCCAAGCTAAATTTAAGGACTTGAAATGCTTTACAATTTTATAAAAAGTTATTATTGGCAAAATATTATAATTTGTGAAATTTTTTCTTATTTAAGGTAAAAAAAAACAAAGAAATAATTTATTAGATATTTTCATGCTCCGTTATACTCCCTTTACCTCCCACTATGTACTATTGAATTATTTATCTCCTTTTATCATATGAATATCACAGGTTTTATTTAAAAAATGAGAAGTTCATAGTCGATGTATTTGTTGAGTGTAAAAATTATCCAAATTATATGCTCAAAATTACCCTCAAATCGACAAGGACTGCTAGTTTTTTTTATAATATGGGAGTTGTGGGACTCGCTTGTACATTGCTACATTGACAATTACAGAAACAACTATTCTGGAATAAATCCTGAATACCCACAAAAAGAATTGATCACTGTGTTGGCATACTTAAAAAGTTTATAGTGACTGGCATAAGATAGAGAAAAATGCTTCCTAAATCCGAATCATATGAAGACCCCAAAAATGTGACGTTCTTTACTTCTGTGAGGCCAATTTGTGCCGCCTCTACTACTGGTTGTATATTTATTTACGATTTCGGGCACCGGTTCGTGTTTTTCTATCAGCGGTGAAGCTGGGGTAACTACAGTGAAGATACGGTATATCCAGGGGTCGGTTTTTATGGTTGCCAATTTCGTAGAAATAAACAGCTTACCAGCCGAAAATATTTCTCGGTTTACAACAAGATTTATTATTTATACCTACACTTTAAATAAATAACTCAGTTTCAATATAACACACTATTTTATTTAAGACTAGTCTCACAATAAAAAAATAATGTTATTTAACAGTGGAACTAGTAATACAGATTACAAGAAGGCAAGCAATAAACCAAGCAAGAGGTTGTGTAAATGCAAGCAGGTATATCAAATGTAGCAAAGTTACGAAATCTACTACTACTGAAATTTATAATGTGCAAGCAGGTATATCAAGTACCGCTAAGTTACGGAAACTACTACTGAAATTTATAATAATGTAAGCAGTTATATCAAGCATGGTCAAGTTATATATACTACTATTACTAGTATCTAATAGCAAGCGGTTAATGACTACAGTGACTAGTGCTTAAGACAGTATTACAATAGGCGCTCGATGCAGCATTGTCCAGGTGCAAGTGGTTACGGTGTACAAGCGTGACATTATGGAGAGTTAATAACTCTAAAAGTTCACCCCTTTATAGGCACAGGAAGGTGTTGAGTCTAGCCACACAAAATTGTGTGTAAAATTTTTTCTCTTATACCATAAAAAAATGCGAGGGTGGGACGAAAGAATTTTAATAGGTTCAAAAATGAGGACCACCCTAATATATGTATAATATATATATACAACCACACACACAGTGTTTCAAAATTAAACCTCTTCCTTTCAAGGGCGGATTCCTCATCAAAATAAGACGAAAAGTTCATATAATATGGGTCCGAAAATTCTTCACCGCAAATATTGCTTTTTCAGCAGTTGCATGGTACCAGTTAAATGAAAAACCCTCAAATTTTGGGACTGGCTAATTAGTTATAATTAGATAATATTTTGGGGTAGTTTAGATTGTCAGTGATATCCCTGGGGATGGTAAATCAAGGGGCGACAACCTTTACTTTTTTCAAATTTTTAATGTTTGTCATTTTTACCATAAAATCTTTTTATTGCAAGTCGCTCTGGCCAACTATTTACGAGGTAATATATGGTCGACTTGAGGTGTGTAACATACACACCTGAAATCAATAAAAATACTATTTGTAACATTATTTGCGTTAATAATTTGACATTTCTAACTATGATTACAAATCTGTTCAAAACCACCTATTAAAAAATTTAGAATAGTCGTGCAACGAACCACTTGACTCGATTGACCAGAAAACTCCATAATACATAAACCCCTCAATGCCAGTGGTCATATTTCTGGTTCAAATTTGTTGTTATTTTTTTCAGATTAAACAATATAAATGACCATAATAAATGTATTAAAAAATGCAAAAGTTATGCAATGAAATCAAATAAAAATGTCATAACAAAGCTTGTGAAAAAAAAGTCGATAACATTAAAAGCACTTATTTTTAAAAAATGTATCGATTACTCAATTTTCTTTTTTTTTTTTTTATTTAATACACCGTATAGATTTGAAAGAACAGCTGGCTTGAAGCATAGTTGAAGCTCCATCGGTTACAAACATAAAAACTTGGTCTTTAGAAATTTTAAATTTCTTTAATGTGCCTGTTACTAGCGGTAAGATTGTTTGGCTAGTGCCTTGTTGCAACCTTTACTAGCAAATATAAAGGTAGCTGTTGATCCATTTGAACTTGAAGTACGTACCAGAATATTACACACAGTGTGTTTCTTGGAATCAGTAGTCTTGTCGAGAGTTACTCATTTTTTTATTATGCATTGTTTATTACTTTTCGATTTTTATTCTCACTGATGGTAAGTAATATTGCAACTGGGAGTTCAACACCAATTTTCAGTTAGGAATAACAGGTCCAAAGTTACAGAGTAAACAGAAAATACAGTACACCATATGTAAATAGACTAAGTACACTAAGTAAATACACTAAATAAATATACATGTGAGTAGGATGAAAAAATAAATCAAAACAACAAAAATCCTAACCCCAAACGAGGCCATGAAATTAAGAAATAAAATGTCCAAGTATACACATCTACAACTCTACAAAAATATGTAATTTCTTAAACAATCATTACATTTGTCTTCAGCAGTACAAGCAACATTAATCACGTTGGTTAGTTATTATTAATAAATATACAAAATAAAAGGGGTCCCAGATTTGACTCCTGAGGTACCTCTGAAGTGAAGATGAACTTACATCTGAGAGTATTGTACTGTACATATTGATGTTGATGTGGCCCCTTAAATATGAATTGAAAGAATCGATCAAATCGTCTGCAAAACCATGCATTTTTGAATGAACTAATGAATGATAAATTTTGTCAAATGCTTTGGTGAAATCTGTAATGATCACATCCACTTGCCTTCTAACATCTAATGTGTTAGATACGTAGTTCAAGAAACAACATAAGTTTGTAGAAGTAGATCGTTTGTTCATAAAGTCATGCTGGTAATCTGAGAGTGTTTGGTGTTTAAGTAGACATAGTCATACAGAAGCATTTCAAATAGTTTTGAAAAACCACAAATTAAAAATGTTGGTCTGTTAGTAATATCTTTTGTTACCGCTTTTAAAAATTGGAAAATTTTTTATGTTTTCCAGCAATAAGGAAAAAATGTTCTCAATGACATTAAAATGCATAAGGATGTGGCAAAAACGTAGATGCATTCTTTTTATTGAGAAACTAGTCCACTGAACATGTTTGGCTTGAGTTTGTGAACAAATTTTTTGATATTGGCATCTCTAAACGGTGATTGTTTTTGAAGTAGATTAAACATAATAGTGCACTTCTAATATAAAAATGGCATTAGGTACCTCATTTACCGTCTCAATGGAGTAGTTGGCTAGAACGTGTGATGGAAGTGTGACTAGATAATCTCGTCATCGTCCTGTGGGTTAGAATCCCGCCAACGGCACTGGCAATGATTGTGTGTCCGCGTTTTTTTTCGTAAGTATAACCCTCGCTCGTGCAGCTTCGGCTTTGGATTCAGGGGTTATCTAGTTTCTGTGGTGTTTATTTTTTTGGCTTATTTTGTCTATAAATAGCACTGGTTATGTGTTGCCTACAATCTGATAAGTGGTGAAAGAAAAACTTGTTACGACAAACCAAACATATGACACTTCCGTAGTATTTTATGTTCAGAAGTCGCGAAAAACGTTAGATACCTACACGACATATTCGAAATAAAATATAGAAAGCATACATCTAACTTTTACAGCATATAAATTTACACAGAAATTTCGACTGTCGGGCTCGGTACTCGGTCCGACGTGATTTGGTACTCTTAACACACACAATGCCTAAAGTTTTAAGTTTTTTTTTATGTGACTTATTATACAGTTGCAGAAAAATCACGTTTTTGATTTCCACTTCCAAGGACTGGATTTCCGTAACGAATTTTCCGACCCATGTTAACTTCACGTTATTTCGATGAGCGCAATCTGACTGAAAGAATGTGATTTACTTTTAAATCGTCCTGTTTGGGGTTATGGGGTGTTTCAAAATATACATGAACATCATGTATATGCATAAAGTCACTTTGATCTGTACTGATATGTTTTGAGTCAAATAGGTATTCATATTCATTGGCTTGCTTGCAGTGGCGACCTATGTAGGATTTCTGATATAAAAATGCTTCTGGGTCATCCCATATAACATCACCCGACTTATAATTAAATGGTTACCGACCATTTTCTTTTTAATTATTTGTGCATTTCGTTTTTCCAAATTTCGAGATAGATGCTATCCTCATCGTGTTGAAGCCTGCCTGTGCTGTAGATTGAGGAAAACATTTTATTGCTTATGAAATTCTATTTTATGTGAACACCTGAATATTGCTTTTAAGGTTGTGGCAACTTTTTTTTTATTGTTTTTTTTATAAAATGGTGAAAGGGAAATGTTATAGAGCTGATATTTTCCCTCTTTGATGCTCAAGAAGTTTTACAAAGTATGGCTTTTCACAAAAGTAGAATCAAGTTGATGGGCGCCGTTCGAGGCAATTCCCGCTGGGGGAAAACATATTTTGGACAATCCCAGTGAAGTGTATGTATGGTGCTAAGTGATGTGAAATAGACAACAGCACATATACATTTTTGTTTACAAATCTAAAGTTTCGAAATTATGCATTTATATGTCCCAATTAGAAAAATCCATATTTCACACTTTATAATTATTCACACCACTGTGATAGTTTAGGTTTTTCTAACATTTATGTATAGTATTATTGTGCAGAGATGATTTGGTGCATTTGACAATTTGACGAGATGAAAGAAATGCCGCCTATCACTCCGACTTATTTGTCGAGACAAACAATGTTCCTTTCTGTATTATGTATGGACATTTCCCATGCATTGCAAAGCGATACATATTAAGTGCTGGTATGAAAAGCTGGCCTACTACTGTGACATTTAAATTATTAAAATATGCAACAGCAGCGATTATTAAAACGGTGAGTTGAGATGTAGTTACATACCTATTTTTTATATTCATTAATATTCATTTCTTATATTATTTGCTATATTTCATATTTTTTCCTTTGAGTATACCTTGCTTACGATCCCCCTCCCCCCAAACGGTGCCCATGCTTAACTTGTTTAATGAGGGCCTAAAATTTGAAATGTACACAATAAAAAGGCAAACAGGTTTACAAACTGCAGGTAAAATTTGAAGTTTGTATATTACCCTATACACATGAAGCTACCGGTCAAAATATGGCTCATACATATAGATATTTACCTGTTTTAAGGTTATGCTTTGAAATATTATATGTGGCAGTTCAAAAACTGTGAAATTTCATTACGTTGTGTAATATTATAAAATCTCCTTGCCGTTGTTGTCATGAAAAGATATATATCTTATTAACTGGAAATGTCCTTGGTCATGCAGCATGGAAAGATTTTACCAGCACTAAAAAATTCTACTCGCCTGTTGGATCGATCATTTCAAGCTACTGCTTGCAACCAATATTTGATCGTATTTTCCTGCACAACAAAAAATGCAAAATTGGTGCTGTAAATTCATATTTAATTTAACAAAACATGACCATGTCATGCAAGTATTCATTCTATCCACAAAATTTTGATTTCAACTGAAAATGATAGATTTGCATTAAAAATAAATAAATTTTTTCATAAACTTATTCATAATGGAACTTGTCCCGGTGCAGCGAAATTTGAAAATGTTCTCTGGGTAGAGGCTACCAGCGTAAAGTCACATGCTTGCCGGCTTACTGCCCATGGCATAGTTTTCTTATGCTATGTACATAATAAATAATTAACGGTGCACACATTTCGGATAAGTGTATTAAAAGAAACATGTCAGCAAGAAAATGGTGTTTTGTTCCTGCACGCATGAACACTACTAATAAATATAAATCGGGAAGTAGCAATAAATGACGTCAATTTCAGGGTTGACGCTATGTGATGTGTCACTGCGTAAATATGTTCATGCATATATGACACAATGTCTTACCTTGAGGTTATTTGGGCGAGTTCGGTGACGTCCATAGTTATTACGAAGAGGGCTGAAAGTATTGGTGAATGTGACACTAACACACGCATGTATTTTTAACTAGCCATCACAGGTGTAAAAGTATATTACTAATATTAATGCACTGACTAAAACATTTGCCGCCTTCCAGTCGCAGGCATTGGTGGTTTCATCCACGCTAATCCAGACGTATTTGTCTTCAGTTCAGAATAAATTTTGTGTTTAATATCGTGATAAATATTTTTTTTCTTAGTGTCGTTTCTGATGGCACCTGAACATTGCTATACTGCCCACTAATATACACTTTTGCAAGAATTGTCTAAATAGTGGATTATCTAGTTTCATCCATGGTATATTACACCCAACCATCATTTCCACAAAATCTAAGTTAAAATAATATGCTTGCCTGTCACTATCAGTAATACTATCACTCACACAATTTTTATGACTGTCTGAGGAAATGTGTCTCTTAGGCGGCGTTAGCATGCCCTCGTCGCCAAGTTTGCCAACATGAAACTTTAAATAGCTGTTAAAATTTTTCTATTGATGAGAACGACAAATGATTCATCATAAATACCGTATGGATTTAATATGGAAAATTACAGGCAATGCGTTTTTTTTTATTATTATTAATAAGAAATACGAATTTTTTTATACTTGGTGTTATTTTATGAAACTCATATTTCCTATTATAAAAAATATTCGCATCAGTATTGCATATAATTTTATGGTGGCTAAAAGTGATCCAAACAGCGAGCGTGATATATAATTTGCTGGTGAAATTTTGTACCCCACAAGACCAAAGATTACTTTTGATTAAGCCACATACTCCTATAGAACTTGCAATAGTCACAGGACATTCTCATACAAACAATACACAAAGCTTGTGTATTGACATTTCACAGCTTGCGAACTATATCATGCAAAGGTGATAAAAACAAAATTACTAATAAAGTAGAGTATTTATTGTGACAATTTATTATTGTTTATGTTCATAAAGTACAACGATAAAAGAAATAATTCAGATACACTAAGATACATGATACTTAAGACACAAACTGTTAAAGTAAGTGATACATAATACAATTATATCTTCATTTATGAAACTCTTTTTTTTCTAGAAAGTTTTTGACTATCTAATATTAAGAATTTTCTAATCATTAGGTAGTAGATTGTACAATTTGACTAATAAATATCTAAACGAGTTTATGTTCTTTCTTAAATGGAAATATGCAACTGTAATCGATTTATATCTTGTTCTGTAGCAGGTAAGCAGTTATAATATGTATGTAAAAACATGTCGTATTTCGTCCAATACCACTTATACATACATTACGTTTATTAAAGTATTAGATATAATACACTGAAGGAAGACTGAAATTTGACATTGTATCGTGTGCAGCATGAACTGTTGACAGCTGGATGGAAAATAAATTGGCTCAATAGAATCAGGTTGTCTGCCTCTCGTTTACATTTAACGTTGCCATTCAAGATCGACCCATGTCATAGTTCAGTATACATACTATATGCCCCCCCATATATACATAATTTAGATATGGTGATTGCCACACAATAATGTGTGATAGTCACATTAAACTTAATGTTGTAGTGCAATCGCCTCCAAGTCACAAAGAGACCGCATATATGGTGTGTCCATGTTAAAGTGGACACAAACATATGAAATCTTTATTTTTTAGATAATGGAACGATTTTTTTTTTTGTTTAGGTACACATGCACGGCCTACTAAAATTTTTTTATGCCCCCAAAATTCGAGAAACCATATTAGCGATTTTTTATCCAAAATCTGACACCATATCGTTAATAAGGACCCTTCAAAATGCCTTTGTACCAAATTTGATTAAAAAATGTCGAACGTTATTTATTTTATTAGGGCAACTTTGACAAAACCCAACAAAATATGTAATAAAAGAAGCTAAGTAGGTCTTGAAACGGAACAATCGATTATTGAATAGAGAAAAAAAAAAAAATATTTAATAATTTATCAAAACGCTTGATTTTTTTTGGAAATGCTGATTAGGATTGTTGTGTTAAAAATGTACGATTATTTTTAGAAAAACATTTCAAAATTCAGTGACTTCATAACTTATTTTTGAGTAACGACATTTTTCACTATTCGATAATCGATTGTTCCTTTCCAAGGCCTGCTTAGCTCCTTTTATAATAATGGGGAAATAATGGCAAACATCATAAAAATTCTTTAACAATATAATATACAAAATTCATTATATTTAAGACCAATAGATTCACCCGGAATATAATGCATCTGGTCGTGTAGGTAATATCAAAACAAAAACTGTAGAAATCGTTAAAAAATAGCTAAATATGCTTGTGTTTTTAATTAATCTGACAGTTATGACAGGTTACTTCCCAAAGTTACTTAAATAATCTGTGACTACGCCAATATTTAAAAGTGGAGGTAAAAAAAAGTTCTAACAATTATAGATCTATGAGTCATAACCATTTTCACTAAAATGTATGAAAAGTGCAAGTGAGTCGACTAGAGAAATACCTCCACAAACAACATAATGACAAATAATCAATTTGGTTTTACACCAACCTGTTCAACTGAGAATGCTCAATTTTACTTTAATACAAAAATGCAAGAATACTTAAAAAAAGTTTTTGACAATGTATCACACTGTACTGCTAAATAAGTATTTCACATCAGTTATTTGAAAGCTTTTTAGAAGATCGAGAGTCTTTTGTCAAAATTAATAACGAATTAAATGAACAGCAAAAACTAATATTTTGCATACCACAGGGGGCAGTGCTGAGTCCGCAATTATTCTTGATATATCTAAATGACATTAAAACTAAATATTCATGGAGAAATCGTATGCTGTGCTGATGATACTGTACTAATTTTTAATAGCAGTTCATGGAAGGATGTGAAAAGGTGTTATATATTGTTAAAGGTAGGCTTGATAGCAATTGTTAAGTCTTAAATTTTAATAAAACAAAGTTGCATCATATTTACAAATAGATTTAAACAATCAAATATTAAAGAAATTGTGTGACATTCCAAATGCGATCAAAGAAATTGTCATGTCAGATCCATAAAATGTCTGGAAAATAGTAAGTATCTATTTTCTGTTCACTTAAACTTTTTAGCTTTATATCCTCAGAAAGACAATTTCTTCAGTTACTAAAGTCTGCTACTCGTTAAACATTATGAAAGTGAACTGGATTTTTAAAAGCAGAACTTGCCCTTTTATTTGCCTAAAACAATCTCAACTTGAAAAACCTAAAAATTATTCAATTAAGTAGGTACCTATGTATTGTATTTTTTGGAAATTTGTAAAACTATTTTATGAAACATATAATAGATATTAATTGACTATTACCTAAGATTTATTTAATACCTGTATGTGGCTGAGAGAGGATCTTTTCTTGTTTAAGAAACCTTAGAACGTATATTCAAAATAAAATCAGTGATACTGATAATAATAATAGACTGAATGAATTATTTGTCAATTATTATTATTATAAAAAGTTTCGGAACTTTAATTATAGATAAATTTGAAGAAGTGCCTTATAATAGATAGTTATTTTAGTTTAAACTATGGTTTGCGACCTTAAATATTTAATGATAAACTATTTTTCCTCATGCAATGCCGAATAGTCCTCCGAACTTACTAAAATTATTATTACTTAAATTCTTGAGGCCCACCAAATATAAATCTGGCCCGCCTCTGACGTTGAAAAGTAACAGGTAACCATGGGCGTCGCTAAAAAAATTTTCAAGTAGAGTAAAAAATAATACATCTGTACTTGGGAGCTATAACGGGTCAAGTCACAAAACTAAGTTTTTAGCAATGCAGCTAGAAGATTTCGTTTAGATTTAAATTATAGTTTCCGCAAAATTAAACATGTAACTATCTCAACTCTCCTCATACTAAGGCCTTATTGGACACTAATCAAGTAATAAGTGACATTAAACCAATAAACTTATTTTGTGACATTTGGACGACTAGTTATGGCTCTCAGGTGCAGATATGCATGATTTATGAAATTTTTTTATTGAAAAATAAAAAGTAATTCTAAAAAAATAAATGTGAAAATTGATCCTTTGTCAATAAAACTAAACTTCAAAAAAAAAAAAAAAAATTGCGGATTAGCGTTTTGTAAAAGACCAAGTATAACAAAAATTTATAGTACTAATATGAAATTGATACAAATTTTAAATCTCATACTTGGTTTTTTATTTTCTTGCTATAAACAGACCGAGAAAATAAATTTATAGATAATAGATTTGTTTTCATAAGGTTGCCAACAGTAATTTTGACAGGCGAACTTAAGGTTTAGCGATATTTCTCCGGGCCGCGGGTTTACAACGGATATGAATTAGTGAGCCTGATTTACAATTCGAATCTACGAAATATTTACTAGAAACCTACATTAGCCTTTCATATAATTAGGCTTCTGGTCGGTATGATGATGAGCTCCCGCTTAGCGACTACGAATCCCTTCACTGCCAACGGTCAAATGTAAATTTCGCATACTTATTGCTGCCGTGTTCGCCCCTTCGCGGTTTTATCTGTATTTGCTCGAAAGTGTCGCTCACAAAGTTATACAAAGTGACTTGAAGTGGTGGTATAGATCGTGCTGATGTCCGGTGTTTCGGAATTACTGTTCCTCATTAGTGCAACGTAGTGTAAGGAAGGGGATACAAGTTGGAGCAGATCAAAAAACATTTAAACAATAAATGGGAAAGTACAGTACAAAGGAAAAGGTATTCTATTCGCGTTCAAGGACAAATTTTTTACCTTGATGGTCAGTCAACGCAAGGAGCCTACGCATCTCCAATTGACAAGGAAAGCAAAACAAAGTAAGGGTTCGTTTGGCATGCGTCCTGCTGTTTCTTTTTGTGGCATGACACGATTTTCTTTTTATTAATTCCTAGATGATGAGAAACAGTAGGTCTGAAACACGTGTTCGTAGCTGAGTCATGTTTCATTTTGAGGCATATGGTAAACGATTTCCTTTTTGATAATTCTTGGACCCCACACACAATACTCCATGTCTATGACCCCACACGAACTCTCACCCAATTAATATTTATATTTAGTTGTATCTTTATTATTTTTCTGTGGGCCCGCATTAGGGAAATGTTGAAAATCCTAATTGTATTAGTCATTCATTATCGTACTTAACACTTTCACTAAAATACACACCTAACTCATTCTCTTATTGGAATTGGCAATTTACCTATTTAAAAAAAATTATATGTGCACTACTTTGCACAAGTGCAGATAAAGCAAGGTCCACAGAACAAGCAGGGACAGGGACTCGGAACAAACCTTACATCTTGTTTGTTTGTTTGTTTACTATTTCTGGAAATATAAACGTGGAGATGGAAGTCGACAACCGCGCATGGTTTAAATCGCACATAGCAAAGGATGGGAATATTTGCATTCTAATAAAATTCTTAAGGTATGTACACACTAAACGAACAGAGCAGAACATTTTGTTAACTGATGATGCTGTCAGATGTGTTAATATTTTGGAACTAATGCCAACAAGTGTAATTTTTGTTCACACAGGCAACCTTATACGTCAGAGAGCTGTTGGTGGCTTGCCTTCTTCAACTTTATATAAGAATCGACCATAGAGAAACTAAACCTCAGTAAACACCAAAGTATGGGCCTTTACTGGGCTTTTACTGGAAATACTGGCCCAGTGAAAGACCATACTTTGGTGTTTACTGGCATAACAAAATTCTATGGAATCGACAAAGCATATGATTAATAAGATGCATTGACGCTATTGCATTGGTCATCCGAACATATGGATTTTTCCATAAGTATGATTACGTATGTTACTTTTCTATCTGAATACATTCTTAATGATCAGATATCGGAATATGAAACGTGATAAGATGGTTATAGAGAACTGTGGATGCGTATCCATCATTTTACGACTTCAGTACGAATCGTATCTAATCTTGTAACGGTTCGCTTACTACGACGGCTCAAAGAAATGTCTATTCAGTGATTTGTCAAGAATTATAAGCAGCACCAGAGGGGTTGTCTCTGGCAGCACATATCACGAAGCAACTTCTATTGCCTCCAATTTCAATCTTAAATAAGAAACTTCTTTAGTAAAATTTATAACAGTAGCGAACAATTTCTTTGTCTCTTAGGTGCGTAGTGCGTACATGCCTTTAGAATTACAAGTGAAACTGAAACGTGAAATATTAAACGTAAACCAAACGTAATCTGGGGCTGAATTGAACAAAGTGACCTGTGCATTGTTGTGCAGTCTTTTTTCGTATCTATGGTGGATTGTTTATAAGTTCGAAATACGTATAATGTTAAAAGTTGGCGTTTCGTAGGTAAATAGTTGTAAAGTGAGAAGACGTACAAATTATTATCAAGCAGATATCCATACTGTTTTAAAATGTCATCTTCTAAATCAAGCGTAGATGATCTCCTTGGAGGTAAGATTTGTTTGTCACATCTGGTATAACGTCATATAGATTTATACTTGTTTTTTTTTGTAAACGTAATTGTAAAATATGGTAAATAAGTACAGTTTTGTCAGGGAGAATAGTTCAAAACTAGTTGACACATGATATCTATACGTGTTATTGTTTAGCAAACAAGTCGTTTGGTTTCTTACATTAAACAGCAGTTTTATCATAATTTATAATTGCCATGAACTCCACCAAGAAGTTGAAATGGAAAACTATTTATAATTGTTTTTAGATATTGATAAGTACGTTATATATGTATAATGTGAATGTATCTGGTTGAATATGATAAATAATAAATTCATGCAATTAACAATTTATTTAAGAATTTTCATTGTTTCCTAAATTTAAAATAACCATCTCTCTCAACGTAAATATTTCTTTATATCTGATTTTTGTAAATGTACAAAGATATACGCATACAAAATCTATAACAAATTTAATCATAGAAACCACTGAAACCTGTTAGTAGCTTCCTCGACTGAAATTTGAGCTAAGGCACCATTTATTTATTTGTTTATTTGTATTTCTATTATTTAATACATTATATTAATTGTTAAACATAATACTATTGAGTTTAAAGACTTTAATCACAAAAGGGAAAAGTATTGTTAACTATTCGCCAGTACTAAATCACGTAGCATGCATTTTAATATTCATCAGTGAATCCGCTTAGAGCCAACAAAATTGTTGCTGTCTTCATATATTTATGCGAAAGAGAAATCAGAAACGATACATTTTGTTTGTATATAAATAAGTCATATTGTAAAATTTTAACATTATGTATTGAGTAAATTTCAAGTTTTCCAAAAGTGTTTTTTTTTTATCTCATATATCATAATTCAACAATTAGTTGATATACACATCAAAAGAATTTAAAGAATGCGTTCAAAAATAACTTATCTGTAAATAAAAAATAATTTGAAGTGTACTAATTGTTTATCAGATCTCTAAAACTTTACAAATCGAACTGAGGACAATCCCCGTAGATGTAAATAGTTAGATGCTTGTTCAGCTTATGTTAAGTAATTCCAATCTAACGCTTGATTGTCAGTATTTACTAATAAAAATAATAATAAATGTTCCTTATGACATTATGTAATACAATACTTCATTTTAAAGTATTCAATGGTGTGTATCTATTCAGGGTGTCAGGAATAACAGAATTTTTGGGGGGTGTATTTCTCACTCAAAATTGGCAATAAAAGTTCAAGTCAACAGGTGTCTGAAAGTGATCCCCGAGGGAGTGTTTGAAGATGGCACTCAAAATCTGGTTTTCATTTTTTTATTTCAAAAAACTGCTTTGAGCAAAACAAAATTTCTTTGTTTTGCTCAAAGCAGTTTTTGAAATAAAAAATGAAAATTAGATTTTGGGTGCAAGACCTATATTTTTCATGAGGTATCTAATGGTTTAATCAAGAAAGATTGTAAAGGACTATGAGCTTGTGAACCAGGGAGATAATCTTATTTTACCTGTTTACTTGGACTTTTATTGTTATTTTTGAGTGAGGAATCCACATTCCTGGACACCCTGTATGTTACAGAAGCAAAGATACAAATACTGCTTCAGTTTTGATTTAGTGAAAATAATTCTTCAGTCTGTCATCTTAATATAATAATCGAATAAGTAGGTCTAAATATCTCTTGATTCCTTAGAATCATGGGTAGATGTAAGTGTTGGATCATCATGTGGTGGTTCTCAAGGAGAAGGTTCACCTGAATCTATTACCCACCAGCTGTCAGTTGAGGATTATTTACGTCTACTTAAGGAAGCACAGGAATCCAACCAGTCCTCGGCTAGAGTTTCTTTATCTGGGTCACGTGGTGGTTCTCCGAGAAGCAGTCCCAAATCTCCTCCAAACAGCCCTGTGCGAGGCACCCCATTAAATCTAGAATGGCAGTCGTACTACATGAACACTGAAGCTAAGGAGGTAATTTATTTGCTTTTATTCTTTTTATTTCTATTTATTTTTTTATTCCGTTTAAATAATAATTCTTTAAAAAATACGTAATGTGGAATGCCATATCATATCAGTATTACAGGAGAAACGGTTGATGTCTAGTAAAATTGAAATTTTTTTAAATATATAAGGGAAATTTGCTTTTCATGTTTTTTTTTTCACCTTTGGGTTAAGCCACTGTCCTATAAATTATTTTAGAAGATTAAGAGTTGACATTTTGGAATACTCTTTGATTCCGTTCTCAAAACTAGAGGAAGATTTCTTTTATAAAAAAATTGTCTTTTGTAGCAATGTCAAACATGACAGTTTTCTGTTTATATATTTCCATAGACACGTGATATGTTATATCGATATTATGTCTACTTACTTCATCTTTAAGGATTGACAACCAGTTCATAGAGAAATTTACAGATTAATTGGACACACCTTTATCACTGTTCAACAAAATAATGGCAGAATCTTTTAGTTTTCTTGTAAAAGACAGTGGCTTTATCTTAATACCCAAAGAAGGCGAGAAAAAACATAGAATGCCACAAATAAATAACTATAGACTATATTTGCTTTTTAATGCTTCAAAATTTTATTAAAACTACACGTTTCAGCTTAGGCCATTGTCAAGAATACAAGGAATATTCCCTGTACTGTAAATTTGCCTTTTAATGTTTCAAAATTTTATTAAAACTACATGTGGCTCTTTAAGCCTTTGACAATAGTACGGGGAATATTCCCTGGCAACATGATAAGACACAGAATATAAAAAATTTCAACCTAAGTGGGAATATTATAAACAAATTCGTAATGTCACAAATCATGCAATGTGAACAGAAAAACGAGCATACTGAATTTAAAAGCCTGAATAAAAAATCTTCCTTACCACCAGGTCTTTCGGACCCAGACGTAGTGAATAATTTTTACTTAGATATAGTTTATTCATCCAATATAAGCACATAAAAAATTGTGGCATAGGCGCGCGGTACTATATAAATACATTTTGTGTATTTATAATCCACCGCTCACATATGCTATTATATACGATTGAAGGTCAAAAATGGTCACTCTGCTAGCCTAGGTACACAATTTTTTTACGTGCTCATATGAAGCTAATCGAGTATAGTATACCACAAAATAACATTACTCATGATAATATGATTAATTATTATGATACAAATAAAATTTGTAACTTGGCTTTCAATTATTTCACTCTTGTTTCTTAGGATGTTCCAGAATGTTATTAAAAATCAAAAAAATTCGTTACCTGGTTCTGATTCTACTCCCGTAAACCTTATTAAACTATGTTGTCCTTAACATTAAAATTTGTTGTTCATGTTATCAACAGTATGTTCATTGAATGTAATTTCCTACCATCTAGAAAAATGCACTGGTGTCTCCATTACTCAAAATCAATGACCCTAAAGATTATTCAGATTTGAGACCCATTAGTGTTTTACTAGGAATGTCAAAAGTTGCAGAGAAATTAATTGTACTTCAAGTACGACAACATTTAGAAACTACTGCCAACTATACAATGGGGATTTAGATCTGACTATAATTCCACGACAACTTTATTGAATATTACAGGTTACATTATTCAAGCAACGGATGAAGGTAAAAATACAGCATTCATACTGACTTCATTCAGCAAGGCCTTCGACACTATATATCATAAAATGGTATTATATATTCTAAAATCCTGTGGTGTTGCCATTAAAGGTACCTTGCTGTATCAATCATATTTGGAGGGGCGCTCACAAGTTGTCAGATAGTCTGATAATTAGAGATTGGAAGTTAGCGATAAATTCCAGAGACGACTTTTACTTATGTATGTATGTAGATAGAATATTATATCGTAAACACGTAATGAAACATTCCAAAACAATAATGACAAAATATTCTTACATATGTAGGTATTGTGCAATAAATCTGTTTTCTTTATAAAAATGGGAACAAAACATTAAAGGTTTTTGTCAGGTAATCAGACAGCTTGCTGCTATAAAAAACAATTACTTACTGACCATCATCTTGAGAGGGAAAGGTTTAGTTCACTGAGAGTCCAATAACAGGCGACCGCTTTCGCTTGTCTATCTCGTTTACGCCCACTGCCCGATGTTGAAAATAAATAAATGCCTCTAAATAAATAGTGTTTATAAAACGTCTATGTGGCCAACACGTACATTAGGATGGTCCTTAATGTTATGGGTCCTTTCAAAGCAATCGAGCAATGCTTAGAGGTCGCCCAATACTTTAGAACTTTTATATGTTATTTGCATAAAATGATGCAACATAATACAGCCATCCATATTCTTTTAACAATAAATTATTTATTAATTGTTTTGATATAAAAGTATAATAGAAAATAAAATCATAGGATAGTTCTATTATTCAGCTGGGAGTAGACTTCTGCTAATCCATAAGAGATCTTTTAGTACAGGTGTAACGATTATGATGATCAGCATTGTCATTGGTTACTAAGATCTTCTGTACAACAGCAATTTCTGCCTTATAGTCTTCGCTCTCTCCCTAAGTTTGTAGATCAAATTGTAAAAATTCGATAGAGATGTTCAGTTTTGTGAAGAATCGAGTTGTGTTGGGTGTAACAAAATCTGCAAGGTTACGCCATACCGCATTACTGGCATTGATAATGACACAGTTCGGGCCCTTAGGAAAAAGTAGGCTGTTGCCTCGTTTAAAATCTAAAGCGTTGACCATTTTTCATTTTGTTGAGATCGATACTACAGTATCAAAAAATGCAAGGTACAATCATCTGCCCGGACAAATACCATAGATGATTCTCCAATTTTTACAAGTTTCCTTTGGAATATTTTTTATTGTGTTTTTCATATCGATAGAGATCGTTAAGAAGACGAAGATCATTACGTGGTGCACTTGCTGCTAATAATGCTGTGAACAAGGCTCTAAAGTACAGAATCACTGTAAATACCAGTGGCGGCTGGTGGATTTAGGTTATGCCATATCTCAGTATTGGAGCATGGAACCCAAGCAATATTTTAAGGCAGGACTACCAGTACTGAATGAATAAGTTTTGCAGAAAAAAATTGAGAAAAAACTTCTTCATTCAGTATTGATAGTCATGTCTTAAAATATTGTTTGGATTCCATGCTCCAATATTGAGATATGGTATAACCTAAATTCATCAGCCGCCACTGCTAAAAACACATTTCCTCTGAGGATATGTTTAAATTGGGATCGAAACATACAAATCTTGAGGAAGTAAATTAACTTATTAATATTCAACATGCATGGTGCATGGCATCCAGTGCATGAAAATGAACACCATGTGGCGTGTGGCGGAGTGTCTCACAGAAAGATAATTGACAGTTCTAATAATCCACGATGATCATCTTTTACGTTAATTTGTTTTGAAAACTGGTGATTGACAAAATCAATTGTCTTTCTTCACAGTACTGAAAGATGGCAATTCTGGAATGTTATCACATGTAGAATGAATATTCTGATTTATAATATCCCAATTTTTCTGAAAACTCTTAAATAATAATACTTCAGATGCTGAAGAGGGTGAAAGATTTACTTGCAATGCAGCACCGGCAAGTAACTCCATAAAATGGTGGCGGCAGGCAAAATTCACTAAGCACACATATGGTGTACGGACAAAAATGCTTGAGCAACCCCTAAATATTATTTAAGCTTCATGAAATATTAACGTAAGTCTAATATCATATAGACAAATATTTTCAAGGGGTGGGAACAAAAGATTTATAACTTTTAAAAATAAGGACCACCCTAACACACATAGATACGTAAACAGTGCGAAATTATAGACCACGAAGGTTAACTTTCTTAAAATGTCACTTGTGGATTGGTGGTTTCCTGGAGTTGCAATTTAACGGCACAGAATTATATTGCACAAGCTGTAAGAAAGTGCTTTTGTGCAACATCTCCTCAGACAGTCGTAAAAAGTGTTTGAGTGGTAGTGTTACTAATAGTGACAGACAAACAAATTTTAACTTACATTTAGTGGAAATGATGGTTGTAATATATCATGGACAACTAGCACGATAATCCATTTTAAGAGAATTTTTGCAAAAGTGTATTAATGGACAATATAGCAATGTTCAGGTGCCATCGGAAACTACACTAAGAAAATACATTTATCACAAAAATGTGACAGTATTAAACAATTTATACTAAATTGAATGACATATACGTCTGGATTTGATTGGATGAAACCACCAATGCTTATGGCCAGAAGTGGCAAATATTTTAGTGCGTGCATTGAAAGAGAATTATTCAGTGCACGTACATAGCACTATAGCAAATGCAGTTCACTGCACCACAGTGTACATTTTTCAATTATCGGTAAACATTGCTGAGGCAGTAAAACAAAAATTTAAAACTGTTTTGAAAAACAATCCCGGATTTCTTACGATGTCAAGTATAGTGGACCTTTTAAATGGCAAATAAGTAGATATTTCTACACAAGACAGATGAGGAGCTTATTTTCAAAATGCAATTTCTGACAAACAGATATATAGATGGCATTTAACTCGTTTTAATGAACTCTTTTAAAAACCGTATATTTATTTTTAGAAAAATACAGTTTTTGTAATTTAAAATACATGATAAATATAGGGGACATATTTTTTTTAGTTATAGAAAATTATGCAATTATTTATAAAAAAGTGGATTGCAGAAATTGCGTTTTGAAAATAAGCTTTTCAAATGTGGAGTCGCTGAAAAAGTTCAGATATTTTAAATATACGTCAATTACATCTGTCGATGTTGAACAGTCCTCATAATACAAATAGATTTTTAATTAGAGGAGCCTGAGATTAACTCCACAACATTTACAACTCATATGAATGAATGGAGTATAATCATAATCAAGAGCTATTTCAACCGATGGTCCACAAGAATCCATCTTGGGTCCCTTATGTTTCTTTCAGTATATCTGCCAGCCAATTTGTCAAAATTTTTAGTAATTGCTGCTCAATGCATGTTTACGCTGACGACACGCAACTCCATCAATCCTTTGATACTGAGGATTTTGAAAGAGTTACCCACAAAACTAATAGCGATTTACAAAATATTTATGATATATCTCTGCAGCACTTATTAGTTTTATATCCATGTAAATCTGCTGCAATTTTATTTAGCAAGAAATCTAATGTACCTAATTGGAAAAATTTGTTAAACAGTCAGATAAGGGGATGCTACTGCAAATTTCTCCGAGTGCAAACAATCTTGGCCTAGTTTTGAACAATGCATTAAGGTTCAGGGAACAAGTTGCTAAATGCATCAAAAAGCCTATACAGTTTTAAGACTTGTATCCCCACAGGAGTTACATAGACTGTGGTACAAAAAAGTGGTTTGTGAAATATTAGTATTCAGTTTAACAAACAAACAAAATTCAATGGGTTCAGAACTCATGCATACGTTTTATTTACGGTATAAGAACATTTGAACACGTTTTTTATAAACTCTCTGCTTTGCATTGGTTAAATATGTAAAATCGAAGAATTTTTTCATTCTTTGTCTTTTTCACATTTTAATAAAAACTTACCTGTACATACAATAAAATTTCTTTCCGAAGTGATGTCCACAATTTGCATATTAGGTTTAAAGGGTTATTTACTCCACTGCTGCATAGGAGTCCATTATTTGAAAGATTTTTCAAATTTAATTTATACAAAATTTAATATAATGAAAATATAAAAGAAATATAAAATATAATAAATTTAGAAAATCCATTGCTACTTGCTACTCAAATTATTCAAAATATAAAGATTTAACAAATGTTTCAATGTCTTTTTCCTCTTTTTCTTTTTTCTTTAATTGTTAATTTATAAAATATGTTTTTTTGTATTGTAAAAGAATTTAAATACTTGTACGACTAAAAATTTATTATATAACAAAGGTTAAATCATAGAGCACATTCACTGTGAACTTTCTTCCCCTTGGAATTTCCAATATTTAGTTTGTTTTTTACTAGTCCACAGAGACGAGCGATAATATTAACGTTACAATTACAATGGTAACTGAACAGGCTGTGTTACATGCTTTTAAGAAAATTAAACCGATATTTACTGCAGTTCCTGATGGCCTGCCAGGTTTTTTTTTAAATACTATTCCATATTAGCTGTACCACTCCATTACATTTTTAACCTATGTTTGCAAACAAATACGTTTCCTGGTAAGTGGAAAGTCTCAAAAATTTGCCCAATTCACAAAAATGGCAATACATCTGATATACAAAACTACTGCGCTATAACAATTGTAAATAATTTTGGTATGGTATTCGAAATTGTCTTACATAACACGCTTTATCCGCAAGTCCATCGAAGCATTTGTACTAATCAACACAGCTTTGTCTCACACTACGTACTATGCATAACATAGTAATAAGCAGAAATTATAAATAGTGGTCATTCCACAGGGTTCGGTATTGGGCCCCTTGTTGTTTATTATATTCGTAAATGATATTGTACTTGACCTCCATAGTCCATCTCTCTTATACGCTAATGACTTTTAAATTTACCATGAAATTAATAATCCGACTGTAATAAATTACAGGCAGACTTAAACACCCCCCCCCCCTGTAGGTTATGATCAGCTATTGGTGTTAAATCGTTTCTCATACAGTTCTATAAAATATCGTAGAGACATGCAAAGTGTGCTTTTATTTAAACTTAAACTATATGATAGACTGTCCACAATTATTTAAAAAAAAAATAATTTTAGAGCACTAAGCCAACTAGATCCACATCCTTATGTTATGACCAGATGCGTACACAAATATTTTAATGTTTCCTCCATTACATGTTATATGTGGTGTAATTATCAAGTTATTGAAAAAGATGTTTTTATTTTTCATAATAAACTAAGCCAGATTAAGTCAAAATTTTGTTAGTTGGTTGTTCTGTATAAATTTAATTGCTCCATAGCTAAAATGCATTTTTTTGTTTTAGGACTCAGATTTTTTCAACGACTGGAGTAGTCGTCCAGACCAGTTACCGCCAAAAAAATTGGAGCTTCCGTCCCCAAAACGAGATCTTTTGAGCATTCGTTATGCTCGAGTTGGTAACAACAGCGTTTTTTCCCCGGAAGGGGCTCTGTACCCTATTCCTCACTAATCTAATATCGCTGATATTAGGAACAGGTGTCGGCCTTTGGCTTAGTAAGCATGGCTTTTTCGTCCCTGCTGTTAAAGTTCACTAAGTTAGGTATGGTGACAGTGTTCCAAGCAGCCGGAGAAGAATATAATTTGATTATTTTCTAAATTGTTCAAAAGAAAGTGGATACTGTTAATAATCAATGGTTTTTACATATTTCCAGGTTATTTCAGTGGTGTTTGTCTTTGGAGGTGTCCACCCTCCAAAAATAAACACTATATAAATAATATAACGTTACATGGAAAACCAGAGTTTATTATAAACGAATCTAAGATTAGATGTAACAGAGTAGGGATTTTGCTTAATTTAAGAGGTACAAAGTTAAGTTGGAGGAAAGTACGCAATTAGTAGACCAGTAATATGCCATTGGTAAATCAAAAACTGAAATAATTCCGTTGTCACATCACTTCACATAACAACGATCAGGCACTCGCTGTTCTTACATAGTTGCCCATGGATTCGTGTGGGTTACCAGGGTTATGGGTGTTTGTACATTAAAATTAGCTCAAAAAAGCGACTATACAAATATTTCGTAGTTCCAAACTGTAAAAGCACAAGTAGATTTTAAATAAATATTTATTTCATTGCCAAATGACGAAAATAGAAAGCTCTGGCAGTGGGCTATGTTTAGAACGGAATTTGTTTCTAATAAAAGTTGTGAACGAAATATCACTAAGTAAGCCCATTCCATCACCTGTCTCTGGCCAGATATGAAAGAGATGCTGCCGTTGTTGCCAAATGAGAGAATATTTCTCCAGTTTTAAGAATCTCGTATTCATGAGTGCCTATGTTTAAGTTTAGTTAATGTATGTATTAATTCACCATTGACCTAAGCGAAGCTGGCCTTTAAATCTTGTTTACAATTTTCATATGTATATGTTACATAGAATACCACTCCCATTTACGTTGGACATCAACGCTGGTTTAGAGACAGCCGGGAAACTAATTTGTTGCATTGCAATCCTGTGCATTAAGGAACTCTCAACCTCTCCATTTTACAACGAGTCTATTCCAAAAAGGTTTAACAGGTTACAAATCAAGTGCAAACTTAGTAGCTTAGTAGTATCTTCAGGGCTTTAGCCAGCCCAGTTTTTTGTAAAATTTAGTACTTGCGTTGCCTGCCCATGTGAACTATTTAAAATTTAACCTCGGTAGGTGTGGAACGTTCATTTTCTTTCTACAAACATATGTATAGACCAAAAAGCTCAAATTTATCAGCAACGAATGCAGAACGAATATTAGTTATGACCTATAATAATACACAACATCCTAATGTCAAAGATTTACTTACCAACTTTATTTAAAAAAAAAAAAAAAAGAACCAATAGCAGCAGGACACACACAGTAGTTATAGAAAATGTTCAGAATGTCCACTATTGCTATCATACAAGCTCGGCATCCTCGAATTCAGTTGTCACGGATTCGTTCTCGAACTGTACAACCTTCGATGTTACAAATTAGTCAAATTACCAACAATTAAATTTTGACAGCAAATAAGTAGGTACACACGAGGATCCGACTAATTAATGTACAGGACTCATAGTCCTTGTTAGAATTAGAATGACCGAACATGTATTTCTTAAGCTGACACTTGGTAACTCTATGGTGCAACGTTGTCATATACCCTTGCTTACGCACCTTTTTAAGAATTACCGAAATGCACAATTTTATTCTTGAAACCATCGACAGGCAAAAAATTCGTATTAGACTAATTACATCACAACATAATATAGTTGATAAAAATGGGATATCCATAAGTAGCTTTAGGCCAATCGTTCATTAAAAAAAAAAAATAGAAAAAAAAAGAAGATTTTTCAAAACCAAGCTGGATACCTACTTTGGTTTCTAAATGGAATACTTCTGGTTGCATGGTAGCGCATATGTCTCCTGTTTAACCTACTCTCTCTTAAGCGAAATTTTCATTCTGTTTATTTTAGTTTTGGACAAATTGTATACTTTAAGGTTTTTATAATTCTATAATCGTATCTATATTAAGGTGTAAGATGCTTTTTAAATAGGGATATTTTCTTTTGAGCAGTTGAGCACATTGGCTTGTGAACGCTGCCTTGTGAATGAGACTGGGTTTTTCTACTGTAAGTAGTGGAAGTTGTAATACCACTTTAAATTTGCTTATTTTGTATTTTTCTTAGTTTATTTACTAAAATACCCATATATTTATAAAATGTTAATTTAGAATAATTTATGATGGCAATGTTGCTAGAATAGTCAAAATTTTCTTAGTTCTATGTAAGTCCTGTTCAGAACCTTTATTAATTAAATTAATAAATTGTGACTTGGACAGATAACTGATTAAAAAACAAACAAATTTGTTTTTGTTTTATCTGCCAACATAACCGAATTTTCATGTTAATGTATTTTTGGTAAATAGTTTTTATATTGAAAAAATATATTTTGTAAGTAAAATATTAAATCCACAAGTTTTGCTTGCTAACCGTCGGCTTTATTATGAAATAAGTAGATTGGGTAGTTGAAATTGTTGAAGTAATAATAATCTTTATTGGAACAACTCTCAAAGAGCCATCGACCAAGGTCTTTCAGCCAGTGATAATTAGACACCGGGCAATTTCCGTGAGTCCCAGACTGGCATTGGCCGGCCTGTCTGAGCTCCCATAGGAAAGCACAGGCGTTGTGCATGCGCAGCGAGATCTAGACCATGTTCATTTACCATTAAATAAATTGGAACTATGTCGACTATCAGGAAGGACGTGAACAATCTACATATGGATTTGTGTTGACGAAGCCATGGATTTTAAAGGACAAAATCATTATTGTTATGCTTATCTTAAGTGCTAAGTACACCCGCACTGTGCGAACAGTTGAGGAAATAGTGGTAAATGCTTTGTGTAATATTGGTGTTAAAAGTGAAAATGTTTTACTGAATGTATGAGATGCAGCGGCATATACCGTGTATCCCAGGATAGATGTAACAACAGGTGTAATAGACAAAAAAAATTTTGAATTTTGGAATGGCACTTGGGGAATCAATCGTGCTTGGTGTAAAACTGTGATATATCAAAAATGGGTTGAATTGGTGTTATACAGAGTGTTTTATAAGTCAATTTGTATAAATCTTCACTAATACACTACCTTTATGTTTCAATATACAGGGTGTGGCAATAGTGCGTCCGACTTCGATATATCGAGTTCTGATGGTAACTTGATATAAACTCGCAAGATTCTACAGGGTCAAGTAAAGATTTTTTTAAATTAAATGCTATGTATATCAACATTTTTTTGAAACCTCTTTATGGCCTCCTTTCACTACTGTATTATTATTGACTTTCTCCCAACCACTTGGATGTAACGATTTTTTTTGTTGAAATTATACCATTTACACGTGTATATTAAAAATATCGGTTATTAGACATCTGTGTGATGACACTCAGCCATGTTCACTTCCTAAAAGTATACAGGGTGGCCAAAAAGGATTTTTAAATTTATAACTTTTTCAACTGAATTTTCTCAATTTTTTAAATATTTTTGAATGATGTGATGTATGATTGAAAAACGAACATTTTTTTGTATGTACATTTCTATGGCTATTTGTGACCATTTTCCATTTATTGAACAATAACTGCAAAATTCAGCAATAGAATTAAAAATGAGGGTTTTTTTTTCAAATAATTCAAGAGAAAGTATTATAATAAGCGTATTACATGATGCCCATAAAAACATCAACACCAACAACAATCCAAAATTTGAAGGAAAGGATAATAAATGCTTTTAGAATTTAAAATTCGTAATGAACTGGAACTGGAAATTTCTTATTTTAAATGGAACACCCTGTATATTTTTACATTTTTGGAATCGATGGTGAATTCTGAATATAACTACATTTTTCTTTGATTTTTATTTATTATTTTTTAACGAAAATTTAAATTTTTGATTTAGAGTGCTGTGATTTACAAAAAATGTTTGCGACGGGGTTTCTTACTATTGCAAAAATAAAATTACTGTTTTATGATTAATACTCTCTTACATAGGAAGCCTTCAAAAGTGAGAAAATCGGTTTTTATAAAAAATACACATTTGTCCAATCTCAAAATGGTAGCTTATCACGATATTAAAAAAATACATCATTTTACAATTACAGTGACACCCATAATTCAATAAGAATTCACAGTAGTAAAATCAAACTTCTAAATAATTAGGTATTATAATGTAATACACAAAATAGTGTGCTCTGACAACAATTATCTCGAATAAAATTATTTGTTTAAAATACCTGTCGTGACTAGTACACTTAAATTACGATTACTGTAATGCTAGTATAGCCATTGTTTACTTGATAACAATTTTAACTGCTATTTTAAACAAATAACTATTTGAGATAATTGTGTTCACACACACTATTTTGGGGTAATTTCCAACGAAACTGGAAGTGAATACAAATTGAAAATATTTGTCTTCTAATGCAATTTTATGTGTATAACAACATTTTAAAATTTCATCGCTTTTTTTTCCATAAGCAATGAAAATAGAGGGGTGAGCCAGGTTTCCTTTACATCCGGTATATTGGCATTTAGTATATTATAAAATAAATGATATTAGCTAACCTTATAGATCTTTTGTAGCACATTTTTGTAATTCATTAGTTTGTAGTAGATGGTACAGGTATTTTATTAGAAGAAGTACTTAAAAAAATATGCAATAATAAATTAAGCTGTCGGTTTTATATTAAGTGAACTCTTAATTGATGGGAAAGACTAATTGAATATGTATATTTTCTATAAATTATAATAATATTCGTGTTGGCCACTTGGTGGTTGAAGACAACTCTGTGTCACCACCTGGTGGTTGAAGAGAACTCGGTAGCGCCACATGGTGGAATTTTTATATAAAATCTCAAGTTAAATTTAAAATATTAAAAATAAAGAAACTTTTTGCCTTTAAATGTTACAAAATTATTTTAATAAAACTACATGTGTTTCCGCTTTTTTAGTCCTTTCTCAAGAGTACAGATGACCTTTAAAAGCAAAAAGTTTCTTTATTTTTAATAATTTTAATGTTTCATAAGAAGCTAACCTCGGATTCAGTTCAGTGTATTAAAGTATCTTGAGATTCAATTTCTGAGGAGGCATGTCTTTGTCTACCGGTTAATAGAGGTCGTAAGTTGTTCATTTTTCTGCGCTAAAACCAGTGACATTTTCATTATAACAAGACAAATAATCTCTTTGAAGCCAGCAAATGTCAAAAATTCGCATGGACAATACCAAAGGGCGACACTGCTTTCTTGCCTTTTCTTCAGTAATACTACTCATCCAAATTATTTGACACATTTATCGAAACAAGTACAATGGATTATTGCCTAATAAAATGTTAAAGAATAATATCAATGCAGTAAGAAGGATGTTTTAGTGTCGCCCCCTAGAATTGTCCATACTTATTCTTGACATTTGCTGACACAATTAGAACAAAGAGATTATTCGTCAATTATAATGAATACGTCGCTGCTAAAACCATTTCCACTAAATAGCTTTTACTCTTCAATTACCTTTTTGGATTAGTAGTAGGAAATGTATGCTAAATTTTCTACGCGAGTGCGGATAGTTTACACAATAAATGCTATTTAACAGATCCTAGGAACGAGCGTAGATCCGACTTAATGTACTTACTCGTATTTCGATACGAATATTAAGCAACGGTAGTCGCAGTCAGTTTTTGGATGGGAAACCACCCAGCAAACAACAAAGTATGGGCATTTACTGGGCTTTTACCGGGTCTTTACTGGAAATGCTGGGCCACTAAAGGTCCATACTTTGGTGTTTACTGGGCAAGTAAGACCTCGTTCCGTCTTCTAACGGCTTCTGTATCAACGTATACGCAGAGACTATGATATACCATCTTTCGGAGGAGATGTAAAACAGTGGGTTCCTTGTCTGTTATAGATGTTGGCAAGTAAAAAATATCTACTCTTTGATAGAGAAGAGGTTCGTCCAAGTTTCCAGGTTGGAGATAGCTCGTCCCCTGTCGTTGGTGATTGACCCGGAAAGGCGTTAAATAAATGAATAAAAAGAAACGTATCTTAATCGATACGATATTGTCGAGAACGACGTGGATTATTATCTTGAAGAAGGTATAGTTTGACATTCCAACAAGATAATGCTCCCTCTTACTATATTGCCTAAAGACCCTACTGAGAGGAATGTAATGACCAGCGCTTTTGGATTGTTGGCTATTTTGAATTCTTCCTTTATATGACGAGTAAGTATTTTACGTTCATGCTAAAGTGTAGACGATCCACTAGTATGATTCTATGAAGCTGTTGTAATTTTTTCACTATTAGAATCAACAATAATGTCTTCGGCTTCTTGGGCTTTTTGTAATTCTGCCAGGGTAAATGATTCTCGGTTTATTGTAATTTTATTTTATTGCCTTTTTGCATTTAAATTTTGAGCTTTAACCAACTTGTAATGCTTATATAATTGTTTTCTCACCTTCCGATCATCATAGGCGAGATCTTCAGAAAATTCAACTCCCGAGTCTTTTAGTTTAGCAACATTATTGAAGATATATCTGTTTTTTTAAGTTGGTCACTAACTCGAATAGAATTATTGAATTTGCTTCCGAGTTTATATAATTTATTTTGTAACAATTACCGATCTCACATAGTTCCAGATTGGCATTTAATTTATTTTTTATAAATGCCACTACTGCGTCAACTACGTTTTCAAGATTAGTTTGTAAACCATAAATAATTATATTCTTTTTCGATCTGCGTTCGAGTGATAGAACTTTAGACTTTAAATTTATATTTCCTTCTTTTAGATTAGCTATTTCTTCCTTGACCCTCGTGGTGTCTGAAATGATATCCTTTCTTATCTGAGTAATGTCTTCTTTGAGCGACAAGATTAAGTAAGAAACTATTTTACTATCGACATCTACATGTAGTAACAATTACGTTAACACTCCATTTAATAATATAGTAATAATAATAATAAAATGTCTATTCAGAAATAACATATACCTGTATTTTTTTTATTTGATAACAATGACAATACTAACCTCTAATAGCTAATATGTTACGTTGTATACATTTGATAACAAAAACTTAATTTAATAGAAATTTAGAAGAAAAGAGAAAATGTAAGTAACGGAATAATAGGAATAAATAATAAGATAACATATAAAACAATAACAAAGCAAGCTGCTGCATATTATATAAATTACTGAAAAGTGAGAAAATAAGCTTTTACGGTTTTACAAAATCTATTTACAGGTGCTTGTTTAAATTGATTATCAATGTTATTGTAAATTGATATTGCGTTGTATATAAACGAGCGACGATAGACGATTAGAGATTTTGAATATTTAGGAATTACAAGATTATGGGCATATCTTAAATTTATATTTTGGATGTCACGCATAAAACAAAATTTTTCATAACGATAGGATGAACGTGTTAGGAGCAGATTATTCACAAAAACTGATGAATTGTATTTGTATAAATTTTTGAAGTCTGGGCCATTTTAGATCAATTATTCTTGAAGATGCATGACTATATTTTTCTAAATCTAAATACGAATCTACAACAGCCGTTTTGCATTTTTTGTAAACGATATTTTGTAAGCTTATCTAAACAAGAGAAATATACCATTACAATAATTTAAAATCATAAGCAAAGATTTTTACAAAGTTTTTTCCTCATTTTAAAATTTAAAATACTTATATTAAAATATAATATTTTAAGTCCAAAATAAGTTTTTTTTAGTGAAATCGCATCCTACTGTCAAAAATTAGCCCTAAATTTCTAGCGATCAACAAAGGCAAGTGTTAACCATTCATAACCACATTTAGGTTAGCTTTTGTGTATTTTCTTACTCTGCTGGAGCACAAACACACAACAGCACTGTTAGATGCATTAAGTTTTAAATGATTTTGATTAGCATAATTATGAATGGAATCTAAGTCGGAATTAATTAAGTCACAGGTAAGTCTAGTTTCTTCAGGACGGAACTATAAAATAACTGAGTATCCTCTACATAGGATTGAATTTTGCAATGATTAATATGCTGTAAAATATCAGTTGTATAAATTAGGAACAATACAGGACCCAGAACTGATCCTTGCGGCACGCCTGACGTAGTTGGGCACATATTTGATCGTTTTTCATTGAGTAATACAGTCTGGAATCAGTCATTTAAATAAAATTTAAAAAAAAACAGCCGATATTTCATCAAAACTATAAAAAGAAAGTTTGGAACAAAGTAATTCATGGTCAAGTGTGTCAAAAGCCTTAGAAAAATCAAGAACCAAGAAATACAGCCTCATCTTTATCTCGAGCAGTTAAGAGTTGTGAGATATTTGCCAAAGCAGAAGTGTGCTAAAGCCTTTTCTAAAACCTGATTGCAAATTCGATATAATGTTATTATCTGAAATGTACTCGTATACTTGCTCTTGGATTAATTTTTCTAAGACTTTTAACAACGCTGGGATAATAGTTATAGACCTTAAGTCCTTATCCTTGTGGGTTGTTAACCGTTGGTAAAGGCTTAACTATAAAAATTTTCCAACTAGTGGGAAAGAAACCAACCTCCATGCAGTAATTTATGACAAGTGTAATATGGAAAGAAATTACGAGTCGACAGTATTTTAACATTAAAGCGGATATGTTATTGCAACCTAATACATAATTATAAATTTTATTTCGTCAACACTACCCAGTTTAATCTGGAAAGATAAATTTGCGTGAAATTTATGTGACAAAAAATAATCTACAGAATTTGGATAGTTATGAGGTGGGCTGAATAAAGAGCTAAAATAAGAAGAATATATATATTTATATAATATAGGCTTTATTCTTTATTTTTATAGTTTTCTATATATTAGCATATGTTTGTATGATACGTATATATATTTTATATATACTACATATATATAATTTATACTAATATTCGTGGATATATATATATATATATATATATATATATATATATATATATATATATACTCTCTTTTTTTTATCTTTCCTAACCTATCATACTTAAGCTAAAAGTTCGTAAAATCTAGTCTGTTTTGAAAAGAAATACTACGATCTATCTAGGTGTCATCAACCAGACGCTGAATGGTTGCTTACCAATGTAAGAAAACTAAAAATATAAAGATGTAAAGCTCTGTCATAATATAAAAAATATTTTTTTTTTTTATATATAATCCGCGAACTTTAGAGAATCATATTATTAATATGTTACCACGTATATTAAAAATTATGTTATAAGAAAACTAAAAAGGTATTTTATTCCTTTATTCCTCTCACTTTAGAGGCTTTGATATTTCCTAAAACATTTTTAACATGCTAATATGAAGTATATCCCATAGTGGTCGGTGTAATGTATATGCATTCTTCTATTTCCTCCGCCTGCCGCTAAATTATAAAAACTCTCCAATTTTTTATTATGCCAGTGTATGAAATTGTTCCGTACGAGTTGCAAGTTGGCTCCCTCTGTGCGCGGCGGCATCTCTGTCTGCCTCTAGTTTCACCACTGCAAAACTCCTTTCATTAAAACCGTAATTTTCCATAAAACAAATGCTAATCAACTCGGGACTTCTGAAAAATAATACAGAACAATTATGACGTAAAAAGACAGTCAGAATTAAATAAAATGTTCAAAAAAAACACGTGATCTCATAAATAATAATTGCCCAGCTCCTCCGCCAAAAGTTAGAAAATAACCACATCTGTCAAGAATTAAATAAAATTTAAAAAATACACGTGAACTCATAAATAATAACTAATTGCCCAACTCCCCCGCCAAAAGTTAGAAAAATAACCATAAATCTGTTAGTATTAAATAAATAAAAAAAAAAAACTCGTTATCTCATATATAATAATTAATTGCCCTGCTCCTCCGCCAAAACTTAGAAAATAACCAAAAATCTTTTACGAATAACACTCGTAATCATTTAAATAAGTGATACAAATTCTATTACTTGCAAACGTCGAATAACCAAATTTTAAAAAGGACATTTGTCTCTCGCCCCGGCAAAAAAATTTTAATTTTTTTTATATATGTTTCGGATTCGGGAAAGTTTGCTAAAATCGGCTGAAAACAAAAATTTGACAGAGAAAAATAATAAGTATGTTTTTTTCGGCCCACCCGGTATAAGTTAATAATTGTACCTATATTATGGATTTTTTGGATGATGTGATGACAGTGAAGACGGTAATACCAAAAAAAAAAAAAAAAAAAAAAAAAAAAAAAAAAAAAAAGGGGGAGAAAAAAAAAAAAAAAAAAAAAAATATAAAAAAAAAAAAAAAAAAAAAAAAAAAAAAAAAAAAAAAAAAAAAAAAAAAGAGAAGGGGGGGGAAAGAAGAGGGGAGAAAAAAAAAAAAAAAAAAAAGGGGGGGGGGGAAAAAAAAAAAAAAAAAAAAAAAAAAAAAAAAAAAAAAAGAAAAAAAAAAAGAAAAAAAAAAAAGGGGGGGAAAAAAAAAAAAAAAAGGGGGAAAAAGAGGGGGGAAAGAAGTTTTCCAAGGGGGAGGGGAAAAGGGGGGGGGGGGGGGGCGAAAAAAAAGGAAAATTTCCAAAAAAGCCTATAGAGCTTGGTAGTGGAAAAGGATAGACGATCGCGGTTGGCCCATGGGTGTTTTCCTCGAAAATGGGTTTAGACACTATAGTGGTTTTTGTCTATCTGCCATAGTTTTAGAGAAAACCCCAAATCCCATCTAATTTGGTCCAGCCTGTATATGGAAAAAAAAAATAATTAGAATACTGCCCTGCTATGACAGGAAGTTGTAACTGCAAAAGTCATGTTTGTGGTTTTAGTGACATTTATACTCCAGTTTTGTTACATGGCTATATTAATAAAAAAATGAATGTAAATTGTAAATAACGAAAATTGTTAGTTTCGACATGTGGATGGTATAGCAGTTAATTTCTCTAAAATTACATTTTTCAGATACGATCTTCTGTCATAGCAGGATCAGAATAGTTGCAGGAAAATGTTTAAATCTCATTTTGTTCTCTTATGTATCCAGCTTTCTTTTTCATTTTATCGTCAATCTGATTTTCAGTTTTCACATAGTTATTTAAAAGAGTGTTGGCAAATACTGAACAAGCATACGTAAAAAATATTTGCTGGCCCTACCATATATGCAATTATTCAAAAAATCTAAATAAAAAGGACTTCAAGCGGGCCCTGCTGATGGAGGCGCATTTACATTTAGGCGGCCACAGGTTTTGGCACGGTCCTGACAAAACTATGTTGATCAGCTAATGAGGAAATTTGGAGATTTAAATCGGAATTTTGAGATTAAAATTGAAATAATAATAATATATCTTTATTTAGCATAGCTATTCATTACAAATTTTAGCATTTGAATTACTTAATACTAATTAAATCCTGTTTTATAATTTTAAAACTGAAAACTTTTTACTACATATTTACTCAACATTTTCTTATAACTATTTAAATTTTAACAATTTCTAATTGGAACTTTAATCCTTTTGATAGGACATGCTTCACTGTACTGGCCGTATTAAAAGTGTTTCTAAAAAAAATTATTTGCATTTCTTGTCCAGTAGTTGTGTATGTCATTAACATACCTCATTTCATTAACTAGATATGATGGTAACATTTTGTATTTTATTTTATAAATTATAATCATTTTGTTCTATAAACAATTCTCTGGTTTATAATCATTAAATTTAATACATTTAACATCATTCTGATGGGTGTATACCTATTACATTTAAGAATAACTCTCATAACTCTGTATTTTTTGTAACTGCTGAATTTGATTTTGGTTAAAGTTGAACAGTATTGAGGAACAAAAGTGAATATGTGGTGCAATAATTGCTTTATATATTAATAACAATAACTTAGTAAAGATAGAAAGTGAGTTTCTGATTCTATATAAAAACGATACTTTTTTTGACATTTTGCTCATGATATAGTCTGCATGTTTTTTAAATTTAAGTTTTCGTCAATTATTACACCTAAGTATTTTAAATATATGAAAGAAATTTGCTTTTTTAATATTTCAAAAAATATTTTATTAGAAACTCTACACGTGTTTCGGCTTTTTAGGCCTTTGTCAAGAGTACAGGGAATACTGAACAGTAAAATTTGTGTCCATTACTTATATAACCACATCTGGTACCTACTATAAAACTATTGTAAAATATGTTTTTATAAGTTGAATATTACTTTATTTTTTAAATCTAAATTATTTTATTTAAAATATGGTGGCCGGTAAAAATTTGTTGTTCATTCGTTAAGTTTTTGTTATTTTTAACAGCTTTACTTATTTCTAATTGTTCTAATAAATCAAGTTTCTTTCCTTTCTTTTCTGAATGGAGTAATTTGACATTATTTAAATCTATAAAATGCTTAGATTAGGAAAATCTAAGATAAAATGACTGTTTTTCTATACAATGTGTTGACATGCCCGTACTATATACATTGTTTACAATAGATTTCCTGTATTCATCGAATCGCTTTTTTACATTTCGTCCAGTTTGTCTAATGTATATAGCATCACAGTCACTACATTTTAACTCATATACTCCTGTTTTTTGTAGTTTTTCAGTTTTGTCTTTATTATTAATTAACATTTTACCTAAATTATTCTTATTTACTGAAA
Organism: Rhamnusium bicolor; assembly: GCA_029963845.1. Lineage (NCBI taxonomy): Eukaryota > Metazoa > Arthropoda > Insecta > Coleoptera > Cerambycidae > Rhamnusium > Rhamnusium bicolor. The sequence continues at coordinate 202,884 of JANEYF010002177.1, read as the reverse complement.
TTGTTCTACATCCTAGTTTATTCAGTTTATTACTAACTCTATTGCTGATCTTAGGCCTATAATTAATACATTTATATCTCTTATTGCATTCCTGAGAAGAAGTGGCATAAAACTCTTTTACGTAAAGTTTTCTTTTTTGTTTTTTTTATTAGTTTATCTAACACAATGTATATAGTACGGGCATGTCAACACATTGTATAGAAAACTGTCATTTTATAGATTTAAATAATGTAAAATTACTCCATTCAGAAAAGAAAGGAAAGAAACTTGATCTATTAGAACAATTAGAAATAAGTAAAGCTGTTAAAAATAATAAAAACTTAACGAATGAACAACAAATTTTTACCGGCCACCATATTTTAAATTAAATAATTTAGATTTAAAAAAATAAAGTAATATTCAACTTATAAAAACATATTTTACAATAGTTTTATAGTAGGTACCAGATGTGGTTATATAAGTAATGGACACAAATTTTACTGTTCAGTATTCCCTGTACTCTTGACAAAGGCCTAAAATGCCGAAACACGTGTAGAGTTTCTAATAAAATATTTTTGAAATATTAAAAAGCAAATTTCTTTCATATATTTAAAATATTTAATAATGTTTCACAAGGAGCCAACCGCAGAATCAGTTCAGTGTATTACACCTAAGTATTTAATTTCATTAACGCTGTAAGTTAATGTCATTAATTTTAACTCTATAATTATCACCAACATTAGGTATTTAACTTATGTCTACTGGTTATTATCACATATTTACATTTATTACCATTGATACAGAGACTATTATCACACAGCCACTCGAAAATTACCGTTAGTTCACGATTAAATTGCATGTATCAAATCCACAACATTCTTTCCTGTAATATATAACATTGTGTCATCTGCAAACATTTTAAGTTGGCATTTATCTACACATTTAATCATGTCATTTATATATAAAATAAACAAGAGGGGTCCCAGGACCGAACTTGTGGTACTCTATATTTTGTAACCATTGCTGGTGAGGTACAATTTTTGTACCTAAATTTTTGTGTTCTGTGTGATAGGTAACTCTAAAACCACTTCAAAGCGGTGTCACATTTTCTCTAACTTTTTTCAATAATAAACAAGATCTATAGTTTCAAAAGCTCTACGAAAATCTAACAATACTCTGCTATCACCATTATCAATAGCTTTGAACCATGTATCACATATATCTAAAATTACCGTTTCGCACGAGTAATTTTTACGAAAACAAGATTAATTAGGCACTATGCTATGATAGAGTTTTTGTCACAAGTTGTTCCGTTACCACAATTTCTAACGCTTTTCCATACTGTATTTATTGGTCTATATTCTTTACCTATAATCGTATTAGAAACTTTTGGCACAGGTACAATAATTAAAAACTATTCTGTGGGAAAGACATCTCGACATTAAAGTGGAAATTTCGAGATTAAAGTAGAAATTTTCCTTTGAATACTAGAAAATATTGGTTGAAAAGACATATTGCTGCAAATATTTGTAACTTACAAACAAAGTTTAGTGGGAAATAAACTTTAAAATTTAGAATCAATTTATTGAATAGTTTATTTTATATAGGTACGATGTGAGCAGTTATAATATTACTATTTTTATTAGACTGGCCTGATGTTTGTTGTATGCTATATATAAAAACCTCGACAAGTTGTTTAGGCTAGAGGCAAAATTGAAAAATTTTATGAATGCAATTATAATCAAAGAACATTTAATTTCTAACCTTGAAAATAAGATGAAGGAGAACAACCATGTTTTCTGTTTTGAATTAGTTAATTATTTGTTCAGGATAGTCACGCTATAGGTGTCTTCTCGCAAATTGTCACATCCACATCAGTGTCAGAGAAAAACAAAGGTGGACCGAACGGAAAAATAATGCATCATAAAGTGTTAAAAGGATTGTTAATTATATCTTACTTTCTCGGCACCAGTAAGTATCGATTTCAATTTCCTTCTTACCTTGTCCATATTTAAAGTAGTCATTCAAATATTAAAATTTTTATTTGAGATTTTTCTCAGTTAAGTCGGTATTTATAGTTATTAATGTATGTATGTATGATTTATTAGTGTTATTTGTCTAATACTTGTGTGTATATACAGGATGTCTACTCATTTCGGTAAATTTTCTGTATCTGCGTAAATAGGTGCGATGCAAAAAGTTGGGCACTTTAAGGCTCAAAAAATACGTCACGGCTACCGACATATTCTAAAAAAATCGGAATTTTGTTTGTTTTTAATTCCCAAATAACGAATTTACTATTGATTTTATTGAAAAATTGAAAGGGAAAGAAGTCAACGGTATTATCAGAAGGCACTATTTTTAAATTCGCACTACCGATTTGTGTGCTGTACATGTGGGTAATTTTTTTTGTCCTGTTTTATTTACTTACATGGTACGATCGAGTTTTTCGCTCAGATACCAAACAAGGCATAGTTTTCATTTCTCAAAAGAGTTAAATAGCAATTTATTATAAAAATACATGTTTTTCTTGAACATCCTGATAAAAATGTAACAAAGTGTGAATAGGCAATGTAAATTCGGCCCCAATCAATTTATTTCATTATAAATTAAAACATGGCACACAAGTCATAGTTTTGTATTACTTCATTAGCAACTGATTAAAAATAACAAAAATGTTAAAACCCCGATAGAAACTCTCATAGGTAGCAGTAGACTCTGAAGTTACAAATTGTCATGGAGTACAAGTTGTTAGTCGTTGGTGTCAGTGCATTTCTGAATTTTTTTTTAAATGGAACATCGTGTATATTATTGTATTTTTATATTGGCACCACGTTAATTCTTTACAATTTTTATGAATGATATCCTATACTTAAAATCGATATTGCCAGAGATATTTTTACCTTTTAATTAAAAACCGTAGTTCTCGTAATATATTTCGCATATCATAAATGGCAAGCTTTGATTAAGGGAAGTCATCGGACATGTACAATTAGTTTAGTTGCCAAATTAAATTAATTTCTCAAAAATAACGATTTTCCTGGGATTGAGCAGTTTTATACCTACAAATGGTATCATCGTAATCAGCGTGATCTCCAGGGACATGGTGGCCGAGTGGATAAACCGTTTATAGATATTTACTTGGTACCTACCCAAGTTACATTTTTAGTCTTATAAGAAACGTAACGACGTTGTCAGCACCTAAAATACTACTTGAATTTAGACGTGGCGACCTTGTTACAACCCTTTTACGATCAAATTTGGACGGTTGGGAAAGGGTTGTCACGAATTTTTTATATGTTTCATGTGACTTAATTAGATATGACCTTTATAGAACTTTTAGGTCGTCTCCTAAGAATTGATTGTGATATTGTCGTGTAATGGTCGTTATAGAGTCATTATAAGGTCGTAACAATCTTTGATATGACTTCGATACTACCTATGATCTGATTTTTGTTCAAACACGACAAAAGAACGTAACAAATCAGTATGTATTGTACATATTTTACCCATATGTATGTCTTGTATTCATCCATTTATAGTAGGGATAAATGAAATGTCAGTAATTAAGTATGAAACTAAGTAACTACGTGGTGTTATTATACGAAAATGTTAAATGTTTAAATCGATTTCTAACTATGTAATGATGTCAAAACTGCTGGGAATATTTTTGTACTGTAAAAGTGGCAAAGATACCCCTAAGAAATATAACTCGCCTTCCAAATAATGAAAATCAAAGAAAATTTAAGAAATCATAAAATACAAACGTATTTTAAATATTGGGTTCAAAGACTTAGAATGCATACATATTTCTAGAGCATAATTGATAATATCGAAGAAATATAGGTATTTTCTAATCAAATTTCTATACAATAAACCTACAAATTAAATTTAAGGTTTTAATATTTTTGTTAAACATATGGATGCCAAATTTCCAACAAAAAATATGGCCAAAATTGCTTACGACCTATTAGTTATAAATTTATATAAGAAACTACCAAGCAGTCATATAAAGTCGTAGCCATATTGAATGTATAAATGTAAATTAATTTAGGCCTTTATGTTCCATTTAATGTTTTTTTAAATAAGTATAGAAAACTATCTACTAACTCACCGAGCAACTTCAGTATTGTAGACTGTTTTTAAATTACTCTAGTCGTTTGAAACGATCATAGCGAATTAATATGACCGAATGCTCAATGGCGTATTCACACCGTTCACGTGACTTACCTGTCATTTCATATGACTATATTGTCATTTTGCATGCTTTAAATTACTTTTGAGTCTTATTTTCACATCTGCGACGGTTTCATGACATCGCATGGGCGACCTCGCGAATATTTTTTTGATAAAAAAAAGGCAGATAAGCTATTTTGATATAATTTAATAGTCATGCTACTTGATTATAATACATGCAAGAAATATAAAATTTGGTACAAATTTGTTAAATAAAGAAAGTGTAAAATTATATTGTGTGTTGATGTTATGCGCGATCAGAGCCGTTTCTAGGGTCCTTTGCAACCGGAGAAGCTCTGTGGCCCATACACAGAAGAAAATTAAGTGAGGGGGGATTAACGAAATGTAGCGAAATTCTTAAATTTTGACCACGCAGGCATTTATCTAAAAACTGGGTTTCTGGGCTTACCAAAAAGAAAAGAATCGTCGGATATAATTTCGACTATTTACATTTATCTAAAAACTGTTTGGTTGGGCTTAGGGGGGTTTTAAAAAATGTGAGGATTAACTCATCTTTAAACTTTGTAAAAGATGTTCATTCTCGTACTTTTATTCATGGACTAACATTGACATCAAAAAATTGGTCAATTTTTATTAATGATTCATGACTCGTAACGAGGTCGTATTGAACCTCTGTTACGACTACCACTCTTTAGAGCTCCATATTTCTGTTGATGGGTCGTGTCGAGGTCGTTTTCAATGTTAATATAAGCTCTGTTGCTGTTACTAATTTTTGGACGATATATTTTCATTTATGAGTCGTATCAGTATAACCGATTTAACAACTCTCTTCAATTTTAGGTACTATTTTCTCTCAAAGTCCTATTGAGGTCTTACCACGTTTTTTTAATGACCTTTGTACAACTATCTTTCTACAAGGTCATAATAAGTCATACTATTTTTTAACGACCCTTATACAACTATATTCTTTAAGTCATGTTAAGGGTTGTATTGTAAATGACAACGACCTCGTAACGACCGCCTCAGGACCATCCATTTTTAGCGTTCAATTATGGCTCCGTGGTCTAGAGGTAACATACTTGCCTCGAAACTTCGGGGTTCCGGATTCGATTCCCGGTCGAGGAACTGGGATTTTTTTCTGTGAGAGAGATTAATCGTAGTATACTCGGATATTCCATTTTTTATTATTGCTATATCGTTTACTATCCTTGTCTTGATATGGTCAACAAGAAACGTATTCAAAAGGTACAAAACACTTGCTGTCGATATGTTTTTGATCTTAGAAAATTTGATCATATCTCTAGTAAAATTAATCAGATACAATGGTTAAATATGGAAAATTTATTTAAGTATTTTATTTTGGTTTTTGTTCACAATTTATACACAACTTCAACACCCCTCTACCTTAAAGAAAAACTGATTCCGAGAAGTACTATTCATAATGTTAATGTTCGTGGCAGAGACACATTAACAATGCCTCTGCATAGCACTTCCATGTTTCAGAGATCATTTTCGTACAACGCAATTCATTTATACAATCAACTAAACCTAGATTTTAAAAAGTATACCGTTCCTAATTTTAAAAAGAAACTCAAAAAATATCTTTTAGATCAGCAGTTACTTGGCAACTCATTTTAATTCTTGATATTTTTTTTCTCTTTTTTTCTTACTCTTGTGTTTGCATAATTTTTGGGATGATCTACTCATTACTTTTACGTTTTACTTTCTTTCTCTCTTTTTTTCATTTTTCAATTTAATGTTACTATTATTTATATTTAAGTTTTTTTTTATGTAATTATTTACATTGGGTTAAGTGTAAGAATAGCCCTAGAGCTAAACTTCGCCCAGGGAGTAAATTAATTAATGTAAATTTATTAATTTAATAAAGACGTTTTATTATTATTACTATTATTATTATTATTATATTGGGTGTGTATCCATTGTCTCTAAATGTGTAGCCGTCTTCCACACAAGGTCATTCCAGACCTTCAGGGATAAAGAGGGTTGTAATTTCATGTGGTGTTATTATAATTAGTCATCTTCTGCGTACCATATGACCTTCATACGACAAGGAGTTTCGATAGTCATGGGTATAACCTTATAACGACCCTTAGACGACCTACCGTCATTAAAATTATTTTTCCGACCATTACGCGACTAATTAGGTATATAGGCCAAAAATTATAACTCAAAATGTTATCTGGGTAATGTCGATGGTTCGATTCCATCCTAGAGCAAATTAAAAATTTTATTTGTAAATTGTTTTAGACTACGATGGGAGAGAGAATTGTCGATGCCCTAGATGTGGTTCGGACTCCACAATAAACTGTAGGGCCTCGTCTCTTCCCAACACAAAATCCCAGGATTTTCTGGGCGTTACTTCAGTGACTTGAGAGGCGGTTACGAAAACATTTTTAAGTACTAAAACACCTGTTGTTGCTTTCTCAAAACTTGTGAAGTGAGTAGCTATGACGATACAAAAATGGCGGCTCCTGGTATCAGATTTTGTCAATTATCTGAATAACTACTTAACTGATTTATACGAGTATGGTGTCATATAATAGGTATTTAAATGCTTAACAAAAAGTGTCTTAAAATGTAGGTTTTATATTTAAAAAGATATTTACAAAAACTAATCATTTTTAAGAATTTAATTTATTTTTTTAAATTAACGTAATAAATAACAACAGATGTACTGAGAGATGCCGTGTGACGCGGCAAAAGTAGGTATAGTAGACCACAACTTTAAGAGACATAAAAGATCTCAAAGCTTTGCCGCGATGCTCCTTATGATACAGCGGGGAATGCTTTATCTCTACAGCATATTAAATAATAAATATAATGTATTACTAAATACATAAAACATCATTATTCTCATGTAAAGTATGTTCTGGCATGATTAAAATAAGAAATTAATGGAAACATGCCTGTATCTTTGAAATTATTTTGATATAATTACGCAACTCCCTCCTAAAATATTTTACGATTTAACTGTTACTACCGAACCAGCTGTAAAAGCCTAATAACGAGATAGCATGCAGGGACGAACGGACGGTCATTCTTCCGCGATACATCGAACGATTCGTGCCTTTTAAAATTTATATAGGTTATGTGCTTTATAAATACAGTGTGTGCTTCAGTGTTTACATTTTATTTGGATTGTGAGAGCCTAGAACGTATAATACTTCTACAGATAAAAAGAGATTTTCCTTTGTGTTTAGACGTATTTTATGTAATTGTGTTTTTATAAATATTCCGGCGGGTGGTGAATTATTCGAGTGTTTTCCATTTATTAGTGGCTGTGGTAAAATAATATTGTGATAATGTTCAGGCCTTGGGAAGATCCTCAACCTAGCACTAGCAGAGAATTTCACAAAGATATGGAGAACGGCTCACAAATTACAGAGAAAATTCTCAGAGAATATTTATGCGAACATACTCAAAGAATGGTTTTAACTGTTTATAGAAATATAAAAGAAAGTGAAGGTGACAAAGGAGCCATGGAAAAAAACGGCCTACTTAACAGAAATTTCAGAACGAACTATTCATAGATTAATTAAGGATGGGGTACATAATCGAAAAGTTAGATTGGACAAAGGAACAGCACGAGCATTAGATTCGTCTATGGTGAAACTGTTAAGAGATTTAATTTATAGCAAGTATAAAGAAAATGAGATACCAACGGTATAATCAATACATATGAAACTGAGAACAAAGGGTGTAGTGTTAGTTAGTGAAGAAACACTTCGACGATGGATATTAAAGATATGATTTAGGTTCAAAATTATTAATAAAAGGGCAAGTATTATGGTAAGCTCCAGAATTGTACAGTGGCGCAATGAATATTTGGAAAATATTACAAAATTTCGAAATGAACAACGACCAATATATTATGTATATGTATACATATTTTATTTGATAATTATTTATTTGTTTTCCAGAATTGAATTTATTTATTTGATAATTATTTATTTGTTTTCCAGAATTGAATTTATTTATTTGATAATTATTTGTTTGTTTTCTAGAATTTAATTTATTTATTTAATCTGGGTCAATTAGATCAAGTTAGGGTTATTTATATAAATATAATATTTTATTTATTTAAAGAATTTAAAGATTTGCTTTATTTATTTTACCTATTTTAATAATATCGATAACCTTAACTCTTAACTCACATATTTTGGCAAGGAATTGCTCGTACCTCCTCGTGGTCCTTGCCGGACAACAATAATAATTCGATATATTAAATTATTATTGGCTAAACTGAGCAACAAAAGAATAATGGATATAATTTTAATTTAGCCTAACAAAATTCATCAATGCTCCACCAATATATAAAATATTATTCCTATCTTGACACAAGCAAAACATAGTACCTAATTTTTTTAAATTTATCATGGTATCAAATAACTATTTATTTATCAAAGATACAATACTTTTAAATTTCTAACATTGTGTGTTTCAATGCACAAAAATTTTAAGTAGATTTAAGTACTGAGTCGCATGTAATTATGCCGGCTTTGACACTTTTATGGTCGGTTTTTATGGTCTTTTAGTAACTGTTAGATCAGGAGAAAGTTGCGTAATTATATCAAAATAATTTGAAATTATAATTGATACAGGCGTGTTTCCGTTAATTTCTTATTTTTATAATGCCACAACATACTTTACATGAGAATAATAAAGTTTTATTTATTAAGTAATACATTATATTTATTATTTAATATGCTATAGAAAAGTAAAGCATGCCCCGCTCTATTCTAAGGAGCACCGCAGCAAATCTTTGAGATTTTTTATGTGTCTCTTAAAGTTGTAATCTACTATACTACTAAACTATCCTAGCATGGCACTTGAACTTGAATGCGCATGGTCTATATCCCCGCTCTTTCGATGTAAAGCGGTTTGTATGTCTCTCTCCCACTAGCGATATTTCTTCACTTTCTGCGCGGTCAAGTGCCAAACTATAATCGTTGAGTAGTACCTATTATTTTATCTCAATAAAAAATGAACCAACTTACGCAAGTAAGGTAGAACTCAAATAAAATGCAAAGTCTTCTAGTTAAGCTTCTTTATGAAGTATTATAAACACAATTTTTCATAAAAAAATAAATCAGTAAGTTGTTACAGCAAATCAGCATTATCATGATTTTCATAACTATATTGATTAAAACACTTCATACCAATAGATTAACTCGAAATCTTTGATTGATATTTTTTCCTTCAACGTTACTATGAGACGTAGTTGCTCATCCTGCATCTTCCAACCGCTATCGACAGGCAGAGGTAAATTTTGAATAGCTACATCAGCAGTGTTCCAGCAAAATGCTTGATAATTTGCCCGTTGAAGGTGATGGCGGGGAACATATCTTGAAGGTGGTAGTTTGTCAAGTTCCATAACATGTTGGAACATGGCTTCCCTCAAGTCGTCGATGTTGTAAATATATTTAAACGACCGGTTTTTTTAAATAAATAAATTTGAATGACGAATGCCTCTGCCTTCTCGACTTGATCGCCACGCTGATGAGGATAACGGCCAAAATCATTCAACAACTTAGTGCTTTTTAAATACCGGCCAACTAGATTTTTTGTATAACCAGTATAACCAATAAAATTTTTCAAATTATAATACCAGAAAGGGAAGACTGGAAAAAACGGTCCCCCAATAACAGCACAAACAGTCTGGTATAAGGATGGCTCCAAGACAGAGCAAGGAGCGGGAACTGGGATTTACGAAAAAAGGTCAAAAATGAAAATTCCGATAAGTCTAGGAAGATATGCCACAGTATTTCAGGCTGAAGTGGCTGCAATACAGTGGTGTGCAAAATAAATAACAAGGCAATGGACTGTCAATCAGTCGATAGCCATTTTCTCCGATAGCCAAGCGGCATTAAAAGCAATCGGTTCGGTGCAGGTGGACTCAAAACTTGTATGGGACTCTGTGAATGCCCTGAAAGACCTAGGAAGTTAAAATAAATTGACCATGGTGTGGATACCAGTACACGAGGTACATAAGGGAAACAAAAAAGCGGATGAACTCTCCAGAGAAGGCTCATTCACGGCCCTAGTGGGACCCGAACCCTTTTGTGGCATGCCAAGCCAGGCTTATGAGCATCCATTAAGGAATGGGTGCAAAATAAATCTCTGGAATTGTGGAGAGGTTGGACGTGCTGTTATTGATAATCCAGTTTTATGAAAAGCTACCGTCTACTTAGTTCATGACGTTGCCAGAAAAATGGATTTGATATGAGGAATGCTTCACTTGTCTACCATGCTATAACCGTATGCGAGAGCACCAGTGCCTTCTATTTTCATACAAAAAAATCTAGTTGGTCGGTATTTAAAGAACACTAAGTTGCTGAATGATTATGGCCATTATCGTCATCTGCGTGACGAGCAACTCGAGAAGGCAGAGGCATTCTTCATTCAAATGTATTTATTTAAAAAAAACCGGCTGTTTAAACATATTTACAACATAGACGATTTGAGGGCAGCCATTTTCCAACATGTTAAGGAACTTGACAAACTACTAGCCACCATCTTCAACGGGCCAATTATCAAGTATTTTGCTGGAACACTATTAATATAACTATTTTAAGTTTACATCTGTCTGTCTATAGCGGTTGGAAGATGCAGGATGAGCTACTCATGTAAGATTGTAAAAGACTTTTTTGGTAAGCATTTAAATACCTATCTATGACACCATACTTGTATAAATCGGTTAAGTAGCTATTGAGATAATCGGCAAAATCTGATGTCAAGAGCCACCATTTTTGTGACGTTATAGCTACTCACTCCACAAGTTGAGAAAGCGACAACAGGCTTTCTGCTGCTCAGTATCATCGCTGATTACGATGTATTTTTCTCAGTTGTGCCCCTCTGTTAAGTTATTCTAAATCCGCCGCTGGGGACGCCAAAATAGATATTTGCCCGGTATACATTTTTTTCTTCCGCCGGGCCTGTTGCTAATAGTTTGACAATTAGATTTCAAAAACACCAATATTCCTCTAGCAATTACAAAAAAACCTATATTTTTTTGGAGCAAAAAAATATTTCAGAACGTCTGTAATATCTCTGTAATCCTTAACTTGAAAAAGTTTATTTACAATATATTTAAAATTCAAGTATTTCTTCCTGTCAAAATCAATTCTTTATAAGCATTAAATATTTCTTGTTTCATTTTCAGCAAGTGCGATTGAAATAGATGGAAAATTAGATTTTGGTAATTCCCGATCATCCCCCGCATCATTTAAAAGTTATGGTACGCAACACAGAAATACATTTGTACCAGTAAAACCAAATCACTCAAATACAATAACAGTAACGGAAACTAACGACAACTTTGATAACATAGGAATAGTGTGCGTTTCTGGTGGTTGCAACGTTACAGAATTAACTAACAGTACAGAAGATAACATACAATCGGATGTGCTTGTTCACATTCAGACTAAAGTGAACCTTAATCAAGATAGAAGGAAACTAATTGGAGATATACCTGATATTCCTGTAGTAATAGGCACAGATTCTAAAATAGATACCACCATTGATGAAGAGGACAGCCTTTCTGCATATCCTCAGTCACAATTTGTGCTAGATGTGGATCCATTGTCCCAAATACCTACGTATAACCAAGCTGATCCTTCTATTAGTACATCACTTGATTCGTCACTCAACACATACTCTAGTCCTTTTATTAGTTCATCTTTACCACAGTCAGTTAGTTCTAGAGTAGATGCTATTAGTAGTTCATTAGACAATTTTAACCCTTCAGTTAAAACTAACACAGTCTATGGCATACAAAGAGATCCTAAAGTGAATATCAATACGGCACCTCGTACATCTGTTACTATTAAGTCAGAAGTAAATAATTTAAATAAAGACACCAAATACCAAGCAAATGGTATAGAAATCAAAATACCTTTTTTGGACTCATCCTACCAAAACCATTATCATGGAGAAAACCCTCCACCGCAGTACGTTTGGTATACTAAAAAATCAAATAGTTTTAATCCTGTCGAGTTTAAAACTGTTAAATCAACGTGGGCACCATCTTTATGGAATAGAAAAAATTTCGCCCCATAGACATACCACTACTACAGTGGGTTCTGGAGTACAATGCACTTGCAAAGACGGACATACAACTCCTGGACTACGTTGGTATCCAAGTACAAGTAGAGGGCTTTCTATTAATGATCCTGGATCTCAGATTAATGATAAACTAGCTCCATTGAATTAATTATTGCTAAATATAAATAAATAATACTGTTTATTTAGTTTCATAAGTTTAAAAATAAATGTGTGCATAGAATTAATTAATTTGTAGTTTCTTAAAATCTATGTAATAAATTCTTTTCAATTGTAAATGATAATATTTTTCCCGCTAAAAGGTCCATACAAGATAAAACAAATTAAAACAACCCGATACAATTCCAAAATTCGACAATTTATTGTCCATTACACCGCGTTACATTTATCCTGGGACACAGTGTATATGTAAATCTGCTAGGCTTTTATGATCCACGCATCCTAATATGATTCATGTAACTTGTCTGGCCCGTACCTTGCAATCCACACTAATGCCTTGAACACAATACAGAAGGTTTCATGCTTTTAATTTATATTTTCGATATCTACATCCCGAGTTATAAGGATTTTTTGATTTTGTCAGTTTATACACATATTTAACATCTATTCGATATTTTAAAGAACTTTTTTTCAACTTTTTTGTCTCGTCCAAAGGGACCGAGATTTTTGCACAAGATAGTAAGCTGCCAAAGACAACAAGGCATTTGATATGTTTTTCCATTTTTTTTCCCTTATCTTCACGAGTTAGAAGAACTTTACTACTCCGAAGGAGTAGAGCAGAATCAGTACGGCAAGCATGTTAGTTGCAGACACCTTGGCCTTCCCCGAAAGTTCGGAAGACAAAATCTTTCGGAGACGGTGTCTGTACTTGCCTCGGAGAGAATCCTTTATTTGTGTTACATCCTAGATGTGCCCCTGTTCCACATATGTATAGGTCTATCCAGCATCCAGATGTCTTAGGATGCTTCCGACTACGAGCTGTGCATCTTCTGAGAATTCCCCGCATCACCTTCTCTTGAAATGGACGACTGCGCATTTGTCTAAGCCGAACTCCATACCAATTGCCCGCGTGTATTCTTCGGCCACCCTAAGAGCGTTTTGTAGTTCGCACTCTCCGGAGGCATAAAGTTTAAGGTCATCCATATAAAATAGATGGGTGACCCTTATGCCTCTGGTCGCTGGGTGGTCCACATTGATATCCGCGGGTTTGGCGGGGCCCAACAGACAACGGCAGCAGTGAGATGCAGAAGAGGAGAGGACTCAGGGAGTCATCCTGGAAAATTCCTCGTCTAAATGCCACTTGCTCTGTCGTGATCCGCTGTGCACCTGATTTTATGGTGAAGCGAGTCTTCCAGAGCGGCAGTAGCTGTCCTATGCATCTCTATTGGTGCTGGTACCGCAAAACATTCGAGCAAGTGCAACAATAGCTCGTATGATGTTGTATCAAATGCCTTGCGGTAATCCAGGTCGTCGATAGATTCTGTTTGTACTGCACAGAATCCTGTGTAATACAGCGGTCTATCAGCAGGCTGTCCTTGCAACCTACCATGCCCTTCTTGGCACCACGCTGTTCGTGTATCGGCTGGATCCGAGAAGCGTTTTGTCTGGGTATCTTGCCCTCGATTTTTTTGTACACACAGCTTGTCTTTCTCGACCCCGTGATTGATTGACCTCTCATGAGGGACGAGTTGCTTCGCGGCGTTGTACATGGCACAGTTGATTTTCTAGATATCTGAATCTCCTGAAAGTTCCTCATCGATGACCGCGTCCATTTTAACCAGGCTTGTTGCTTTAGGTTAGCCCTGGTGTTAAGGCTAACCCTTGTCCTTAAGTCTACATCGGTGAACTCTAGAGGATGTTCCCCATCAGCTGCTAATTGTCGCGGTGGGACTGCGGCTGGCAGTTCTTCCAGCTGAAGGAGTGCCTTATTGTTATTATTATTATACTATAAAATCGCCAATTAAAAGGTAATATATAATTTATCATGTATGTCTATGTCAGCTCCTGATTTTTACATCATCTATTATTTATTCACGGTCCTTATTAATAATATACAAAATATATGATAAACTCTAAAAGATGCCCTCGGTATACGACTCACTTGTAGGTGTAGTGACGTCTTACAAGAAAATCCGAGTTATACAAAATAATAATATATTAATCGGTGTCCAATTGTCTCACACTCTAGTAATAACCATAATTGTATAAATTTTTCTTTATTGGTTTAAAATATATCTCAAAATTACTTCCATGTACAAACACATAAAATAAATATACAACATTTACGGATTATTAGCAGTATATGTAGTAATTTTTCCATTGTCATTAACAGTGGTGGATGCCTTGTGCAAGGTAACTGGTTTCCCATTAACATTAGCACTTTGACTTTGACTTGAAGTAAAAACACTGTGGAAACCTCCTCCTGGTTGTCCTCCTGCTTCTGATCCTCCAAATCTAGTGTTTATATTGGGCGAATTCTAAAAATAGAAATTAATAGCATTTAGTTTAAAATATGCACATATTTCAATAAAAAAATATATAAAGCACATCACATATAAATTAGGCAACCCAAATCCAAAGCTGTAGCTGCCCGGGCGGGGGAAATTCGAAATAAGAGGGTTGATTTAATTTTAATCTATGATGGTACAAATCGTTGCGCAAGCAAGATACACGACTTCGGTTTTCAGTAGTAATCTCCCTAGTGTTTGAGTTATATCGGAAATGTTACCGAGTACACAAATTTCTCTCGCGGCCATTTTCTCGAAAATTAAAGGAGCTATCTGAATTCTGTAAAAGGCGTTCTAGAAATATATGAATGACTTCGGGTTTGGGCAAAAACAGATGGCGTTGATATGCACAAAAACTATTCGATCCCAGGAACCTTGAAAAGAGACGCACGTGACAGGCTATTAAATTCTAAGCAACGTTTACGATGTGGACAATTTTCAAAAAGTCACTGGTTTTCGAGATATTTGAATTTTGAATTTTTTTAAGTAACAAAAATCGCCATAACTTTTTTAAAATAAATTTTAGATGATATGTTCTTTGGGACGTTCTTTATAGTAAATCGGACTGAACCCAATCATTTTTTAGTTTTTTTGCAAATGTCTCGAATATTATGACTTACGATTATTAAAAGAAATGTATGGGTATAATAAATGAAAACTTACTGGATTTTCTGGATATACTGATGCAGTTTGTTGTATTCCTCCTGGGCCGAAAGAGGCCGTAGCTGATGCTCCTCCTGATGATGGCCCATAACCAGAAAAACCTTCTCCACCTTGTGGGATGGGGAATGAAAAACTTCCTCCTTCAGGTCCTGAATAACCACCTTGATATGTTCCATCATTTCCACTCCCGAAGGAGCCTCCAAAACCACCTGCAAAACCACCAGGCTGGCCATAACCGCCTTGAGCACCTTGTGCCGCTTGTGCTTCTATTCTAAAATTATAAATGTGTAAATGTATTACTTTTTGAAAGTGAAAAAAATCGAGTAGAAAATAAAACACATCTAAGCCAGAAGCTTAAAAAAATGTGTTCATTATGCACTGTCCGTATTAATTAATAATTCTAAAATGTTGTTTTTATTCTCACACGTTTTAAAATATTTATATATACAGGGTGTCAACGGAATTTGAAAAAAAAACTAATGCCTCAGCTATTATAAAAAAAAGGTATACTTTGTAAATATCGCTAAAGTTAACTGTTTCGAAATATTTGCTATTTAAGTTTTGGGCGCAACAAAGTATTCACAACAATTTTGTATCATGCGGCATTAGTTGAAAAATAAATAATAGTAAGGCTTAATTCTAAATGGAACAAATTTTATTTCCACAATTGTTAAATACCACTACATAAAAACATGTCTAAATAAAAAAAATCTAAAAAAATCTTCGAAATTATAGGTACAAGACAAAATTTACTTTTATTTCCGAATTAAGTATAAAATTTAGTAGTAGAAATGATTATTTATTGGCAACAAATGTTCGAAACCACCGTTGACTTTCTATATACTCTAATGTGCGTTTAATAAAAGATTGCTTAATATTAAATAGGATTTCTTCATTTCTAAATAACTCCGCAGCATTTACAATTTTTTGCCATAACTCAGCGCGGGTATGTATTATCTCTTTGTAAACAATTTATTTCGTATAACCTCAGAAACAAAAATTCATAGGATTAAAATTAGAGCAACGCGGTGGCCAATGCAATTGTCTGCTATCCAACGATTAGGGAAATTAGATCAAAGTGTTTCGAATTCACACGAAGAAATATGCTGGTGCACCATCTTGCATAGAATACATGTTGTCTCTTAAATCTAATGATAAATCGCCCAAGAGATCAACGAGTCCATATTGTAAAAAATTGAAATGCGATCGGCCACATAGGTTAGCCCATAACTCATATGGGCCCAAGACATAATTTCCAATAATTCCACACCAAATATTAATTTTAAATTCATGTTGGAAGCGACGCTCTCTTGTTAAATGTAGATTTTCAGTTTCCCATATATATGTTTAAACATAAACACCACAGAAATTAGACAACCCCCGAATCCAAAGCCGGAGCTGCACGGGTAAGGGTTGCACTTATGAAAAAATGCGGACACACAATCATTCCACCTTGCCAGTGCCGGTGGCGGAATTTGAACCCGCAGGACGATGGAGAGATTATCTAGTCACACTTGCCGTAGTGTGCTCTAGCCAACTACTCCACCAGGCCGGTTTGTTTCTAAAATTAAACACACCCTGACGAGTAAAAGTGGCAGCATCAGTAGAATTGGCAAATCGTACGGCTATTCAGTGGTGCAACAGCAGGTAGATAGATATTTGGTGAGGCAATGACCGGCTGGCGGACAAATCGAAGAGAGCCGCGAGACTAGTCTATTGTTGTATGTCGTATTGTTTACACGCTAACTTATTCCTCTCCGTTGTATTTTATGTTGGTGCATCCAAAACTTAAATAGCAAATATCTCGAAAACAGTTAACTTTAACGATATTTACAAAGTGTATATTTTTTATTTAGAAAAGCTGGGTTATTAGTGTTTTTAAGTGCCATACACTTAGACACGGAAAAGTTGTGGCTTTTTTAAGAAATGAATGGTGGCGCCCTCTAAGAACGACACCAAAGTTGGGAACAGATTTGAATTCGCCATCCCAAAGAACCTCTACTCACGAATTTTCATATCATTTTAAAAAAACTCAGAATTTATGTGAGAATTGAAAATGCAATATCGACTTTGATACCCTGTATCTCCCAATAAGAAGTACCTATACGAATATAAGATCACATTTTCTTCACATTCCCAAATTAATGATGAAGTATGAATCCTAGATATAAAAAGGTTTGGGGCTATTATGGAAGAAGCAAATTTCTATATGTCGTATAGAAAGATAAAGTCGAATGAATCGAAAGCAGGTGATACCTGATATGAGAAGAATGAAGAAACCAAGATGAAAAAACGAAAATGATAATCTGTCAGTTGTTTGATCAGAAATATGTGAAATTATCAAAAATCAGAACAATACGTACGAATTGGCAAATCGTTATCCATTAGAGACACCACCAGATCCTGAATTAAATAAATAAAAGGTACTTAAATCCTGCAACAACCCTATTACTCCAGCTTTAAATAGGAAATGACATGTATCTAACCCAAGTGTACCTAGATTGTACTGCTTGCCTAAGACACACAAGCCAGGAAAGTCGGTACGTCCTATTGTTTCAGCTGTCGTTTCGCCGACTTACCACCTATCAAAATAGTTAACAGAAGAGGTCGAAAATTTACCTATCGCACCACCTAGTTTCTCTGTGATTAATTTCAACAATTTCATTAATAAGGTGAAAAATATTCATTTGCAAGAAGATGAAATTTTGATCTCCTTTGACGTTTGTTCATTGTTTTCAAGTGTTCCGATACCACAGATCTCGGACTACCTTAAGGATCTACTCAAATTAAACAATCTCAGTCAAGATGTAGTAAAAGAATATCTTAAACTCACTAAACTTTGCATGAAACAAAATTATTTTCGATTCAACAATAATTTCCTCGAACAACATGAAGGAACAGCAATGGGTAACTCTTTGTCACCATTCATTGGCATCTCTTCATGAACAGATTCGAGACGGAAGCAAAAGAAGAATTCGAATATTTCCCCAGGGTTTGGCTTAGGTATGTGGATGATATTTTTGCAGTGTTCGATACAAAAGCCGCTGATATTGATAACTTTGTATCTAAATTAAACAGTCGTTTCGCGTCAGTTAAATTCACATACGAAACTAAAAACTCTGGACAACTCCCATTTTTAGATGTATTAATAATGAGAAATAGTGAAAATAAGTTAGAATTTGACATATACAGAAAAGATACCAGTACTCTAAGATATATCCCTATGGACTCTCACCATTGTCCTCAACACAAAATGGCGAGTTAATTTTCTAGTCCATCGTCTATTAAGCTTCCCCCTCAATAAGGAGAGGTTTGAAAAAGAAGAGGCATTGATTAAGGATATAGCTGCGAGTAATGGATGTTCTGTAAGTTTAATTGATAAAATAATTAGGAAACGAAAGTTTAAAAGAGTCGCTTCGAAATTCCTCGACCTTTCAAAATGAAAGAGAAAATCTGAAATTTGTATCGATTTCATTCGATCTTCGATTCACCCGTGGTATTGGTAAGATTTTTAAAGATGTGGGTATGACAGTGGTTCATTCATCGGGAAACAAACTACAACAACTTTTAGGCAATCCAAAAGACAAAATTGAAACAAACGAAAAGTCGGGGATTTATGAAATTAGCTGTAAGGACTGTAATCAAAAATATGTTGGATAGACTAGACGATCAATTCAAACTAGATTCAAAGAGCATATGGCCCATCTCAAATATGGTAGAACAGTTAAGTCTAGTGTAGCCCAACATGCGTTTGAGAACAATCATAAAATAGATATTAGCAATTTAAGATTAATTAGGAATGTAACAAATACTAAACAGCTGGATGCATTTGAAAGTTTGGAAATCATAAAGTGTATAAATAGTATGAATAGTGACAGGGGGCCTATCCCAGATAACCCGTATTGGTTAGTGGGTCACGGTTCACCAAACTGTGACAATAGTTTAGGTATAAATAGGGTAGATTGTTAGTATAAGTTTAGTTTTAATCATCTTCAGATGATGCCAACTTGGTTAGCTAAACGCGCATCGAGTGCAGTATATAGTGTTTTAGTGTTTCGTAGAAAACTACGCCAGTGTTAAATAAAAGGTAGTCAATAAAAATAAATATTCGCACACTACATAGGGAAGCAGCTCGTAACTACGTCACTAATAGTTAATAATGTTACATTATGTTATTAGTTAAGTAACTAATTAATTGATTAATTAATTACTAATAAATGAGTTATTTTCTGATATTAGGTTATTATCAGCTTGATTGGATTTTCATCAAATCGTCGAATTAGTGTGCTGAAATATTTCTGATATACATACCTATATTTTCTTCTTTTGAAGGTGAGAAAAGAGCGAGCTTTTGCATTAGCAGTAGGTGTAGAAGATACATATGAATGAGAAAAAGCACCACCACCTCTATAGAGAAATTGTAAAACTAACTAAAACATTGAAATAATAAAATATTTTTAATTAATTGGAAAATAAAACGAGTTGTATTTTGGATTAACTTTATCTGTTTATTAAAACATGTATCTAGCATCTGATGTAATTGTTTCTGTACAGGGTGGACCAAATTTGATTGGATCGGGGTTTTCTTTAAAATTATGAGAGATGCAGTTGTTCTGGACTCAATTTTTGAAAAAAAAACAAGCAATTTCGCAAACCAAGTACAACTATCTTTTCCACTTGGCTGACCGCCCTCGACAATTAACTGTAGCAGGTGCGTGGGGGTTTTATTGAGCCAAGTGGTGGTTACTATGTCGATTAAAAATTTCGTTACTGCTTGTATGGACCTCGTCTTTCTATCTATTTCATTCAAAACAGGTCACGTCATTGCACTGACTTAAAAACAACTAGCAAAAATCGAGATGCCTTTGATAACACAAGTTTGCATCATTTTGGGGGTCTATAGTTTTTTCATATTTTTAAAGTAAAGAAGTTGTTCTGAACTTAACAGTGATATTAGTTTTTGTCTATCACGAACTATTTACTCAATACATACATAATGACATTTTGACATTATTGGTGCTTAATACATTATAATACATCTTCTAAAATTCTGTTTCCATTATACATTAAGCTGAGTCTAATGAAGCAATTTGTTAAAGTTCTCGACAAAAACAGTAACTGCTTCAAGTGTTTATGTTGAACATTCCCTAGTTGGTCAGAAGCAACGCTTAGAGAAGGCATTTTTGCTGGGCTGCAAATGAGACAGTTAATGAAGGTCAGAATGTTTGACTTAACATTCAACAATGAATGATGAAGAACAGTTTGCGTGGGTTGGTTTTAAAAAATGTGGTCAAAATGATTGATTTCAAGAATATATAGTCAACGATATGTTGGAAAATTTTAATACATGGGTGCAATATAAGTTTGAAACTTCATGTTCTTCAATCGCATCTTGACTATTTTACAGAAAATCTCGTGGCGGTATGTAAAGAACAAGGTAAATGATTTCACCAAGACAATAAAGAGATGGAGATGAGATATCAAGGACGATAGAATGTCACCATGATGGCGGACTGTTGTTTAAAGAGGGAATCCTCTGAAGTTGTAACTTCATACAAACGAGCTTTAACTAAACGTTTTTTTAAAAGTAAGCGTCAGTGTTTTCATTTGCTAAAAGACATGTAAACGTTTTTTTTTTTGTAAAACTATTTTGTTGAACTTGTAAATTTTGGTTTAAATTTTTTAATTAACAATAATAAGTATTTTACTGTAGTCCATTATTTCAACATATCTTATCAGAAAACCGTTTTTCCGTTTCTATTTTGTGAAAAAACCTTGCGAAAAATGGAGGACATTTTTTGGAATCAGTACAGAAAAGTTACACAGAGCTATTTAAAAATACACCCTCCCCCCCACATAAGTTCTCTTTTGCAGGCCTGTGTAATCATTTGGATATAAGTGGTGATTAATCCGAGTTTTGTAAAGTTTGATTTTTTTTTAGGGCAACGTAATGCAGTTATTTTTGGAACTCTAAAATTGCTGGATTTCGCTAAATGATATATTAGGATTTTCTCTTATAGTTTTTATAATAATATTTCCTACAACTTCTCTATCTGATTTGTAATAAACTATTACAAGAAAATTATAGTATATTGTACAACGAGCACGGAATGGTACTCATGTCTCACGAGTATGAAGCACGAGTCTTGGTTTTTCAACAGATCCGTGTTTTCGAAATTTTCTATCTTCGAAGTAGACGAAATATTTGCCGAGTTTTCAAGTGAACGCAAAATTTAATCGCAACGTTTTTATTTTTTAATGATTCGTCGATGTATTCTTCGGCGACTGCCGTGGATATCCACCCACCATGTATCTTTAAAGATGTTATATCTGCACCACTGTCCACAAGAATTGTTGCAGAAGATCTGTGGAAACAGTGACCGGTATATAATTCTGGATTTGCAAGTTTTAAATAGGCAGCAATCTGTTTTTCAGTATATCTAACCTGTTTATACCAACTCTCTAAACGGTGCATTTTACTTTCTGGTAGTTCAGAAAAAATAGGAATCATTAGTATTTTGTGGGCGAAGATCTGCATATCTTCTAAAAATCTCATAAAAAGAGTCCTGTTGTGAATTTTCTAGAAACTTTGGTTTAAATATTAGGCACTTCAACTAAAATTGCCGAATCTTATTATTTGAAATCAGTTGTTTTCATTTTATGCAGCTCATTCCTCCGGCAAGCATCCAAAACTCCCATAATTAACATAACCCACAAAAATGATGCATACATGTCATCCATGTGATTTTTTATATTTTATTTGTAATGTATAACATACATTTGTCACAATAGGTATTCATTATTTGGAGTTTCCTTAATAATTTTTTTTAATTTCATCTGAAGTAAAGATTTTAGATAGTCTATATTGTTATTAATTTTGTGAGTCGTTCTCAACATGGAATACTGCAGGTACCCATAAAACTGAAACTTTAAATTTCTTTGAGAACTCACCAAAATAGGCCAAAAAAACATTATCGAAAAGTGAGTTCGTTTTTTTACTCCTTACGCCAAGCCATGAATAAATTATATGCCTTGTTATAACTCTTCCTTAGATATTTCCGGTATCAAATTGGAATAGATACTATTAGCAGCTTCCAAAATATTGGGCGGTGTTAATTCAAATTGACTCTCATCACTCGCCATGACTTTTTAAATTTCAAAATTCATTTTTTTTAAACGCTTCCCTTTTGTAGTTGTTTGACATAAAATATTACAACCGTTCGTCTGTTTTGAAGCTTTGCTATGCTAATGGCTCATGGCTATCTTTGCATTTCTGGACTTTTCGCCATGACCCGTAAGGGTATGTGCAATCACTTTATTATTTGTATACAACGTACTAGATTTACTAATGAGCGAAAGTTTCATACGTGACAAATTTCATGACAGTCGTAGAAAAAGGATATTACAAATTTCAGCATATGCCATAGGTATCCCGAAATATCTGTTGCTCCAGACATAAAACAATTTAATAAAAAACTACAAAAAATATAGGTTGTTGGTAATTGCTGGAGGAATATTGGTGTTTTTTGATTCTAGTCGCCAGAATATCATAACATTTGTTCATAATTACAATATGCCACGAAGAAAGTTAACTCTCGAGTTCCAAAGAAAGAATTATGGTCCTTGGAATGATTCGTGCTAGACGAAATCAAGTCGAGATCGCTGCTGAATTTAATGTGGAGGCATAATATGCTTCAATGGACGATCTGATTTGTTTATTGAGAGAACGATGACAACTGATGTGTATGTTGACAATATCATAAAGAACATTATTCTTCAACTTCATAGTACCCCCCGGTAAGAACTTTTTTTTTTTTTTTTGGTGATAATGCCAGTCCTCATCGTGCAAGAATCGTTACCTATGCACTGTAAAACCTTGGAATTCCGGCACTTCTAGTCCCATCGAGATCACCAAACCTTAGTCCCATTTAACACATGTGGGATATGTTCAAAATAACCATATTTTACAATCAAGCTCATCCACAAACGATTGAGATTCATCATTCCAGGATTTTAGGTCAATCTCTCAAGATCACATCTATAATCTTACTGAAAGTATACGTAAACGATGTCAAGCTATTATTGATGCAAGTGGGGGACATACATTGAAATTGAGGAACCGGATTGCAGCTTCAAATGAAATTTGTATTTTTTTTATATTATGATTATTTTCTTGTCAATAAAATTGAAAAATAGAATTATTTGTGCTCGATTTAATTAAAAGATGAATGGAAATTTACATGTTGATAAAATGTACTATATTTTCCAAACTAAAATGCGTTTTCTTCCAACATCCTTAACTTTCTTGGAGCAATATATCTGTATTTTTTTCAAATAAAATTGTTCCTAATCCCAAATTGATATTTATCGTCAAACCACCTTTTTTTAAATTTACGTATGTTTGTCAAACGTTTGAATTGTTTTCGTAATTCTTCCGTTAAAATGATTCACAACCTCGTATTTACAAACATTCGTTTTCAATGTAAATTAACAATGACTAAATGTCAAGTGTGTTCCGCTTAAATAACTATACACATACCTATATGTGTATATTAGTAATAGTAATATCAAACAATAAAATAATTTAATATTTTAGTACTTACTTTAGTTAAAATAGTAGTATATGTATATGTTTTGGTTTTGTTGATAAGTGGATTATAAATAAAATCCGTTAACCCTAATCCAAATCGTTTAATTTTCTCATAAAATTATTGAAGCTAGCAAAATAAATAACAATAACTAGGTAACATTTTTATAGTGCTATGATGTTTTAATCTACAGCTCATTGCAGAGATATTAGAAATATGAAAACTCTGAAAATGTACCGCCAATTAGCAGAGGGGATGAGTGTGGCAACATAATTTCCATTACATCAAATTAAAATAATCAGTATAGGTTAGGTTAGGTTTCCTGTGAGTGGGTCCCTCCACCATCAGCAGGTCTATCGTGGCTCACTCCTAGTTATATTTCACCCAATTAGTTCAGTATCTTAATGAAACTGATAACTTTATTGGGTGAAAATGTGTCCAGATCCCCTAGCAGCAGTTGACCTTGGCCAAATATTGAGAATCGGATCCTGTCCACAGCGGGACAGGTGCATAAGATGTGGTCTCCAGGCATAGACGGCACTTCGCATTTTCCTCTAAGCCGAGTTTATGCAGATGATAGTTTAGTTAGAAGTGCCCGGTATATCGGCCTGGTAGAGTTTTCCGGTTTAACTCTAAAAGTTTCTCAGCTCATGATTTCAAAGGGTATTTTATAAACTCCTTCGGATGAACTAATCCTGGTAACTCTTGCCAATATTGGAGAGTTTTCCTTTCAGCCCAGGTTGAGAGAGCCATTTTAGCAGTACTTGAAGATATGCCAAGTATCGGTTCTGGTCCGATGATTCGTGATCCCGCTCCTCCTCTGGCCAAGGAGTCGACTATTTCATTACCTTCCATACCAGAGTGGCCGGGTATCCAGACCAGAGTCACTGTGTTGTTTTTGCTCAAATGATTTAGAGCTTTCTGACAGTTCCATACCGTTCTTAAGTTACACCGGTAGGAACCAAGAGCTTTTATAGCTGCTTGGTTACCTGAGAAAATTTTTATTGATCTGCGTGTAAGATGCATATATTCTAGCCTTCGCGTACACATTTCAATGGCATGAACCTCGGCCTGAAAAACAGTTGCATTAGTACCTAGACATGAGGATATCCTCACCCTTGGTCTGTAGCTATGTATTCCGGCTCCTGTTCCGAATTCCACCCTTCCTGGCAAGGGATGCTCATACTTCCTCGTGGTTCTTGCTGGGCAATAATAATTTGCAATATCAAATTATTATTGGCTAAATTGAGCAAACACCAAATGAATTAAAAACAAAATGACATGTTATTGTAAACATGTATTATTGGAACTATTAATGTTGTCACACCTTATTCCATACACAATTTAAATAAAAATCGTATAGGCACAGTTACACGGCGCCGGCGCCTGGTTCAGCAGACCTACCTCGACGAACCACACGCTGTATGACATAAGTGACTGGCTATGGCTCGTGGTGCGGCTTGTACAGATCAGAGGAGCTATAAGGTACTATTTCATTGTTAAGTATTCCATAAATTCAGAATTGTTTATCTGATACTTGTTCACTTTTAGGTATTCCATAAATTCAGAATTGTTCATCTGATACTTGTTCACTTAGTTCGAATGCAATTATTAGCTAAATAGAAAAGGTGGCAAAAACTGACTAACGGTATTTCCTAAAAATTCTCATATTTCACAAACATTCCAATATTCAATTGATATTTTTGGATTTTTGGCTATAAAATTTGTAATAACTTTTTTTGTATAACATTTTGTTCCAAAATTAAAAATAAAGCCAATTTACTTTTAAGCCAATTTCAAGTGTTTGTAATTTTTGAGCGCCCTGTATAAAAAAAAATTAAGTTTCTGAACTTGAACCGCATTTTTTAAGAAAGCAAAAATATTTTTACAATTTCACCTCTTGTAAACCCCAACCGCGGACAAACTGTATATATCGGTGCACAGAAAAAAATTTAATTGTTTAAAAAATATATTTTTCAGATCATTTCAAAAATGGATAAAGTACGCATTATTTATATGCAATTATACAGTCTATAATAATTTTTCATAAGCAATCTGTAATTAAATATATGCACTTAATTCAGGTATTCTTTATACAAAGTAAAATATATACCTACTAGGTATAGTTTATTTAAAACTTATTTGCAACATAAAAAACGTCGGCTTCTTTGACGGCGGTTAAAGAACCAAAGAAGCCAACGTTATGTTGCAAATAAGTTTGAAATAAACTGTAGATACACATTGTTTTCGCTTTTTTAATACAGTGAAATTTGTAATATTGATGAAGAATAAGTGAAATGAGAGAAGTACTTACTTTTTAATAAATTCTTGATGATACCTCGACAATGAATCCAAGTAGTTGCCTAGAAATCCTGAAAAAATCAAATTGGGGAAAAGCGAAGTTTGGTGGAGGGTTATTTCCAGAGAAACTTCCAGAATAGCTATATCCATTTACTGGAGGTGGACCATGATTCAAATCGTTTTCGGAATTACCAGAAACGTCTAAAAAATACATTGTGGATTATTAAATATAGTGAGCAATATAGAACTGGGAAGTTAAATTAGCTATATATTAGGATATGTTTTTTAAATTCATTCCAAAATTGACCAAATTGTAACACAGAACCTTGTAATTCCAAGTCAGTGACTTGACACCTAGTTCAACTTAAATGTCATTAATAAAAATTTTAAGGAATAATGGTTTTAATACAGATCCAGGTTGCCCCATTGTTGATTTAAATTCCACATACCATAAACTACAGCCATTTACATGTCCCGACTACGTCTATTTACTTGCGAATATTTTGCTCTGAGATAACACATCTGGTTAAATTCCAAAAGTTTGAAATTGGAAGGTAGGTATATGCCATTGCCACTTTTTGAACCTCCTTTCCTTCAAATAAAAAAAAATTAAAAGCGTGTTTTTTAGTTTTTCTAAACTATATTTATTTTTCACTTTTTAGTTTGATGTGCTATGAAAGCGTGTTTTGTAGTTTTTTTAAACTATATTTATATTGCTTATTGATGCTGATATTATAACATATTACGATCCAACAGATATTTCTGAAAAAAAAATATTTTTTTATTTCAGCCATGGGATTTGAACTCACGCCCGAGGAGTCCGTCGTTTCGCGTCGACTAAGACTTGCCCGCTCGGCCAACGACCGAACTGAGAATCACGGAATATACTTACAATATTAAGCCTCTTGCTCTCACGCAAAGGATACGTGAGGAAAGGACTGGCGATTCTGATCAGGATAATGATATAAACTTATCAAATTATTGTATTGTTACCGGTGTACAAAGTTTCAATTAAATCTGTCCGTTTAAAGTGGGTCAAAATTGAGTCCAAAGAGTCGGTTACAAACAAACAAACAAACAAACAAACATACAAGTGAAGCTAATAAAAGCGTGTTAAAAAAAGGTTTTAAGAACTATGTGTAAGATTCACCCATTAATGAGCTGTAAACCATTATTTAACAATTTGCAAAGAATTGCCTTACCTAGTCTATATATCTACCAATAATTAATAACGTTCAGAAAACAAAATTCTCCAAAACATGTTGGTGTCAAGTGTTTAAATAAAATAAATCATTGTATCGATATAAGTATCAGTGGCTCAGTGTTTATAAGTTAGGCTTGAGACCAAGAGGTCCCGTGTTCGAATCCCGGCTTCTCGTTCGAGTCTCAGCTGCGGCATCTGGCAAATGTCGAAGGGAATGGTTGTTTGTGTGTGTCTGTCCTGGTTGAGTGGTGGAATAGCAATGTGCTAAACTCCGCCAGGCCGTTAATAAAAATAAGACATTTAAAAAATAAGGCCGGCTTTTTAGTATAAATTTGAGTGTTCGAAAATCTGTATCGTTTACGTTTATTTCATGAATGTAACGTCAGATTCGCTCTCAGCGAACCTGAAAATCAACCGATGCCATTTTTTGAATCTCCTTCAGGTAAAAAAAGTTGCATTTTTCAGAATTTCTAGCGATCGGGCCGGGCTCAAAACTTTCAAAGACAGGGTTGGTAGAGTGCACCAAGATGTATAGTTTAAAAATATTTTGACGTAAACAGGATGATCAATTTAGGCGTGAGATAAATCTGATAACAGTAAACTAAAGGACCATTTTTGGCATAAACTAAATATCAAAATTCTGTTCCGGTACGTCACAGTGAGCTCACACAGTGTACCAACATGTTTTTGGTATAAACTCACCCATATCATGGTACCGACCCATCGCATACTCACCAAATGGCATATCTTTTGAATCGTTTTTAAAAAGAAATGTAGTAATACACCGAGTGTTCCATTAAAAAAACCAATCCAGTTAAAATATTACCTCTACAAGTATTGTTAAAGAAGCTATTTGAGGATTAAAAACTTCTTTTGCAACTGCTCTTGTGAGGATAATTAACTTTCGTTAGATTTATGAATATCAGCCACAAAATAACTCTTAGATATGACCTCCAGAAGTACCTGTTAATTTCCAAAATAATGGTGTTATATCACTACATTTAAGCACTTTTTAAAAAGTTGAATATTACCTCTTATAAAATTCATAATGAATAGTTTTTTATACATTCTTTACAGTGGTGTACAGTATATGCAACATAGTTTTTAATTCTCATTCACTTTGCAACGTGATATTATATTTATAAAAAGTGTAGGGGTCAGGCTCGCACACTTTACTTGTTTTAATATTGTAATATTGTTAATAGATTTAAGAGTATTGTGGTACCAAAAATTGTCAACGCAGATCAGTTCATGGTAAAATATGGACATTTTAGGACGAAAAAACAAGTGCGCCCCCAGAATGATGTGTTTAGAAAAAAAAATTCTAATTTATTTTTATCAACTTCACAATGGCGGCAACAGTAAGTACGTTTGTCCTCGAGCTGAATTGTGTAAAGCAACCTCGGCCGTTCTGGAGAATTTTAAAATAGATAAACATAAGAACTATTTATGGAACGTATATAAATTCTCTTCAAGACGTTGTTTTCCGATGTCAGATGGCCAAAAAAAGACTAAATATAGAGTTTACAATAAACATTAGTTTGAGGTTTATGATACTAATATAACCTGCTATTTTGTTCATAGAGTAATAAAAACAATTTATAGATATTTCTTTGCACCGCTAATTATACGATTTTTGTGATACTTATAATCTTATAAATATCTCATCAATTATTTAATTTTTCAGAAACAATAAAACCTCTTTTTGCAACTTTTGCTAGCATTTGATAAAACTTTTCATAAGTACTCTCATTTATGCAAGTAATGTTAGTTTTATAAATCTCTACGCAACGTCCTTTTTAAACCATATCTTTAGCCTTATTTTGGCCATCTGATATCGGAAAATAACGTCTTCAAGAGAATTTATATACATTTACATAAATAGTTCTTATGCCGATCTATTTTAGAATACCCTAGAACGTTTGTAATCTCATATGCTTACTGGGAAGATTATGAATTTTCGAGATCTTTTATAAGAGAGCCATGATATTTGGACAACGCGTGACTGACACATCCTGTGTGGACACAGAGTTATCCAAAAGACCCGCATAATTTCATATATTTTTTTACTTAAAAAAAAACGCACAGACACGTTAAAAGCTTAGCCGTTTTTTCATGATATATTTGGTTATTTACTGTCAACCCCTTTACCCTTAGCTACCCTTACTTTTTCCAAGTAGCACTCTGTGTCTTGCGGGAAACCGTTGAAAAGCTTGTTAAAAACTGTATTCGGCGGTACCATTAAAAATTTGTTTATTTTCAGATAGTAAATAGACAATAAATAGATTTTAATATTAAAAATTATTATTCCAGCTGAAATTAATTAAAACTTAGCATGTGGTTATAAAGATAGCATCACAACCGAATGATCTATCCTTGTACGGTGAGAACATTTTTTAAGTTATGCAGGATACTGGACATAACAACCATTGAATTGGAATGTTTTCCCAGTTTTAATAACTATAATTCTCTAGAATTAAAGATGGTGTCTGAGATAAAATTGTTTAAAAAATCGTATAATTGTAAAAAAATGTATGCAATTTTTTGCGCAAATAAGAACAACTTTTTTATACACAAACTTTTTTATATACGACGTACCACCACTTTACAGGGTGCTTCCAATTAGACCGCTCGGGTCAACAACATGGCAGGACCAAGTCGATCAAGTATAATGGATGAACGGATTTTCTCCCGTCACCATTTTTCGAAAAGGATTTAAAACTGGGTTTCGTGTATCTGCAATGTGGGTATGTTAAAGATCCCTATCCCACGACAAAGTGGCGGTTCGGAAATCGGATAGCGGTGCCAATGGTTACACAAGCACTGATGGGCTTATCTACCGATGTTGGCCATTGCCCTTGGTAGTGGAAGTAAGCTAACGTTAAATTAAGTGAAAAAAAAATACGTATATAGACATCATTCAAATCTTAAAACAGTGTCTGTGTGAGAAGGCGATACACTTTGAAAATATGTGCACACACTAGCATTTCATCCGACAATGCCATCTGCCGGAAGTGAGATTCGACCTCTGCAGTTAGTGAAAGACATAGAAAATTAGAAAAAATGAAAATGATCACGAAATTCATTAGTTTGAATTTAAACTGACTAGTTTACCCAAACAGTACTTTAACATTGTATCAACGTCGCCCGACGCATCCTGACATCGGTGGATGATATCGTTACTTTATCCGACCTGCTTTTGCACCAATTCCATGAATAAAATTAGGGTCGCTACAACGTCGACATGAGACTGACTCGAATCCATACGTTGGTAATTGAGTTTTACAATGGCATTTTTGCAACGTTCTTGTGGACAGTGGTGCAGATACAACATCTTTAAAGAAACATGATGGGTGGAAATCCACAGCAGTCGCCGAAGGATACATCGACGATTCATTAAAAAATAAAAACGATGTAACGAATAAAATCTTGGGTTCAATAGAAAACTCGTCAAATGTTCCGAAAACACGGAGAATGTCGCTATAATTTTTCCAAGAATAATATTTAATAATTATTGCCTTTGTTAATAAATGAAATAAAAACTTCAAATTATTTCTGCATTTATAATAGGTGGAGTCGTAGGAAAAAGATAATGTAAAACTCGCACGGAATGCTCCCACTCCTATGAAAATTTCATACTCGTGGGAAATGGGTACCATTCCGTGCTCGTTGTACAATGTACTATGAAAACATGTTAAACTAAGTTCAAAGCATCGTAAAGCACTTAGAAAGCGTTTTTGGAAAAATGTTATTTTTGTTTTTTTTTTTGCTTTTTTTCACGAGTGTAAAAGTGTAGAGAATAAGAGAAACATTGTTGTTCTTAAAGGCGGCTAGTAATATGATACTATAAATTTTATGAAAATTATTTATATGATACTTGTTTAAGATATTTAAAAATTATTTTAATGAGTAAGTCACGTAGGCACCCTTTAAAAAATAAAATTTTTCCCGCACAATTTAAATAAACAAGAGGAAAGAACAATCAATGCCGGACCACACTTAATTCCATTCCCTTCATAGCTCTCCGCGGTAGAATAAAGCACCCGTTCCCTTAACAAATTGTGTAGTGTTTCTATTTTTATCCCGCAAAAATACAAAAAACTAAATTCCAACACTTCCAAAATTTCTTATTCTAGACCTTATTCTTACGATACAACCGGTAACATTTTCCATAAAACATTAAAATTGTATAAATTAAAAAAAATTTTAAAAGAAACGAGGCGCCTCGCCAACAGGGGAATAAACACTTAAAAAAATTAATGGTAGGATTATTTTTATTTTTAACACGAGAGGACCCTCGTAGCTTGTCGCGACATCATTGAAACACCCTGTATAAAATATGACGCCAAGTTATGAAAAATTATTGGTAAAGTTGTAAAGCAACTGTTAGTTGAATATTGTGGATTCATAATCATTATTAATCAAAATCAAGCAAGATTCTAAAAAAATGGGTTTGAAAGTGAAAATAATTTAAAGACTATCTACATATACTACTACTATATTTGTCTGGTAAAGTGCAATAAATAATAAATGCATTATTGGCTCAGTGTTGTGTCTTGACTTTCTATGTTTATTTAAAACTACTAATAAAATGATCTTTAAAAGTTGCTTAATATACATACGTTCCATTATTTATCCTCCGTGCCAATTGATAAAACTGTAAAGTGTAAATAATATTTATATTTCATTATCTCTGCAGTTGTATTGATAGGTTTCGGGTAATATCTACATATTTGCTTTTCAAAAAATGACGTCAAGTTGCGGCGGAATTTCTGTTTGTTTTAAATGATATCATTCTGTAAATATCAATAATAGTGATGAAATGGAATATATTCTGTATCTCGATAAAAAAATAAAAATTTTTTAGAAAAAATCCTCAGGTGGGCGATTTTTGTTTTTAAAACCCCAATTTTGCCATAGACATTTCTTACCCTCTTTCATTTCAACCCCTTCCCCAACAAATCAACCCCTTCGAAAATTTTAAATGGCACAAGGTGTTGAGTTATCTTGTTTCAAAGGTGTTTTAATTCTCTCTACATTGGTTTTAAGTTTTTGAATTCGATTAATCCTTGTCCAAGATAGAGCGTTTTAAAGAGGTAAAATCAAATATAATCTCCAAATTCAATTTCTTTGAAATCGGAAATACCCAACTTCTAAAACTTTTTTAATAGGATACAAGTAGTCGGTATTTAACATACTAAAGGCAGTATTACTTAAACTCTGTGAACTTAGTCTATTATTATTACTAGATACTGTTTGGCAAAGTTTTATTTAGGTATAACAGGCTGCACCCTGCACTTCTATGTCGGAGGTTTGCAACAATTAGAAAAATTCTCAAATTGACTCATTTAAATTAAGTTCCTGTTTTTTACATCACGACGGACGGCCAAAGCAAATCACTGGTTTGCAGAGATTAGCATGCTTGATCATAACAGAGCAAATTGGCACCACATCGCCAGCTGCAATGGAAATGGAAAGCCTCCTGGACTTACCCTCACTTCATATATATTTGGAGAGAGAGACCAGGTGGGCAACGTACAGACTACAACAAGCGGCCATTAATATGCCGCAGACTAGTATCATGGAGCGGGATAGGCTGCTGGATGACATAAAAAGTCGCACCATCCTGGGAATTCCCTCGGATACTATGCCTACCATTACCAACTGAGCTGACCTTCAACGTATCTTTCCCTGAAAGAGTTGAATTGGATTGGAATAAAGCCGACCTACTGAGGACAGACAATTGTTGGTTTACAGACAGCTCCAAAACTCCAGACGGAACAGGAGCTGGGGTACATAGCTATCGACCAAAGGTGAGGATATCCTCAAGCCTAGGTACTCATGCAACTATATTTCAGGCCGAGGTCCATGCCATTGAACTGTGTGTGAGAAGGCGGCAATATATGCATCCTGCAGATCAATAAAAATTTTCTCAGGTAACCAAGCAGCTATAAAAGCTTAAGAGCTAAGGTTCTTACCGGTGTAACTCCAAAACGGTATGGAACCGTCAGAAGGCTCTAAGTCATTTCAGTAAAAACAATAAAGTGACTTTGGTCTGGCCACTTTGGTCTAGAAGATAACGAAATGGCCGACTCCTTGGCCAGAGAAGGAGCAGGATCACGAATCATCGGACCCGAACTGATACTTGGCATTATACTCAAGCACTTCCAAGATGGCTTTCTTACCTGTGTTGAAAGGAAGACACTCTAGCATTGGCAAGAGTTACCAGGATTAGTTCTTTCGAGGGCGTTTATAAAATACCCTTTGAAATCAAGAGATAAGAAACTTTTAGTGTTAAACAGGGTGAACCTGAAAACTCCAACAGGCATATATACTGGGCACTACCGACTAAACAATCTGCATAAGCTCGACCTGGAGGATGATGAGAAGGCAGACCACGTCTTATGCACCTATCCCGCTCTGGAAAGGATCCGATAATCAATATTTGGCAAAAGGCAACTGCTGCAACACTCTCATCCAATAAAGTTATCACTTTCATTAAGAGGCTGAACTTATTGGCTGAAATAAAATTAGAAGTGGGCCACAATAGTTCTGTTGATGGCCGTAATGGAGCGCCCACAAGGTCCCACTCACAAAATCCTAACCTATTTTCTTATGAATCAACCTTTACTCTTCATGGACGTGTAAATCGTCAGAATTGCAGATAATGGTCCCGAGAAAATCCTCGCTGGATGCAAGAGTTACATACTCAAAAACCGGAAAAAGTTAATGGTTGGGCATGTGTAGTGGGGAATCAATAATTAGATCAATATTTTTTTTAGGTAACCTAACCGGAGCTGTTTATTTAAACTTTCTCCAAACTTATTTTCCAATCCATACAATCCAATCAAATTCTGCTTTGTGGTTTCAACAAATTTTAACTTACATTTAGTGGAATTGGTGGTTGGTTGTAATATATGATAATCAAAAATTATCTAAATAGTGGATAGTCTAAATCCACGATTTAAACAATTTTTGCAAAAATTTATTAGTGAGCAGTAGGTATATAGCAATGTTCAGGTGCCATCGGAAACTACACTAAGAAAAAAATATTTATCACAAAAATGTGACAGTATTAAACAAATAAATATAGTTTAAAAAAACTAAAAAAACACGCTTTTAAAGCACATCAAACTAAAAAGTGAAAAATAATTATTAATATAAACTGAAAACAATAATGAACGAAAAATACTAGTATTATTGTGAAAAAAACGTGGGTTGCTCGATATACGAAAAATATAGCACAAAGCGCCCCACGCTTTTTTCACAATAATACTAGTATTTTTCGTTCATTATTGTTTTCAGTTTATATTAATAATTATTTTTCACTTTTTTAGTTTGATGTGCTTTAAAAGCGTGTTTTTTTAGTTTTTTTTAAACTATATTTATTTTTCACTTTTTAGTTTGATGTGCTATGAAAGCGTATTTTGTAGTTTTTTTAAACTATATTTATATTGCTTATTGATGCTGATATTATAACATATTACGATCCAACAAATATTTCTGAAAAAAAAAATATTTTTTTATTTCAGCCATGGGATTTGAACTCACGCCCGAGAGTCCGTCGTTTCGCGTCGACTGCCTTAGCCCGCTCGACCACCGACCTAGCTGACAATCGCGGAATGTACTTACATATTAAGTCTTTGCTCTCACGCAGAGGATACGTGAGGAAAGGACTGGCGATCCTGATCAGGATAATGATATAAACTTATCAAATTATTGTATTGTTACCGGTTCTTCGTAAGTGTACAAAGTTTCAATTAAATCTGTCCGTTTAAAGCGGGTCAAAATCGAGTCCAAAGAGTCGGTTACAAACAAACAAACAAACAAACAAGCAAGCAAGCAAGCAAACATACAGGTGAAGCTAATAAAAGCGTGTTAAAAATGTATACCAGACTGAATGATAAATGCGTCTGGATTAGCGTGGATGAAACCACCAGTGCTTGCGGCTGGTCGGTGGCAAATGTTTTAGTGGGTGCATTGGAAGAAAATTGTTCTAGGTGCGGACATCTGATTTCATCGAAAGTACTACAAATTCTAGCACTATAGCAGATGCAGTTCAATGCACTGCAGTGTAAATCTTTTGATTATCGGTAAATATTGCTGAGGTAATAAAACAAAAATTCAAAACTATTTTAAAAAATAATCCCGAATTTCTTACAATGTCATGCATAGTGGACCATAAATGACAAAGTCTAGACGTGTGGAGTCTCTGAAAAAGTTCAGATATTTTAAATACGCGCCAATTACATCTGTCGACGCTGAAGGTCCTTCTCACAATACAAATGGATTTTTAATGAGAGGCGCCCGAGATTAACTCCGAGGGAACATTTACAACAAATATTAGTAATACACTTTTACACTTGTGATCGCTAGTTAAAAATACATGTGTGTTAGGGTTACATTCCCCAATACTTGCAGCCTTCTTTGTATTAACATTGGATATTACCGATCTTGCAAAAATAACCACAAGGTAAGGTACTTAATTGTATAACATATGCATGAACATTTTTCTCGGCACCTGGAGGTAACCCTGGAATTGATGTCATTTATCGCTGGTTCCCGATGTCTAACAATAAGTTTCCATACTGTATTTATAAATTACAATTACTTATTTTATTTTTAATTAATACGTTGTTATTATTAGTTACGTTAATAAAACAACTTGTGGCAAAATAAGTAATATTAATATGACATACATATCAATCATATTCTTACATTATAATGTTATGTTTTATGATGAATATGATATATCTGTTTTCTGGGAAAAGCCCATTAATGATCTATCACGATTCACGACAAGGATGAGTGTAAAGAATTACATTCAACCGCATCATGTTTTATTTTATTTATTATGATTCGAAAACAGAATTTGCTAAATTACTGCCAAGAGTAATTTAAACTAGCCTAACTAGTTTGATACTTTTTTACACCAAATTAGTGCACGATATTTAAAGCTAAAAATGGGGGCAAAGTTCAACTGTTATTGTTATTTCTCCTTAACAAATACGATAAAGAAAGAAAGAGTTTTATTAAAGTACGTTGATTTTATTGAAATTAACTTTTTCTTCCTGATTAACATAACGTTGCCAAGGACATACTATAAAAAAATATTATATAGGTACTCAAATTAAAAAAAGACTAACATATCACTCGTGAACATTCATGGTTAAATTAATATTTCTCTTACGGAGTACCTACCATAGTTGTAGAGTTCATTAGGTACCCACTGAATACTGATAATTGATAATATGACGAAATGTGTAATGAACAGGGTCAGGATACTACGCGCCAGAGTCCGGTAATTACTACTGCCTCATATAGTTGACAGAAGGGCATAGGTAGATAATTAAAAACAAAAGTATAAAATGAATAATAAAACATGTACCGCTTGACACAATGTATTATTCAGAATGACTGATATCCGCCATCGCATTAATGTACATGGTCACGTCACAATTAATATTCGTTTTGTGTTCGTGACCGTTAAATTTGAACGATTTGGTCTGTACATACGTTTGCACAAGGAAAGTTAACGTTCCACATCTACCGGGGTTAATGGTGCAAATTCTAAATAGTTCACATGGGCAGGCACTGACAAATCGTGCAGATAATTTTCACGAATTTTACGAACATCAGGTTCCTGTGTAAAACATTTTTTAGTTTATTGTTTATAGCCCGACTTTTGTTGTCTGATAGAGACAAAGCCTTTTTGAACACTCAAGATTCTTAGTATAACATTAACAACTTTATTACACCGAAAGTTAGTTGTTCATCAACTGTCGCCACAAAGATTTACTTCGTACGTTCTCTATAATCCAAAACATTTTTGTATACACTTAGTAGATATGTTTTACGCAATGTATGGCTACTAAGTAAAGGAAAACTACATGCACAGAACATGACACACAAATCATAAAATAATTCCTCTTTTGTAACTGTACCGGCAATATTCTGTCGATGGATAGATGAATTTAAATATCTTTTACAATCACGGCGTGTATGAAATAGGAAACGTCGATTGCATGGGGTGCACAGAATATGTGAATCATCTCAGTTGTTTTAAAAAATATGACATTTTATTTGCTTAAAATGGTATTTATGCATTTCTAGAAAAAATAATAAAATAATTATTGGATATTACATAAGCATCCTTTCAAACCTAACATGATAACAATTATAAATACCTAGAGTTTTTTATATTTTATACTGTAATTTTTATCTGAATGTTCTAGTATAAAAGTTTTAGGTAGATAATACATCGAACACTTCCAATACATGTTAGATTTGAAAGGATGCTTATGTAATACGCAATAATTATTTTATTAATTTTTCTGTAAATTTCTGTTGTTATCATTGTAGTTTTCAATATTTTTTGCAGTTAATGCAAAAACGGTAATGTCGACGCCATTGCTAAGAGCGTTTTATGCGACAAATACCATCACGCACACATCCGTACACTTTCAGATTGCTATGATTACTAAACTACTAGACAACAATATCACCAGCGGACAAACTGCCAAGCTTCATATAATTGTATACGAGAAAATCTATCATTCCCACACAGTAGCGCAACTCTCTGCCTCTAACTTGGTTATATAAACAAACACACCATGAAATGTTATGTGGTGTGTTTATTAATATCTATAATGTTTGTTTTATAAGTGCCCGCTCTGAAAAATGGAATACAAATTCAGACCCTGATAATAAAGCTGAGCAGAGCCCTTGGAAAACTTAAGCTACTTATTCATTTGAGCAGATTTGCGTGCAATACGTTCTCTCATTAAATTTGTAAGAATAAAATAAAATTTTTGTTTGTGCGCGCAAATCTTTGCTCCAATCGTGTTAGAAAATTAATTGTGAGTGGCTTGACGGAAGTACATATAATGGTGTATTTATGGTGTTCTGCACGTATTTTAGGTATATTTTTAATTTTGGAACATAATTCGTATGTACAGGGTCTCCCAGAGTTCCCTCTCAGGGCCCGTTTCTCTCAAACTTGGTTTAATAAATAAAAAAATACAAACAAAGCCTCTGAAAATAACGATATAAATAACAAACTATGGAGCTCTGTCCTTACGTGGATTAGGTGCGCAGTAGGAACTGCCTATTCTTGATAAAGAAAACGTAGAAATAGGAATTCTGGAATATTATATGGAGAAATTTATTTATTTATTTATTTATTGAATATTTACTTACAGTACAGTATAATAATAATATATTTATTAGTATCAATTATACAATTTGTAAAAGCGACACCTAGGTGCACGCACCTGTTTGTGTCATAACACAAAATAAAGGAACATTTATACATATAAAAATAGAAAGATAGTTAAATCGAACACCTAATATAAACTTGTGAAAATAATTATATAATCTGATAAACTGTGAGACTGTGTATTGCAAAAAAAAATTGATAATGTAGCTATAAATTGTAAAGTAATTATATACATTAATGAACTGTAAAAAACAATTATACAAATATTTCTTTGCTTATTTTATAATATATTCGTGTATAGACCAATATTAGAAGTGATATGCAACTTTGATTTCTTTTGAAATAATTTTCGATTATTTATTTTTTTTAATTTCCGGTGGTAAGTTGTTATACACTTTCGGAGCGACTGTGGTAATAAATCTGATACTGGCATCATGTTGGCAAAGTGGGGTGACTAAGGCTTTATTCAATTTTGCTCTAGTGTTGAAGGTATGTGTAGCAGTGGTTCTTAATTGTGGTTTTTTGTGTATAAAAATGCAGCATGCATGGTAGTATAGTGTTCTTATGTTAACTATTTCCTTGTTGTAGAGATCAGCTGTTGGGTACAATGCAGTTTTTTTATAGATTATTTTAACTATACGGTTTTGAATTACCTTCAGTTGATGTAAAGCTGTGTCATATAAACCTCCCCAGACTATGATGTCATATCTAATAATAGATTCAACTAGTGATTTATAAATTATTATTAAAAGTTTCCGACTCATAAATTTTCTCAATTCATAAAATTTATATATATATATCTTCGTAATTTAGTTGAGAGCGATTGAATTTGGTCTGTCCATTTGAGGTTTTTGTCCACAGTAATACCTAGATATTTGGCTTTATCTGACATATTTATTGATGAACTATTGCCAAGTTTTAGGTTAAAACTAGGTCGGTTGACATCTAATGAGAAAGCAATAAAAGTTGTTTTACTTACATTTACCGAGAGTTTATGAAAATTTAACCAGTTTTTGACCATGTTGATGCCTTTTTGTGCTTTCTCTCTAACATTCACCCAAGAGTGATCTTCATATACAACAACAGTATCATCTGCATATGAGATAACTGTACCGTTAACCTGTGCTTTTAGTAATGAATTTATGTAAATAGAAAATAAGATTGGTCCAAGAACTGTTCCTTGCGGAACTCCAATTCTTAATGAAGCTAACTTTACCAAAAATTGAGTTTTTAATTGACATAATTACCATTATTGAATTGACTCGGATCCTCATGCGTTCAGGGAGCGAAATTTACAAGAAAGTTGGCAGTATAATGTTTATTGTGACATAGGAAATGATAGAGTGGTGGCATTACAAATTTATGAGGAAAATTTAAACAGTAAATTAAAAAGATTTCATCTTCTGCTAACATATAGTTAAAATTGTTTGTTTTTGTAGGTGAAAGGTATTTAGATATTCTGCAAAATTTGGAAAATGACTATCTAGAAAATTTACCTTTCGTCGATAATAGAGTTTTCTTTATTAACACGATGGTGCCCCTCCACATACATGTGTGGAGGTTCGAAGGCACAATTTTGGCCATTTATTGATTTAAAATGGAAACATACTTTTTAATTAAGTTTATCTTTGATATTTTAGTTTATACAATGTGTCTCGGGTTTTGAATATATTTTTTTTACCTGCATCAATTTATAATTCCTGCCTTGACAGAACTAGAGTCTCTAAAATTATCCAATATGCATTTTACAATATTTGGTGACATTTTCTGTTTCGAGTTAGCAAAAGTGTTACATGTTCTTGATATTACTTTATCATATTCTCCATATATAATAAACACATTTAAAAGTCTTCCTGGGTGTAATTTAAACGTGTTGGAATTTTTTGGACATAAAAGAATGTCTGACATTGCTGATTGTTTCTAATGATGGCTAAGTAAACAGCAATTTTTACGAAAAATTCTTGAAAACATAAAGTAGCAAATATTTTAAAAAGTTGCAACTTTGACCCGTACAATGCCTATATTAGAAAAAAGAGAATTTAATTCTACATAACTTGTGTAAAAAAAATATGGGGTGTTTCATTTGAACTAAACAAAAATTCACGGTTTGAAATTGACAAAATGTATCATGAAATATGGAACACTTGGTATGCTATTATTGAATTTATTTTAACTGTATAGCGTGGCTCACCTAATGTTCATTCTACAAGCCAAAAAACAAATGGAGATCTCCTACACGAAGAAAGTTATAAAGATTCTTGTAAACCGTTGCACCTGTCAAATTTTTTATAAAACGTCATATATCTCTGAAATGGCCAGGTTTAGGCATAGGGTACGCACGTTTTCGACTCAGAAATGTATGCTTTCGAAAAATCAGAAATATACAGAGTGTTCAATTTAAAATAAGCAAGTTGGTACCGACTTCCGGTAAAACCGCAAGTACAGGGTGTTCACGTATATTTTGAACTACTCCTTAACTATTTCTGACCAGAAAAAAAATTATTAATACTAACTTACACTACAATTAATGCAATGATGGTCATAATTTTTATTATTAATCAGAACAAAAAATTCTATCCTAATTTAGAAAAATGTACAGGGTATTCCATTTAAGAAAAATCAAATTTACCATATATTTTTTGTCTTAGATGTCCAATTGTTTTTCTGATAGCATGTTTTGAATTTTCAAAAGAAACATTAAAATCCGTATTAATACATTTTTTTCTAGTCAGAAATAAATGAGGGATAGTTAATATACGTTAACACCCTGTACCATATACTTGTAATTATTTTTGTTGGATTGCCCACACTGACATTAATAATTCCCTACATTTTAAAAATTTTCTTTTACGTACTTTTCTCTATATCGATCGATGCAGTTCCTGGTGTGATACCCTGTATATTATACATAAAGTTGTTCGACGTTTCCAATATCTTTACGATCAATAAGTAAAATGTTTAGATTTACATGGAAACCTATTATTTTTAGTTTGTCCAATATTTTATACATATTAGAAGTAGATTATATGATATCAGAGCAAAATATTCGTTGAAATATTTATAGTTGGCAACACATCTGGGGCATTAATTATCATGATCAGTTTTTAGTTTAAAATTGTGCGTCAAACACATCCAAACTGCAAAATTTAACCGTCGATTCAATTTTTGTCTAGGTATTGTATAATCTGCTGAAATTTGTTATAAATGAACACGTTTATGTCATTGGAGATAGGCAATGATTACCTAATAAACAGAACTCACCTGCATAGCCGGCCAAGGCTTCTCCCGTCATGATTAATAAAATAGCAAAATTATACCGAAATTCAAACATCTTTCACTACGATTTACAATAATTATACTATTAATTCTTATTGTATGCTCACTTTTAAGTATTCTTATACCTTACAGGTGATTTTTTAGTAAACGAATAAAGACGACCGCGTCCGACTTTGCTTTGAAACAAGTTATTTTTTCCGATATGAAATTAGTTGAAACATCCTTTTAACATTTTATAGAAGATAAAAGATATTTACATAAAATTAATCAATACCGCTACATACTGCGTTGCAAAATATGCACATATAAGATGCAAATAGTTGTTATAATATCTCGATGTCAAGTTTAGAGGTCTGTAGGTCACGAGAAATAAATAAATAAACAAATAAGCGCATGGTCAGATTAATGTTTATAAATATATATGATCTATTTTAGGACTGGCTTTACATACGCAAAATTTTATCGACAAAATTTCTCATCTTTGTGTCACAATTTTAATTTAAACTATTGTGTTTTACTTAATTACTAATTTGGTAGGTATTTGTAGTAACTGCGCTCGGGCGTTGACGACTTTACAGGGTCCGACATTATGAAATTATGCCTGTATCATTTTAAATATCCTGTTTAATGGAAACATGTTTTACTGTTAATTTTTTTACATATTCTGGTGACCCTGAAATTGTTTTATTTGCTGTAGTCTCATTGCTGTGGCAATCAACTGTGTTTTTTCAAATCACTTTTGAATTAGCACATTTTTCAGTATACGACTGCAAATCATTATT
The DNA here is from genome assembly GCA_029963845.1 of Rhamnusium bicolor. Classification (NCBI taxonomy): domain Eukaryota; kingdom Metazoa; phylum Arthropoda; class Insecta; order Coleoptera; family Cerambycidae; genus Rhamnusium; species Rhamnusium bicolor. Next base: position 160,087 of record JANEYF010002177.1, on the reverse strand, counting down.
ATGGTGTTACATAATGAAAATTTCGAACAAAATCAAATTTTCCGAACAAAACGGTGTTTAAATAAAAATAATAGTATATTATACAAGAGATGAAAATACGGTTTCTTTCGTGAGATGGGAATTTGCCCACGAGCGAAGCGAGCTGGGCAATCTCACGAACGAAAAAAAACGTATTTCATCTCGAGTAGGAAATGCTATTTTTTCTACGACATTGCAATAAAATATTGGATTAGAATTTACAAGACTTTATTTTTAACAGTCGCTTGGAAAATATATACTTATTAGGTATATGTAATTAAGTAGTGACAAAACTTCTTTCATATTGAGTAGAAAACGATATTATTATTATTTTTATAAATGTGAAAAATACAATTATTATAATTATTGATGGTTGGATTTGAATTAACAGTGCTAACTTCTGTGGTACTTGTTGCAGGTAGGTTAGGTTTGTTGTGAGTGGGTCTCAGTAGACCCTCCACTGCAACCATCAGCAGGCCTATTGTGGCTCACACCTAATTATATTTCACCCAATAAGTTCAGTCTCTTAATGAAACTAATAACTTTATTGGGTGAGAATGTGTCCAGATCCTCTGGCAGCAGTTGCCCTTTGCCAAATATTGAAAATCGGATCCTCTCCACAGCGGGACAGGTGCATTAGATGTGGTCTGCCTTCTCATCATCCTTCAGGCATAGACGGCACTCGGCGTTTTCCGCTAGTCCGAGTTTATGCAGATGATAGTTTAGTCGGCAGTGCCCGGTATATAGGCCTGTTAGAGTTTTCAGGTTTACCCTGTTTAACTCTAAAAGTTTCTTAGCTCTTGATTTCAAAGGGTATTGTTGAAGGTAAGTTAACGATTGTCGATTTCGTAGCTATAGATCGATTTATTGGTATGTTGTCGAAGTCATCAACATCAAAGTTAATTATACTTTTAGGCATATTTTCAGTTTCAGACGTATTTTCAAGAGAGATTGGAATATTTTCAGTCCTCGTCTCATTTTATTATTTATTGAGTCTTCAATGTTTTGTTCTGCTACCGCGCTTGATTTCCAACCTCCGTGTTGTTATTTCTGTTAGATTAGCTCCACTATCTGCAAGAACAGCGGTCTTAATGAATAGCCCATATACAATTGAACATCCGAAATGGTGCAATTTGCTTCAGAACATGTCCAAATTTATTGATTCCAATCACTTATTGTGTACACTTGCCATTTTGGTAATTGAGGAAGAATCGGGTGGTTGTATTGTTTGTTCCTAATGGACGAAGATCTGTATACCTCTTACAAGTGTTGTAGTAATTGGCTGTAATTGCGAAAGAACGTGGCGTGTGAATTTTTGTAATAGGTATAGTTACAACTAACGCTATTTCCAGATCTTGAACATTAGTTATTTCTAAATCTCGTAACTCATGTGAACGGCAAGCTCCAGCAATGCCCAAAATTAATGCTACCTATATAAAATTATTAAAATGTATTTTCACATTAACAACATTATATAATGTAATAGTTACCTTTGTAAACAGGAGTTTATCGTCAGATGCATCATTAATAAATGTCTGAATTTGTTGTGTTGTTAAAACTTTAGCTTTTTTTGCTTTTGAACCCCGTCGATCTTCGTTTTAGAAATGTTTTGAGTTTAGCGTATTTCGAAGTATCCACGTTATGTTTGACGTTCATTGTATTTCGTAACATGGAATACATACTCTTAGGGATGCAACATCGAAACAAAACATCGATGTTGGCCATCGATGCTAACATCGACATAGACTATCGATAGTTCTAAAACATCGAACGCAAACCATCGATGTTTCGCCAACATCGATGGTGGAAGAAAAAAATTAACGTTTTAAGTTCGTGAATACTTGCAGCATAGGAAAAGCTAATTATAACATTATTTTTAAATACGTCGTAAATACATATTTTCTTATTGATGTTTCTTTTTTCAATTTATAACAAGCTAAAAAGGTTAGTTATTTCTTAATTAAGTATAATGTGGGAAATAAGAAGTGCATTTTAGTAAAAATAAAAAATATAATGGATTTTTATATTTCTTTATATTTTATATTGCCGTGACTATTCATAATTTATCATGAAATTAATAGGCAACCAACAGTACAGTACCTTGTATAGTTTCTAGAAGGAATTAAGGAATTATTTCACTTAGTATTCAGTTAAAACTTAAAAGGTTTTAAAGTGACATATTCTTTATTTTGCCAGTTTCCAGTTTACCTTTATATTTTCATTCGATGTTGTATCATAACATCGATGTTTCATCGATGATATCGGCAGCACAATATCGATGGCAAAACATCGATGGTCGAAAGCGACACATCGATTTTTCAGAAACATCGATGAACATCAAGCATCCCTACTACACAGTAGATGGCTTTAAATCGTTCGATATTTTACTAATATAAGCCAGAAGAACGTTTTCCAAGAAATAGTTTATCTGATTATCATTTCTCTAATTCATGAACTTCATACCTTTGTCGGGATTTATCCGGCAAAATGTTGTCGGAAGCAGAGTTTGCCGCTTCAACTATATTTGGGGGTGTACATGATTCACTGTATACACTTTCTGAGTCCATAATAAACATATAAATTGACATTTTTATTTTCACTTCTAGAGATGAAAATATTTTCATCTCTAGAGTAAAAAAATGTCACTTTCATATAGAGTAGACAGTGGAAAAATTGTTATTTTCATATATGAGTAGGAAAAAGTGGTTATGTGTATTAATGGTCCAACTTTTTTACGAGAATGAGCATGAAAAAGATGTTTTTGTCGTATTTTTTGGCTATTTCATATACGGTTACGATAGCTTTTAGATTCTAGTGTGATTTTATTATTCGATGCGTAAGTTGATTTAGCTGAGCTTAAAAGTGACAATGGTTCGTCTAACAGAAAGGAAACGAATTGATAATGGTTAGATTTGGATTCTTTAAGCAATAGAATCTCAGCATGGCTTTTATAAAGGTAGATCAGCTTCTAGTATCTTATTGAATTTCATTGAATACACTTCTTGTTCATTTGAATTATATTCTCTGGTGGAACATCCACAGGCTGCTAAAGTTTTTGATATTGCTTCACATATTGTTATGTTAAAGAAACTCTATTTTGTTCTTCTTAAAAGCAGGCCCCAATATGTCTGTGTCAAATATGTGTCTAACAAATATATTGCAACCTCAGGGGTCCGCCAGGGTTCAACCTGGGTACACCTTTATTTTTACTTTTTGTTAGTGATGTGGTAGGTATAATAAAATACCAAAATGTTTTGTTATATGCGGATGACCTTAAATTGTTTCTAAAAATTAATACCAATAAAGACTGAAAAACTACAGACATAACAGAGATAGTAAACTGGTCAATAAATCTAAATTAGAATTTAACATAAAGAATGTAAAATAATGTCTTTTTCAAAAAAAGACAGTGATCGATTTTCAATACACATTGAATGGTAATAATTTGGTGCGAATATCTGAAATTTTGTGACCTGGGAATTGTAATAGATGAAAACTTAAACTTTTCGTAACATATGACCAATATAACTAATATGAGGCCGCAAAAATTTTGGGATTCATTATTCGTAATACCAGAGTCTTTCGTGAAATAGCCGCGCTTGAAATTCTTTATAACTCCAATGTAAGGTCTAAACTAGAATACTGTTATATAATTTGGAATCCGCATTACAAAAAATACATTGACCTATTAACAATTTTAAAAAACGATTTTTAATTGTATTAGTGGCACGTTTTGTGATCATATTCATCTCCTGAAAGAATTTGATTTCCAATGGCTGGATGCTAGACGTAAAGCTGGTGACGTGATATATTTATATAAAATAATTAATAATATAATAGATGACCCTGCCATTATAAACTTCAATGAAATACAAGTACCCCACTTAAGCACTAGATGTTACCTCACCTTTAATTACAAATGTCCTCGTACAAACTCTGAATTCTATGATACATCAATATAATAATTCTATACAAGCCCATTAAACATTTCGAATTGTAATTTGGTCGCGTGACCAAATTACAATTAGAAATGTTTATTGGATGTGTGTGATAATTTAAATTAGATCTTATCAGATCGCTTGCTTTAATCATGTGTAATATTGTCATAAATAAGTACCTGATTAGACCTAACTAGGCTTACATATCTTAGTAAACTAAGTAAATAAATTTTATTTTACTTAATTTTAGTTTAGTTTATTTCACTATACATTCATTACACAATAGTAGTGTATTAGTATAGTATATTGTACAACGAGCACGGAATGGTACCCACGAGTATATAATGTTAATGCGAGTGGGCAATGGACATTTCGTGCGAGTTTTACACTATGCTTTTCCTACGACTCTACCTATTATAAATGCAGAAATAATTTGAAATTTTTGTTTTACAAAACAATATTAAATGTAATATTAGTACAATTATTAAAAAATATTATTCTTGGAGAATTTGTGAACTTCTTCTTTTCTATAGCTACATTCTCCGTTTTTTCGAAATTTTGATAACCAAAGAGTAGAGCATTTAGTTGCGTACTGAATGACAATCGCATTGCATTTTTTAATATTGATATAGATTATTGGCAATACATCAATCGTTAATTTATTTTAATACACTCTGTAACCGAGCGCAGTCACATATGAGTCAATTTTAGAATAAAATTTAATATTGTCAGTATACATCAAAGAACCGATATTGAGAGATGTTGTGTCATCTAAAAATATATTAAATAAAAGGTCCAAGAATGGAACTTTGCGGAACTCCTGACAGTGCATCTATACTGTCAGACTTATACTCAGATACTGTACGTATTGTATTCTCTCGGTTAGACAGATTTGAAGAGATTTATGACATCTGTTGATATTCCTGATCTAATCGGTTTATTAAAATTGTATGGTCTAGGCGATCAGACGCCTTGGAGTAATCCGTATAAACAACATTAGCTTATCCTTGTTTATCTAGATCTCTCAGATATATTTCGTTATACAAACCAAATTAGTTGTAGTTGACCTAGCATTCATAAATTCGTATCGATTTATATCGATTACATTTTTTACATGCATGATCACACATATAACAGTGCAGAAGAATCCCCAAGACCTTACAGAAATTACATAAAATGGCAACAGGGCTATGGTGGCAAACGTCATTTCTATCCCCATTTTTAAAACAGAGCAATATGTACTAAAAATATTAGTATACTTTGGAACTACATATATGTTGATTTTAATTTTTAAATCTATTGTCCAAATGTCCGCCGTCTTGTTCCAAGCACTCTTCGCTGCAGTGGGATCTCAAATTTTATATCACAAACCACACATCCCAACTTGCAATGTTGCGAATTTCTTGTCGAATTTGATGTTTTATCGCCACGATAGTAATGGAGGGGGGGGTAATATAGACTTTCAGTTTAGAAGCACACAAGGGGGTAAGGTGGGACGATTTGTGTGGCCAGGAGATGTTACCAAATTTGGAGTAGACCTTATTGAGAAAAACGCTCTGATGGTGATTACAAAGCTATGCGGTATGTACTGACTCCATTATTGTAGAACGATATGCTAGGGTTGCACTCAGCAAATTTTTGCAGATCTGAAAGTCGCAAACCAAAAATTGAATTGCACTTTGGTTCATCTTGTATTTTCAATTTTAGCATTTTTTATGCCTTACAAAGATGCTAATTTAAAAAAAATACGTTGTATAAAAAGAATTTTTTGAGACGCCTTTAAAAGGGGTGTAGCTTCCAAACAAGGCATTTTTGAGGGCATCTTGCTTTAATTTGATTCATGAAGCCCAGAACGCGCTCCCTAATGAAATGGATTTTAGAATCACTATACATACTTTCTATCGTTTCCATCATCTTATCTAATATTTTGATTAAATTTGTTGATTTAATCGTAAAATTAATTATAAAAAATGTAAACAGTAAATAAATATTTAATATATTTCACTAATTTAGTTTTACAAGATACTTAACAGATTATTTTTGTGGACTGAAATCAAACTAAGCGTTCTTAAATCCCTTCAACATATACATCGGCAACCTGTTTTCTTCTTCGAACTTTCAAAATACATGTACTCCTAAAATAAAACATATATTATAATTAATCACAATAGGTAATTAACTTTATTATATTCTCTATATTTTTTATTTGTAAAGGACTCTTGGAGAAAGATAAACTGGGTTCAATCGTTTTATTTTTGTCACTGGAATATATGTTAATTTTTTGTATAGACCTTTCAAAAATACCATATATGAAGAAAACTTAAAAATATATACATGTAGGTAGGTTGATCCCATATGAGTAATTATTCATGATAAAGCAAAAGAAAAATTCTCATAAAATTCCTTTTATTAATGTGACCGGTTTCGTGAACAAGTAATTACTTCACATCATCATAAAAATTCCTGTGTCTGATGATGTGAAGTAATTACTTGTTCACGAAATCGGTCACATTAATAAAAGGAATTTTATGAGAATTTTTCGTTTTGCTTTATCATATATACATGTATTATAAACAGCGTACATGTTTTATATGTACGTTGTTGTACTCTCGATATAGGCCCTAGAGTCTAATCTGTTCAGCTCGCGATACATTCTCGTATACTGATGATGTCTCGTCGTGCTCCATACGTGCACCAATAAACCGTATGAAAATAAATTATCCAGAACTTACTGCAGACGGGAGTACCGTATACTGTACTACATATAAACAGTGTTTACTATGTAATTGATACAAATTCTGAATTTTCGCTTTCAATTTTCGAGGAATTTCGAAGTGTCTCTTTCTAATTATTAATACATCTAAAAATAGTAGTGGTCCACAGTTTTCAATTTCATGTTCGAATTTAACCGACGCAAAATTACTATTTAATTTAAAAACAAAGCTGGAATGAAATGAGATACTTATATGTATGTTGTTTAGGTATTGAAGCGAACAGGCGATGAATTTTTGTGCTTCCTCTCCCTTTCGTCACGTACAGACTCTGCCTGGCACACAGTACCTAAGCCAAATCCTGGGGAAATATTCGAATTCTTCTATTGCTTTTGTTTCGAATCTGTTCATGAAGAGACTGGCAATGAATGGCGACAAAGAGTTACCCACTGCTATCCCATCATGTTCGAAAAATTATCATTGAATCGAAATAAATTTTGTTTCATGCAAACTTGAGTGAGTTAAATGCATATTTTACTACATCCTAATTGATATTGTTTGATTCGAGTAAATCCTCAAGATAATTCAAGGTCTGTGGTATCGGAACCCTTGGAACCAATGAACAAACGTCAAAGGAGTACAAAATATCACCTTCTGGCAACTGGATATTTTTCTTAATACTGTTTATGGATACGGTAGTAAATTCAATTTACTTACCAATAGAAAAGCAGATCCAAGTAGTAGAGCTTTATACCTAGAGTCATGTATATTACTCGGCATTTGCAATAATAAATTATATGATACTTGGACTTGATCCCATTGGTGAATAATACTTCCTATTTGAGTGGAGCCGTCCTGATTGTAAATCTATATAAGGAAGATTATGTTTATTAATTTTCAATTATTGTAAATTGTCTCAGATATACTAGGTTGAAATAATAAAAATGTACTAATTTTTATTCTATTTGAGAGTTTCATCAACAACATTCACCCAATATGTTCACAGCAAAAATTCGCAAATGCTTCAAAAAGTTGTATCTTTAACCTCTAGAATGCCTGACCAGAAAAAAGAGAATTTAATTTTGCATGACTTAATGTAAAAAAATACAGTATGTTCCATTTGAACTAAAAAAGTTTTGGCGGTTTGAATTTGACAAAATGTAACGTGAAATATGGAATACTTGGTATAATATTATTGAATCTATTTTAACAGTGAACCGTAGCTCACCTTATATTCTTTCTATATGACGAACGTCACGTAAGGATCTCCCACATGAAGAAAGTTATCAAGGTTCTTGCAAACCGTTGCATCTGTCAAATTTTTTATGAAACATCAAATATCTCCCTAAATGCTAAATGTTATCGACTCAGAATTCTATACTTTTTCGAAAAATCAGAAATATACAGGGTGTTCCGTTTCAAATAAGCAAGTTGGTATCCGCTTCCGGTATAATCGGAAGTATCAAATGCTTGTAATTATTTTTGTTGGATTGGCCACACTGACATTAGTAATTCCCTAAATTTTCAAAATTTTCTGTTACATGCTTTTCCCAATATCGATTGATGCAGTTCCCGGTGAGACACTTTGTATGCTATACGAGTGTGATAAATACGACAGGAACCTGATATTGACTTAATCATATTAACGTTTATAACTAGAAAAGGGATAATTTGATTTTCATTTTTCAGAAACTAGTGTGAGAGGATCGATACCTTTCATACGAGGTGCAACATGAGCCCCCCTATAATATAAAAAATTATAATTGCGTCTGGCGCCATCTTTGAATTATCAAAAGCCAATAGTTCGTACGATATGATTCATTCATCCATAATTTTGTTCGAACACAATTCATTCAGAAGTTAACAGGGAGGGGAGACTTTAGACGGGCACTTTGTATAATAACCTACTTACTTGAAAACTTTGAGTCTTTCCTAATAAGCACCCAAAAGAATAAGGTCCAGTTATTAAGTAAATAACTTCGCCGTGTTTGTTGTAAACGCTAAAACTCGATTTCATGCCCAGTGAAATATTTTGTGTTATCGTACCAACAAACTCTCCTGGAGGTACCCAAATTTCCATTTGCTATGTAACAAAAAAATAAATAAAATAAAATCATGTTCATTAAAAACCTAAAACAATAAACAGATCGAGAACCAAGGGCGAACATGAAACGCTATATGACCTATTAATGACCCCATGGGATTTACTACACGCACGAAACTTGTCAATTTCAAGGTTGAGTTTATTGAGTAAGCGGCCGTACTCCGCAGATCAAACAGTATCGCATCAGTTGTGGAGTGTGTACAATTCTTTCATTTGGAAGAAATTTTCCAAATATTATATTATCCGTTGGAGCTTACGAGAGAACAAAACTTAAAACGGCAATATATCGGTTTGAAATATTTCAAAATCTACTTCAACTTAGACAATATTTGTGTTTACTTCGTATTATCTCCGAAACGGATGCCCAAATCAAAATTTCATACTCTTAAGTTTACTTTATCCTTTTTTGAAAATACTAGCATATAATTTTTTGATTAATAAATAATGAATACGTTATACAAATAAACGCATTGCGATACAAATTTCCTATGATCCGTTTACAATCGTGTACTAGGCGTCCCCACTACAACAAAACATCTTATTATCTATAATTATTAATTTGTGGCATCCTATAATATAATGTTTTCTCACATCTTATTAGGTGTTAAGCCTATAAATTATTTAAAACGTGTTAAATAAACCGCTCTTCGAAAAGGATTAGAGGTTGGTTTTTGAAAAAATATTTTTGCCTATCCAAAAAAATGTCACCTAAAAAATATTAACCTGAAAATGAAACTTAAATGTTAAATATTTTAGATTATGTCTGACATTACTACAAAAGTCAATCTATTAGAGATTTTCCTTTAGCATTGAGAATAGAGTATTCCGAAACCTCCAAATATTAGACATTTAAGTTTCATTTTCAGGTTAATATTTTTTAGGTGTGATTTTTTTCAAAAAAACCAACTTCTGACTAATCGTTTTGGCGCAGATTATTTAACAATTTTTTAAAATAATTTACAGAACAGTGGCCCAATGAGCAAAATAGGAACCAGGGCACAAATATATGATGGGGACGTACTGTGTCGACACATGTAATGGAATTTGAGTCAGGATGGGCACTGTGTCCAAGTAGTTATATAGAAAATTCAACCAAAGTATTAAAAACATGTAAAAAAAATAAATAAATTAAAGCCCTGGATAACAGTTGGTTTAGTAAAATCTATCAGTAATAGAAAGAAAGAAGAATGGTATAAAAATGAAGATGGTACTGATTTAGAAAATAGCTTTAAAAGGTATAGAAATTTAACGTTACTGAAAAAAGCAAAATATAACATTAATCACAAATTCCGGGAAGAGGGTAAGACTACAAAGAAATTATGGGAAGTAGTTAAGGATATGGGAGGCAAAAATAGAAAAAACAAAGATATTATAATTAGAAATAATGAAGGATTTATACTTCACGAAGATAAAGAAATTGCTGATACAGCAAACGAATATTTCATAAATATTGGTATTTAAATAGCGGATAAACTAAAATCTAATAAATTAAAAATTAATATAAAAACACAAGTATATAATCCTTCATTGTTTCTAAAAGAAGGAACAACAAATGAACTCTCTAAGAATTGCTGAACTAAAAAATAACTGTTCTCCAGGGAAAGATAAAATATTAACAAAGGTAATCAAATATGCAAATAAATATATATCACCTCTTGCATACATGTTAATAAAATATTTACTATAGGAATAGTACCTGAAGTTTTTAAAGAAAGCATTGCCATACGGTATATAGAGATGGAACTTTAATTTCGCTCATTTCTAACATAGTTAAGATATTTCAAAAATGCTTAAATGATAGATTACTTGAATATCTAGAAAAAATTAATTTGTTGTCATCTATAATCAATATGATTTTAGAAATAATAGAAGTACTGAATTAACAATTTATGATCTTGTAAACAGTATAAATGAATCGCTTGATAGAAGTGAAAAATGTTTGGCCCTATTCCTTGACTTGGTTAAGGCCTTTGATACCGTTTCTCATAATATGTTAATAAATAGAGCAGAGCGAATGGATATAAGAGGCACTGTTTAAGAAATACTGAAAAGTTGTTTAGAAAACACAAGACAATATGTGAAAATTAAATATACCTTAAGTGAACCAAAAGTCATTCAGGCGGGCGTGCGACAGGGCACGGTGCTTGGTCCAATACTATTTTTGATATATATCGATGAAATAGCTAGATTAAATAAAGTTTTCAAATTCTATCATACACAGATGATATAGTATTAATATTCACAGCACAAAGTTGGAATGAAGGACGCAAAAATGCATCAACTGGATTAAGCACCGCGAACTTGGTTAAATAATAGCCTATTAACACTTATGAGAAAAAAAACCAAATTCATTACGTTTTCCATTTCAAGCTTCAACCATATGCAAAACGAAAAATTACATATATACACACAGCAGAATGTGTACGGGGCTTTGGTTGAGTCTATGATGCAATATGGTATAGTGGTCTGGGGTGGTCTATATAACAATGCATTAACTATATTAAATATAACACAAAACACAATTTTAAAAATACTTAATTTAAAAAAAAAAAAAAAACGATACTCTACTAAGGACTTTGAAACTTTGAATATCCGTTTATTGTACGTTGTCATCTATATTATTCGTTCACAAACAAAAAATCAAATTTCAACAAATTTCATATATACATAATACAAAAAAGTAATTCATATAACAACTTAGTTGTACTGAAGTGGGTTGGAACCTTTGATCTAAAGATAACACTGACCTAGTTTTCCACGATGCCAACTTGGTTCGCGAAACGCGCGTCGATTGCAGTATATGGTGTTTTTGGTGTTTCGTTTAAAACTACATCACTGTTGTATAAAAAGTTACAAAAACAATATCAAAACTTTATAAATTTTTTTTTACCCAAATTTTATAACATGTTCCTACATAATATTAGAGATATAACAAATATAAAATTCTTCATAAAGACTGTAAATGATTTTTTAATAAAAAATCGAAATATTTCTTGCACTCTCTTTTCATATACCGTGTGTAAACCGCCAAGTGTAGCCAAATGTTAACAGAGATCGACTGAACAAGTGAGATGGACGTCTGTGACGGTATTGTAGGTAGCCGGCGGGACCAGAGACTGGAGCTTGTCCTTAAGTTTTCTGGGTGTGTCTTATTCTATCTCATTTCATCCTAGTTCACAGCCATCGCACGTATTCTTTTTCAACTGGCCACACATGGCGGTTTAAATAGGATATATATGTATGTATGTAAAAATTCCTGTAACACAATATATAATATATTTTTATATTCTCCAATTTAGTTATTTATTTATTTACTCATTTTGTTCATTGGTTAGAATAGTGTGGGATAGTGAAATATAATTTTCTTATTTTACTATTGAATTGTACTTATATTGAATTTGTAGGACACAATTCAAGCTGGTTGCAGCTCAGCGTCTTCTGTTGGGATAATTATTTAAATAATTATATTGTTAAATTCAATGGAAAATAAAAACTTATTTGATTTGATTTGATATTTGAATTCCAACCAATCACATTTGACTTGTAAACAAAGCATCGTATCGTATCACCGTTCCATCGTATGTTAAATTGTCTAATGAATTTACGAACTTGATCGCCGAAAAAGTGCAGTTGCTAGCCAGAGCGGTGCTTTCATTCCCCACGACGCGTCTAAGAATAAATTAACGCGAACCAGTCGAGAGTGTCGGGACCTTGACTTGCTCGAGTCACCGTTCAGCCGTGTTGAATCGCATTGTGCCCAGTCTACATATAAGACATAGCCGGCTCGATGGATAAAGCGTGGAATCGAATCCTGCCATCGTACCGGCACTGGCAATGTCGGTTTCGAATGGTTGTATGGCCACGTTTTCCTAAGTGTAACCTCCTTTTAGACAGATTCAGCTTTGGACTTAGGGGTTGTCTAATTTCTGTGGTAATTTATACGAGTATTATGTTATATTATATTATTTTTGAAACGTGATTGTCCGCTAAATATGCCATATTAGAATAACTTTCTTTGTATTAGTTATCGAATTTAAAACCAACCTCAAATATGTAAATAATTAAAATTAATATACATATACATACCTGCAAATAACACCAGAATGTGCAATTTCCACAGGCTAATCTTCTTTTCAAATGGATCGCTTCTTGTTGCGTTCTGTCATATAATCTTAAAGTAAAAGCCCTACCAGAACCAAAGCAAGTTCTCTGGAAATTATCAGAACTTTCTGTTGCATAATAAATAGTATCGCCCCTAGGCACTTTAACTGTATATCTATTTTCAGATGATACATTGGATATCACTAAAAAAGAAAATCCAAACATTACTTTGTTATATTTGTTTATATATTTTGTTTATGTACTTGTTTATTTTGTTTAACTATCTTTCAAACAGTGACATAGTTAGAATTATTTTAAAAGAAGGGTTTTGCGGTTAAAAACAAATTTTGGGCACAAACGTATTTCACATTTTAATTTTAACCATCTTATATGTATTGTATTAGTAGTAGACGTATTTTAAGCTCTAAAATTTATTAATATATGACAAACGTTACGTGCTAGAAAAAAAGTATTAACAGACTTTAAATAAGCACAAAAAAGTAATTTTAAAAAAGTTTATTTTATTTCTGATGATTGATAAAATTTAGTTTATAGACCAGTGTAATTTGTAATTGAAAATTTGCACATAGAGGTTTTCAGGGGTGCTCTATTTAAATATTGCCGCGTATGTGACACTTCCTTATTTTAAATGGCATACCATATTTTTTTTGCCAGATTTGATTCTATTCATTATTTTAATGAAACTTTCATATCATTTGCTATCTAAAAAACCAATGATTTTTGATATATTTCGATTAAAATCTTATGCGAAATTAATAAATTCCACTGTGATAAATTCCAACAACTACTATCTCTCCCATATCTTTACGAGAGATGCAAAAAAAACTGTGTAAAAGAGCTATTGAAAGCAGCAAAAAAAACAGTACGAAATTTTAATTGCAACAAAGATAACAAAAATAATGCATCAGAAATATAAATAATTCACGTTAATGTTGAAAACGTTGATAAAAATAAGACAATTGTTAGTTTTTTAAAAACTTTTTTAAATAACAAGAAAAACTGATAACAAACACATGCTTTAACCTACTAGTTGCTCGAAATGCTCCCCATTAACATGTAAACATTTTAATATTCGGGTCATAACACCCCTACTGGTCGCTTGTCGCACTTCATTCGCGTCTAATTCTTCAAAAGCCTTTCTTATTGTGATTTCTAATTCTTCTCGTGTATATACAGGCGTCACGTATACTTTGCTTTTCATCTTTCCCCAAAGATTGAAATTAAGAGAAGTAAGATCCGGATTTCTAACACCCATATCCAGGGAGCGCGTTATCTAATTCAACTATCTTCAAACATGTCCAGTATGTTTGATACCTTTCGTGTACAGTGTGGGAAAGCTGCGTCTAGTTGATACCAGCAACTTTCTAATAGTCTAGTAGTGGTAAATCATCCAAAAATTCAGTCACTATTGTCCTTAATATCTCCATATAACGCCGAGAAGTTAAGGTCCCATCATAAATATGGTAATAAAACTTATCGTCTTTTAATAAACAAAACAAATGTTTTCCTTTTCCTTATTACGTGAGGGTTTTCATTTGCCCAAATATGGCACTTACGTCTGTTAAATATTCCTTCGCGGGAAAGCTTCGACTCATTTGTCCAGATATTTCTTTTTTGAAAAGTCGTTATCTTCTTCAATGTGAATTAAAATCATTTCAGAAAACTGAACTCTATTACCAGCTTCTCATGGATACAGAGCTTGTACTTAAGTAAATTTAAGTTGTGCATTTTATGCTTCCACAAAATCACTTCTATATAGGAATAAGAAATACCTATGACACACGCTGCGGTATATACAGGGTGGGGCAATAGTGCGTCGGACTTCGATATCTCGAGTTCTACGAAGAAATTTAAAAAAAATGCAAGTAAACTAGATAAAAAAGTCTATAACCGGAAAGTATTTTCAAATATACAGGGTGAGCCAAGACGAAATTACATGGTCAAGTGCCTTTTTTTTAAACGGAATGCTATGTATATCAGTATATTTTTTAAGCCTCTTTCTAGACTATTTATTCCTGTATTATTATTGACTATCTCCCAACCACTTGGATGTAATGAATTTTTTTTGTAGAAATAATACCATCTACAAATGCATATTGAAAAAAATCACCAAAGTCACAATTATGGGTTTTAAGAAAAATGTATGTGCATGCTAGTTACGAGACATCTAATTAATGTTTTTGAATCATTTTTACTTCCTAAGAACGTACAGGGTGGCCAAAAATTATTTTTCAATTAAGAACTTTTTAAATTGAATTTTCTCAATTTTTTTCAAATGGAACACCCTGTATATTTTTCGACGATGTGATGTAGAAATGAAAAACGAACATTTTTTGTAAGTAGTTCCCCATGGCTAATTGCAATCATTTTCGTTTTATTGAGCAATAAGTACAAAACTCAAGAATAAACTTAAAAAAAATAGATTTCTGCAAATATTTCATTAGAAAAAAATTATAATAAGTGCTCCACATGTTGCCCATTTTAATTGACACACGTCCCTATGCGCTTTTGAAATGAGGCCATTTAGTGGGAACCATTTCTTCCAACCCATTGAAGTCGGTAAATGGTATTTAACTGGTCCCTTACTGTAGTAGTTTTTTTGAATTTTTTTTTTGCTGGTGTTCATTATTCGACAAGCAATAAAACCTCAGTTTAGTATAAATTGTCTTGTACAAACAAACATATATCGCACTTATCGGTCGTCAGTTATCATTTGTATTAAATTTAAAATATTTCGAGTTTTACAAAATGAATTTTAATAAAGCGGAACTTGTAGACATGACTTTTGTTTTGGGCGAGTCAGACAGAAATTGTTTGCTTGGCAACAGAATTTATAAGCAAAGGTATCCTGGTGTTAGTAGCTTCCAAAACCTTCTCGATAGATTTGTAGAAACTGGAAATGTCGAATATAAAAAAGTGAAAGAATAAAACGTGTTGTGAATGAAGAAAATGAGTTTTCTGTGGTGCTGGCAACGGTTGAGAATCCTAATATTATTCAGAGAGAAGTGAGCTTATTAGTAAGAATAAGTAGAATCTTAAAAACAAATAAGTTTCATGCATATCATATTCAAATACCCAGGAACTATCTGATGACGATTTTCAAAGGCATCTACAGTTTTGTAATTGGGCCAGAGATAAAATGCAAGATGTCACTTTCTTCAGTAATGTTTCATTGATGAGGCAACTTTTCATTTAATGGATTTATTAATAGGCACAATTTCCATTATGATGTTTCGGAAAATTCTCACTTTTTTAGGCAAGTTGGTCTATAAACGTTTGGGGAGGAATTAATTATTGCAGAACATGTAATAGGGCCACATTTCTTTGATGGCACATTGAATGGAGCTATTTATCTTAATTTTCTGGAAAACTATCTGCCACAATTATTGGTGAATCTTCCTAAAACGATTCGAAATAGGATGTGGTTTCAGCGAGATGGTGCTCCACCACATTATTTAAATGCAGTTAGAGACCACTTAAATAATACCTACCCATTTCAATGTATTGAAAGAAATTGACCCACTAAATGGTCTGCTGGATCCTCAGATCTTACAAAAATGGATTTCTTTATATGGGGATGCGTGAAGGAAATTGTTTATAAAGACACACCACAAAATATGAAGGAAGGGATATGGATAAATCCTCATTTTCAGTAACTGGACTGGGACTTACTTTTGTGGTTTTAAATGCGCCAAACTCTAGGAAATTAGCCTCAATTCTTCTGAATTTATTTTCGTTCATAAGTGGCCGATTAGGATTTAATTCGTTGAACCTTGTGCACGTTCTACTAACAATTACCTTAAGATAATGAATAGAATTCGAATCTGGCATAAAAAATATGGTATACCATTTAAAATATTGAAGTTGATGCCGACTTCTGGTATTATTTTTATTAAATAAAGCACCCTTGAGAACCTCTATGTGCAAATTTTCAGTTTCAAATTATTTGTAGTTTCTCAAAAATAATAGGCCACTCACCACCTTAATGGAGACAAAGAACATTCATTAAAGCTCTCATTGAGATTAAAAACGGATAATACTATAAAATCTCTAGATCTTAACTTATGGAAACTTTTCTCATTTTATATAGTAATAAACCTACATCACATATCCTCCATTGAGCCACCATCGAAGACACGCTATATTTTTTTTGCATATTTCGTATTTGAATTAACTGACGTTTCTAATTTATGTTGTGAATTTTAAATTTATAGAAAGATTTTCCACTAAAATAGATATTACTTACAATCGGCCAGTTCCACGCTTTGCTGAATAATCAGTTGGTTAACATCATTTAAAAAATCCAAGCCATTCATTGGAGAAAGATACGTCAGGCTTGAATTTTGGTCGATGACAGAGACAGGAATGGGACGCCTTGATCCAGGATAATTTGAATCTGAAATATAATTTCTTTGGGAACTTGATAGGAAACTTTAATTTATCTTACCTGCCACATTATTGTTTGTTGGTTGTTCAGTTACTGGTTCACCATAATCAGCAAATACTGAAAAATAAATAAGAGCGAGTTTTTAAACTCATTGGTTGACTATCGAACATGTTCTTTCTCTTTGTAATCCCTGCATGTGGTGAGAACGAAATAACATACGTTTGAGAATCCATCAACGAATTTAAAAACCGTCGTATAAGATTTTGAGGATTTCCCATAGAATAATATACAGGGTGTTTCTTAAGTAATATGAAATACTTGAGGAGGTGATCCACCAAGCGATTTCTACATACGAAACGTTGATTGAATATTTCGATTTATTTCAGATTTTATCCCACATTTTTCGAGATATTGGGTCTGATGAATAAAATAGAAGCATTTGCTTGAAGTAAAAAGTAAACGCAAAAGCAAATGCTTTGAAGCAGAAAGTAGTAGTGCTTCATCTTCAATGAATAATATTTTGCTATTGCCTCATAGCAAATACTTCAGACTTTATAGCCAATGCCATGTTTTAACAAGTCATATTACTTTTTTAATGTTATTAATGCCTAAATGTTTATTTTGATTCTTGGTACATGGTATTTTTTTTTAGAATTTCGTGAAAAAATATCTTTTAAGCGAATCTTCATGTGACCAACAATAAATATTTTACAAAAAAATTAAATTTTTGACAAACAAAATTGTTTTCAATGAAATATCATTTTTTGAAGAAGATAATTTTTTATCGAGAAATGTGTAGGTGATGGAAGATTTGGATTTCATGGGATTTCGACATCTCCTCATTTATTGGTCTGTAACTTTTTTAAAAGAAAATTGACCTTATTTTTTTTAATACATTCTAGAAATGTTGTTGCGTATAATGGTGTACCGCTCGATTTTCTATATTGATTTGAAAACGCCATAAATCGCACATTATCAAAGCGAAGTCTACTACTGAGGTATCTACATGTTTATTGAAGCAATTACTAAGTAGATAGTAAACACGCAGTTTTATTCATATAATTAGTTTTATTCATATTTGTTGAAACTTTTGTCTCTAGCAAAGCAAATGCTTTTACTTTAAGTATCAAGCAAATGCTCTGAAAATATGACTCATATAGATCAAAGGTTTTGCTTCAAAAATATGTAGTAAAAGCATTTGCCACCTTTTATTTATCAGAGCAATTAATTCGGTACACGTATATCTTCTAGCGCTCTAGCGAGACCACTGTGCTATGATAGTTTTACTGAAAATGATATACAGGGTGATATTTTTTGGGTGATTATGTGCCTCTCACTCTCTCTCTCTCTCTCGCTTTCTCTTTCCCTAAAATTGTTTGTAGTACGCTACTTGCCTTTGGGATTGTTTAGTGCTTTTTTAAATTCGGTATATGTATGTTTTTAATGAAAACATGAAAATAAAGTCTAATACCCAGGTAGCAAGGGTACGTCATAATGACGTCAAAATCTGGTGATTACTGGTCATAAGACGTCAGTGAACCAAAAATCGACGACATAATGACGTCTTATAAATGACGTTAAAATGACGTGCTGCATATCACGTTATATAACACGTCATATTGTCGTCTTTCTTCGGTGCTATTATTATATATCTGTCATATACAATATGGAATGAAGCGGCATTTTCGCAAGTGACATATTGCCATCATTACAAGATTACCTGTATTTTTTTTAACAGTTTCCAAAGAGAATAATCAAAGGCATGCAAAAATATTGTTTTTAGCAAAACATTTGCCTATATAATTTTTGCACAAATATTTTATTACTTCTAGGAACATTTTTAATATTTGCACGTCACAGCCATTCATCATATAATTTTTGTGATATAAATTTCGTACCCTGTATCCCATTGAATTCAAAAGTACCGCTATATAACCAGACATGAGCGCAACTACGTGCGAAGTTCTGAACAACGTGATTAATATTAACCAATCGGTGTAGGTACAGCTTATGCGCGCGCAGTCCATCTTACCACAGACCACTGTGAATTCCCAGGCGTTTACGACATTTTCTGTTCTGTGTTTACTCTGGCCTATTAGTGAAATATCTGGCAAATGTGTTGTTTTGACGTTTAACGAAAATTCTGTAGCAATACCTATTATTCACAGTTTAGTATATGATAGTAAGATAGAATAAACATTTATTTTTTTGAATATGTAGTATGTGTATATAAACATAAATTTTATATAGTAATATATTTTTTTAATATATGTATAAACTAAATACTAATAGTTTTATCTGTATTACTGAAAACCTGGGAGGGGGGTACCAAATATAACCTGAAAAAGACGTCAAAATAACGTCTTACTAATGACGTGAAATTAACGTCATCGGTCCAAGACATTAGGAGGACATTTTCACGTCATATTTACGTCATTCAACTAGTCATTTCTCGTCACTCGGTGACCATTTTTTCACGTCATTTTCACGTGCTCTTGCTACCTGGGTATTAAATAAGATCTTGAACAGGTCCACTTTTAGC
This sequence comes from Rhamnusium bicolor, assembly GCA_029963845.1. NCBI lineage: Eukaryota > Metazoa > Arthropoda > Insecta > Coleoptera > Cerambycidae > Rhamnusium > Rhamnusium bicolor. Next base: position 140,265 of record JANEYF010002177.1, on the reverse strand, counting down.
CATAATACAACCCTTAAAACATTGGCTACCCAACACGTTCGTAAATGCCAGAAGTATGTCAAATTGTATTATATGCTTGGATTATGCTATTTTGAAGATTTTCCACGTCTTGATGAATAGGAGTACTACAAGCAAATGCTTTTAGATGGTCCCATAGGAAAAAAATCTAACGGATTAAGGTCTGGTGATCAAGGAGGCGATGGTGATGGTCGTCCTCGACCTCTCCAACTTCCTGGATATGTGGTATTCAGATACTCACGCAGAGGAGAAAACCACTGACACTAATTAAAGCGAAGAGGGTGGTTATTGCGAGGTTAGAAATTAGAGGGCCTAAAACAATATTGAACAAACCCAAAGACCAATGACGCACTACAAAGTTTGGAAGCGGAAAAGGGTACACCGCCCCCAAAAATATATCCGGTATATAATTTTCAGTAAAATTATCATACGAAGTCGAAAACAAAAGCCTCTTGACATATGTTTGATGAAATTTTCTACATGAACTCACATGCAAAAAATGGCATTCGATGCGCGTTTCGCCAACCAAGTTGACATCATCTGGAGATAATTAAAACTAACGTTATGCTAACAAAGTATCCTATTTATACCTCAACTATGTTACGGTTCGGTGAACCGTGACTAATTGTTTGCTTCTAAACTAAACAATTATTTCGCGTCAGTTATATTCACATATGATATTGAAAACTGTAGATAACTATCATTTTTAGATGTATTAATAATAAGAAATAACAAAAATAACTTGGAACTTGACATATACAGAAAAGTACGAGTACTTTAAAATATATCCCTAAGATTGTGCTCAGCACAAAATGGCGAGTTTCAATTTTCTAGTGCATCGCCTATTAAGTTTTATCGTCAATAAGGAGAGGTTTGAAAAAAAAGGCATTGTTTAAGGATATAGCTGTGAGTAATGGATATCCTGTAAGTTTAGTTTATAAAATAATTAGGAATTATAAATTTAATGAGACACATCGAAATTCCTCTACCTTTCAAAATGAGAGAAAAAATTCGAAATTTGTACCGATTCCAGACGATTCTCGATTCACCCGTGGTATTGGTAAGATTTTTAAAGATATAAGTATGACAGTGACTCACTCATTGGGAAACAAACTATAACAACTTTTAGGTAATCCAAAAGACAAAATTGAAACAAACGAAAAGTGGGGAATTTACAAAATTAGCTGTATGGACTGTAATCAAAGGTATGTTGAACAAACTAGACGATAAATTCAAACTAGATTCAAAGAGCATATGGCTCATCTTAAATATGGTAGAGCAGATAAGTCTGGTGTTCACCGAATCGTAAAAATAGTTTAGGTATAAATAGAATACATTGTTAGTATAAGGTTAGCTTTAATCATATCCAGATACAGATGATGTCAACTTGGCTGGCGAAACGCGCAAGTGCAGTATATGGCTGTACGATCGTGATCAGTGGCTTCTTAGGGCCCGAAGGGAGCACTGGTGGAGACGTAGAATAAGGGTGGTTTATACAACAGTTTGGATTTCTGACTGTATGGTTTGTGGTGGTTAATACTCCCTGGACACAGCCTCACGTCCTGAATTAGGCTTGGAGAGGAGTATTTGATGAGAGACAACAGATTAGTTGAAACTGACTTATTAAGAAAAATAGAACTCTATTTATACTATCTAATATCATAATAAACATTAAAAAATAATAACAAATACATAATAGACCTAATGAACTTGTCCTAGTAAAACTGCTAGCCAAGAATTCGTGGCGTTTGCATTAATTGCATTCTTTGCTTGTTTTGTTTTGATTATTACACATGAAATAAATTTGACCTGGTTTATAATAATTAATGAAATGTTAGAAATGGTAAATAATATGAATGAAAAAAAAATTATGTTAAGTGCTAAAACAATGATGTTTTGGTGTGTTGTGGAAAACCATGTCAGTGTTAACAAATTTATTCAAAGAGACACATATAAAGTTTATTTCAAACTTATTTGCATAATAAAAAACATCGGCACCTTTGGAGGCGGTAAAGGGATCATAGTCGCCGACGTTTTTTGTGTTACAAATAAGGTGGTTCAGGCGTTTTTATCTAAAATTGAGTCAAATTTGCATAAACCCGTGTGGCCTGTTTTCCGTGATCCACCCTTTATATATGTATACTATATATTTATTCAGTGGGATTTCCTCATTTCTTAACTAATGTCGCTTAGGTAATAATTGATAGTGACGGTGGTGGTGATGGTTGTTTGATTGATTGAATTAGTAAACTGGTGATGGTGATAATTGTGAGATAGTGGTGTGGGGCAACAACAATAGTTTGTGTGTATCTACTCGTATGTTCTATCAACGACTTCTTGCGGGCACAATAATTTTTGTTAGCATTAAAATGTTGACTTAAAGTTGAGTAGTTAGTAGATATGTAAAACCTTACCAATTTAGGGTGAGCCGTAAATCGAGAATTTTAAAAAATTTTGAGTTTTCGTTTTGGAATTGCCGTCAAAACTTGCCATTTGATATTCTAAGAAAAAACTGTATTTGAGCTTTTGTGATAGTGGTATATCTTCTGCCCTCTACTATCGCTTAAAAAGAGATAAATTTGAAATTTCCAGCTTATAGTAAAAAATTAGGTTTAACGTGATTCTTGTTATTTTTATATCATTAATAGGCTCAATTAACATTTTCAAGATCACCAAGACATTTTTGCAAAACGTAAATTATAAGCTTTTGCAAAAAAATCAGTAGTATTGGATGTTTCAGCAATTTTAAAAAATAAGTTACGGTCTTGGTGCCGCTGCACCTATCGATTCTAATTCTATTTGTATATCTGTTGACGTTTCCAGTTCAACGGTTATGTTTGTTAGTTATAACAGAAATGTATTATATTACAAAAACTAATTTAATTTTATCTAAGGGACCAAGGGTCCAGGTCAAGTCTGTTTAGTCTATAAGTTGTTTAGAATAACGCAGTAAATCACTTTACATCTAGGGTGCTAAGAACCATTGCTAGTGCATAATGCGAAAAATATATTTTACACATTTATAGTTAGTTGTGTAGATGTTAGTAGAGAATAAGGACCACTTTCCGGTGTATAGTAGAGTCAAAACACTATTAATAATATAGTCTTTATTTAAACATAAAGAACTGAGTTTTATTTCGATAGGTAAATTCCCAATAATGTTCACGTGAGATGGTTGTATTTACTATTACATTGTGATTTCTCATCAGAAAAAATAGGCGTCATCTCATGAGAGAACAACAGTTGAAGAACGTGTTTCCTCAATTCATGAGCCGGATTCTGTCTTTATTGACTACACAATACTTAATTTTTGAATGTTTTTTCAACTTTCTTGAAAACATAACTACGACTTGAAAGATCTAGTAGCGGTGCGATGCAACGCACGTACAATCGTCAATACAGAATTAAATAATGGAGTTAGAACTAGAATCGAAGTTGAACTGTCCCTTACAACGATTAATTTGTCAATTTCATGCCAACGAACCGCTCTTAAGAGTGTTTCAGAATATTGATGATGAGATAACTGGTCCTCGTCAATTTTCAAGTTTAATAGGGAAGCAAATAGAACACGCAGAATTTACCACTTGTCGAATTTGAACATATTGAATGCATCTAATTTACCAGGATGTGAACTTTGAAGATTTAAGAACAGAGCAGAAATACCTGTATGAAATATGCCTCGCCATTTCTTATGGACACTGCTACGTCGACTTATCAAACCGTAATCCTGAAAAAGAAGCTTATTCCCAATGGCTTACCAAATCAAATCACATTTTGTAGTTCTATATAGGAACAGATAATCCCAGTTCAAATTTGAAAAAAATAAATTTTATTTTGAAAGTCAGGGTGAACGTAAAACTATGTAGTAGACTTGGGGGAAGAAATTTAAATTATGTTACTGTTGGTAATTTATTGAATAAGTGTCTTAATGAATTAGGTGTGTCAATGCCAATGTTAAAGATGGCAGAATTTGGTGAGATCAAACTATTTTTGTAACTTGCAGCTGTAGAAATCTTTTTACAGAGTATCGAGTGCTCTCTCCTACTCCCCAGTAGGAGTTTATTTTTATCCCATTTTTTTAAGGGTTATTACTGTGTATTGAGAATTTTATTGTGATGTGTGGGTGTATTTTGAGTTTCTTTCATTATACATACTATTTATATGAAAGCTGTATAACTTACTAATTATCAGTCCAGGGTTCTATCCTAGACATATGTTTAGGGCTAGGAATACGCCTTCCGAAAGGGCTAGCGCTACTAGTGTCTGTTTCCCTTGCAGTCTCAGGGGGTGGTAGCAGCAACCTTTATCCTTTATTTTAAGGGATATTGATTAATTTTATTATAATAGTAGCAAACGTTATTCGCTGATCATCTTGCACATGTTCTAGCTATATATTGCAACAATAAGAAAGAAGACCCGCGCGGCAAGGGAGAGTATTGCCAATAAATTCTCCAGCTTTCTGCGAAACCATACGTAAAAAAGTTATCTTGTGTACACAAAGATCGAACGTTTAAAACTTCCAGTATTTTAAGTACGATCCAGTTACGTCTGTAAACGTAGAACGGTCATTTTCAGACCACAAATGGATTTTTAACGACAGACACCGGAATCTAACTCCAAATCATTTAAAACAATTATTAATAATATGCTTTTATTCTAGTGCCAAAATATAGCAATTGTGTTCAAAGTTCATCTAATTTTGGACATTACAAAAATCATCCGTCAAAAGTATAAAGTATATTTTGTTTCTCTACTGCACGAGCTGATTCCACCACTGATATTCGCGAAATGACTACCAAAGATGCGAATGATGCGATCTAATTATAGTACCTGCTCCTGCGTCACGGAATCAAAATTATTATGTTCCTACGTATTAGCACTTATATTTAATTTTATTTACTTATTTTCGTCATGAGTTTTAGTAAGTTCATGTTTTAGTTAATACTTTTTTATAACGGGAATTTTTATATATAGCTTTAGTGAGATTAATTTATCTCAGATATTATAATTTATAATTAGATTAATGGAATTTTAGTGAGATCCATCCACACGTAATCCTTGTATATCTACTGAGAACGGAAATATACAAATTATAATTTAATAGGTTTTTAAAAAATTGTTGTTTTAAAAAATTTTATTAGGCAATGCTGGACATCTTATGAAGGTTCTGGGGGTTCAAGTTTTAAAACCGATTTGAAACCTATCAGCTGAGATACGAAAGCCTTATCTTTCAGTCAGTTAAAAAAACTGTATGAAAACCTGTTATAGGTAAATAAGAGTTAAAAGTTTCATTGCAAGATTAATTACCCTTAAATTTGAATACAAAATATCTTGTAGTTTTATCAAAGTTTAAAAGATGATTGAAGTAGATGGTGTACTTGGTTTTTATTTTAATTTATAACTAGAGTTGGCAAAACTGCGCCGCAGGACATAGGTGTACGCACCGTAATGAAATGAAATGAAATGAAATCATTTTATTGATCAATATTTACACCTTGGTGTTTGATACGTCCGTTTACAACAAATATGTAGGTATATACATACTATACACATATATAAAATATAAATAAAAGAATAACATATAAAATTATTTGTCTTAATAACGTCATTAAAAAACTACAAAAAAAATTTCACAAACAAGAAAAAACATCACTCCTAGGCACAAACAATTTACATCAAATTTTACACATAATTAAAATCTGTAATGTCATAGTAGGCACTGGCTAAAAGATGACTCTTCAATTTAAATTTAAAATGGTTCATAGGCAATTTTTTCAGAGTCTTTGGCAGAGAGTTGAACAACGTTACCCCTAAGTTGCCTCTTTTAGTTATTTCTAATCTTTGATTGGGTATTCGTATATTGTTCCTTGTACGGGTATTGTATTCATGGGTATCTCCATTCATAGTATAGTCACTGATATGCTATAAGTGTAAGAAAAGAAATTAACTAGTAATAAAAGCAATAAACTGTTACAATTTATAACAGTGTATTCACGCGCAACTTACCCTCTTAATTAGCTTGGTTATTACAAACTGGAAAAGATGTGTAAAACTTTGCAGTATCATGTATGTTTCTATGGTTGTCTCCGAGAGTAATGTTCGACGTGGTGAAATAATATGTTTATATTTTGGGAACGACCGTTCGACATCTACTGATGTAATACAAGCATACTTAAAATAGTCTTTGAACTCACTTAACGGATTTGCAGATACACCATCGGTACCATAACAAATTTGTCTTAATCTGGTAAAACCGGTGTTTTGCTTTAACACACGTGCGAACTTTTCTCCAACGGGCTCATTTTTTGCGTCACCTATAGAATGTAGCAGTCGATTTACTTCGTCCACTATTTGCAGTGACTCCGCTACCGACAACGCACTGTTTTGTAAGTTTTGTATGGCGTCATGTAATCCTTTATAGTTCTTGTGAATAGTTTTTAAAACTGTTTCAACAGAAACATCTTCGAATTTTGTCTGGCTTTCCTCAATAGCTGCAGCCTCGTCTGGATTGAATTGTAGTATCACAGCTTTTATTTGTTGTCAATAATCAGCATAATAAAAAGCTGCCTTCAACCATGTTCCCCAACGTGCAAGAATCGGCTGTAGTGGTTCGAGAATACCGGGACACTTGCTATGAAATGCACGAAGACGGTTAGGAGATTTAAGAAACACTTTTTTGTACTTGCTAGTAATGCATCCATCTCTGGAAAACTTTGTCGATTAGTTTCTGCCACAAGGTGTAAAGCATTCACTTTACACGTAACATGTACCAACCTACAACCGTGTTCTTGAAGAGAACGGCATACCAAACGCATTGTCGCGGCATCATCGGTTACAAACATCAACACTTTTTGACAGGTCAAATTTTTCTAACGTCTCCAGCACCACCTGCGTAATTATTTGGCCAGTACACTCAGTTAGTCTTTTGCTAGCTAGTAATAGTGGAAATGTCTGTTTAAGAGGGTCCAATACACGTACTATAACATTTAAAATCGAATTTTGTTACAATCTGTTGTCTCGTCAACACATAACCACAGCCGTGTATTTTTTATTACGCATTTGATTTTATTTACAATGCCTTCACTTACGGTTGGTACATAGTTGCGCAACGTTGTGCGACTGAGTAACGTCACCTTGGGATTGTATTTATTCCAGAACTCCTGAAATGGTTGTTTATCGAGTATGTGTAGCAGAACATCACAGGCAGTCAGCATTAAGAATAAATCGAACATAAACTGTGTTGTTGAAAGCACGCCATTTTTTTAACACGCTTTTATTAGCTTCACTTGTATGTTTGCTTGTTTGTTTGTATGTTTGTTTGTAACCGACTCTTTGGACTCGATTTTAACCCACTTTAAACGGACAGATTTAATTGAAACTTTGTACACTTATTAAGAACTGGTAACAATACAATAATTTGATAAGTTTATATCATTATCCTGTTCAGGATCGCCAATCCTTTCCTCACGTATCCCTGCGTGAAAGCAAAGGCTTAATATGTCAGTAGATTCCATAATTGTTAATTAGCCCGGTGGTCGAGTGGGTTAAGGCACTCGACGCGAAACGACAGACTCATCCGGCGTGAGTTCGAACCTCACGGCTGAAATAAAATTTTTTTTTTTTTTTCAGAAATATCTGTTGGATCGTAATATGTTATAATATCAGCATCAATAAGCAATATAAATATAGTTTAAAACAACTAAAAAACACGCTTTCATAGCACATCAAACTAAAAAGTTAAAAATAAATATAGTTTAAAAAAACTAAAAAACACGCTTTTAAAGCACATCAAACTAAAAAGTGAAAAATAATTATTAATATAAACTGAAAATAATAATGAACGAAAAATACTAGTATTATTGTGAAAAAAGCGTGGGGTGCTCGATATACGAAAAATATTGCACAAAGCACCCCACGCTTTTTTCACAATAATACTAGTATTTTTTCGTTCATTATTATTTTCAGTTTATATTAATAATTATTTTTCACTTTTTAGTTTGATGTGCTTTAAAAGCGTGTTTTTTAGTTTTTTTAAACTATATTTATTAGTTTTATGTTGCACAGAGTTTACGTGACGTTACAATCACGTTTGTCCCAGCACATCAGGTCTGCCTCGCACACCTTACAACTTATTATAGCACCATTGTAGAATAAATCCGAGAATTCACTGATAAATTTATTCACTTTGTCAGAGTATGGCCGTTTTTTACCCTTGGGCAGGTCTGACTTACTTTATTATTAAATTAATATCAAGAATAAAATACAAAAAATAAAATTTACAACAATTATAAACAAGTCTCACTTACGTACTTGGGTATTTCTCTATCTGGCACCGCTCATGATTTGCGGATCGAAATGCCAACTCTATTTATAACACTTCAAAATATAGACCTTCTTGTCTCTAAAATTCTAAAGGCAAGTATACACTGCTATAAGAAAGTTATGTGCTGGCCACATCAGATATTTAGGTATTGTTTTGTTAAATTTTTTGTTTTTTGATTAAATCAATTTTTTTATCATGTTTTTTTTGTTGTTAAAAACAAATAATAAATCACCAAAAAAATTGCGACAAGCGACGTCCTGTTTTCTGTTTCTTTTTAAACCGGTAATCCTTAAAGTGATTTTTAAAATAACTATTTTTTTGACTCACTTTAGGGGCCCGGTTTGACTATGGAACACAGGCGAGTGACTGCATTATTACTCCACTGGCTGCCTGAACATAAAGGTTTCCAAGTAATTTGTGATTTGAAAGAGAACATCTATCCTTACTCTCTTTTCTGTAACGAATAAGATCTAAAGATAGGCAATAAATTATTTCCCTCCATAGGTATAACCCGTGCATTCATTCAAGTAAACAGTCCAGCAGCCAAGCTGCAAAAAAAATATTTAAAATTTTAGATTGGAAACCTTTATGTTGGTGCAGCGGTACATCGGGACTGAACACGCATTACATGAAAAGGTATTATTTTTAATGTTACAACGAAACAAAATATTAAATCTGCCATTAAGCGAATGAAATATACATATACTTGAGCACACTTTGATATCTTTAGGACCACAGTATTACTCTGTCAGTCTTGAAAAAATTTATTCAGGCAAGAGCAAAAATAAAGAAGTCGCTAATTTAATGGAGGGAAAAGTTTGGAAGAGCTTTTTCAATCAATCCAGAAAAGTCTGAGAACAGTAGGTAAACGTCAGTCGTCGATGGCGACTACTGGGATACCAAGATATCAAGAAGAATAAAAAGGATGTAAGAAGCCTAATTGATAAATCCCTGTATAAAAAAACAAAAAGTTTCAATAGATTTCATTTTAAGGCAAACAAAAACGATTTGCACAAAAAAAATTATTCCATTCGAAAAAAATTAATTGTCTTTCACACCTATAGTATAGTCGATCCTGAGACACTCTGTATAACAAATGAGAGATGTTATGGTTACAAATATTTTCAAGTATTAAAAATATCCCATTTGAGTATTTATACCACCTTGAAAACAATTAATTATTAAATATACTATTTTAATTTTTTCCACCTAAATTGCGCAAATCGATCATTGTGCGCTAGACAGTCCTCCCATGGCTCCGACACACACGCGAGTCGCACTAGCAAATTAACTTCCGCCACCCCCACATCCCGTACTGTTAGTGGCTCTAGATCCAGAATCATGTGCCCTAAGCAGGCGAAGAGAACTTAGAAGGAGACCCCTCTGCGACGTATATTTTATATTGTTGTTGTTGCAAAACAAGTGGATATTTAACAAAGTCACTATGCTGGACGCTAGTTTCATCAACCAGTTTAGCATCATTGGGAAAAGATTAAAATTAACATTTACTTGTACATGTTACGAAATTAAACCTTTAAACAGTGAACAATTTCGTATTCGTATATTATAATCTAGAATGAGAATTTGTTTTACCACCGCCGTCAAGAATCAGTTTAGCAATGCTAAACAAGTTGTTTTTAAATTTGGATGATCCTGGGAGCAAATTATACAGAGCGTTTCAAAGTTAAATGTACATAAGTTAACTGTGAACAGAAGGCACTTTGGTGGTTCCATATTACCCGTCAATAATGATCGTCCTATACCCATTAATAACTGGTAATTTGGAACCAACAATAAAGTAAGTACCTTCTATCCAGAGTTAACGAACATTTAACTTTGAAACACCCTGTTTGTTACTTATGAAATACCTACTTTCACGTTATTTATTACTATTACCTGTCTCTTGTTCATTAAAATAATAAGTAGAAGTTGAAAAAACTTGTAATGACATAGTATCTGCAAAAAACAGAAGATATACATTTATTTGGATATCCTATGTATATTATTTTGCAACATTTTTACACTAACACTGTCATACAACGTTGGTGTCAGCTTTATCCAGAAATCACCTAATAGTTCAAAACGTTGCTACTCACTCTCGACAGAATATCAATACATTTATTCTAAAAATTATTAATTTTGAACTTACCTTCCATATTGTTAAAATTTTCCCGGTACGACATTTTTTAAACACTATTTAACACTCAGCAAAAAATTATCCTATTGTTTAAACCGCTATATACTATACATCTTATCATAATTATCTATCCCCAATTATCATTTATCTTATCTTTAAATAGACTGTTTTGTATTTTAATGTGTAATATTTGTTAATTAAAAAATAATGTTAACAACATAAATAAAAATGTATGTAAAACAACACATTAGTCCCTTATTTCCTTTTCTTATTATTATTATTTTTTGAGTAATACCCCGCTATCATTGTACAAAAAATTTATAAACAAGAGGAGCTGGTTTTTAAATGGACTTATGCTTTTGGCCATAGGCGTAAATTGAGGGAGCGATTGGGGTGCTAAGTTTTCCCAAAAACTTAAACCAGAACGCAAAAATTCATAACGCTTATTTTGCAAATTTTTAGAGACATGCATAGATTTGTGCCTCGTCAATTAACTGAGATTATGATCAAAAGGTACAGGGTGGGCAAATTTCGATGCTTGTATAGGGTAACTCGGTAACTGTAAGAGATACAAAAAAATGGATGACACATTCTCGATCTCTATTTTTGAGACAAATTCCACTGGCGGTTCTTCTATAGGGTCATTTGGTCAATGCCCTCCCACACACAAATAAAAAAATAGAGCTATTCCTTTTCTGAAGTTTAAAAATATATAATATATATATTTCATTCTATGCACAATACTATTCAAATAACTAGATCGCAGGATTTCATATCCCCCTCCCCCGAGCATCGAGCCTCTACATTCATATTCATTACATTATTCATTTATAGAATTTAAAAATCTTGGGTCAATCCACAACGTGTCCTCAAAGCTAGCTACGGACCGAATTTACAACGAATTAAAGTGAAAGAGACAGAAAACACTGGCGGGGACAATGTCCCTGACACATTTTACGGAAACGGCAACGCACGAAGTTCACTAAGTTCAGTAGAGCAGTGAGCAGTCTTAATGCTGACTAGGTACGCGTTGGTCGGTAAATTCTGTCGCGTTGTTTTTAATGTTTTTATTTGTGAACATTTTATTAGTAAATCTCTACTTGTCGTGAAATTAAGTAAAACAGTGTTTTTGGTGTTTACTATTAAATATGAGTGTTGTACAAAATATATTAAAACTGAAAGATGGACATAAGTTGGGTTATGAATAAAGTACAAGTGTTTAGATACGTTTTAGACGGTGTTGTATGTGAGAGATTTTGGAAATTTATTCAGCCTCAAGGAACAACATCGCAGCATTTGACAGATGTAATTTTAAAAGAGTTAGAATGTCTGAAAATTAATGAAAGTCCTGAAAAAATTGATAGCACAAAGTTACGATGGAGCATCAGTAATGAGTGGTGCTTTTGGAGGTGTACAAGCCAAAATTAAAAAAAAGTTATCCTTCAGCAAATTTTATTCATTGTTACGTTCATCAACTAAATTTAATTTTACAAAAAGCATCAAGTCAGGATAACAGTATAAAAAATTTTTTTGCTAATTTACATAGCTTTTCTTCATTGTTTGGAAAATCGCCAAATAAGAACAGCCGTGTTAGATAATGTTGTTAAGGTGAGATTACCTAAAGTGCATAGAGACAATAACAAAAGACGCGGACAAAGCCGATGTCCTAGCGGAACACCTGACGAATATACATAGGTCACAACCTGACACTATGCCACTTCACGAGACAGTAAATACGGACATCGGCAACCTCCTTCACCACTACCCTATCCCTCCACGAAAATGAGCAAAACTCTTCACCTCTTCCAGCGAAGTTAAAACAATTATAAAATGCCGTCCAAACAATAAAGCCCCACAGGTCCCAATACCTCACCTTACCTACTTATCAAAAATCTCCCACCCAAAGCGTTCATAACTAACCTACATCATAAATGCAGTTATTAAGCTGCAATATTTTCCCCGGCAGTGAAAAAGATTCCATTCCAAAAACCAAATAAAGATGCACAAAATCCTAATAGTTACAAACCCATATCATTGTTAAACACGATGGCTAAAATAGTAAAAAAAATTATTTTAATCAGGCTCAATAAATTTATCACTAAAAGGAATTTAATCCCCAAACAGCAATTTGGTTTTAGGAGTGGACACAGTACCGCCCTGGCACTGTGCAAAGTGGTGCAGAATATCACCACCGGCTTTAACAAAAAACAATGCACGTGTATATTAGCATTAGATATCGAAAAAGCTTTTGATACGGTTTGGCATCGAGGCCTCCTGTACAGACTGAAAAATATTCACAATTTTCCAGAATATATAGTAAATCTCATCAAAAATTATATAATGGACAGGCAATTTGCTGTACGGGTCAAGGACTCGCAGTCGACGTCAAAAAGTATTCAAGCAGGGGTGCCGCAGGGTACAATATTGAAACCGCCACCCAAAAGGTGCGGTATCATTCTTATTTACTTACCGATTTTTACAAAAAAGTGGAAAATTAAAATAAATGAGGACGAGACAGAGACCGAAACATTTGCAAAAAAAATTTTCAAACATTACAATACGCAACAAACTGAAAATTAACGACAAGACAATAACAGAAAAAGGAGCAATCAAGTATCTAGGGGGAAACCCTTGATAAAAGACTGTTTATTAAACAACGCATAACAAATACTATTAACAAGACTTACGCCACGATGAGCAGACTATACCCTTTAATAAACAGAAGAAGCAGACTAAACATTAACAATAAACTCTTACTCTACAAGACTATTTTTAGACCAACACTGACATATGCCTGCGCGGCCTGGAGTCATATTTCCGACTCGCAATATAAAAGACTCCACGCAGAATCAAATACTAAGACTGTTAGCAAACTCCGACAGGTACATAAGACTAGACGATTTACATAGGCAGGCGTCAATGCCTAGAATAAAGGAACACATAATGGAGACAGCGCAAAAATTTCTTAACGGCTAGTAGTAGTAGCTACTTATTTTACTAGGCAAGTAGGCCACAATGGGCCCTTTTTACCTAGGAACCTACAGTTTAGCGTGGACTCCGAACCACGGTCCTCGACTGTCAACTAACCCACCGCCTGGGCCTGCCCGCCTGCACCGCTAGCAGAGTGGCAAACCTCCTGGGTAGGTCTCTTCGACCCTCCACCCGGGCTCGCCTCTCCGCCTGCATCAGGCTAGCGGCCTTCCCGGGATTGTCTGTTGACAGCCTACCGACTGTTAGACGAACTATCGTTCATCCATCCAATTGCCGGACTCGATCAGTGCTGCTTAACTTCACTGATCGAATATCGGAAATTAAACGGATGTCCATACCTCATCCCCCTCTTAACGGCTAAATCACAGTTAACTGTGGACTTAATTCAATCTAGATGCTACGACGCTCCATCCCACACGAACGACGGTCACGAAACGAACACACAAACAATCCACACTCCCTGATCCCCCATATAACCCAACTTTAATATTTTCGCAATAACCCACAACCCCAAATAATGTACAGGTTGAATAGTACACGGAAAACAATAATATTACAGACATATCTCAATTAAATACGACAGTCAATAAATGACGACAGTCAAGATAATAATGTGCACAATATTTTGTATATATGTATTATTGAAAATAAAATATATATCAATGGCATACATCATGTACCTATTTAAGTTAGACATGTAAAAGATAGGAAATAAAAATCTTTAAATTGGCAAATTGGCCTCATCCTGGAGTCCCGGGTTCGATCCCCGTTCGAGGAGCTAGGATTTTTTCTAAACCAGAAATTAATCCTAACATACTCGGACATTAGGTTTGTGTCCATTGTCTCTAAATGTGTAGCCCTCCTCCACATAAGGTACCTTGAGGTACCTTCAGGAATACAGGGACTTGTGATACCTGTGGTGTTTAATTTTAATGAAATAAAAAAAAATCCTCAGTGCCTTATTGGACGAAAAACAAATTTTTGAAAAAAAATTTAAAAAGATCAAATAGATGATATATAAGTATAAACTGAAAAACTGAGGACATTGAATTGGCTAAATATGGCTGGAGAAATTTTCATCTTGCGTGTTTCACTCATAAATTGATACTTACCTCAAACCCTCTTTACTTAAAGGAATGCCTAATATCACGATCTGTTTATCACGACTGATATCTTAGGAATATCAGTGATTTAAACATTCCTCAATATAATATGGAGACATTATTATTATTATCTTTTTCGGTTTCCCTAGGTTGGAGTTGGGCAATTCCGCAGTGGCCTCCCAACCTCACGGGTGGAGCCCCAGCATATTACCTATAGCTACTTCCCACGTCCCGCAAGAATAGTGGCTGTAGATTCCAGAATCGTGTGCCCTAAGAAGACGAATAGAACCTGGAATGACCGCCTTCTGCATTTGACCTGCCAGCCACTCCGCTGATTTTTGGCAGGTTGGTATTGTCTTCAGTTCTGAGAATATCGTAGGCTTTTTTTCTTCCGAGTACACCGATTATTTCCAGTTAACATGTTACTTCTAAAAGTATTGTTTAAGAAGTTCTTTTGAGAGTTTAAATTCTTTTGTGACTTCTTGTGTGCGGATTATTAACTTCCGGTTGATTTATGAATGTCTGCCACAAAATAACTCTTTGATATGACTTCCAGAAGTAACTGTTCATTTCTAAAATAATGGTATTATATCATTACACTTAAGCACTTTTTAAGATGTTGAATTACCCCTTATAGATTTTACAATGAATACTTTTTTCATACATTTTTTATGGTGGTGTGCAGTATATGCAATATGTATTTCTTGATAATCTGAGTTTAAAAAAATTCAAACTTTTTTCATGGATACACAAATTTTAGTCATTTAACCTGTCAACATATAAGTGATTAACTTTATTAGTGGTTTTAAACTTAAAGTATCATAATAGGCCCCATGCAAAAAAATATAATTTTGGCATTTTTGGAATTTCTACTTAATAAAAAACAGTGTCTAAAGGATTTTTTTATTTGTTTTTTACACAAGTTATTTTATGCAACATTAAAGTTTGAATTAATCCATTACGAGCTCAAACACCGCCTGCCGGGCAAATCGATCCGGTGACGTCACAGGACAGGAACTATCATAGTGCAATTGAACACGAAGCAGGCAAAACACGTTGTTAAATGTAAGCAGGTGGTGTTATAATTTGTGATGTGAATTTTAAGTGAAATAATTACATATTTCTAATAATAGCTGATCGGTTTTTTTTATGGGGATTTCGGTCAGGTATAACTAATTTTATTATTTTTTTCTAACGTTTCGCTTTATTACACCTTCATCAGAGAACTACAATTAATATAATATTTCAAAAACATAGTTATGGTTATTTTACATTAAAATTTACTTACACTATTAATTATTAGATATTTGTTTTAAATTTTGTTACATGTTATTGGATTGTCTGTTTTAACGCCACTGAGATATTTTAACATGGTGGTTAGAAAAAAATAATAAAATTAGTTATACCTGACCGATATCCCCCCAAAAAAAAAACTATCAAATATTATTTGATATTAACGGTCAAGAAAAGAAAAATGTATATGTACATATATTTAATGAGTAGTTCCTCAAAATCATCATATTACTGGTGTATCGTGCCGATGTATAAAAATACTTCAATAAAAACACTAGAAAAAACTATTATCAAAGAACTACAATTAAAATAATATTTTAAAAACATAGTTATGGTTATTTTACATTACAATTTAAGATGATTAGACAGAATCCAAAGAAGTTTTCGAAAAAAAAGTTGCGTTTTTGTATGCGAGAATCATTTTGATGTGAGTAATAAAAAAAATAATATAAAAAATAAATATGCAAAGGCAATTAAAAATAATATATTACGTAAAAGGCATAGCAGGGTAACAGGAGGGATTCTGGGTTTCGAACGATTTTTTCAGATTTTTTTTATATGTTATTGTGGGACCCTAAAGGAGATATTTTCCGTAGTACAATTTTGTGTAAACCTACTAGGTGTTACTGAAAATCATTGCACATAAAGTTGTCAACTATCCCCTTTGGGTGAGACTCATTTTTTAGCTAATATTAATTTTTAAATGGATTTCAATCGCAAATTCAAAGAGTTTTTATCAAAAAACGATGAAGGGACGTCCAAAAAATACTTTTTTCTAAAAAATACTTTTTATACAGGGTGTATTTAAAATTCTCACACATATCTAACAAAGGTAGGTACCTACATCTAATTTTTTATTAAAAAAATCATTTATATGGATTTAGGGATATTAATTCCTAGGGTCAGCTAGGGGATACGGCAATTTCTGTGGTGTTTTATGTTTATGTTTAATTAGTCCAAAGGATGCTAATAAATATAGCGAAACATCATCTAAATTAAAAAATAGGTTTTTCTATTTTAATTTGGCTTGTTCCTACTAACTTGTAATATTAATACCTACCAATATATGGCAGGTCACTAAACATACAAGAAAGAAACGATTTTTTTGTTTTCTAATTTATCAAATTTTCATGAAGTGTTTTGCTTGGGGCGCTACCCAGTACGAGGTCAACATTTCCAGTAAAGGCCGGGTAAAAGCCCAGTAAAGGCCCATACTTTGGTGTTTACTGGGTAGGGCACGCCACTGATTGCATAGATATTATTGGTTTATAAATTGTTGTACATAAGCATATTGTCCAAAATTTACTCAACGTGTCTTAATTATTGCTTCAGTAAATCGATCTACTTTAATTGTAGCAAAATGAAAGGTGGCACCCCATTTTATTTATGTAGGTACTATAAGATCAACTCGATAATTAAAATGTGTACATAGTCAGATAAGTAGGTACCTACCTACACTAATGTCCCTCCTTGAAATAATGTTTGTTGACGCCTATGTCGACACTCCAATGATCACAATGAGAAGACCTAAACCGAAACCTGAAACACAAATCAAATAATAGCACAATTGGCACAATGGTATGTGGTCATAATCCAAGTAGCAATAAACATGATGGTTCATTGTGTAGGCAAAGATTAAAGTAATCTTTGGTATAGGCAGATTGTAAATTGAAGCCTATGATAAAAACTCTAGTCAAATAATTAAAAGATGGAGGAAATCTAATCTGAAACAGTGCTGCTTTGACCAATTAGTTTTTTATAAAACGACTAATTTTATAATCTGTCGACATATAATAAGAAAAAGCAACGTTTATCTCTGTGATCATCTTTATCTCTGACGTCATAAGGTCACCTAGCCTAAAAAGAGACGTCGTGATGTATTTCTCATTCTTCTAATATTTCATCTTTTACGTCTTAAGAGTAAATGTAACAAACACAAACGTGAAATTAAAAATAATAATGTATGTAGTATATCATAGCGTGTATTCAGACCTGGTAACAGCCTGACGTCATTAAACAGATTGAGCCATCCTGTCTAACGTTCCTGAGCACAAATGGCACAAACACGGCACCACAGAATTGACTTCTGTGACGGCACAATCCACCATTTGCGACTAATCTAACATGGCCGCATGTTAGTTAGTGATTTTTCTTTATTGTTTGCCAACGTACGTAAGATTTAGTAGTGGTGTTTGGTTAAAATATATATAAACGGTTTTGTGAAAAATAAATATAAACAATAGAGTATCGATAGTGAAAAGTATTTTTTTCGATAATACGTTTTCGGTTTACGTCTTGTTGATCTACTCCTCCTCATAAAGGCGGATTGTCAAACATATATCTGATTTGTTAATTTTTTATTATTTTATATTCAAAATGTTACAAGAGCATCATCATTTACCTCAGAATGGAATGCAGAGGAATACTAGGTCAGTACATTGAGATTTTTAAATATGTATTAAGCTCGGTAGTACCTAAGTAGTGGCTTACAAAAAAAATTACACCTAGTTATTATAGAGTTTTAAGTACAAATTTAGCCAAAGCTGTATTGTGGTGATATACCTAAATGATCAATTTCAGTTTCATTGCAATGAAACAAAGAAAAAGAGATTGTATTTCTCCACAGTGACCTCTTACATACATATTTATTTATTCTCCTAACACATAAACAAAATATACTGCATTGTGGTAACTTATTCCAGGCAATCTATACTTTGCAGCTCATTTACCATCTTTACGGGATAGGGTAAATTGGATAACGTTCTACTTTGCTTTCAACTTATCGTGTTCCACATTTTCTTTTAGAGAGAAATCGAGATATTTAGAGAGTCGGAGCAGGACTTGTACATTAGCATTACGAAGATCCTTCTAAGAATTCTTCCTAATAAACCTTACACTATGAGGTGCATTATCATGTGTTGGGTTTTCCTAACAAATATAATTATGATGAGAGTCGGACATATTATTCATCTAAAGTTTTTTAACATTTAAGATACCATCGGTGATTGATTATTAGGGATAACAACAACATATATTGCACATCTCGTAACCCCAGGAGTGTTGCAGGTATAGCGTTCTAGAGTAATCTCTGAGTACTCATTTCACCTCTGATGGGATCTGTGATTATTAACACTGTAAGAATGAACGAAAGAGCTAAAGTAGTAAAATTAGAAATGCAACTACCCTGTTGATGGAATAAAAAAAATTTAAACAAACTTTTTAAAACCATAAAATTACACTTGTAACATAATCATAGTTAACCATGCTGAAAAATTTTAGTATGAGATTTTTTTTTTTTATGAAATGGCATATTTCTTGATACTATTCATATGAATAATCCATTAATAAAATAAACAAACTTTCTTTAATTTTTTTGTGCAGAATTTGAAAATGTAGTTGAATTTTTTTTGGAAGGTGCACTCAAATGCGCAGCACATTACAACTTTGTTTTTGAAATGGAATACTATATTTTTTTGCTGATTTTAATTCCTTATAATGTTTTAATAATAAGCTTAGTCTTCCATCATCACAACATAAATATCAGCACCTTTCGGACTTTTAAAAACAATAAAGCGGTCCATATCCAATCATTCAAACTCATGATCTGATCTTTTTTACTCTTCTGATGGGATTTCTGTCCATACACTTCTTTTTTTCAATGAGAAAACAATTGAATGAGGTCTGGATATCTAGGTGGTCATTGTACAAGAACCACTAGTAGTAACAGCAGTTTTCAATTCTTTTTTATGAATATGTATTATGAGTGAATGGTATTAGCTGAAATGCTTTTTTCAATACTCGAGGGTTCACAAAAACATAATATCTCAATAACGGTGAGTAAAAGGACAAAATTACCTGAAATAAATTGAATGTAAAACAATACAAGGCATCAATCAGCAAAAGAAAATCTAGCATTCTGTTTAGAAAACAAAGTTGTAATATACTGTGCGTTTTTGTGTAATCCTTCCAGAAAAATTCAACTACTTTTAAAATTTTGCATAAAAAATTAAAGAAAGTTTAAGAGAAAAATCCTGATCCTATGTAGATGCTGGATCATGTAGCTATACACACTGCCATCCAAAAAGTAAAAATTTTATTATTTGTTTTAAGAAAAAATCGATTGCTTGTCATTGGTCTTTTAGAAGCTGTAAAAAAATAAAAAAAATTTGGATTTTGATCAAAATTTGCACCGATTCAAAATGTAGTTACAAGAAACTTTTTTATTTTTTATTAATGGCGTTTTTAAAAATTCAAACAAATGAGTCCATTTTCAGCAACTTATTAAAAATAATAGTTATGTTGGTGCATATAAAACTGTATTATACAGGGTCTTCTGCTTTAAATATGTAGCAGAATTTATACAGCTTTTCAAAAAAGTTATTCTGAGCAATAATATTCTTATGCACATGATATGTTTTTATGCCACTGGGCAAAATTTAAAATCTAATCAATTTTTTACTTCCTCGGTATATATTATGGTATTAAAAATAATAGCACTTTTCCCCAAACTGACAATTTTTGAGTTGTTTGGAAATTTTCAAAGGATGTCATTTTTCTACATATAA
Source organism: Rhamnusium bicolor (assembly GCA_029963845.1). Taxonomy (NCBI): domain Eukaryota; kingdom Metazoa; phylum Arthropoda; class Insecta; order Coleoptera; family Cerambycidae; genus Rhamnusium; species Rhamnusium bicolor. The sequence continues at coordinate 119,835 of JANEYF010002177.1, read as the reverse complement.
TAAATTATTTTGCTCATGAACACCGAGTTGAACATCCTCCATATCTTGGGGATATGATTTATTTGTTGGTTAATATCCAGTTAATATTAAAATAACTCGAACCAAAAAAGGTACAAACATTTTTACAAATAGATCTCCAACAATGTCAAATTATTTATACGTAGTGTAGTCTACTATTGAAGAATTGTGATGTTTCCTACTTTTAATTCCAGAATTTAAAGTAACTCGATTACTGTAATAAAAAGTCAAGCGGCATTTAGTTCCCAAAATACGCGGGAGAATTTTCTTTTTTTTTTTTATCATTAAACGTTGGCCTGTTTCTTTGAGCAATCACCGACGCCAGTAGACGAGCTACTCCTAACCTGGAAAATTTTGCCGAACCTCTTTACATCCTCTCCGAAGGATTATATTGTCTGTAGGTCATTAAGGCCTTTCACTGCGATCTAAAAAGATCTTTTGTGGTAATGATAACCCATATATCTGTATACCTAGCAATTTCTAGAATTTCTAGACAAGTCTAAAACTTTCCTGGGGGCTATGGTTTTCACTTCGGTAGGTGTTGTGGATATCTGCTTCAAATGTTATAGCAGAATGGAACTTTGCATGAACAAAGTATGTATTACACATCATCTGTACAGAAGTGACATATGTTGCTTTTAACTTTGCCAATTTTTTTGAGATGGTATCTCAGCTGGCAATGACCTGCGAGAAGACCTGTTAATATACTTAATTCTGGTTTGCTGAGTTCGAGTAGCTCTTTTTTGCGAGTACTTTATAAACATCTTCGCTTGTCTTTGACCTGGAGTTAACTTCCAGTAAGAAGATTTATGTTCTTTTTCCCATTTTCTAACCTTGTAAATTATGTGGCTTTTAGATATTCCACCAAACGGTTCTGGTCCGATGAATGATGCTCTTGCAATAGGAATAAATAAAATTTACTTGTAAACAACATTTATTATTACTTTATACTTTTCAATACATTATTTGAATACATTAACCTTTGCATATATTTTTAAGTAATTGGGGCAGAGCTCTCAAATGGTCTCTATTTTAGGTAATGATCTCTTTATTATCTTTCGGTCTCTAAAGGTCCTTTTTTTTGAAATGTTGTCTCTAAATTACCTATTTTTAAACAAGTGGCTACACTGCAAATCAAAAATGATGAAGGTGCTTTCGAGTATAAAAATATTGCCATAATAGCATAGTACTAACAGTGCTATACATGGAAATGAGGGTAGAGAACGCAACTTTTCTGTCTTGACAAAAGACAGCATCAATGAGTCAAATTACTCTTAATTCTATTTTGCACATTCAAGATTGCATAAAGCACCATTATTCTTGTGTAAACCAGAATTGGTGTTAATAATTAGAGGTCTTATAGGCATGGCTCGGATAACACACAAATCCTATGAGATTTACTTAGAAACAGAAGAAGATAAAAAACTGACATTAAAAGAGGAGAAAAGAGCGAAAAAAGAGCAGTCTCATGAGCTTGTAAGAGCACAATCTGAAAAAGAAACAAAAGATATGGCAGTAGTAGAGAGTATGCTACTTCCAAGAAAGAACATTTGTGTACGAAAGCCTTATTGGAAAATGTATGTAAAAAAATAAAGCTGTAAAGACAAAAAATTTTGTTCATGTCACTGTAGTACAACAAATGATACCTACAAAGTGTCCAGGCAGCATGTACCACAGAAGAAAAAATCGATAAAGAAGCACTACAAATTAAAAAAAACTTGTAAGAAGAAAATCGATTACTTTGGACAATTTTTTGGCTAAATTTTTTTATAGCTTTTGTTGTATATAATAATAAAATGAGATTTCGTTATCTGTGTACGTATTTCATTTATTGAAATGAATGTATTTTGATTGATAATAAAATTTGTACCACTTTTTAACATTCAATTTTTTATTCTGTTAATGGTCGACTTATAACTTATTTATGTCTTTTGATATCTACTTGGTCCTTAAAATAAGGAATTAAAAAAGAAACCAGGTACCTATTTTGAACTAAAAACAATTCGGGAGCCCTGTTGGGATGAGGTCGGCCGAAAGGAGAAAACCAAGTTTTAATTATTCGAGGTTTCGTGTATTTGACATCCTCAGGAGTATTTAAATTAGATTTTTCTTGTGAAGGTATTTACTAAAAATTTAAACATAAACATGAACAATAAATAAATATAATCTAGAATAGTACGAGTTAATAAAAATGTTAAAAAAAACACCATTGACTTGCCAGAATATATTTATTTACTGTTTAGTTTATGTTTAAATTTTTAGAAAATATATACTTCACAAGGAAACTCTTAATTTAAATAGTCCTGAAGATGTGACAAAATACACGAAACGTATAATAATTGAAACTTGGTTTTCTCCGTTCTGCCGACTTCACCCCCAATTACTTGAAAATATAAGTATGCAAAGATTAATGTATTCAAATAATGTATTGAAAAGTATAAAGTAATAATAAGTTATTCTTCCATGTCATTTACAAGTAATTTTTATTTTATAATGTTTTATGATGCCCTATCAGTGTTGTGTCATCAGCATATTGTGATACATATATTGAATCTTCTGATGGATTTTGTGCCATGGAGATGTTATAGCAGTATACGTTGTATAATAAGGGTGAAAGCGGTGACCCTTGTGGTACTTCTTGCTCAGGTATAAACTCATCGGATGTATCATTGTCTATTTTTGTATGAAGAGTTCTATTTTGTAGATAATTTTTTTAAAAGATGTAATAGATAGTCTGGAGTGTTGGCGTTTTTTAATTTGTATAGTAGTCCTTTATGCCAAACACTATCAAAGGCCTTTTTAATGTCCAGGAATATAGCTGCAGATTTAATGTTGTCATGTTTGGCAGTCTGTACATTTGAGGTCAGAATTGTTAGTGAGTGGACATCATGACTTAATTGTTTGATTACTGACCAAGATACTCTATCGTCTCCTGGGGCTGTATTGTTTTGTTTCTGTAAGATATTAAAAGTATTCTTCTCCCTCAATTTCTATATTAATATTTGGAGTGTCTTCGCTAAAATAATGCTGACACTGACCATTGACTTCATAATTATCTTGATCAAAATTAGCATTTTGACTTTCTGTAATTTGTAGCTTATATTAGTTCGCAAAAATATAGGTCTTGTCCTCATCCTTATTGAATATTTGACCGTTTTCCTCGATTTTTGGGATTTGGTGTATGGACTTGTATAGATAACTTATTTATTTTCTGGTAAAAAAGCCTTCCCTTGGACTCGTTGATTTCCTGACACGTCTGTAGCCAAACGTGTCATACTGTAGTATCATTTTTTGCACAATTTTGTTGTACTCGTTTATTATCCGTTTTATATCAGGGTCTGGATTTGTATGGTATTCATGTAGCATTTTTCTTTTGGTTTTTATAATCTTAATAATAAACGGTGGAAGTTGATAGGAATAGTATTGTTTTGATAGCTAGGGTATTAGCCTGTATTATATCTGATAATTTTATGTTAAACTGTGTTATATCTTATATACTTTCAACCTTGTTTTGTTTAGTTTCTATGTAGGAGCACATCGTTGTATTTATTTTATTAATATCACATTTCTTGTAATTATTTATCACTTTTGATTGTACAATTGATGGAGGTTCGTTGATATTGAATATAATTTTAATGGCCAAATGATCTGAACCTAGGTCTGGAATTAGTTCAACATTTTTGAAATTCTTCTTTATGTAAGTGGGTGGTGTCTCAATTTTTTCGAATAGAGCATCTGCGGCACATGACCTTATGAGCGTGGCCAACCTGCTTGGAGGTAAAACCACATACCTGGTATGTGGGTAAAACAAAGAAGAGGCCATAACCTCAAATGCTATTTAGTCACATATAATAGTTTTGTGATTGGTTGTAATATTTTATTGTGAACGTATTCCGATGTTTGGTGTGTAAGAAAATTTCGATTTGATCATGTATAATAATTAATATCACACGCCAATGATTATATTGTTTATGATTATCAAGGACTGATGGAATTCTATAAAAACTGACGCTGTCTTTTGCCAGGTTACGTCCACAACCCACCACAGTACAAAAACTTGGCAATTTAATTTAAAATGTTGAGACAACAATTTTAAAAGTTATTAAGTACAATGGTATTTTTTATAAGAAACTGAAGTGTGGTTATGATTTGTTATTTGTTTATCCTCCAAGCAACGACCTTGAAACACAACGTCACGTGCAAATGCCCTATTCACTGTTAATGAAATTTCGTAAACATTTTTGTTTCCTACGATTTATGTTAAAATCCCCTATTATAATTCCATATTTGTACAAAGAAGCTTTAACAAACACATTTTCTTCTATTTTGGAATTAGGATGAATATACATCAGAAAAATATGTTTTCCCGCTCCCGAGAAAGGAATTGTAAAATGTAGACATTCGCTTAGGATATTATTTATTTTGGTTGGTTTTCCCATTTGAAGACTTGGATGTGACTGAATTAGGCTACCTCCTCTAATACCTCTAATATAATTGGTTATCATTTTACCATGTTGTTGAATAGTATCCCAATTTCTGTAAAAAACATTGGTGTTTTCTTTAATTTTTGTTTCGACTAACATTAGCAGTTTATATTGGTTTCGGTATAATTGTAAAGCAAGTGTTTCTTGTTGAAACTGTTTATATATTATAGATGATATTAATTTGTGACATGAATCGAATTTCTCTGTTCTCAATGGAGTGAGTGGTTCTTGTGTGAAACGGACACAGCCAGGGTGGCTCGCTGTGAATAAAAAACCCAGAGTTCAGCGAAGATTTCTGTTTTCAGTTTCAGTTTTATGATAACACATGTTTTTTAATATATTTATGTACTGTGTTGTTAGTGTTTTATGTTTATTATTGGTGATTGATTTTATTACTGATTATTAGTGTACTGTGAAGAAACTGTACACCAACGAGTGTAGTAGAACTGCTGTCCTGTTAACTCTTACAAAGCTACAGGCTACATTAAACATAAAAAGAGGAACTGGCGAGGAGTATCTAAAACTTCTACAGCTTCCACTGCTGCTGTCTAACAGGTTCTCTTTGCTTCTGTCATTCCCAGACACACTTTTAGCAATTCGTTTTGTGTTGTTTTATCTTTTGTTTTTGGCCACCATGCTAGTGATGCCTAGGTCTAACGACTAAATATGACCAATAGACCATTTTCGGTTTTAGGCCCCAAGTTTTATCGAAGAGCCTGCGGCACTTCCAGCTGGCCGCTGTTGCTCTTTCGGTAAACTTGTCAGATGTTTGTTCTAGGTGAGTTTTTGGTGTAGGATTACACCTAGATAATTTACCCTATCATAGGAGTCAGATTGTACACCATTCATTTTTGGAGCTATTAGGGACAGCTTCCTTCTTTTGTGAATGGTATAAGGGCTGTTTTGCTTGGATTAATGTGTAAACCTTCAACCGAACACCAAGTTTTGATGATGTTGAGTGCAATTTGCTTAGACTTGAGATCATCATATCATGCTTTCCTCTTATCATAACGATTAGGTCATCAGTGTATCCTTGGATGTCGGATCCAGAATTGCTTAGCTTGGTGAGAAGATCATCATCAATAACTATAGACCTATAGCAAGCTTTTTATTTGTGCTCTTTTTGATAGGAGTACATTAACTAACAAACATTAATAATAATAATAAACAAGTAATCTTAAAGCTACTAACTATACCTGTATTATACCAGTATCTTGAAAACTATTCATATTAAGACGTATGTTTAATAAGCAAACTCCATTCCTTTTTTTATGTACTAGCCCTAGAAGTCTTGGTACTTTTTTATGTTATTGCAAGAAATCTTTTAAATTGGTATATTTAGTTGATCACGATCAGTTATCAAAACATTATTTTTTAAAACTCTGCTTCCTCGAAACGGAACGTTTTAGGACATATGTTGATACAAACTTTCTTGCACAGAAAGCTTTACGAGTCCTGCTGTTTAAAACAAATGTATACAAATGTATCTTTTAATGCCTAATTGTTAAATTTGTTTAAAACTGCAGTAAATTATCTTAGTACCTTTCTTAGAGTATTGTTTAGAATAAAAAATGAAAGATTTATTCATATATGGGAGACGTACATTAAGTGAAAGAAAGTAAATATTAGAAAACAATAGAGCCCCAAAAATGTATAGTCCTACTATGATATTTTAGTAAAGTAGTCTCTAATAGTAAAGCGATATGAAAGTGTATTACAACACCTAATTCAATATTTAATATTTAAATCTAGTTATCAAAGAGTTAATGTTGTTTCCAGTGAAACCGGAAATAACATATTGAGTATGTATAATATGACAAAATGTTTATATGCATGTGTCCTAAAACGCGTTCTTAGTAGTGCACTGCAATAGTCTTAAGAACTACACAACTTCACAATCAATTTTATTTTACATACTATTGTTGGCTTTTTTTTGCCTTTTAGATCTGTAGCTCCCTAAGCGCTTTTGGACACTTGCTCATATAAACTTTTTTCTCATATTTTGATGTGAGGAATATGCTTCCGAAGGATGACCTCCATTTTAGAATCGCCCTGTATGTAAGACAAAATCTATTTCTCTAGATATCTATGTACGATCATTTGCGTATACGGATCGTGATAATCTTCCAAAAATAAACTGGAAAATAATTTGTGAGTTAACTACCTGATTACAAACATGTAAAAATACAGGGTGCTGCGCTTGCGATCCAGTCTTCGATTGCTGGCGTCCTGTTATAGAAATTTCATTCAAAAACAAGGCAAAACCAGGAAAGAGCTTGGTAGTTTCACCGAGGTAGGTAACGCATTTGTCTAATTTATGTGGTGTTGGAAGAAGGGGCATGTCTGGAAGTTATATCTGAAAATACAGGATGTCCCAAAAAAATTCTGGGTGGAACACTTCGTATATTTCTGAATTATTTTAATGGTGCCTATCCACAGAATTTGCTTTCATGGTTCAATCGTAATTAATTCTTATGTAAACATTTTGAATTTTAACGACTACCATTAAATAAATCGCTACAGCTACAAATGTGAAATTTAAGAAACAACAATCGAGTTTTTTTTGTTATAGAAGATTGATAAACATTTCGTTTAAAATGCATGATCCTGTGATATACAGGATGGTCAGATTTATTTCATAATTTCGTAAATTTCAAATTAATGTTTCTAATTTTTTTTTAAACAAATACTCTGTATATTTTCACATGCCCACCTGGCCTCTCTCTCCAAATATATATGAAGAGGGAGTAAGTCCAGGAGGATTTCCATTGCAGCTGATGGTGTGGTGCTTATTGCCCCCATTATGGTCAAGCATGCTAATCTTTGTAATCCAGAGAGTTTGGCTTTGGTCGTCCGTTGTGATCCTTTCGGCCACCAAACGATGGATCCGTATGTTATCATTGATCTGATGACTGTGATATAGATCCAGTAAATTCGTTGGACACCCATTCCCCAGGATATACTACATATATGACGACATGTCCATAAGGACAGTTTTGCTTTGTGGATCACCTTTTCCAGATGGGAGTTCCAATTAAGTGATTTATCTAGAGTGATTCCTAGATATTTCACTTCCTCCGCAAATGGAATAGTTTCACCCATTAAGGGCGGTCTAGTATGACTAGATCAACTGCATTATGCTAGAACCTCAACCTCCCGCAGTGTGAGAATAGCCAGTAAGCCAGTCTCCTATAGTCGGCTCAATTCCTCTGGCGGCTGCTGCTGCATATAAAGGATCGGGCAGTGCATTGGTAAATGCTCCCTCAAAGTCGAGAAAAGCTCCCATCGCAATGTTCTTCATTTGAAGGGATTGAGTGATTTTGTTGACTAGGTTGTTGAGTGCTAGTTCTGTTGATTTTCCTGTCTGGAATGGGAGTAATATTTCCAGTCCGTTTTGTAGTAGAGCTGGAAAAACTCCGTCCTCTCCTAGCGATTTGAATGGTTGGAAGGATTTGATGGCCTACTCAATTGCCGGTAGAGTGATAACCTTTTTTAGCTGTCAGCCAGTCATTTTTATCAGGTAGTGTTAATCGTCCTTCTGACGGTGACAGTTGTTGGTCATCCAGATCAAGCACCCTGGGAAGTGGTTCTGTGCTAAGAGCTGTAGGGTTTCCTTCCCAGAGTCCGTATATGAACCATCCGGTCGCCTTAACGAGCCGATTTCCCACGTCGGCTCTCTAGAAGGAATCTTGTTGATTCTAATACTGTGAAGTATGTCAGTTATACCCTCACAGAAGTTCCTTCAAGATCCCCTTTTTGCTTTCCTTATTTTTTTGTTATAGTCCGTTAGAGCGGATCTATATTGGTCCTAGTCGCCCGAAGATTTAGCTCGATTAAAGAGGCGTCGAACTTCTTTTCTCATTTTATCCAAATTCTTGTTCCACCAAGACACGCCTCTATTGTCTTTTTTTGTCTCCAATGGACAGTTTTCGTGATAAGCTGAAACAATTGCGTTTCGGATCTGTTCCGCCGCCATTTCAGTTTCACCACGATTCCTGATTATTGTGAGATTAGATTGAAGGTGAGTCTGATGTAAGATGTTCCCAATTCTCCAGCCCTTGGACTTTAACAGCTCCCGCTCTTGGCCGATGATATTGGGTCATCTGATGGAGTGAGATTGATCCCAATCTCCATCAGTTTTCCAGTTTCTTGGTTGTCAGTGACAATAGTACCTTCAACAGCCTGACCTTCCACTGTGTGTACTGAGCAGTCGCTGGCTAACAGTCGGGTACAGTCCGCTCTCTCGCTCCCTTCCCCGACCGGAACTGGGGTATCCCTCCCCTGCTCTGTAAACTTTGCCTTACTTTTCTTTAAAATGACTCTCCCTTCTTAATATTTCGGTAGTAATACTTTAAAAAGCATTCATAATCCGTTCTTTTATATTTCCTGCAGTGGTTGGTATTTCTCGTCCTTTCTTCCCAGTAAACGGTATCCTTAATATGTCCCCATAAATAAAAATGTTACTAAGGTGCTGGCCACATCTGTGGCCGTCTTCTTCCAATCCACCATCCACCTATTTGGAAAAGTGTTCTTTCACTGTTAGCATAAATTAAATATACATAGCTAGTTCCATCCAATATCACTGTATTCAGGATATAATGCTTAATCGTATGACAAAAATTGAATATGGCGTCCATAAGATTGATGATGATTCAAGGAAACCGAAACGGTTTTTTAAATATTAATTAACGGCATTGGATTCTTCTAAAGAAGTTGTGGGGAAAGACATGTTTTCACATTTTTTAAATTATTTACAAAACTATCAATAGTAGACAAAATTTTCTTGAATATAAAATTACGAAACTTTGCCTCCATTTAAGCTACCTTGTATCTCTAAAGATAAGCGAGATACCAATGGTGGGCAACGAAAATTGAGTACCCTGTATATCTAGAAATAATTTCCAGTTCTAGTTCAATCCTGGTTTTTGGATGAAATTTTTAACTATAATAGGAAACCAGCAATCAAGGACCAGAGAACCCTGTTTATATTGTTTCATATAAAATAAAATTGTTCAATATTGAGGTTCTATCTGTATACATAAATGTTCCCAATAATATCATTTGAGATGATTAATAAATCGCGATATGTATACAGTGTGTACCGAAAATATGGAATGAATTCATTTTCGCCGTTGATATTGTATTTCCAAAGTCGCTATAAAAACGCCAACAAAGGAATTTAAACGTCCGACAAAGGGATTTACTCATTTAATGGATAAATTCCTTTATCGGCGTTTTTATAGCGTTCCAACTCACTGAAAATACTGTACAAATTTCGAACACGTCGATTTTTAATTTCAATTGCGCTTATTTTGATATAGAAAATTTGAAAATGGCATCAAAAAACGTTCGTACGTGAACGTTGATATCACAGCACAATGAGAAGAATCCGAGAATAATTGGCATGTTCTCGAATACGATCCCTACCAATAAAATCATCCTACATCGTCTCCTGCCTCAGAGAACGCCGCGCGCACACGCCTTGCCATCTCCATGCATACTTCTTTGCAGATTTTGTTGGTCAATGTGCACAGTGTATATGGCTTGACTAGTTTGAACTAGGCCCAGTTCCGTAGTATTTCAGTGGTGACAGACGTGAGCCAGCATATATGTATAGTACGAGAAATCGGTATAGTGACGGGACGTGCGGTGTAAGACGCTATATGAGGGCGGGAAATGACATCTTCCGTCTTTTACACCACTTACATTAAAGTGAGAAAGATGATTGTTGTTTGTGTTGGCACGCGACCGAGATGGAGTTTCACTTACATTTTGTTATAGTTCAGGGCCGCACGTAATTTTGTTACCGATTTGTTTGGTATAATTATTTTATATCTATTTATTTGCTGGTGCGTTTTTGAAAATAATTTAAGTTATCGTATTTAATGTAAAAATGTTTCGACCGTGGGAGAGGCCTCTACGTAACACCTTATTGTGTTTGTGTAAAGTGATAGTAATTACAGTGATCAAGAGAAACAAAGTTTATCAGTGTTTTCAGTAAGAAAAAATCGGTTATATTTGAACGAGCAAGCAAAACAAATTTGCCCTAATGTTTACAATAATCTTTTGTACCGACGAGCTAATGACCCTAATTTGTATGATTTAGATGTACTAGGTGAAACAGCATCTCTGACTAACTTCCCCGTCCCACAATACACAAACTGGTGAAAGATGGTGTCCTTTTAAGAAAACAACGAACCGAGATCGGTTGATCGAAAACTCTGGACCCATCGTTAGCAAAACTTGTTGTTCATGGATTATGCCGGTGTTAAAGCCGGAGTTGGCCTACCTTTTAAAATAAATAATTTTTTACCTTCAAAATTATAAGTAGAAAATCCCCCCTACGTCACATTCACATATTATAGTTTCCGTCGTGTCAGAACTATTGCGAAGTTGAGGAACCCGGTGCCTCCATTACGCTTAGCATGTAAGCAGTCTAACCTACAGCTTAACATTCGCACCATTTTTAAGTTTATTTTTACCGTTGCTCGCGATTATAAATGCACTATATCTTAAACAATAAATAATTTCAATATCCAAAGTCAATTAATAATACGGAGCATCCAACAAAAAAATGCTTTAAAATAAATAAACTAAATGTCTCGATTGTACATAATACACACTCGCGTTTACTCACAAAACTTTACACATTCACGATATTTAAGTACGCTGTTAGAAAACGGCTTACACTCGAACAAGTTCATAAGCACCGTCGAAAAGAGAGATTGGAAGCAATAAGAGAATAAATAATATATTTTATTATTTTATGATTCTTGTAAGGGAAACTGTGCTTCCCTAGCTTCCATGGAGAACACGCCACTGTTGGATGAGTTGTTAAAATAAAACACGTAAACTGCGATGTAGTCATTTTTAAATTTTCTATGCCAAAAGAAGTACAACTGAAATAAAAAATCGATGTATCCAAGGTTTTTGGATAACCTAGTATCGGCGGAGAACATGAATTTAATTCATAATTTTGTTACATACTGTACATTACATATTGTATGATATATAACTAGGACTTTTTGTAGAATGGGCATGCAGCAAATGGGGCCTCCTCCAAATCAGAGAACGCCAATGTTAATGAGTATGCCAGCGACAGGTATGTACAATTTTATTATGTATACGTATACTGAGTGTGATCGAGATTACTATCCGGGCTGCTGCGTCTACATAAAAAAAGATGTCGATTTGAAATTTTAGGGAGGTACATAGTTCGTCTAGATGCAGAATTCAAGCACTGAAACATCTGACTGACGTTTCCGGTTTGACCGGAAATAATATCAACTTTGTTGTTTTAAATGGGACACATTGTTGGATTCTGCGAAAAAAATCTAAGCCTAAAACATTTATCGTACCATATAATAATTTCTGAGAAAAGGCAGAAGGGAAATTCATAAATGAACAGGTTTTATATAATTAAAACAAAGGAGTTATAATTTTATCTATCAGTTTAATTGTTAGGGGTAGAAGATTATAGAATTTAGGACTTAGATAAATTCATGAATTTTTTTTATGTCCTTTCTGTCATTTGGAACGGCAAAGTGCTGATTTATTTGCTTCGAGTGTTATACAAGTGCTTAATATAATATTTGTTGAATATAAGCGATTTTTTTTTGTAAGTTATTTTAAGGATTGTATTTTGTATTAAAGTTAATTGTTTTAAGGTGTTATTGTATAGATCTCCCCATACTATTATGCCACAGCGAACTCAACCAATGTTTGATACAGTGTTAGTAATAAGTTTTGACTTAAGAATTGTCTTAGAAGATAAAATTTATGTATGAGATATAATTCATATAACAGTCCAATTGTAAGTTCTCATAATACCTGAGTATTTAATACTTGTCTCTTTTATTGTTTCAGTTAAATTGTCTACTTTTATGTTGTTAAAATCAGGACGGTTTACGGATGTTATATAAATTGCAATGTAATTAGTTTTCTTTACCTTTAAAGAAAACTTATATGTGTCTAGAAAAGCTTTTATTTTCCCAACCCCTGCCTTTACTCGCTTTCTTGTTTCGTCCTAGGTAATCTGCAAAGGAAATAACTTTACCATCGGATGTCTATATTGATCAAGGAATAATATAATAATAATAATGTTTATTGAAAATCATCCATAAATATAATTATAATTCACGAGAGTGTATCCTTTCTGATAAAATTTGCAAGAAAATCTCGATACCTCCTATCGTTTTGAAGATATTCTTCTTCAAAATTACCCTAGAAAATTACATTATTAGTTTCATTTGGCCCGCAGTTCATATGGCCCCCTAAAATTTTAAATCGATATCTTTTTTTATGTAGACGCAGCCGCCTGGGCAGTAATCTCTTTGACACCCGGTATATTACGGGGTAACACATCGATGTGTAGACATTGCTCCTTTTATTGAAAATTTTGAATTAGCCAAAACGTAAGTTGTATTCATTAAATCTCTAGAACCAGTTCAGTTTTCATATATAGCGAGTTATACAAGGTGATTCAAAATTACCGTGACATACTTCGGTAGTGTGTTCAAGAATAACAGATAATGGGAAAAAGTTATCATAATGGTCCGAAAATGCTTCCTAATATAGCTACAGTCTCTCAAATGTTCTCTATGGATAAATGGAAAAGTGTTTCTTTTTTTATGTAGAACTAAACCTTCTATATGAGTTTGTCATGTAAACTTCAAAGACTTTATTTATAAAAAAAATTAAATACTGTGGCAGACGCCACTTATATGCGACTGGATTTATATCTTGCCATTAATAATCAATTAACATCGTCCAGATATGTTTCAAATTTTCATAAGATCTGATAGGCACAGTCAAAGTTATTCAGGAACAACATTACCCCATAGAGAGCATTTTGGGAACCTGTAGCTCCATTAGTAAGTATTTTCTATTTACAGTTATTTTTAGAACCTCAATACGCTGGCGAGCCTTGTCGCTATAATTTTAAATTATTTACTTACAGAAGAAATGTAAGAGAGTCAGGAACAGAACCTTCTGGTACTACCATTCTAAATAAAAACACATTTTTCTGCTTTGCTCAAAAAATTATAAATGAAATTAAGTACTGCCCACGAACATTTGCTTTATTAATGAGTTAATTATATTTAATGTTTTTTTTACAAGGTGTTCTTGTGTCCATGTCACCTGGTCCCACTCTAATAACAACAGCATCAATTCCACAACAACCGCAACCAAAAGCCAATATGCAGCAAGTTTACCACTATGAAAATGCTGGCCAACCCACAGAAGCAGATCAACACGGTACAGAACATCAAAACTGTTCAAACACTAATACTTTGTCTATGCCCAATTCGACTTTGGCAAACATAAAAGAAAAAACGCCAATGTGCTTGGTGAATGAACTAGGTAAGTTGAATACTCGTTATATTTATTAGTGAGGTGTGCAACGTTCCACTAATTATATTTCACCCAATAAGTTTAGTCCCTTAATGAAACTGTTAACTTTATTGGGTGGTCTGCCTTCTCATCATTCTCCAAGCATAGACGACACTCAGCGTTTTCCGTTTATGCAGATGATAGTTTAGTCGGCAGTGCCAGATATATAGGCCTGTTAGAATTTTCAGGTTTGCCTTGTTTAACTCTAAAAGTTTCTTAGTTCTTGATTTCAAAGGGTATTAATTTTATAAACGCCTTCGAATGAACTAATCCTGGTAACTCTTGCCAATACTGGAGAGTTTTCCTTTTAGCCCAGGTTGAGATAGCCATCTTAGCAGTACTTGAAGATATGCCAAGTATCGGTTCTGGTCCGATGATTCGTGATCCCGCTCTTTCTCTGGCCAAGGAGTCGGCTATTTCGTTACCTTCCATACCAGAGTGGCCGGGTATCCAGACCGCAGTCACTTTGTTGTTTTTGCTCAAATGATTTAGAGCCTTCTGACAGTTCCATACCGTTTTGGAGTTACAGCAGTAGGAGCCAAGAGCTTTTATAGCTGCTTGGCTATCTGAAAATTTTAATTAATCTGCGTGCAAGATGCATATATTCCAGCCTTCGTGTAGCTATGTACTCCGGCTCCTGTTCCCTCAGGAGTTTTGGAGCCGTCTGTAAACCAGCAACTGTCTGCCTTCAGTAGGTCGGTTTTATTCCGATCCCACTCATCTCTTTTTGGAAAAAGGATGTTAAGGTAAGCTCGTAGTTGGTCATGGTTAGCATAGTATCCGAGGGCATTCCCAGGATGCTGTGACTCTATGTCATCTATTCCGCTCCATGATACTAGTCTGCGGCAAATTAATGGCCGCTTGTTGCAGTCTATATGTTGCCCACCTGGCCTCTCTCCAAATATATATGAAGAGGGGATAAGTCCAGGAGCAAATATATATGAAGAGGGGATAAGTCCAGGAGGATTTACATTGCAGCTGATGGTGTTGCTAATTGTTTAATTTGATAAAATTAAAAATAAAGAAACTTTTGCGTTTAAATGTTTCAAAAAGGCCTTTCTCAGGAGTACAGATGATACTAAGTTCTAAATCCTGTTCTTTACTTATATATCACATCTGGGCAGTATAATACAATTGTAAAGTATTAAATTTTATGGTATGTAATGATGGGAATTTCTTTAGCTTACTATTTTCTCTAAAATGTCCTGACCCGTAAATATTATTTGATCATTTATGTTTTTATTATTTTTTACTGCTTTTTTAATTTCTAATATTTTCAATAATTCTAATTTACCTTTATTTTCTCAATGAAGCAAGTGGATATTATCCAAATCTATGAAATGATTATTTTCCATACAGTGCGTTGACCTGCCGGTGCTACTATGTACATTGTTCAGAAATACATTTTTTTTTTGTTCCTCAATCCGTTTGTTTACATTTCGACCAATTTGTCCAATATATATAGCATTACAGTCGGAACGTTTTAGCTAATATATTCCAGTTTTTTGCAATTTATCTGGTTTATCTTCATTATTTGATAGAATTCTTCCAATGTTATTTTTATTTATGCAAATCCTTTTACATCCTAAACTGTTTAACTTATTACTAACTTTATTGCTAATCTTAAGTCTATAATTGATACATTTATAATGTTGCTGGGAGACTTCTGAATGACCAGCATAAAACTTATTAAGAATCTATCTTGTCTTATTAAGAATATTTTTCTTTTGTTTCGCAGTTATTAAATTATCAATCAAACTCTCTTGGTATCCATATTATTTTTGGTAATTATTAAGTCTTCTTTTTTTTTTTTTCAAAGCAAGATACAACAAAATACAACACCAGTATCGGCTCACTGGGGAACAAGGACCTGCACATAAGAAAATATTCACGGTTACTTTGAAACTCGGTAATGAAGAATATGAAGCAGAAGGTCCCAGTATTAAGAAAGCTCAGCATTCGGCAGCGGCTCAAGCTCTAACTAAAACTGAATTTAAACATCCACCACCAAAAACAGTTCGAACTCGACCTGGTACCAGGCCTTCAAATCCAGGCGTTGTTACACCCACCGTTGAACTGAATGCACTCGCAATGAAGAGGGGAGAACGTACTGTATATGTTGTTGAAAATGGAGGACCACCTCCACATCAGGTAAAAAAATAAGTAACAATCTGCTGTGAAAGGCACTTATTAGACCCTGATCTTATATGGTGCTCTTTTCTTACATTCATGGATTGTGTAGTAGGAAGCACCGAAAATGTATAAAAAAAAAATCGAATTCAAAATTTTTATTCCTATAAAATATTTATTGTAGTAATTTTTCATTTGTTGATGCAGCTCTTTGCCAATTGCAATGCAAATTAATATGTAATAACCCGAGAACTCACCATGGGAAGGTGGCTGAATATCGAGTTTCCACCCATCCCAACATCCAACTTGGATTTTATGGTTTATAAGCGAATCTTGTTGAAGGATGCTCTCCGCGATCTAATGAAACCGTCTCTAGCTGCGAACCGACAAACAGCAGCTGCAGTCTCGGTAACTAATTTTACGGTGCATTGTACAACAATTTTTCATTCACATACACAGGAACTTCAAAGTGATTTATTTTATAGTTAAAACAACTTAAGTTAACCTGTAAGCGCTCTTCTGCCATTGAGATATCAAACATACATCCGAAATATGGTCATATTTATGTAAATTATAATTCTGAATTCTCTGAAGGCTAGACTTATCCCGTTGCAGTAGCGCAGGCCCATAAATACAATTACCATCATTAATATGTAAAAGTGTTAGTTCTTGTAGTTCTTCATCTGCTAAGGTTGCAATGATAGGCAACGGCGATTCTTCTATAGGGTCATTTGGTCAATGACCTTCCACATACAAATAAAAAAATAGAGCTATTCATTTTCTGAAATTTAAAAATATATAATATATATATTTTTAATATTCTTAAAAATATATATATATTATATATTTTTAATATACTTAAAAATATATATATATATTATATATTTTTAATATTCTTAAAAATATATATATATATTATATATTTTTAAACTTCAGAAAATGAATAGCTCTATTTTTTTATTTGTATGTGGGAGGTCAGAAAATGAATAGATCTATTTTTTTATTTGTATGTGAGAGGTCATTGACCAAATGACCCTATAGAAGAACCGCCGTTGATGATAGGTGATGTTACTACTATATCATATCATTCAATCATATCACGATAATCTTCACAATTAAAATTTAACTTTGGTATTTTAAACAATCTTGTGTTTTCTGATTTATTTTTTTCTGGCACTGATAATTCTGCACAGTCTCAATTCACGAATATCTCTTCTCGTCAGTAATCATCGCCAATAAGTAAAACATTTTTGGGATGTGTGAAGTATGCATTTCTGTGTATCACAGGCTCTATAATTTTGCAAAGGTCCTCTGTTAGATAGCTGGATTTTTTTAATGAGTGTCTTGGTCACAAATAGCCATAGGAATGTATGTACAAAAATGTTCGTTTTTCAATCCTACATCACATCGTCCAAAAATATACAGTGTTCCATTTGAAAAAATTGAGAAAATTCAGTTCAAAAAGTTGTAAATTAAAAAAAAATTGTATCCACCCTGTATACTTTTAGGAAGTGAAAATGGCTAAGTATCATCACACAGATGTCTCGTAACTGGTACTAACATATTTTTTGTTAAAATCGATAGTTGTGATTTGTAGTGATATTTTTAATATACACGTGTAAATGGTATAATTTTAACAAAAAAAAAATCATTACATCGAAGTGGTTGAGAGAAAGCCAATAATAATACAGAAGTGAAAGGATGCCACAAAGAGGTTTCCAAAAATGTTCTGATATACATGGCATTTCATTTCATTCAAAATATGTGACCCTGTAGAATCGTTTTGGCTCTAACTGTACATCGAAAACAATTTCCGGTTATAGACTTTTTCGTCTAATTTACTTATGCTTTTAAATCAAGTTTCTAGCTATCATGGGATATCGAAGTCGGACGCACTATTGCCCCACTCTGTATATCACGCAATAAATATTTTTCTATTCTATTCAATATGCTTCTCAAGGCAGGTAACGTGTGTTTTTGTATGTTTGTTTCTTAAAACAAGCAAATTTGTATATTAATAAACAGAAACACTAAAAAGTTTAATATTTTTTAGGGTTATCTTACACAATCAAGCTATTATCCCCGCCACAATATATACAACACACAAACTCAGCCTCAAAGATATGGTTATGATGCTCGCCGAAACATCAGAGGGCATTATCCTTATCATGATAACCGTTACTATGGCCAGTTCCGACCAGGTGCACCACATAATCCAGGAGATCCTTACACTGTTCGATTAAGAGTGGGAGAAAGGGAATATCCTGGGCAAGGTTGTTCTCTTCAAGCTGCTCGTCATGATGCAGCCACAAAGGCCATTGAACACATTAAACAACTAGGTAAACTATTTTGTACAAGAAAACATAAAAGTAACATGTTTAAAAAAAACTCAAAAATGTATTAACGTTTAAGAGGGAATCCGTCCTAAATTCAGAGAGCAGAGTTTTGTAGATTTCTAAGTTACAACATTTGTCTTTTTTTTCTCCACGTAGTTTTTTTAAATGTGTAGAGGAAAGATACTACGAATCCTTCAAGTCAGTTTTTTATAAACCATTTTAATTTCAATTAGAAATTAAAATAAAGATCACATTTCTACACAATCTACCTAATACTTTTCGACCTGTAGTGTCATTTCTGAAGCAGATATATAAAATCTGGTTAAAATAATTTCTAGCTAATTCCTTTGAGAACACTACCCAAATATCAGTTACTATTTTTCATAAACTTTCTTGTTATTTAAAATTAAGGAAGTACATGATTTTGTGATGATTTATAATAAATCTAAATCAAATGATAACTCGCTATCCTTTGCACTTCTATGTATTTGTGCCACAACGGCAGCAGTCATATCCTGCAATAGGTAGTAGTAATAGTAGGGTTACAGCGTTTATTTTTAAAATTGAAATAATTATATTCCACAGAATGCACGTGACATTTATATACCGGGTGGCTCAGCATATAGGGCCATGTTTATAATTATATCTTTTGAATGGGCAAAAGGTTTTCAAACCTGATGTGTAACTATATTAAGTAATTTCCGAATATGTGACGTAAAAATCGAACATAGCCATTTTCCTATTTTGCTGGAATTGTCATAAAAATCAAATTTTTATATGGGATATCCTGTAAATGCTTGCATATTTGGAATCTGCAGTTCATTCCAACCATTAAACATCATTTCAGTTGTCAATTCTTTTTTTCATAGAAGACTTACAATAATAATATAATAATATATTCTTTATTCATTAAATACCGTTATCTACAGTGTTGAACAAGTCATACAATCTTGTCACATAATATATTTTAATATAAATAGTAAATAATTAATATAAAAAAAAACAAAAATATGCATATTGCTTACAATTAATTACAGTCGTATAATAAAATAAATAAATAGTTAAAATGCAGTTAAAAATTAGAATTAAGAAAGTCTGATATCTCGTAAAACACCTTATTCGCTAAAAAGTATTTCACCCTTACTTTAAACTGTCTGTTAGGTAAATTTTTGTACTGTTGCGTAAATGATTGTAAATTTTTAATAATTGTGTGAACACATTTCGTTGTACCCGTGTAAGAGTGGTTTGTGGTATGCGCAGTTAGCACTTCCTCGTGTACCATATGAGTGTTCAATTTCATACTTGGCAATAAATTCACTATAATTGTCCTCCGTTTTTTTTTTTACTATAAAATTTATTTTTAACTACGTTTACATATACTTTTACTTTTACATTTACATATATTGAAAATAAGATAGTTTCGTTGCAACAACGTGAGGCATGTTCAAATTTAAACAGCAGCATTCAGAGGATGCAAGTATTAATTTACATGGCCCTAATGAGCCGTTATTTACAATCAGATATAATTTTGCATTCTACCTGCTTTATCGAACAGTAAAGATTCTAATTGGTTCTAGGGGAAATTGAAGACAGTGATAATACTTTATCCCCTAATGAAAATAATCAAGTACAAATTGATGCCGAGAATATTACTCAAGGAAATGGAAGTGTAACAAGTGATGTGAATTCAGATCTAAAGTCTCCGATATCGTTAGTCTATGAAATAGCTTTAAAGAGGAATCTCAATGTTACTTTTGAAGTTTTAAGCGAAAAAGTAAGTGATCTGATAGTTTTCAAAGTACTAGATGCTTAGCTTTATATGACAAAAAAAAAGGATGATTCTGATTTGGATCACACCCGATGTAATTAATATATTTTCAATAAAAACTTGCATAAAAGAGTAATTTTTTTTCATTGAAGCTTCATATTTTCATAATTTTAATTCGTCCCAGTACATATTCTTTATTTATGAATAAATGTCCCAAAATAATATGCATTTTGGGACAGAAGCCATATGAGCCCTGTATCTAAGAACAACCAATGTTACTAGAAAATTAACAGTTATGTAGCGCCACTAGGCAAACTTTATGGAGCTTTGTTCATAAATAAAAAATATGTGCTGGGATGAAATTATTTAAAATTTCATTACACAGAGGGGGAGGTTGTTCAGGAATAATTATTTATGAACAAAAACAAATCAGAATGCTCGCTTTGTTGCCATCTATAAATATCCACAGTAATTTGATTTTTGCATATTATTAGAGATGACATTGTCAACAGCGGTAAGTTGTTCCATATATAGAGTGTCCCAACATTGCGGAAAAGTCTAAATTCGGCGTTATTAGAAGACTGAACAACTGTTTTTTTATGAAAGTGGTATGTCATCAAAAGGCGCACATTTTAAAAATATTTTGAAATATACAGGGTGACTGGCTACAGTTACTATTTATTAAGATTTAAGGGATGTACTTCAACGACACAACCATCAACTATTATTATTATACAGGGTTTCAGGATTACCTGGACAAACAAAATCAGATTTCAGGACCTCAAAATAAGAAAAAGTTTCCTATGGAGCTATCTCCAGAAATGCTTTGTTAAAGAGTTACATTGCTATGTTAAGAAGAAGGTGTATAAAACAACCACAAACTACGAAAGAATATATGAAAGACAGAATAAGGAAAATTTTTCAGAATATTACTGTAAATATTTTGAGTTCGAAATCGTCTACAGAAAAGCATAGACGTACTGGGAGGTCACTGAACAGTTTTTATATTACCTGATACCTATTTTTTTGTTCGTATTAATGTCAACATTTTTATACTACTAAACGATTATTTATAAATTTTTGAGATAGACCCAAATGCGATTTCAGTAAACTATGAAAAAATAAAGCAACCATGACAGACCCAGAAAAAAATTTGTTACTACTTTTATTTATTCTCACTTTGTGACAAAATCGTGGCTACTAGATCAGTTAGAAATAAAAAGTATAATAATTTAAGTTTTTATTGAAAATGTTAAAATATGTGGAAATGTCAATTTTAGGTATAGATTATTCACAAAAATTGTAGAGAATTAACATGCCAATTCAAAAATACAGTACTGTACAGGGTGTTTAATATATATAAGTAAGGTAATTTGTCCGACCACTTTTCACATAACTCGGCAATGCCACTTCATAAACCAAAAATCTGGTGGTCAAGGTAATGTTATGCTGAATTCAAAAAGTGTAAAAATATATGGGGTGTTCCTTAAAAAAAAAAATGACCTCAAAGTTGCTCCGCTGTAGCCAGTTACCCTGTATGTTTCAAAATATTTTTAAAAAGCGCCTATTGAATCTATACCACTTCCATGGAAAAATAATTTTCTAAAGTCATCTAAGGCTGACATTGGACTTTTCCGCACCATTGGGACACCCTGTTTAGCAAATAACCAAGTTTTTATAGGCTTTGGGTATATTAAACAAATAATCTAATTACCATTTAAAAATCGTTGCCTAACCGTTAATCACTTATTAAATTTTTATTTAGGGTCCCCCACATATGAAGATTTTTATTACTCAGTGTCGTGTAGGCAATTTTATGGCAGATGGGGAAGGTAATGGAAAGAAGATATCTAAGAAGCGAGCAGCTGAAAAGATGTTGGAAGAGCTTTCGAAACTTCCGCCATTGCCCAACATAATTAACGTTGCTCAGCTGAAGCGAAAAAGAGTAACTAATAAGAAAAAGACGAGAAATTTGATAAAAGTGAATATGGATAAATCTTCAGAGGTCACGGAAGAAATTAATCCTATCTCACGTTTGATTCAAATTCAGCAAGCTAATAAAGAGAGAGAACCTATTTATACCGTACTGGAAGAACGTGGGGCTCCAAGGCGCAGGGAATTCATCATTGAGGCTTCTGTAAATGGGCACTCTTGTACAGGAATTGGCCCAAATAAGAAGGTAAGAATATCATGAATTTCAATATGTTGTATGAAATAAATTCAAAATGATGGCTCCCAGTGAAATTTAGTAACAGCAAATGAAACTTTAATCAAATGACGAAAATAAATCAATAAATTGTAGGGTCTCATCTCTACCTGACACAAAATCCTAGGATTTTCAGAGGGTTACTTCGGTGACTTGAGGGGCGGTTAAAAAAACATGAGAAGAATATTAAAACCCAAAATTTTTTTATGAAACATAGTATATAGGAGTTTTTAGTTAAGTACAACTCAATTCTTAAATCACATTTATTTTTGATCATAGATACGTTTTGAATTCTTTGCAGTAATACTGTGGAAAGGATGTTTTGTAGCATTATTAAACGTCATTAAAAAATTTTTCCTCTCAAACAAAATATTACTGTTTTTTCGTTGATTTAACCTATTTGTTTATGTTATGGAATTAAAAACATTTTTGTCGTAATTTTTTTTGCATTGCCTTATAAGTTGACCCCCCCTGCCCCCTAGTTGCAAGTGTGCAGACTCCCATGCCCATGGTTCGTCAGTCCTCTATGATCTTTTTTTGATAAAACCATTAGATTCCTCATGGAAAATGTACCTCTTGCACCAAATCTCATGTTTTGCTCAAAATAAACTGTTGGCCAAATGAAACTAATAATATAATTTTCTTGTGTAATTTTGAAGAAGAATATCTTCAAAACGATAGGAGATATTTAGATGCAGTCTTGAAGATTTTCTTGCAAATTTCATCAGAATGACTGGATTATATGGTTTCATTTGGCAAGCAGTTTAGTTTTTGAAGTAAAAAATTAAAACAAGATTTTGGGTGCCATTTTCAAACTGTTGTGGCTCCCTCAGGGAGCATTTTCGGATATTTGTTCGTGAACTTTTATTGTAATTTTTCCAAAAAGTCTGATGTTATTATTCTCAGACATCCTGTATTTACGAGGATGGAAGCATGTAATAAAGTTGTACTCTGCGTACTCTGCTGTAGAAGTATTGTTACTTCTATTATTAATTCATTTTCGTTCGCTTAGGTTGCAAAACGAAATGCTGCTGAGGCTCTGTTAGTGGAATTGGGGTACAACAATAACACAGCTGTAGCTGGCGCTAAACTAACGATGAAACCAGAAAAAGAACCCGAACCAGTTCCATCTAATACTAACTCAGACAAAGGTAGAAAAGTAACCTTTGTTGAAGAACCACCAGAGCCTCAACCAAGCCAATCTATTGGTGGTAGTGGGGGTCGCCAGTTAGTTCCAGGCGTTCTCTTAGTCACGGAACAAAATGTTGGTTTTCAAAAGCAGATTAAAGATGGTATTGATAAACCTGTTAAAATTCCATCAACACAACTAAAATCTCCGCAGTCTATACAGGGTGTTCGTTCCAAGGATCAGCTGTTGTATTTAGCCCAGTTGATGAATATACATGTACAATTTTCTGACTTTCCCAAGGCAAATCATGAAATGTATTTAACTTTGGTGTCGCTCAGCACCAATCCACCTCAAGTTTGCCATGGCGAGGACCTACTACTGAAGCCTCACATGAAAGGGCTGCATTGGAGGCTCTTAAAGTACTCTCAGAATTGGGCCTCGATATTGCCCCTAATAAGGATGCTCCTACGGCCACTTCATTGTCAGACAGGTAAATTTAACATAACAATAAGCTCCCCTATTCTATTATAATCTTATTAAACATTAGCAATAGGTGAGCAGACGACAACGAAAAATAAGAATATGGTAATATAATACGACTCAAATATCTATTAATACAATTTTAACATAATTTAACCAACTACTATTTAATTGTAAAATCTTAAAATGAGGACTAACTTCAAACAACGCATATTGCCGGTTGTATAATGACGTAATTGGGATATATTCGCGCACCCAATTAAAACCTTGACGACAGCGCTACAGGCCTCTTTTGACATCTATTATGTACTGTGCGTGATTTCATTGTTCAGGTTTGAATTTCTCTAATACGTCACAGCCAATAGAAAAGCTTGTAAATTTGCAGCAATATTTGATCATTTATAAACTTTAAAATTTAAACTTTAAAAAGTTTATGATTTTTTTTTATATACTGACATTAAAAAAATACAGATTAGCTATTTTTGCATGTAGATGTTACCAACTTCTAGGCCTCTCAAAGTTTAACCCAATTCTATAGGGTGTTCTCCACATTGATTCAAATTTTTACATTTTTGAACTGTCAGCTCAATTTTTTCAAATGGATCACCCTGTTAATTTTTTTATAATCTTCAGAAGTCAGTTACCTACATGCTGATACCTCATGGTGATTACTATTTTTCGGCTGTTTTTAGAGTATTCAAGTTTATTCAAAATCCTTAAATAATTTTGAACTTGATACGTCGAGTAGTTTTTGATTGAACCAAGAAAATTTTTTCAACGCCCTCTATACTTCATCAACTAGGCACATTTTATTACACATGGTTACTCACGGCTCATTCTTTATAACTCTCCCTGTATAACCAAAAATGTTTATTGGGTGTCCTGTAAGTAATAAATAAATAAAAGACGTAAATGAATTCAATTTATATTATTTTGTTGTGCAGTGCTTCCCCAGTGATGTCTGCCAAAGGGTCAGTTAACCAGAATGGTGTGAAAAAATAAACTTTGAATTGTGTGGACTCTGCTGATGGACTCGTCACCTTAGGAGTTCATCTATGCGACTGCTTTGTCTTCTTCATTGGTATAGTACAAGTGTCCATGAATTCCATGTGGCCATGTAAAATTTGCATTAATTATATTTAAAATAACTATGAATTATTGGTATCTTTTTTTTATGTGATTTCATTAACATGTTGCAATATATGAAATGATTTCATGTATTTATGTATAATTCTGGTTATTGCTTAGGCACTGCATATCCACTTATATCAGTGCTAACCATTTTCGTTTTTCTGGGCGAAAACGAATTTGGGATACAGTAGTTCAGAATTGGTTTACAAAATTATCGATGTTTCAATATTTCAAATTTCATGAAATATTACATACAAAATATTATATATCATGTAATAAGTGACATGGAATATTTTATTAATTATGTTCCATGGTGTAACATAAAAATGTTCTTAGTGATGTGGCAATTTAGGAGGGATGATAATTGTGGAGTAGTTGTAATTTTTGGGTATTTACAATGCCTAGAGAGACTTAAATGTGCAAAAATACAATTGTTTTGTGTCAATCATGAATCTGCAGTTTGACGGTGGCTGAAATACCGCGAAAATCATGATTTGCCCAAACAAACTAAATACTATTTTAGAAAAATTGAAATTTAAAAATAGCTGGAACAAACAGTTTACCAGGCACCGTCGGATACCAAATTCTACATACTTTTGCACTTTTAACCTTTTCTCTAATAATTCATCAATTATCGGTAACTATAGTGGTATATTGAAATATAAGAAACCCTGTATATTTTATGTGATTATTATATAGACCTCAAAAATAGCCAATTAAACGTCAGAAAACCACCAGTGAAAAAGTTTATAACATTTTTATTTTACAGAATTCGGTTTTTTTTTTTCAATTTTTGTAAATTTGTAGTAATATCTTTATTTCATGTTATGTAATGTGTATTTGACCAGCGAAAACTGACTGGCTTGGCTTGGATATTTAATAAAATTTTAATATGCAATTGATGTTCTACTTTGTGTTCCGTTGTACATAATAGAGCCAAATGTACTATATAACTTCTTTCAGCGACAGCATCCCCTAAAAAGTGAAACACTCCAAAGTAACAACATTAACAGTCTTATGATATATCCTACTTTTTAAGTGTTCCAACTAAATAATCGATATCAAACCTATCAATCTTGGTGGCAAGATCACCATATTTGTCACTTTGACTAGTTAGTATGCAAACACCATGATGACAAATGTTTTTAATGAAAATCATTTTATAGATTCCTTTCCATCTAGAATATAGTTGTGTGTAAAATGCTGCCTCAATTTATAAATAAATGGTTTTTTGATGTTTTTAAATCGCTAAATCTTTCTAAATGTTAAGACACGATGGTTCATACACAGAATTATGTGAGGATGTAATATGCATGTAATATAAAAAAATATTGTTACAAATGTGTCACAAATATATATTTCGAATCTTAAGTGTTAATAAATATTATATTTTACTAACATTTTCTGACAAAATATTTGCACGCATCTCAAGAATCTTTTCGCAACATTCCGGGTAAGTAGCAGGTATCGTTATACAGGGTGGGTCAATAGTGCGTCCGACTTCACTATCTCAAGTTCTATGACAGCTAGAAACTTGATTTAAAACCATAAGTAAACTAGACAAAAAAGTCTTTATTGACTGACTGTAGTGACTTTTATAATATACACGTGTAAATGGCTTAATTTCAACAAAAAAAATCATTACACATCCAGTTGGTTGGGAGAGAGTCAATAATAATACACGAGTCGAAGGAGGCCACAAAGAGGTTTCAAAAAATGTTCTGATATACATGACATTCTATTTAAAAAAATGTTAGTTGACCCTGTAGAATCGTCTTGGCTCACCCTGTATATTCGAAAATAATTTCCGGTTATAGACTTTTTTGTCGTTTATTTATGTTTTTAAATCAAGTTTCTAGCTATCATAGAACTTGGACATATCGAAGTCTTATGCACTATTGCCCCACCCTGTATATGATGGAAAAGAACAGCTACTAACTCGGCATGTTGTGACAAAGCGGCAGTTGTCAGGGAATGACAGTCAAGTTAGTTGTTCTATTTAGATGAGCTACAATTCTGATCTGCTGATCACTTCATTGTTTGTAGATTGATTTCAGCATTCCAGGGGCTTGGATTTTGTGTAAGAATAAATTAATTTCTTTTTTTACATATAACAGGCAAAAATGAGAGGATTTCACTATTTTTATTGCCGAGCCAACCAGCATATTGAACTGAATTTTCACTCGTAAATCTTGTGAAAATAAATGCGTGAATAACAGACTTTGCAAAACAGTTGAAAGGTAACATACCCAAGATTTACATGAGCAAATTCAGTTAGGTTTAAGCCAAGTTACTCGGTAACTACGTAGCGTTTTTATTAGACCGCATTAAAAAAATATTTTTAAAAATCACATTTTTTGGGAAAATTAAATAAGAAATCATACCAAATGAAATGTTGCATTATTTAGCAATAAATAGAATGTAGAATACTTTCTAAAGGAAATGATGCTACTAATTATATACTTATAAAGCATCTTTTTAATAATATTCTTTTAATGTCCTATCATTTTTGCTGCATGTGTGTGTGTATTATATACGAATATGTAGATATGTGTGTGTGTGTGTGTATATATATGTATATGTTATGTATACACAACAAAACTAATGATCTTGGTATTGGCTTGAAAAATGCCGCTCTCTTGTTATTTCTACCGGCTAGCGCTAACTGGGGATGGGATGGGAGTAGTACAAACAGTCATGGATTTGTCCGTATGTATTGAATTTAGTCGAACTTTGCCATGACGATGCAGAGGCCTGCTTCTCCAGGCTTCATGTCAATATTAGAGTAATTGTTTTAATTAGAATAAAATTTCTGATACATTCTGCGGCAACAGGATATCAGAAATTAGAATACTTAGGATAAATTTGCATTCTTTACCATTAATTCATTAGATTTAAAACTGGATTTAAAATTAAAACAATTGCTCGTCTAAACCTGAATACAACGACGAACACACGGTGGCTAGAAGAGAAATTGTTCGATTCGTTCATCATTATGGAGCGGTACTTTACACCGTGCTTTTCACATCCCATATCAAGATGCCCATTTTTGTTACCTGTATATATTGTATGTATACAGATGTATACATAAGCATATATGGATGTAGTTATATATACATACGTAAATCTACATATACATAAGTTGAGTTACTTATGAGATAAATGTCACAGATTTAGTTTTCTCGAATTGTTATTAAATATAGTTCTCTTACTGAAAAATAAAGGACGTGGGAAGAAAATGCAGTACAGTCTCGTATCTGGATGTCATTATTTAAACCCATATTCTTTAAGTATTGCATTAACTGCGTCACTATACAACTTCATAAGAAATTCAGCTATATACACATACACATGTATGTATGTATATATATGTATGTGTATTACAACTTTGTAAATTAGTAGGTAATTATTGATCATTGACAGTTTTGGTGTAATGATGGGCGCTGCGAGATATAGGCTCTAACAGAATTTAGACGATTCAAGTAGCGAGACATTCTCGGTATATGCTGGTGAATGTCTCGTTGCACTCGAATTACACCGTATGACAAATTATCAAAAACTTACTGTAGACGGAAGTACCGTATACTGTACTATATAAAAACAGAGCTTACTAGTATGAGGGTGTTGGCAGTGTAAAGACATAAGTAAAGCCGGCCCGTTTTAATGCAATTTAGAGATAGAGAAGGCGGACATATGATATGCGCCAAGGACAATGCATTACAACTGGTTTCCAGCGTTCAGTTATATGCTGCCGTGTTTGTGAAAAAACACTTAATAGGCTGGAGTGCACATAACTGCAGGCAACATGTTGCAAGTGCTGGCCGTAAACAAAATTGTACCCAAAAATATCAATACTGGAAATTTATATTACGTAATTTTCACCTTACAGGTGTGGAATATCTTAATGGGTAATAGACAAAGAACACTTAATTCTGAAAATTCAGGCAAAATTTTGACAAAAGATATATCTGAAATGTTGAAATTCGATCCCCGAGAATTCAGCGGTATTAAGGCGTCGGAAGCAATTTAGCAAAGTACACGTTAAACACGATTTATTTTCCTCATCTGAAACCTTTGAAATAGTGAACAATCTAAAGATGACATTAGAAATGTCAAACGTTAACCGATGACCCTGGTGTTCATATTGCCGAGAAATTAAAAAATTTAGGATATTGACAAACTGAGCAATATTAACAAAAGCCTAAATGTTGGACATAGACTTAGAATGATATAATGGTTATACAAATATTACGTCTTTGGATGTAGAACATTCATTTTCAAAATACGCATTATTTACATCCCCGTGTAGAAGTTAGCAGAGGATACTATAGAAGGTTTATTAATGATGCAAGTGTATGCTAACAACCAATAAAGAACTGTTAATGGACATGATAGAGGTAAGTCTGTAAGTTACACCATGCCCCCCTCACTGACGCCAGTCAATTACTTTAATCACTGATATTTTGCAGAGGTTTAGTGTTTTGGCATCTCAACTTTGTTAAAATGTCTCATTCAGTTCCTTCAGAGGATGAAGTGAACTTGTAGATTAGTGCAGGGCTGCCAGTTTTCAAAGTTCATGTAGCCATGTTTGTGAAAAAAAGTAGCCACAGTATCGTCAACTTTATAAAATTGAGAGTATCTACCCACTCACTTATTTACAAACTGATAATTATAAAATACCAAAATGTTGGTGCAATGGACAAAATAAGTCTCGAGAAATTGTAACAATGCTGAAATTGAGTTGAAAAAATATGCTTTATTTAAATATTTTATTTGTATATTTTTTGTAACATAATTCTAATAAATAAATTAAACAAATTATAACTGAAAAATAAAAATTTGCCATTCAGGGGGTGAACTCGTATTTATTTTATTCAAGAGGGTTTGCGCTTTCGACCATTTATAACTAGACGAAGCTTAGTACCTTGTGACTTGATTAACAACATTTTGGATGTTGGCTCAGGTGAGCATGTGACTTCCATTCAAAAGTTGGCAACAGAAATATAAAGTCAGAGTGATCACAGTACTACAGTTGTTGGTTACACTGTAATCAAAGGTATAATATTGACATTAGGCAAATCCCCATCAATGGCTAATTATTGATTAAAAAAGTAGCCCCATATGATCGCCACTCACCAAACTTTGTTTTCGATCGCACACCTGGCAACCCTGGATTAGCGATTTCCTGGAGATGCAATTTAACGTCACAGAATTAATTATATTACACAAGCCTTTGTGCAACAGCAACATCAAAGCAGACATTAAAAGACACCATTTCTTCAGACAGTCATTAAAAAGTGTGTAACTGTAAATTTTAACTTAGATTTAGTCGAAATGATGGTATACCGTGGACAAACTAGATAATCCACTGTGTAGACAATTTTTGCAAAAGTGTATTAGCGGCCAGTATCGCAGTGTTCACAGATGCCATTAGAAACGACACTAAGAAAAAGTATTTAGCAGAGATGTGACAGTATTAAACAAAACATTTATTCTAAACTGAACGACGCGTCTGGATTAGTGTGGATGAAATCACCAATACTAGTGGATGGAAGGTAGTAAATGTTTTAGTGGGTGCATTGAAGGAAAATTGTTCAATGCGCGGACACTTCATTTCATCTAAAGTACTAGAAACTACAAATTCTAGAACTAGCGTATGTAGTTTAAGTCTTCAAGAATTACGAGCCGACAAATACACAGAAAATAGGGACATTATTATTTGTTACTGACGAAGTTACTTATATGAAAGTTGCTGGAAGAATTCTGAAGAAAACATATCAGAATGTACCTCATGTAATATGTCTGTCTAGCACATGGACCTTAAAGCACCAGATTGTGTACGGTAATTTCAGGAAATTCTTCCAAATGTACCATTACCTCCAAAACCTATTTTAACACAATGGAGAACTTGGCTACAGGCAGTATCGTACTACTATTGTTACCTTGATGGCATAAAATCAGTGTTAGAGCAGTTAAGTCCAGATGACACAGTTGTTATTTCACAGGCTCAATAGGCATTTATGGATCCAACTATCTAAGAAGATTTAAAGCCCATACATGAAAATGTTTCGTGATTTCTTCTAGCCGTACGTGACCTCGAACGTAGGCCAGAAACATAAAAATTTACTATATTATAGTTGATGAAATGAATATTGTATTCGATCTTTGATAATACATTTTTAATTATCGGGAAACATTGCAGACAGTCAAACAGAAATTCGAAACTTGAAAAAAAAATCTCGGATTTCTTACGATATCAAGTATAGTGGACCTTTTAAATGGTCAAGAAGTAGACTTTTCTACACAAATGTTGAGATATTTTAAGTATGCGCCAATTACATGTTTGATGTTGAACGGTCTTTCTCACAGTATAGGTGGAGTTTTAATGAGAGGTGTTTAACTCCAGAACATTTACAATAAATATTAGTAATATATTTTTATCTAGTGATCGCTGACTTGTTCACGTGTTAATGCAGCACGGTATATGCTTAAAAAGCTGGCCAATTGCTAAAAGCTGTCTTTCCACATTTAATGTATGTAACATGTGATCCATGACCTACATTTGGTAGCAGAAGCAATTTTTGTGAACCTCTAAATGTGTTAAGAACTTTTGTGTGGCCTGTTCTGGCAGCTTACTCTCTTACTGAATGTGTTAATTAAACATAGTATAATATACTAAACTCGTTTCTTTGATGCAAAAAATTCCCAATTATGCTATATTTATCTCTGGAAACTACCAATATGGACCGTTTTTATGAGGGCGAATATTCTGTCGATGTTGAGCGATCCTTCTCCCATTAAAAGAATATCTCCACAGAAAGACGCATAGGCCTAACCGAAAAAATAATGGAAAGCTTGTTCATGTTGCAACTTTAAAACTACACGCCGCTCTAAGGATATCTCCCTTTTGTAAGGTAAGTTTGCGTGAACGCTACTCAATTCACCGAAACTGTCAATGACTGGTGGTTATTTAAACTTTTTATGCATATTAATGATATTGCCTGAATTGAATTTGAAATCAATAAACATTATCACTCAGATCTTGTTTTACTACTGTAACACACCCAATACCCCCTCCTCACTTACTTTATCAATTGATATTTTACATAATTACTGTCGTGAAGCAATAGGTAATACGTAAAAGAATACCATTTGTGATCGTCTAATTTTAAATGGTAGGGCCCAGCTTCGCTGTCCCAAATATATTCACTGCATAAGCCAGTTATTAAAATGTTCACCAGACAGAAAGACGTCATGATTTAATGTCACTAAAAGCTAGTAGTACAGTTCACCAGCCATCAAATTGTGATTTTTGTTTGCACTTTGAAGTTAAAAGCTTAAACCCATTTTAAATTATTTTTTATCCTTTGGGACTTCAAAAATCGTTGGTCCTCAAAATGTCCTGTAGGGGGTGAAACGTAAAAATTACCCTTAAAATAATTTTCCGTTATTTTAATCTACAGCATATCGTCTATATTTTTGTTAAATAATAATACAATTTTTGTCAACATAAACATATCAAAAAACACTTATCAATAGCCCTGTAGAGTGGAATTTCAGGATTCCAAACATTGTTTTATTTTTTAATTACGATGACCGTAATTAGTTACAGATTTTTTTTATGAGTGCTTGCATGATATCTTATAAGGTCGAGATTCGTATATCGGCGTATGTATCACACTGAAAGTATAAGGGTATCCCGCCATTCACCAACCCAGCGAAAAGGTTGACGTGTATAGTGGTTGCGTGTGATGGCTTGCATATGTATGCGATGTGGGTGTGGTGTATGTGCTGTGAGCATGTATGCAGTTTGTGTGTAATGCATGCGTGTGTGTGGTGTCTGTGTACGTATGTATGTGGGGTGCGATTGTGTATATGTGTATGCGCTCGCCCTTTTAGATACAGGAGTTCGCCAAGTGAAATTTTTTTTAAAATCCTTTGTAGTTTGGAAATGAAAAAGGGTGGATGAGCTCAGTTTATGCTATTGTTCGTTACTCAAAAATTGAGCACAGAAGTTTTTGAGAAAACCCCAAATCTCATTGAATTTAATCATCTTGTACATATTTCTGTAACATTTGGGACAAACCTCGGTATTATACTACTTAAACAAATAAATAAATATGAAAATTTCAGTTATATAATAATTTATTACAATTTAAGAAGAAATAATTTCTTGTAAAAAATACAACAATAAAACAATGTAAATATATTTATAGTAGCCATATAACCTATTTTTAAATCAAGAAAAAACATTTGAAATTTATTATTTGCATTAAAACAACAGGTACCTTTCAAATGAATTATTTTATTTGTATAAAACATCCATTGACGGATATTTTTCTTATAATTATTTCTAAATTTAATACTTCATTTACCTAAATATGTCTGTCTGCATATTTAAAATAAATAAATAAAAAAAATTGAATTAAAATCTCATTTTAAAACGAAGTTTTTTATCAAATATACATGCAAATTGAATAATAATTTTATTGACTGATTTAAATAACCACAATTGTTGTAGTTTAACATATGTTTATATACAGGGTAGGGCAATAATGCATCCGACTTCGATATCTCCAGTTCTATGATAGCTAGAAACTTGATTTAAAAACAACAATCCACTAAATCAAAATTGCATTTACTTACTCTCGGAGTCTGTAGGCACTTTAGCAAACTGAAAATTGTGATTCCCCGAAATTAAAAAAGCTGGACCCTCCGGTGAAGGCGTAGATATGGCTAAGTGTGGCCAATTATAAAAAGAATACGAGCGATGGCTGCGAACTAGGATGAAATGAGATAGAATAAGACACACTCAGCGAACGTAAGTAGAGGCTCAGTCTGTGCCTCACAATACACACACTGTTACGTCATCTAGCTTGTTCAATCGGTTTTTGTTAACATTTGGCCACATTAAGCCATTTTACACAGTATAGGATTTTTATTGCATTTATATTTGTAAAATCTTTTGTAGTTTTAATGAAGCCAAGGGTTTTCATAGCTTTATTATTACATATGAATTTTATGTGCCAACTAAAATTTAATTAAGAATCAAATTATATTCCTAAGCCCCGTATTACACTAACATTGTTAATTAACGTGTTTCTAACAGTGTGTTGATTGATTTGCAACTGCTTTTGCTAGACTGAATATATTTACATTTATCAATATTCAGGACAATTTTCAGGAACACCAGAGATGATCAAATGATAAAATCTTGAAGTTCCAAGGGCAATAAATCATCTCCGATTTCTATAAAAATTTTCAGATCATCATCATACATTAACACCATACTATGTGTAAAGCATTTTTTGACATAAATGCGAAAATATTTTAATATGCGTAGTACTACGCATGTTACTCCAAAATGGTATGGAATCATGCACAAGAATTGAACCATGCCTACAAAGTCCAATTGACTTAACAACTTTTGCCTACAGACCATGCACAGCGAAGAGAGTTCATCAATTGGATCCTTGAACAAGAAGTGAATGCCGATTTTGCGGACAAAATCATTTTCACCTCGATGGCCTCGTTAATATGCAAAACTGCCGCATTTAGGGCTCAGAAAATCCACAAATGATTCATGAGAAAGTAATGCATCCAAAACGTGTCACTGTTTGGTGTGCATTGTGGTCTGAAGGAATAATTGGGCCGTTTTCCTTCAAAGACGAGGCAAGTAATGCAGTATGATAACCCAGTTTCTTGTACCTCAATTGGAAGATATTGCTCTCGAAGATGTATGGTTTCAGCAGGACAGTGCCACTTGCCATACCGCCCATGAAACATTGACAGTCTTGCACGAGCCTTTTCCTGGTCGTGTCATCTCTCAGTTTGGTGACGCTCTTGTGATTTAACACTTTTGGACTTTTGGCTGTGGAGTTATCTGAAGTCGCAGGTTTATGCCAACAAGCCCGCGATCACCGATGCATTGAAGGCCGAAATTAGATGCTATATCAACGAAACACCGCCACATGGATGCAACACCGTTATTCAAAATTTTGCCAAAAGAGTACGCATGTGCCAGCAAAGCAGTAGAGTCCATTTACCAGATGTGTTGTTCCATACATAACTTCCAAATGTCTACATTATAACTCAATAAATACTTCAATACCCTGCTAAACCATGTTTTATTGAACCTTGAAATATTACGTTCTTATTTAAACACCCTTTATTTTTGACATTATATAAGTAGCTGTAACTTGAAAATTATTGAGCATTGCCAAGTACTCGGTGACGGCTGGTGAAATTTAGGGTATGCCCTATCTCAGTGTTGGAATATATAAAAATATTGTTCTGCAGTACACACCTTTGCTCAAAAGTACAGTTGACCTTCAATTTATTTACTTTATACAGCTTGTAATTGTGATATACATGCAAAGATACAAACAACAAAGTATGATCACATTTTAACTAGTTTCTTATTCATTGTTTAAGTATTTTTCTTGTTTCACGTTTTAATTAAATTTTTCTTAGAAATAATAACTACTGGACTGGACAATAATAA
Organism: Rhamnusium bicolor; assembly: GCA_029963845.1. Lineage (NCBI taxonomy): Eukaryota > Metazoa > Arthropoda > Insecta > Coleoptera > Cerambycidae > Rhamnusium > Rhamnusium bicolor. Next base: position 84,256 of record JANEYF010002177.1, on the reverse strand, counting down.
AAGTAATAATGAGTTGTCAAACCTAAGCTATTTATTCTGAATATCACGACAGTTACAAACAATTTATGTGTATGTAATCGCCAACATTCGAGGATTATATTTTTTTTATATTGTTCTATATTTTAGGTTTCATAAGACACATCACTCTTATCCACCAAAGTGTCACATTTTTCTCTTGCAAACTAAAATGACACTAATATATTAGAGACCTTTGTTTTATTTATAAAAATATATCATTTTATTCAAACGTCGTGTTGAACATGTTGAGGTCTTCGAAGGAAGTAGCTCCCCCCTTGATCCAACATTTGTAACATGTCAGACAGTTCGTGTGGCTGTGGTTGAGGAGGAGGTCCTGAACCACTAGAACCTGGACCGGACTCGGATGTTTGGGTCGATCCTTGCCAGCTGGTCCACTGATAAGGGGCTGGGGTTGCTCCAGTTCCTGCCCGAGAACCACCACTTAACTGTGTGTAAGTGGGACCAGGAGATCGCGGACTGGGTTGATTATACTGATATCCTTCGGGAGCTGGTTGAGTTTGTCGTAAGCTCCACGCAGCAGCTGCAGGTGTTGGACTAGTGGTGCTGCCTTTATTCAACCTAGGAAAATAAATCGATTAAAACTAGAAACTGGTATACTTCAATGAAGTATTTTAGGTTATGAAATACATATACCAAGTTCACTGGTTCACAATAACTGTAGGTATCGGCTTGGCATAAATCTGCATTTATGTAAGGAAACCCATACCCAATATCCACAAGAACTCAATATTTGGGCAAGTATTCTAGACGATCATATTATTGGTCCCTTTTTTTATTGACATTAATTTAAATGGGAATATGCTCTCATGCGACAATTTTTGAACAATCAATTTTCTGGACGATGGATGGAAGACGTGATCCTATTGAATGGCCGGCTAGATTGTAATTATGTTATAAAGGAAAATGACAAATTCAAAGATTTAATTGTATCACTTGACCGCAGACCCATGCAAATAGAATACTATAAGAAAATCAGGTTACAGTTATAGAAAGTAAAGCAAATGGAGAATATAAGAGTTAGACACATTTATGACATACCAAGAATCGTAAAGTTTAATGTCGATTTAAACTAAAGTTACCGAAAGGCGCTCAAGTGAAACATACGAATAATATACACATATACTACCAAAACGTTATAGGCTTAACACCAAGGTTGATAAATTTTATGCAGCATTTACTTTAGCTGAATTTGAACTATTTAACGACCGATAGGTGATGTGGTATGAGCTACAAAGTCTAATTACAAAATGATGTCTCCAGATCTCTCGCTATTCCAATCTACAGTTCCTGGTGTAGATATAGATATAGTTGGTGATAACATAATAATAATTATACTTCAATATACGTGTTAGTAGTTTATGTGCGTCCCCCTTTTAATACCGATACCTATTATAAACTTCTTGAGTGCTTTGAAATATTTAAAATAGTTTATTGACAGAATTTAATCACCATAGGTGGTAATACTTCAAACTTTAAAAATCATACTAAGATGGGTTCATCTTCACTTCACACCTTGGGGTTAAATCTTGGACCTCATTTATTACAATACAATACTTTTATTAACCTCAAACAACATACCCACAATACGAAAGGCAAGTCATAGTACCATTATATAATTACATTAAGATATCGTAAACATAATGAAATACAGTAACATTTATAAAGTAAGTGGGCCATCTGTTGGTTTATTTTTGAAATTGCTATTACAACTACACCGTTTAATATTTTTAAATGATTGTTGCTTTATTTTAGAGAGTATATCTTCCGAATATTTATGGAAAATGATTTCAGTTAAATGGCTGGCTTGGCAGTAGCCCATCCTCTTCACCAAATTTTGCAGGACATTGGTGAATGTGTGGGGCTCCATTTCACGAATAACTTGAAGGATGTTTTCCTGATGTGCGTCAATTGTTTGTGGATAATTGGAGTAACAACGGTCCTAACATTTCCCCATTAAAAATTGTCCAACGGCGTCAAATGGCAGTTGCGCTGGATTTGGACAAGCTTTGGTTCCAGCAGGATGGCGAAACGCACCACACCAGCAGTGCAACAATCAATTTTTTGCGCACTAAGTTTGTTAACCGTGTTATCAGCAGTTTCGGAGACGTTCTTTGGCCATCGCGCAGCTGCGATTTGATGCCGTTGGACTATTTTTTATGGGGAAACGTTAAAGACCGTTGTTACTTCATTGTTAAAATCGTTATATGTATTATTAATTGCAAAGGTAAGAAAAATAACAGAAATCATAATTAAAAATATTAATGAAGTCACCCTGTATAAATACACAAAATTTTTTCTTCAATACTTTAATGTTTATTTCTGATGAAATTTGCGAGAAAATCTTCCAGACCGCATCTCGATACCTAGTATCGTTTTGAAGATATTCTTCAAAATTACACAAGAAAATTGCATTATTAGTTTATTTAGCCAGCACTTTATATTTGTGTTGTATAACCAAAATATTTGGTTATTTATTTCCTGCATGTAACTCAAGAAGATCGTTAAGCGGGATTATGTTTTCAGTTAGTTTATCTGCGATTGAAATTGAACTCCGAAATTTTAATACCGCACGAACAACTCCCTTTTACGATATTGTCAATTTTGACATAGCAAATACTTATAAATGGTCTAATTATAGTTTTAAACTAACAGAATCCTAAGTAGGCACTACTCACGATACAAAAGTTTTGAGGTGCAGATTTTAAAGCGAACATTTTAACATGGGATAGAACTATCTACGTATACTTAATCTATGATTAACAAAAAAAATTATAATTACCTAGCTAATACACTAGCGCTGCTATTACTTGCACTGGTTTGTGAAGGAGAGCCATAGGCAATAGGGGATGCTGTTGGCTCGTAATTAGTGTACACGTTTTGGCCACTGCTTGGTCGTGCAACTTGCTGCGGGTCTGCAAGCAAACGGGGAAACGGGAGTCATCAGGATGGTCATTGCAGCTGGAGGACGACGACATCGGCAGGTACTCACTTTGAATATGTGCCGAGGGAAGCATATGGGAGTAGATTCCGGGTATCTCGTCGTTGTAAACTATAATCCAAACCTGGTTGCTGATAGCTAACTCGGTCAGATGTCTCGGCAGTAGTTTCGCCAGAAGAGTGAAGGGATTTGGCAGTTGTGTTTGTACAAACAATGTATTCCACATCATCTGTGTACGGGTTTAGGAACGAGAATGCACTTGTTCGCAACCATACCCATTCTCGGTTTTTTGCACGAAAACGATACATTACTGACAATACTTGCCCCTTCAGCTTGAGAACTAAAAATACAAAATGTATGTAATTTAGGTTTTTTATTAATTGATGGCACTATTCTGGGGCTTAACTGCAAGAGGCGCCCCAGTGAAAAGGTTAAAATTGTTTTTCTGCAAAAGTATCTATTTTTCACCATGTTGTATACCTATGTACGATACGATATGTACAGACCTGGAATCTACTATTTACTCACGGTCTCTAATAATTATCTTGGGTATACAACACACTTGCTTATTTAGATTTTTGAATCAATCTATAAAAAATATAAATCTGTTGAATTTTATTAAAACGCGAATAACTTGGCAACGTTGTATCTGATACCCAAAAAATAAAATATCTGCAAATTCCACATAAGGCGGATTCTAAAAATGAAAAATATACAGGGCGGTCTATTTAAAAAAAGTCAAACCCCGGATTTATGGTACACTTTTATACAGGGTGTCCGTCCCATAATTCCCGCCCAGAACTTTTATTTCCTAAACTTCAAAAAATATTTTGTTCAGCTTATTCCACAAATCTGATGGCAAATCATAGTTTTGGTGCTGTGTATTTACATTTTTTAGAAATTCATTTGCCACGACATTGTCAAAATATACCTCCGACTTTTACACGTTGCACGGTTTCACCTCTTCATCACTTTAATACTGTAAATTACACGAATCAACGGAAAAACCTCAAATTACCTTGCTCAAAGCTATCTTTCATATGTGTTTGATCCTCAGGATGAAAAAGTCAAAGCAACTTTTGCCTAGTAATTCTGGAGGTGAATATCCAAGTAAACCAATCACCCGTTGGTCGACAAATGTAAACTTCCCATCCACTGAATGTCGAGAAATAAATTCAGCATTACTACTCGACCCAGATATGTCGCTTGTGTTGGGAGTGGACGTTACTTGCAGGCGACCAATGGCAACCAAACAACAATGCGAAGCATGGATTTCATCATCTCCCTGCTGACGTTCTAGCTGGACACCTGGGAACATATCTGATATTTTTCCTACTTAGATTCATTGCTAATTTTACCCAGAACATTTTATATGAAAAAGATACTTCTCCAATTCATATTAAAGATCTGCCATACATACCTGTTGGCGGCCAATTTTTTATGTATCCCGTACAATGAACTACAGCAAAATTCTGGCCATCATGTCCTGGGCCTAAACTATTTCTCTGTTTCAACCTGTTTAAGTGACCGACTGTCATACTCTCTGGAGAAAGGTTCCCTATTTTCATACGGCATATAAAACCTCTCCGTGACCCCATACACAGTCTCATGGACGCTGTAATGGAAAATAATCATGAAAAGGAAAACAGTGGATAATTCATTTATTTATTCAATAAGTACGCTGCAGAATTAGTAAAAAAAATGTATTCTTAATGCTTGCAACAACATAATTTCTTTCTCTGTCTTCATAAGGTCTAAGTTTTGACACCGTTTTATCGCCAGTTTAAAATAAAGTCTCAGTTTCTGTTTAATAATGAGTCATACATGACACATTTCTGTCATTATGGTTTTACGAAGAAAATCGGAGCGCATAAAAATTTTGATGTCGAAGGGTTTTGGAGACAGGATAAGTTCATATGCAGAAATTCGTAGACTATTCAATAATCTTCATCCAAAAGAGAAAAATTACTAAATGTGAAATTAAATAATATGCTACAAATTGAAGGGACTTCTCTAACATCGCCCTGGTGAGGATGATATCTCTACTCCCAGGGGGATAGGGGAATGCCCTCAGCGGCACTTCGGTGCCGACGGTTAGGTGAGAGACAAAACAACACCAGTGGATTGCTATGCGCATGACGTATTAAAAGAAATTAAAAAAAAAAGTCGGAAATTGATCCAACGATCTACTGTTCCTGAGTCTAGCACCTTGGTCACTGGGCCCCCTGTGGCTCATTGCAGCCTATTTATTCCAACGCCTTATAAGCTGAACACAAATTGGAGAGATATGGTATAAGAGGTGTAGCCGCAAAGTTACTACACTCCTACTTGTTAAATAGGTATCAGTGTCATCATCGAAAATATCGTCATCGAAAATATTCAAAGCAATCCATTACTTATCAAACAGGGTGTGCCGCAAGGATCCATATTAGGTTCTTTGCTCTTTCTTTTATACGTAAGTGATTTAATCGATTCTCTACAAAAACTATCAACAATTCGGTAATATTGTATGCTGATGATACCAATCTATTAATATCACAATCACAATCAGCTACTCTTGCTGAAGAAGCTGAAATTGCATACCTAAAAGTACGAAAGCGTAGAAGGGCCACAATAAATTTTATTTTATTTTTTTCTTAAATTCCGACTTTAAAGTCGGAAATTAACAAAATTCCGACTTTAAAGTCGGAATATAACAAAACTAAATTCCAACTTTAAACTCGGAATTTTGTTAAATTCCGACTTTAAACTCGGAATTTTGTTATATTCCGACTTTAAAGTGTTTTTAAATTCGACTTTAACTGAATTTTGTTAATTCTAAAGTCGGAATTTTTTAATTTCCGAGTTTAAGGAGTATAAGAAATAAAATAAAATTTATTGTGGCCCTTCTACGCCTTTGTATAAAAGTAATTTTGTGGTCAGAAAAAAATCATCTAACTCTTAATGTGCAAAAAACAACGCTAGGGGAAATTTACTTTGTAGTAATCCAAAGAGCTTATCTATTTTTGAACAAGACGATGGAAGAGTAGATGCAACTAAAACTACAAGGTTACTTCGTATCACTATTGATAAAAAATTGAATTGGTAATCCCATATTGACGGTCTTTGTACAAAACTTTGAAGGAATTGCTATGTTCTAAAATTTATGTCTGATCGCTGTACTATTAACTTTTATTCTAATATTAATAGCCACTTGAGATATAGCATTCTTAATTGGGGAAGATGTGCATCATGGGATAGAGTATTTGTTGTACCAAAAACAGCAATTTGAGTTGGGGCAGGTCTAGGTTGGAGGGAGTCGTGCAGAACATCTTTCAAAAATTTTAATATTTTGACCGTAGCAGGACTGTATGTTTATGAGCTGTGTATATTTGTCTATCAGAATAGAGAAGACGTCCTAGCCAATGGAGACCATCACATGTATGAAACGAGGTTCCGTGATATGCTCTTACCGGGTTCACCCAGTACAAATCTTTTTCAGAAAAGCCATCTATTCTTAGTTTTCAAAAAATTAGACGATACTATTAAAACTGCCCCTAATATAAACATTTTTAGGAATACACTAAAAAGACATCTCATAAATAAGAATATTTACACTGTTGAAGAATTTCTTACCTAAGTATGTATTAAAAGCATATTTATTGTGTATGCTTTGTGTATTTTATATATTTCCTGTAATTAATTTACATTTGACATTTTCTTTGTTATACAATGTATTTTTTAACACATGAAATAAAATTGTTATTATTATTAGTATTATATAATTCCAGTAATGGCGAACTAAAAACATCGATTCTTTATTTTATCACTTCTGATTGATGTATACGTAACGGGTGGCTGACCACTCAACGACTGATATCTGATATATTTACCTTTAGTGAATTTCGTTAACAAAATTACAATTACATATCTAAAAGGTTAGGGGACATGCCCCCAGAGGCGCTGCGCCTGATAATAAACACGAGAAATGTTGTTCTTACACTGATGTCCCTCTTTTTTACAGTTCCCGTCTTCAAGTCGAGAATGCGACCAGTGTTTTGTGGCTCTTGAGTTGATAGCTGTTCCCGGACTTTTTCCACATCTTCAGGGTGAATATTGTCGTATAAGCAGGAACCATACCAATCGCTTTGAGAATAATTTAACACTGGGGCAACAGAATCTGAAACATATATAACCCTTCCACTATCGCAGCTCACTACGAAAAGAAAACCATCTGCTGCCTCGAGAATTAGATGTTTTAATTCCTGGTCTGTGAGGAATGAGGGTTTATAGGTGCCATCTGTACTTGTGTTGCCAGTACCTGTGAACAAATATTACCCTAGTAAAATAACTTCATTATTAGACAATATACACAAGTACACAGAAAAAACTATTATCAGATCAAGAAAAAAAAAAGTTTGAGTTATTTTATTTTATACACATAGGCCCAACAGTATTTACATTCCATTTACAGTGCCGGAAATAGAGTACCAACATGATCACTAGAGTTGGCATTTCGATCCGCAAATCATGGGCGGTGCCAGGTAGAGAAATACCCAAGTACGTGATGGAGGCTTGTTTACTATTTTAGTCTACTGTTATGCGTCGAGATGTCAATAACGTAATTTATTTCTATCCGTTGTATTGTTGATAATTCTATTTTTTGTATTTTATTCTTGATATTAATTTAATAATAAAGTATGTTAGACCTGCCCAAGGGTAAAAAACGGCCATACGCTGACAAACTGAATAAATTTACCAGTGAATTCCCGGATTTATTCTACAATGGTGCTATAATAATTTGTAAGGTGTGCGAGACTGACATGATGTGCTGGGACAAACGTGATTGTAAACGTCACGTAAATTCTGTGCAACATAAAATTTAAAAAAAATGGCGTGCCTTCGACAACACAGTTTATGTTCGATTTACTCTTAATGCTGAGCGCCTGTGATGTCCCGCTGCACATACTCGATAAACAACCATTTCAGGAGTTTTAGAATAAACACAATACCAAGGTGACGTCACCAAGTCGCACAACGTTGCGTAATTATGTACCAACTGCAAGCGAAGACATTGTAAATAAGATCAAGATACTTATTTTAAATGTTATAATACGTGTAAAATGTGTACTAAAAAATACACGGCTGTGGTTATATGTTCACGAGACGAAAGATTGTAAAAAAATGTTATAGTACGTGTACTGGACCCTCTTAAACCTACATTTCCAATGTTACTAGCTAGCAAAAGACTAACTGATCGTACTGGCCAAACAATTACGTGGGTGGTGCTGGAGACGTTAGAAAAATTTTACCTGTCAAACAGTAAAGTGTTGATGTGTGTGACCGATGGTGCGCGACAATGCATTTGGTACGCCGCTATCTTCAAGAACACGGTTGTAGGTTGGTACATGTTCATAGCAAGTGTCCTGGTTTACACGCTGGGGAACATGGTTGAAGGCAGCCTTTTATTATGCTGAATATTTACAACAAATAAAAGCTGTGGTACTACAATTCAATCCAGATGAGGCTGCAGCTGTTAAGGAAAGTCAGACAAAATTTGAAGATGTTTCTGTTGAAACAGCTTTAAAAACTGTACACCAAAACTATAAAGGATTACATGACACCATACAAAATCGACTGCTACACTCTATAGGTGACGCAAATAATGAGTCCGTTGAAGAAAAGTTCGCACGTGTGTTTAAAACAAGACACCGGTTTTACCAGATTAAGACAAATTTGTGATGGTACTGATGGTGCATCTGCAGATCCGTTAAGTGAATTCAAAGACTATTTTAAGTATGCTTGTATTACATCAATAGATGTCAAACGGTCGTTCTCAAAATATAATCATATTTTTTCAGCACGTCGAACATTACTCTCGGAGACAACCATAGAAACATACATGATGCTGCAAAGTTTTTACACATCTTTTCCAGTTTGTGATAACCAAGCTAGTTGTTAAGAGGGTAAGTTGTGCATACATTGTTATAAATTGTAACAGTTTATTGCTTTCATTACTAGTTAATTTCTGTTCTTACACTTATTATGGTGCGTACGCCTATGTCCTGCGGCGCATTTTTGCCAACTCTAATGATCACGATACACTTACAATGGTATGCCGACGCGCATATATGCTTACGTCATCACAGCGACGCAAAGCCCCGAATTCACAGTATATGCATATTAGAATCAAAAAAAAAGATTCAATCTTAGAATTATTATATTTAATGTTCATGGTACAACATTTTTATTTTGGGATAGTGTGCTTTAATAAATTCATGACTACATATATTAGGTATACAAATTTAATTACAAATCTAACGCGTATAATTAATTTTGACAATTTTTTTTTACTTTTCTCTGGCAGTGCCTTAGTCTAATAACATATAAAAACGTAATGATTTATTCAGTTCAATAAAATCAAATTCACAAAATAAACCCAATAAATAATGAAGTATATCGTGCATTCACGCAACACCTCCTAAAATATAAGTTGTTGATTCACGGGACTAAAGCTTCGCTGTGACGACATGCGCAAACTAAACACGTTTGAGCTCAGAGCATAGCATACCAGTGTATGTATCGTGAACATGATGTACGTATATACCGAGTGGGGCAATAGTGCGTCCGACTTCGATATCTCGAGTTCTATGACAGCTTGAAACTTGATTTAAAAACATAAGTAAACTGGACAAAAAAGTCTCTAACCGGAAATTGTTTTCGAATATACAGGGAGAGCCAAGACGATTCTACAGAGTCAAGTAACATTTTTTTAAATGAAATGCCATGTATATCACAACATTTTTTGAAACCTCTTTGTGGCCTCCTTTCAATCCTGTGTTATTATTGACTTTCTCCCTACCACTTGAATATAATTTTTTTTTTTGTGGACATTATATCATTTACACGTGTATATTAAAAATATCACTACAATCACGACTATCGATTTTAAGAAAAAACATGTAAGTAGCAGTTATGAAACATCTGTGTGATGACACTCAGCCATTTTCACTTCCTAAAGGTATACAGGGTGGCCAAAAAAGGATTTTCTAATTTACAACTTTTTGAACTGAATTTTCTCAATTTTTTCAAATGGAACACCCTCTTTTTTAGACGATGTGATGTAGGATTGAAAAACGAACATGTTTTGTACGTACATTCTTCGGGCTATTTGTGACCATTCTCAGTTTATTGAATAATAACTGCAAATTCAGCAATAAAAATTAAAAATGGTTTTTTTTTTCAAATAATTCAAGAGAAGGTATTATAAATAAGCGTGTTACATGATAACCATAAAAACATCACACCAATAACAATCCAAAATTTGAAGGAAAGAATAATAAATGCTTTTAGAAGTAATTTTATGAACAGTAGAAACCTGATTCCAAAGACGCATAGAAATATGTGTCAATCAAAATGGGAAACATGTACAGCACTGTTTATCTTCTCTTGAATTACAAAAAAAAAAAAAAAAATATATATATATATATATATATATATATATATATATATATATATATATATATATATATATATATATATATATATATATATATGTAATTTCTGTTGCTGAATTTTGCAGTTATTGTTCAATAAATCGATATGGTTACAAATAGCCATAGGAATGTACGTATAAAAAATGTTCGTTTTTCAATTCTATATCACATCGTCTAAAAATATACAGGGTGTTCCATTTGAAAGAACTGAAAAATCAGTTCAAATAGTTGTAAATTTAAAAATTATGTTTGGCCACCCTGTATACTTTTAGGAAGTGAAAATGGCTGAGTGTCATCACACAGATATGTCTCATAACTGGTACTAACATATTTTTTCTTAAAATCGATAATTGTGCCTGTAGTGATATTTTTAATATACACGTGTAAATGGCACATAATTTCAACAAAATAAGTCATTACATTGGGAGAGAGGCAATAATAATACAGGAGTGGAAGGAGGCCACAAAGAGGTTTCAAAAAATGTTCTGATATACATGGCATGGCAATTCTCTAATTCAGTTCCAAAGAATTTTTAATAGCATGTAGTGCTTAGAAGTTAATTAGCCCTGGTAATTCCGAATTGAGTTTATTACACAGTTTATAGGCTGGGGCATTCACATAAAAAATTACTGGTCTCATTGGAATACCGTCCTTGTGAATTTTTGGCAATCTGTATAGAATAGGGGCTTTGCACTCAAATTTTTTTGCTTCAAAATTATTTAATTATTGCATTTGTAAGTCCGCAGAAAGAAAAGAAAAAATACGAACTAAGTATACACACTAGGGATTTTATTCTGTGCTAATTAAATTTATTGTAGAATTTAATATATCTTTTTGGTCTAGTTTTCACAATACTAAGTGACAACCAAAGAATTACGGTGTAATACATGAAAATTATATAATATAAATGTATACTTTCAGAAATAAAGAATTGAAATATTCATCGTTTATACTGTAAACCGTACAGGTATTTTTTGTATTAAACATAACATTGACGTTCTTGGAAAGCACATCGGATATGCAAAACGCACGCTGCATAAAAAATGAAGCCAGCAAGTACAATGCCTCGTGTTTTTCAATACCAAATCAAGGGGACCTCATTTCTTTAAATACACTGACGACACGTTGTTTAGCAAAACCGTAAGTTCTGGTACCTACACAGATAAAAATAGTTTAAATGAAATAAAATGCGGTTAATTTAACTAAATCTTTGTTTTATATACAGGGTGTTCCGGGCGTAACTGGTAGTGTGGGGGTTCCTTTACATGTCTACAGCAGATACACAGAACTCATGATTTTTTTCATTTCTTTTGAAAAATTGTGAAGAGAGTAGGCTCCTCATATACTATACCTTTTCGAGCCCGCCAAGGAGTGATGGGATCATTCGGAAGAATAATAATCGGTCATTCGATTATTATTGAAATAGTTGGAACATTCCGATTACTGAGAAAGAATCCGGATGATATTCGATCACGTCTCAAATCACATACAACACAACCTCGACTCTCGAGTTCAGCTGACTCTGACCGACTGTTGTCGAATAATAATAATCGTAATCAGCATTGGGTAAATGTAATGCATTCGATTGCGTCACTAGGATACTCGGATTCAGTCCACGCATAAGCCATGTATTAAAATTTAAAATAATAATTTATCGTTGGTTGCCTGTTGCGCCGTTGCGTGTAGCACAGCGACGGATCATTTCATAGAATTAGGATAGGAACTGCGAGTGAGTCATGCGAGTGTAAAATAAAATAAAAAGTAAACTTCCGAATCCTAAAGAATCGATTTCAAAAATATCTTGACACAAATACTAAAATATTGCTTTCTGAAACTATGGTTCTATCGTACTTATACTACGCAGACATTGTATTCACAGGATGACAAATACCAAATACAAAAAATTGAAAACTGCTGTGTACGATATTTTACAACTGTACCCTAAAAGGTCATATTACTCCGCACTTACGTGCCTTCAGTTTATTGAATATGTGTGAAAGGAGATTTATACACATTGTAGGATTTGTTTTAACCGTTTTGAGACCAGGAAAACCAAATTATTTCTTTAATAAAATACAACGGCGCACTGTAATTCACAATAGAGATTTCAGACAAACTGAAAATATAGTTTATATTCCCTCTTACAAAAATTCATCTTTTCGATCTTCCTTTTCATTCATAGCAGCATACATATATTAGTAATAATTTGCCAATCCAATATCACAACATGTTGGTGTCCACGGTTAAATCTAAATTAAAAGAAGACACAATTTTATCGTGATTAGAAAATTTTAATGTACTAATGTTCTACATTAAAAAAGAATTTTTTTTTATTTCTTTTCATTTCATGCTAATATATTTTATACACGGAAAGTGTTGATACACTTCCTTTTGGAAAAAATGTCATGTTTGTACTTGTATTGCTTCTTCTTTTTTTTCAATAAACGTATTGTATTGTATTGTATGTGCCCCACAACATAACGCGTATTTGATCAGCAATTTTTTTACAACAAATTTGTTACGATCAATGGATCGCCTCCTCGACGTCCGCTGATTTATCAATTCTGGATTATTCTATTGGCAAATTGTAAAAAATAAAGTTTATGAGAGTCCATTAACAACCACTGAAGATTGTATGGGTGAAATGCATTTCAAAACTTATCACCGGATTCAGTTGGAGGTTGAAGGGCGGAATTTTGAACATTTAATGAATTGTCGTAAAAAATGGACTCAAAAATTTCATTATTTAATATTCCACACTATAGACTGACGATCTCATCGCTGAATTGGGAAAAGTCCAAAAGTGCTCATTTCTTCTATTAATTAATCCACATAAAGTAAAATTAGCCTCTTCTGTGAAAAATATCTTTGCCATACAATTACTATCTTGTACTATTCGTCTAATATATCGTCGTAAAAATGCGTACGATTTTCGTAATCGTTAACACTCAATTTCTCGACCACACTAAGAGGATTTAAATTTATTTATCTCGAGGGAATTTTGAATATATCGGTAGAATATCACAAGATCTCGTACGACATCTCTAATAGATTTATTTAGATAAAGGATGATAATAAACCGTTTAATTATTTTGTTTCATTTGCATTATAATTTCTTCTAATATGTAACGAAATTGTCCTTCTAAATTTAAGACAATCAAATTAAGTTTTATGTGGGCATCTTTTGATTGGTATAAACGTTTGGCTTTATTTATACTTTTATTGGAAAGAAAATATACATTTAATAACTCATTGCGTTTTTCTACAGAATACATGGGCATTTTTAATTATTTATTTTTATACCAAAAACTCTTTAAGATTAAGAAGTAAACAGTAATCAAAACCGCCAATTAGAAATTAATTTCATAGCTCAACAATTGGTATTTTTAATTATTTATTGTTTTATGCCTGGCCATTTATGCAAAAAACTATTTAGTTGTATCCCAAACTTTTAAGAATATTATTCAATATCAAAACACTTCACAAAACATATTTTCTAGGTCGCGATTTGATTTGGAATTGCGATATTGAAAAAAATTGCACTTCTTTTTTTTTTTACGAAAAATACTATTTTTGCATTTTTTATGTTCTCACCCTCTATATCTGTCATTCGTCGTCGTAAAAACTTAATATTTTAGTGTTTATTATTCAAACCTTTCGCTTTCCAACGGTGTATGCAAAAATCATATTTGTTTTGATATGGCTGAAAAATAAATAAATATTAATGGAAGAGTTACACTTTTGTGTAATTTACAGCAAAAAAGTGTGGATCGAGATAACTTTTTTATTTTAAAAAATAAATGCATACTGTAAGCGAGTAAGTTGTAGATAATAGAATGAGAAATATTTTTCATTTGGAGCATTTTTTTTATAAAATGATTAAAGTTCTCCAAAAGCTACTTATATGCGGCCCCAAATTCAGAACTTCAACGCCCAGTTGGAACAGAAAACCTCACGAAGATATCAATGCCAGGTCAAAACACAATTCTGAAATTAAAAATTACCACGAAATCGACAGCGAAAATTAAAGCTACTGCAAATATCGTATAGCAGGAAAACTTGCTGTGCAAAACCCAAGAACCTTCGACAGACTGCATTCTATTTGAATAGAAAAAAATCTCACTGGCAAACTTCACTTTCAGACTTTTTCACATTAGCTATAGGTAAAAAAAACTTTTTGGAAGGAGGATATGCATATTATAGCACACTATAACTTTGTTTTTTAAATGAAATGCTATTATTTTTTGGCGGTTTTGATTCCTCATAATGTTCAAAATTGATTTTATTGCTATGTGGCCACTGCACAAGAATCACTAGTAGTAATATCATTACCATTTACCATACAATGTTGCTATGAAATTTGTCTGTTGGATTTGATATCAACGCTACTAGTTTAATAGAAAATATATATTTTTTATAGATCACAAAGTGTAAAATATCAAGGACAATTATCTAACCTATTAAAAGTAAAGCAAGGCGTTCCACAAGTATCTATATTAGGTCCACTATTATTTTCGTTATATGTACTTATAACATTAATTCATGTCTAAATCACTGTAAATTTCATATGTACGCCGATGACACACAAATTTATTTTAATTTTACATATGATTGCTCAAATGAGGCTATGACTTCAATAAATTCAGATTTAGAGAGCCTTGTGGAATATAGTGAAAAGCATGAACTAAAAATAAATCCCTCAAAATCACCTCTTGCATAATAATATGAACATTGGGCAATCTTTGAATACGTATTGGTCAAATACATATATTAGTTATGTCATACCAACTGGATACTTTACTTACCCCTGAGTTGCTTCATATGTGCTACAGCCATTCTAAGTATGGTTAATTTATCAGGCTTCCTGGCAAGGGCACTGCATGTTGGCACCATGTCGGACAATTCTGTGATATATGCCGTCATTTTGTTTCGTCTCCTCCTCTCAATTTCGCAATGGTTCTCCCTACAGTAAGTCGCAAGAAACGCATCGGTCATTACATCATACGTCAAATACAAATGTGATTGATTTATTATAAATTGTAAAAGACTCTCATGCAAGGATTATCCCAGCACTATGAAAATAACAAATTCAGAAGCAAATTCATGAAAATTTAAATCTTACCGATTACCAATAAATAAATCGCTGCAGCCATAAATATGAAATTTAAAAAAAGAATAATCAAGTTTCTTGTTACTTGGTAAATATTTCAGTTAAAATTGGATGACCCTGTGATACACAGGGTGGTTTGAACCTATTTTACAATTTCGAAAACTTCAAATTTATTTTTCTTAATTTTTTAAATGGAGCACTCTGTATATTTTTACATTAGGATGAAAAATTAACTTTGACAGATTGGACCATGGTTTCTTATTGTGCAAGTTGAACAATGTCGGTCTTAAGGTTTGAAATGTCACTTATTTGGTATTGTTGAATTCAGAAAATTATGCAGAATTCAAAAATACAATAATATATAGGAGTTCCATTTAAAAATCGAAAGTTAGTGTCACTTCAGGCGAAACCGGAAGTGAAAAAAAAATCACTTGATGTCAAAAAGTGCTGCTTATTATGTATATAAGATATCCTAAATTTCAATCATCTTCAAAACTAAAGGAGAAAAGGGGGTTTACCATGATCTTGTTACACCCGGTATAACTAACTCTACTCTACGCGGTCGTATAAGGCAAGGACAAGTAGCAAGGAACAGGGGAATACGTGCTTAGTTGTCTACAAATTATATAGGTAAAAACCAGTGGATCCGCAAAGATTCTGGTTGCATATATTACAGGTATATAAACAAACGCACACATATCAATCAATTTAATTATATAAACTATTTAAAAAATATGATTGTTTTATATAACTGCCGGCTCTGAAAAATGGCAGATATTTCCGGTACCTGGAGTTATAAACTGTTTGCGTACGGTTAGAGCACAAAAATTCGGCTTGTACATATATGTAAGTTACTTTTGATAGCCGGTAACAATTTGTGCATAATCTCGGCAGTTTCCGAGAAATTAGGAGTGGGAGTCGAATTTGGATCACTCTATACGTCTGGCTACCAAAATCGTGAAATTTTTTCCTAATTTTGATTTAAATTAATTTACCAATTTACTAATTAATACATTTTTCCAAGGGGAAAATGTCGGATAAGCGTTTATAATAGCTGAGTAAATTAAAACCATCACAAATACCAATATTATTGTGTAATAATAGTACAAATTTCGCCTCTGCAATATGGAAGATATTGAAAACAACGATCAGTGTGCGATCGCAGGTATGTGGGCGCAGAAGAGCCTCAGCAGCGTGGGAAATTGTGGTCGCCGTTCTGTGGTCTACATTATTCGCTGTACGGTCTGCGCCCCGCAGCAAGTCACGATTGCTCGGGAACACGATGCTAGATGCTCCCTTTTAATACATCTACGGGCCTCCTCGCTAATTTGGTACACTGGTATCAACGGTCTCCGAGTCTGTGGAAGATGCTTGTTAACAATTCATATTCTTGCCAATTATTTGAAATATATTTAAAAAAAAACACACACACACAGCGTGTTCAAGGACTCAAAATAATAGGAAAAGTTCTTAAACATGGATCCGAAAATTATTTTCAACGCAGGAAACTATAAGCATATTATTTTTTAAATTTGCATATAAATTCTTACAGTGTTGAATTTTATCTAGATTTATTTGTTAAATGATCTTAAATTTTGTAATGCGTTACGACAAAACCAGTTTTTATATAGGGTGTTTAAAAAAACCTACAAAATTCATAACATTAATTCCTTGTGTTAAAACATGACTAAAACACAATAAACATGATCCCTAAAATGCGTTCTTTAAGTTATAACCATTCGAAACTGTGGATTTTCTAAAGTAACTTTTCAACGGTTTGATATATCATGATCTGCAATTTTGGAATATAATAATTTCTAATAAAAATCAACATACTGTATGACTTTTGTTGAAACAGGTTAGGTTTATTCGACCAAACGTAGATTGCTTGATAGGTTTAGACCAGTCGCAGATATATGTACAATACAACATGTCGCTTTAACATACGAGTTTAAATGAAAATTCGTATATCAAACAAACAGACAAGACACGACATATATGTGACCATTAATATACGACATTGCCTGCTCCAATTTCTTACGTTTGTCTCTTGTTCGATTGTTGTGCCGGAGTTCATAATAGCTTTAATTTCGAAATAATGCAGGATAATCGGAAGTCGTTATTTTATAGCGAATTCTAGCGTGACTCTCTCGAACCGCAGAAGATGCTCCTATACTTTAAATTCAAAAACTGCCAAGTGTCATTTTTCGCTCTTACAACAAAAATTTAGTTATCATCATTATTCTAGACGTCAACATGATTCATTTCATACCCCAAATCATACTGAGGCGAAGCACTAGGAAATTTATGGCCCCGTTGAAAAACACGTATGAGGGCGGAACCCTAGCGGATCTGTTCCGAGGGCCTCGGCTGAAGAGACTCCTCTAGCCATGACCAGGTAATGCAGATAACACCCCCCACCTTAAATGACATGATAATGAAGATGACACCCATCTCCTTTAAAGTATGACGACAAAAGTTCCCAGTCCTCAACTCATGAGAGTAGAATTGACATGGTAAATAAGATGAAATGTGAATTAAAAAATACACGGTTGTGGTTATCTGTTGATGAGACAACAGATTGTAAAAATAAATCTATTTTAAATGTTATAGTACGAGTACTGGACCTTGTTAAACCGACAGTTCCACTGTTACTAGCTAGTAAAAGACTAAGTCAGTGTACTAGCGAAACAATTACCAGGGTGGTGCTGGAGACGTTAGAAAAATTTGAACTGTCAAAAAGTCAAGTGTTGATGTTTGTGACTGATGACGTCGTGACAATGCGTTCGGTAGGCCATTGTTTGCAAGAACAAGATTGTACGTTTATACATGTTACGTGTAAAGTGCATGCTTTACATATTGTGGCAGAAACTATTCGAAAAGGTTTTCCAGAGGTGGATGCATTAATAGCAAGTACAAAAAAAGTGTTTCTTAAATCTCCTAAACGTCTCCGTGCATATCATAGCAAGTGTCCCGGTATTATTGAACCACCACAGCCGATTCTTACACGTTGGGGAACGTGGTTGCAGGCAGCTTTTTATTATACTGAATATTTCCACCAAATATAAGCTGTGAATCAATCCAGATGAGACTGCAGCTATTAAAGAAAGCCAGACAAAATTCGAAGATATTTCCGTTGATACAGCTTTAAAAAATATTGCGAAGAACTATAAACCATTACATGAAAGCATAAAAAAAACAGAAAACAGTGCGTTGTCGTTAGCGGAGTCACTGCAAATAGTGGACGAGTAAATCTACTGCTCTATGTGACTCAACAAATGAGCGCGTTAAAGAAAAGTTCGCAAGTGTGTTAAATAAAGACACCGGTTTTACCAAATTAAGACAAATATGTGATGGTGCAGCCCCAGATCCGTTAAGTGCGTTCAAAGACTATTTTACGTATGCGTGTATTACATCAGTAGATGTCGAACGGTCGTTTTCAAAATATAAGAATATATTTTCACCAAAGCAAACGTCACTCATGGAGACAACCATAGAAACATACCTGATGCTGCAAAATGGCTACACATCTCCAGTTTGTGATAAGCAAGCTAGTTCATCAAGCTAGTTAAGAGGGTAAGTTTTACATACATTGTTATAAATTGTAACAGTTTATTGTTTTTCGTATTAGTTAATTTCACGTACGCCACTGTCCCACGGAACATTTTTGACAGCCCTACCCAATAGTGATTAAACTAGTAACTTAACTAGAAGTGACATAAAGCAAGCAATAGATCCAGTATATATTGGAGTAAATATATCTCAGCTCAAACAAGTTTCTAAGGGTGCAGTTGTCATCGGTTGTGAAAATAAGTCGGACATGAATCTATTGAAGACAAAAATATCTGAAAAAATTAGTGATAAATATAATGTAGAAATACCGACGTTGAAAAAATTAACTAAAAATAATGAATATACATATTGAGGATATTGATATCGAGGATACTGAGATTGTTAATAAAATTATAAAACAAAACAGAGTAAGCAATAAGAAATGTTCATGGTAGGATTGTAAAAAAAATTGAAATTAAACAATAAGGAGCTTAACAGGAATTTTAGAAACGCATCCTTTAACGCACAAATGTCTTCTCGCTAATGAAAAGGTCAACATGGGATGGTCCAGAGGTAGTGCTTATAATCACATCAATTTACTACAATGTTTCAAATGTATGTATTAATTTTAAAAAATCCGGCAAGTGCCTATTACTGGGATTCCAGCCCAACACACCAGCCTTGCACACAAGCACTTTATTAATTTTACTTTAATAACTAGGGCAAAACGTTTAAAAAATCTGTGGATTTGATTTCACAAACCGCAAAGTTCCCCAAGGTGTGACATTATACAATTATCAACTCCAACAATAACCGACGACCATCAAATAACCAACACCTGCGGTGTGGACTCGTGCCCTATCCCCTACGCTGACCCTGCTACCTGCAATAGAGATGAACGATATGTTTTCCAGGCCCGTATCTTTTGTTTAACAAGTCAAATTAATTATCCGTCAAACCATGGCGGTTAATGCTTATTTGTTACCATTTTTTTGGGGCATGCTTAATAAATATGGAATTAAGCATGTCAAAATTCACAAACTGTCTATAGTATTTTCATAAATTCTGTAGAGTAAAGGAATGCGGATTCAATGGCGTGCATGCGTTGGAAATAATAATACAATAATAAAGATGAAATAATTTGACTAAGAATACCTATGAACTCATATTGATGATTATTAATATTTTCTCTTATAAATCGATACATTTCATTTTAGGAATGAAAAACAATTATTAGGGAAAGTTATGTTGTAATTAAATACATTTATTTATATGATCTGAATTTTATGAACATTAAACAATAATATTTTTAATTTTATAATATAAAAAAAAAAAAAAAAAAAAATATAAATAAAAAAATCCTTTTTCTTTTTTTTTTTTTTTTTTTCAAAAAAAAAA
The DNA here is from genome assembly GCA_029963845.1 of Rhamnusium bicolor. NCBI lineage: Eukaryota > Metazoa > Arthropoda > Insecta > Coleoptera > Cerambycidae > Rhamnusium > Rhamnusium bicolor. The sequence continues at coordinate 63,744 of JANEYF010002177.1, read as the reverse complement.
AATTTATAAAAAAAAAAAAAAAAAATAAAAAAACACCAAAATATTTTTTTTGGATTTTAAATTAAAATAATTTATTTTTTTTCCATTTTGGCTTTTTTTTATTAAAACTTTAATCAATACCTATGTTTGTAAATAATAAATAATATATTTATTATTTACAAACATAGGTATTGATTAAAGTTTAAATAAAAAAAAAGTCGCAAATGGATTATTTGTGATTTTCCTATATAAAATTGTATTTACAACACCCAAATAAAAACAAGGAATATCTTTCTTACTCGCTGGTCTGTCCAGCGCCGGCCCTGGGGTAGAGCGAGAGGAGCGGTCGCTCTAGGCGCCAGATGGCAAGGGGCGCCAAAAAGCAGAAGTAGACTAATTAAAGCTACTTAATTTAATTTAAATTCAATAAGTGTTGATATTTGCAATAAAAGTTGATTTCTGAAAATTTTGGAATTAATATTTATTTAACATAAAACCGAAGTAGAATTAACGTGAAGTGAAAGCGTCGACCAAATGGCGCCGAAAAACAATCTCGCTCTACCCTGATCAAAGGCTAGGACCGGCGCTGGGTCTGTCTTACTCTTGAAGTTTTTTCAAGCTTCTCGAAAGTATTTCCCGCGTGATATGTGCATTACACCATGTTTATAGGAATAATTATTTAAGTGGATGGTCTAAGATCAATTGCATTTCGATTTCCGAGTGTGTAGGTACCTACATATGTACTACCGGGATATTCGCGACTCATATAGGTGGTCATTGCTTTATCGAAAGTGAAATACGGGAGTGTAAATCTTTTATTATACACTATTGTGATATAGTGAGTGTTGAAATGGAAGAACCAGGAAAGAATACAAATCCATCAGTTACTGCCGGATGTTTGTGTTACGTATATCCTATATAGTGTATTATTAGTATGTATTGTGTTTGCGAATTGTGTGTAGTTAAGTTTACATTGTTTTGGTAAGTTATTTTTTCATTCAGAGTTTATTGTTGATTTTACCAACTGTCCTACCTATACTAATATGTCCCTCTACCCATTCCCCTTATGGCAAGGGATGCTTTTACCTCCCCGTGGTCCTTGCTGGGCAATAACAATTTTCTAATGAGCTATCGTATTTTTTGATATGAATAAGTTTTATTTCTTTAAATTGTTATTGGCTAAATAAAGCAACATATATTCTAAAATATTTTCAATTGCAGATACATATTTTAGAGAACTAAATTTAATTATTCTGTTCTGATTACTAATTACAGTAATTGAAATTTCATTTAAATAAAACTTTTAAATGTTTCAAAATGTTTAAGGCAAACATATGTATCTAAATCACATATACACAATTTTAAAAAACAAATTCATTTTCAGATCTATCTACACTATGTCCAACGTTACGTTACGCCCCTGATTGCACAGCTTCATTCGGGTTCATGCTAATTAACTTTATTATCTACCTGTTCTCCAAGAGGCGCAATCGTCCAACGGTCTTAACATTCGTCTCGTATACGTTATCAACTATTTTAATTATATGGTCCACTGCAGCGATTTACGCCAAGGTTTTTATTTTTATACAAGGCAGCCTGATCACTCAAACGAAAGAAACGGGTGTATATAAATTGTTTGGAACGCGTGTACAGATTTTATATTTTGCATGTGCCTCCCCTGTATTTAAATGAATGCTCTTTTACTTTGATAAATGGCCGAAAATGTTTTGTTCTGCTTTATAGAATTTACGAAAACACTATAAATGGCACGAATATGTTGTGACAACGACGACCAGTCAGCAAAGGCCAGTTCTGCACATAATGCTGGGAACATTCCTTTTTTAAAATTAAAACCTTTATTTTCCAAAAATCTTAAAATTAAAAAATCTTAAAAACGGCAAGAGCATCAAAGCACAGGTTACCTCGCTATGAGAGTCCTCGTATTTTAGAGTTAATAGATACCTGGCAAATCGCTCCTTATCCTGAATGTTGTCGTCGTCCATTCTGGGATACTTGCTCCCACTTGGGTCGTCTTCATCTGACCTGAAATATAGAAACATTTTATAATTTGAAAATAAAATACATGTTATTTATTAAATTATTTCATTTCGATGTATATTTATTTATTTAGAAATACACCATCCAACAGTACAAGAATCAATTACATACAGGATGAGGAAACAGTAGATAATACAATGCACAAGAAAAGTCACATGAAAATTAAAATTAATACACGTGTTAATTAAGTACGGAGACAAACTTTAAGCGGTAATTCCTTGTACAAAAAGTTCATACAAACATATAAACTAAAGGTCTAGGTTTTCGAGATAGAGAATAATAAAGTTTTTTCTGTTCTAATTTTTTAAAATTTTCCTTATACAGTTTTAAGGATAATTCACTCAAATTCAGCATGTATAATACATTTAACAGTACCTATGAAACAACGTCATTAACTTTTGAAATATCTACAGGGTATTATTTTTTTTGGTGTCATCGCCACTTTAAGCACCCCGAATTATTTTTACGACGACACTGAATAAATTTGAAAATAAAATTTAATTTAACGTAAATGGTCTTGGTTTTTTGTTTTGGTGTCGGTATTTTAATAAGTCAGATCCTAGGTTTTATTTATTTTAGAATAACTTTCTTTCGAGGCTTTAAATAAAATTGAGCATCGACTTACAAGAAATTAAATTTTGATTTTCATATTCTTTAGCCTAATTTAAATATTTGGTGACATCTACATTATGGTAAATACTAAGGGCTCGTACAAGGTCTTCAGAGGTTTACGCCATCCTAAGAAGGCTAGGGGAAGCGCGATAGCAGGCTTGGTCCGCGAGAAGCCAAAGTGACTCGGTAGACATCTGCCTTCATAGAAGGTCGAAAAATCGAACAAAGAAGAATGGCTAGGGACAGTGGGTTGTAAGAGGTATCGGTGCCTCCCCATATATTACATTACCAAGGGTACTTCGCAGCATTGAATAGTGGGTCCATAAGTTATTTGGTTTAAATTTCTCAGATAACTCTCCTACGTATGCCATTAATACGTTTTCAGAAAATGAAGAACATATCCTTTTCTCTTTTCTCCATTTCATGATATTTTTGTAGCATATTTGGTACCTTGTTCGAGATTTTTCGGGTAATAGTTTCTAACAAAGAATTGTTAGCTGTTTGAACTACTGCTGGTGGAGTACCATTTATGGAAGCATGACTACTACTGTAATTTATATCAATTTTTTATATTTTCTTGCTTTTTTCACACTTTTACAGACTTCAAATTAATAATCAAATAACCATTAGTAATTTGACGGGAGACAGGCATATTTAAAACAAAATAACACGACAGCCAGGCGAAATTTTAGTTTTAATAAGAACCCTGCAGATTATTTCAAAAGTTAATAACGGTATTTCCTGAGTAGTGTTAAAAGTATTATATGTATGTGCTGAATTTGAATAAATTATCCTTAAAACAAAGCATAATTTATTTTTTTGAAAAATAACTTCTAAACCCTACAAGACAATGAAAATCATCAAGAGAGCGAAAAGTTTAAGAACAAAATAGTAAATTAAATTTTATTCTTAAACTTAGTCAGTGTAGTCGTCAAAAAAAATTTGGGGGCTTAAATTAGGACCCTGTAGATTGTTTCAAAAGTTAATAACGTTGTTTCATGTTTACTGTTAAAAATATTATATATGCTGAATTTGAATTAATTATCCATAAAACTCTATAAAATTAAAAAAAAACTATATCACCCTATATATCTCGAAAACCTAGACGTTTGGGTGTACGTTCATATGAACTTTTTGTCTTAAAATCACACAAGGAATTGTCGCTTAAAGTTTGCCCACGTACTTAACTAACACCCTGTATGAAACAGTATACTAAGTACAACAAAGAGAACAGTCAATAAAAATAAAGTTAGAAAGTTATCAAACCTTTATTCATGTGGTGCCAAACATTAAAAATTGTATATAAATAAAATCAAGGACAAAAATGACAAATATTTAGTTACAATTATAAATATTTACAATTTAAAATTTTTTATTGTTTTTATATTTGTATAAAATATATTAAATCCGTTCTGTAGGTAGTTATAGGTATTACAAATAAAATTATATGGAGTAAATTGTGAGATGTGCCCTAGCTGTGGTTGAATAAATACGTGGTATGACCTTATTGGGGCACGGTTGTAAAATATCGTACGCAGTTTTCAATTTTTTGTATTCGGTATGTCATTCTGTGAAAGATAGGGACCGTATACAATGTCTGCGTAGTTTAAGTGCGATAGAACAAAAAGCAATATTTTACTATTGGTGTCAAGATATTTTTTTAAATGAATGTAACTGTATTAAACAATAAAAAGATTTTTTGCACGTAGTATTTACGTGATTTGAAAAACTTAGTAAATAGTCAGAATGGACACCAAGAATTTTGAAGCTATTGGCTGACTTCTTTATTTACTAAAATATTAAGTTTGCCGAGATTCAATAACTGCTGGGGAGTTCCAGAAACAATATTTTGACTTTTGTTAGCATTTAATTTAAGAGTATTTTGGATTGTCCATTCATATATAAGACTTCATCATTATTTATGTGAAGTTCAGCAATTTGAAATTCCGCAGGGAGAAAACCTATATATCAGCTAATCATCAGCATACATGTATAGTTTTGAATGTAGCTGAAGTCTCTATATATCTGCAATAAATGTTTTAAAGGGAAGTGGTCCCAAAATAGATCCCTGTGGAACACCGGATTCAACTGATCTATATTGTGATGTTTGTATCGAATTTCCTGTGTTCATTACCTCAGAAGATCATAAAAAAATGATAATGCTTTGGAATCAAAACACTCTGAAGGACTGCAAAAACTTTATCCATATTATCGCATTTGAGCTCGCTTGAGGCGGAAAAGCCGCAAATTGCGTAACAAATCACTTTAAAGAAGAAATTGATAACAGAGGACAGACAACAGGCGAAAAACGGCTCATTTTTATTTGTGACTGTTTAACTGCCTTTTGCTATTTTAGGACATTAGAATATAATCCTGTAAGCCAATAAGGTGGTTACAAGAAATGCGCCGATATTAAATGGTTAACGCCTAATGAAATTAATGCCGATCTAGGTCCTGTAAAGCTATATAAACAAGTATTATCCAAGAGGGTTCCAATATTACAACAAATCGTTTATTTTTGACATGCAATAGGTACTGGAATAAATACGAAAATTCCTATTGGTACAAAAATTCACCGATTGGAAGAAATGAACTGTCCAAATGGACAAAGCAATCAGCTGCAAAAATCGGTTTAGATACAACTGTTAAAAAACTAATCATTCAAATCGAGCCACAGCTGTCAGTAACTTAATAAAGAATGGAACACAGGAGCAAGAGCTTATCAAAATCATCGGCCATGGAAGTGCAAATTCCATAAAACCGTATATATCAAAAATGTAAATCAATTGTACAAACGCACGAAAAATAATGAATTTGAATTCTTTTATTAAAAAAAAAGAATTGTAATGTAATTGTACTTTATAATTATGAAAAAATAAAAATTAATAAAATAAAAATTGTGCATTTTATTGTCTATAACAATTTCTATTATGGAAATAATTTTACATATTTCCCTCGTGCTCAATTTTAATCAATTAAACTGTTTGACCTTCACAATTTTAAAATTTTGCTTTTGAACAAATGCTGTTGTGTATAATAATTTTAGATAAATTTTATCAAATTATTATACACTCAAGTCATTTGCCAAGCAAAATTTTAAAATTATGTGACGTACACAGTTTAATCGATTAAACTTGATGCACTCGGGATATAACCCTTAAATATAACACCATCTACACGGAATGAAAACTATTCTATATCAAAGTAATCGACTAAGAATAATCGAATTTTTTATACTTGTCACTAGAAAAATATTACTTGGCATAATAAATTATTATTGTTTCAATAATATACCAATTGTAAACCAAGAACAGATATATTTTTAGTTTCATTAGCGCAAGTCTTTAAGTCAATATAAATTTGATTCCTTCGAAGTATAAGTATGTACTGTTAATAGTACACTTCTTTCGAGTACTGTTAACCGTGAGAGTACGTATAAGGGCATCTTGAAGTAAATTCTTATTTAAATGTTTTTCTTGACATAAGAATACTACTCTTGGAATAAAACTACAAACAACTTTGCTGGAAGAATTAATACATACTATTAATATTAATCCAATAACTCTTATCCATGATTGAATACTTGCTAATCTCAATGTGAAGTATGCTAATGTTGGAACAAGTGAATCGCGTAGTGGTGGGAGGTAGAAAGCAATGTCTTTGCCAAACAAAGACGACATACCTTACCTACTACGCGTCGAATTGTGTGCGCTGTACCTTGTTCATAGATGTTGATTATTATGAAATAATTTATATTTGTAAAGTTACACTTGAAAAAGAAGTATATGAACATTATGAACTGTGAAATAGAAGTTAATGAGGCTACGATGGAAAAGCTATTAGCAAGTTGGGAATTGGAGTCCGTAATTTCAATATTAGAAGGTAAATTTAATAATTCTAGTTGGGAAAAAAATATTTTTTTAAAAAGTGTAAAAATAAAAGGAGAAAAATAAAACATTGTATTTTTATGGGGGGGGGGAATTTGGAGGGGGGGGGGGGGGGGGGGGGGTATATATTTGGTTTTTTTTTTTTTTGGGGTGGTTTGTGAAAATGTGGGGTTTTTTTTTTTAAAAAAAAAGGGGGGGAAAAATTTTTTTTTTTAGAAAAAAAAAAGTGTTTGGGGGGGGGGGGGAAAAAAAAAAAGGGAGGGGGGGGGTGAAAAAAAAAAAAAAAATGGGGGGAAGGGAAAAGGTGGATTATAAAAGGGGGGGGGGGAAAAAAAGGGGGGAGGGGGGGAGAAAGGAAAAAAAAAATAATATTTGGGGAAAGGGATGTTGGGGGGGGAAAAAAAAAGGGGGGGGGGGAAAAAAAAAAAATTTTTGTGGGGGGGGGGGGAAAGAAAACGAGGGGAAAATTTTTTTTTTTGGGAAGGAAAAAAAAAAAAAAAGGGAAAAAAAAAGGGGGGGGAAAAAAAAAAAAGAAAAACCCCCCCTGGGGGGGGGGAAAAAAATTTTATAAAAGGAAAAAAAATGGTTTATAAAAAAGAGGGGGAGACGAAGATAATGATTTAGAAAAAACGTTTTTCCTTGAGGAAAAATATCTATTCTTGCGGATTATGAGTACAATAATGTCTTAATTTAAAAGTAGTAGTCTTAAAAATAGTTTATATTTTTTTCCGTGTATAAATTTTGTTTCTAAAAATTGATCATTCGATTTTAAATTTGGTATGGAATCCATAAAATAGTTGTTGATATTATCAGCATTACAGATATCTTCAGGAAGATTTTGTGTAATATTATCCTTTACTACTCCCCATGACTTTAAATTAGCCCACATTTGTTTTGGATTATTCTTTATATTGCTTATATGTAAAAGATTAGAACGCAGTTCTTTTATTGAATTACGAATTTCGCATTAATGTAAAATTTGCTGTAGATACTTTACAACCTGCTGCTTTTCTTTAAATTTAGCTACGTGAAAACGGATTTGCCTCTGCAGGAAAAACCAAATTGCTGAAAACGGTAATTTGTTTGTTTCTGAAGTAAGATTTGTCTTCGTCTAAAACGGTCTTTAGGCGAGGAAGTTGCATAATTAAATTAAATTCATTGGCGTAAAAACTAATATATGTCATAAAATATACGATAGAACCACATTTATTCATTTTTGTATTTGACGTCAATTCATAATATGTAAGCTCACTTTCTATTCAAGCAGGTATGTAGGTTAGAAAATTCATAATAACCTCGGTTCCCAGACAATATTGGTATGTCATTTTGAATAAAGCCTAAGTAAAACTATAGGTACCGCATGCAGTTACAGAACTTTCCTAGTCGTGACCGACGCTTATGTTTTAAATAAAATATTCTCTCATTCTTTCAATGGTCTATAAACTGTACCTACACTACACTACATCTTTACATGCCTCTACTGCATAATATTTCAAACAAACGTTTTCTGTTTTGTTATGGCTATTTAACTCAATCCATACACAGGGTGCTCTAAAAATATGAAACAATGACCTTACAGGCATAAATGTAGTTGTTCTATTTCCGTGAAAAGATCCACAAAAGTATGCTAAATAGTGGAGAATTACATTACACTTGAAATTGTGACGTTTTTTCCCGGCGTAGAACCAGGTAATATTACTGTCACGTAATTTATTTAACCACCTCTTATTTTTGTTATTTTTAACAAAAATGGTTCGTTCAAAACACGAACTTTTTTTAATTTCTAATGTTGATTTTATATCTATCAACATTTTTCTAAAAAGTGTAAAATATACAGGGTGGAACAAAAAGTATGATTTTTTTTAAATGGAACACCCAGTATATTTTTTGTATATTTAAAATTGAAGATTTTTTCTGATTACAAACATATACTTATAGTATGATTGGTCCCGTAGTTTTTCGAGTTATAACTAACTTCCAGGTGCTGGGGTACACCCGTCTTCATGCGTCATCATTTAGAATATTTACCTTATTTAATTATTATTTACCTATAATTAAAATATTAAAATAATAAATAATTTTTTATTATTATAAATAAATTTTTTTTATATAATATTTAAATTTATTATATTTATAAATAAAAATTTTTAAATTATTATTATTTATATATATTTTTAAAAAATAAATTAAAAATTATAAAATTAAATTACTAATTACTTCTTATAAAACTATTATGAAATAATTTTTTAAATTCTAACAATATATTATTTTTACCTATTAGCTTTTTTAAAAATTTATTTTTATTATTATTTAATTTAAAATTAAAATTTTCAATAATATAATAAAATACAAAAAATTTTTCTCAAATCTCCTAAACCTATTTCACAATCCTTATCTGAACGCCTTTTATTGGAGATTTAAATTTTTATTCTAAATTTTCAAAAATATATTTCACCTTATATTAGGAAATAGATTTATTTCTGAAAATTTAAATGATAAACATTATAATTCAAATAAAACTAGCTATAAATATAAAAATACTTTATAATTCAAAATCCTATTTTAAAATTCAGACAAATTTATATCTATTTTTTTTTTACTTTCCTGTATTATCCTAATTATTTTGAAATCAAAAAATTTTTTCACCACGAAATAATTAGAAAAACTATATATATATATCTTCCCACTTTGTATCGACAACCAAACTACTTATAACTTTGTATTTTAACAAATTTTTATAATTAAATTATTTAAATTTATTTCCATTTACTGTACTTATTAATTATATTTAATTGGTATATGACGGTTCCCAGGTCCTGGAACTCTAGTTATAACGAATGATCTAAATCAATTTGATTTTCAATAATATACCACTAAAAATTTGATAGTAGGCTACGAAAACAATTTAACGTCAATCAATTTCTATAACTGTCAAAGTTGTTGAGTTTATAATTAGTGTGGCTGTTTTATCTATTAAAATAAATATCTATATTGTGGTGGAAAAACATACATCATGCATTATTACAATTTGGAAGAAGAGTGGTAAGATTTTAGAAATATATTTATATTATAATAAAGACATGACCGCTCCAAAAGCAGTGTTTATAAGAAGATATCAAAATCAGACTGTGCCCGCTAAAATGACATTTATGCAAATTTATTATATTAAGTTTTATGGCAAAGTCATTAAAAAACAAAACTAGAAGAGACAAATTCATCTTGATGAGGAAATAGAAAAAAAAACATAAAACACACCACATAATTTAGAGAACCCCCCAAACCAAAACCAAAACTGCACGGACAGGGGTTACACAGTTGAAAAAAAAAGCGAACACACACAACCAATTCCTTCGACTTTGTCAGAATAGAAACGAGTTTTGAACTCGGGAGTCGATAGGCAGTAAACCAGCTATAGTTTATTTCAAACTTATTTGCAACATAAAAAAGGTCGGCTTCTTTGACGGTGGTAAAGAAATTAAAGAAACCGACGTGTTTTATGTTGCAAATAAGTTTGAAATAAACTGTACGTTTGTCACTTAACGCTCTGGCCCACTGCGCTACCGAGCTCGGTATATGCAGATCAATATTTCATCTTTCATAGAAAACCCAAATCTGTCTACATATTCTGTAACTAAAGAATTAAATATGTCGGAGTATGTTCTTAAAAAAAAAAAAATTCAAAACATTCCTGTTCAAGAATTGAATTAAAATGACCGTCGTCAGGGAATATTGTTTAATCAACAAATAATTGAGAGATGTAATGAAAATAATGAGTTATTGCATAATATTTTTTGGATTAATGAGTCTTCTCTTCTACAGCCCGTTTGTTTAACAGGCATAACAGTCATCATTGGGCTACAGAAAATCCTCACATGTTGAAAAAGTTAAAAAAGCAAGGGCGCACATGAGTGGTGGGATACACAGAAATAATTGGTCCTATTTTTTTAAATGCAAGCCTCACGGGTGAAGTTTATTTCAATGTTCTGCAATAGCAATTGTGGAATACTTGGATGAATTGCCAATTTTATGAAACAATCTGGCAGCAAAACTGAGCTCCCCCGCATTATGTCCGACCTGTCACGGATCAAAAAATATCCTATCTGGATTGAAAAAAATGGTCCAATGAACTGGTCCCCAAAGAGTCCTGATTTAAAGCCCCTGGGGTGTTCTCAAAAATAATATTTATAGTGAAGAACCCTTATGGGACAAAAACTTAAACATATTATAAGGGAGGCAATAAATCTGTGAGGATAAGGTGGTGTTTGAAGGAGTCAGATCCAATTTATTAGAGTTTTCACGCTACAGTTAGTGGTTTTTTAAATTAAAATGCCAGTGTAGAAGTTCGTAAACATACCGTACAAATGCAGTGTACCAGGTTGTAGAGAAAATTACATGAATGGGCCAAAAGGGCGTGTTTTTTTTCGAAGGATAAAAGATTGCGCAAAAAATGGATTTTAGCTATTCCAAGAAAAGGATTTACATTATTCGAAGTGCATTAAAGTGTGTGAGCTTCATTTTATCAAAGGGCAATTCATTACAGAAATCTCTGAACAAGATTCCCGGACAGATCAGATTGTAACAGCGAAATTAATGTAACCTCGCTTGCAGTAAGAATATTAAATGTGCCTTTGGAAACAAGTTGATCAGGAATTAGTAATAGAAGATAATTATAGTCTCACTTAAAATTTAAGTCGAGAGGTTTTCAGGTGAAAACGTAGCAAAATCCCACAATGGAAAATATATTCTTTAGGGTTCGAAAATAACATATAAAAAAATCTGAAAAATCTTGTTACCCTGCTACGCCTTTTATATAAGATATTATTTTTTACTGCCTTGGCATATTTCTCTTTTATATTATATTTTTAATTAGTCTCATCAAAATGATCCTCGCATACAAAAACGCAACTTTTTTTCGAAAACTTTTTTTGGATCTCGTCTAATCATCTTTAACCACAATTGTCTACGTTTTTCGTTTTTTGGAACATGGATAAAAGTTTTTTCTGGTGTTTTTATGGAAGTATTTTTACACATCGGCACGATACACCAGTAATATGATGATTTTGAGGAGTTGATCATTATAGATATGTAATTATTTCACTTAAAATTTTACACCAATCAAAACACAAAATATAACTTCACCTGTTTACATTAAACAACGTGTTTTGCCTGCTTTGTGTTCAGTTGCACTATAACATGACAGTTCCTGTACAATGACGTCACCGGATCAATCTGCCCGGCGGGCGGTGTTTGGGCGCGTAATGGATTAATTCAAACTGTAATGTTGAATAACTTTTGTAAAACACAAAATAAAAAAAAACCTTTACACACTGTTTTTTGTATTATGTAGATTCCAAATATGCCAACATTATATTTTTTGCATGGGGCCTAGTTTCAAATGCATTAATAATTAGAAATAGTGAAAATAAGAATTTGACATACGAGTATACAGAAAAGATACCAATACTTTAATTAATAAGGAGATGTTTGAAAAAGAAAAAGCATTATATAAGGGATATTGCTGTGAGTAAAGAAAATTCTGTATGTTGAGTTGAAAAAAATAATTGTACCTGGGAGCCATAACGGGTTAAGTCCAAATGTCTCAAAATAAGATTATTGGTTTAAACTCACATGTTACATCCATTAGAGTCAAATAAGGCCTTAATATGAGGAGAGCGGAGATAGTAACTCTAAATGAAATCTTCTAGCTGCACTTTGCTAAAAACTTAGTTCTGTGATTTAACCCGTTATAGCTCTCAAGTGCAGAATTACGAATCGTCAATTTAAAGAGACACTTCGAAATTCCTCAACCTTTCAAAATAAAAGTGGTATTGGTAAGATTTTTCAAGATATATGTAGGTATAGGATTAATGGGAAATAAACTACAATAACTTTTAGGCAACTGAAAAGACAACATTGAAACAAAAGAAAAGTCGGGGATTTACATTACATTACAGTAGCTGTAAGGGCTGTACAAAAGTATACTGGTCAAACTAGACGATCAATTCAAACTAGATTCAAGGAACATTGGCTCATCTCCAACATAGATGAACAGATAGTCTAGTGTTGCCCAATATGAGTTTGAGAATAACCATAAGATAGTAGCAATTTAAGATTAATTAGGAATGTAACAAGAGCTAGACTAGATAGCTCAATGCATTTGAAAGCTAGGAAATTACAAAATGTAAAAGTGTTAAAATAGTGACAGAGGGCCAAATACAAAATCAGGGACACTCTGGAGTAAATGTGTGGTGTGGAATGGTTGGCGGGCATCTCACCATATTTCTTTAATCATTCTTTAATAGCAGTCCGGTATCTTGAATTTTTGCAAAATGATTTGCCTCTTCTACTAGAGGCAATACAGCTTAGAACAAATATGTTGTGGTCAACAGGATTTAGCACCTTCCCATAATTCAAGACCTGTTGCGGATCATCTTAATGAGTATATTCAAGGTAACTGGATTGGCACCCGTGGTCCTGTTCAGCAGCCACCGAGATAGCCTGACCTTACTCCATTGGATTTCTTTCTCTGGAGTACTGTTAAGAATATGGTATATGAGTCACCTTCAAATGATATCGAACATTTAAAACAGAAGATTGTTCAGTGTGAAAGCATTAGAGAAAACATTTTCCAAAAAAGTAACGATAAATGAGGTCGGAAAACTTTTTATTTTTATGTGCAGAAGAATAAGGGTGACATGTAGAACATCTAATATACTGTAATATACTACAAATAGTTCAGTATTTTTTTGTTACCGAAATATTTTGAATGCATTTATTAATTTTTGAAGTTTCACTAAATGTAAGACTCTGTGAGTTGTTAATACTTCAATTTAAATTGTTTTTAAAATAATCTGGAGTTTAATTTTAAGTATTATTTAGAGCAACAAGTTGGAACACTCACTTAATTTGTTTTCTGATGTTCCGGAAGACTGTAACTCTTAAGCTATTAGAAATACATCTAAAGTGATGTGCATAAAAATATGTTTTGGAATCCTGAGAAAAAATTGGGCGTTACGGGGAAAAATAAAAAAATTGCGTCGCGATGCCTGGCGTTGATGCAATAAAACGTTATAATTGACCTTAACGTATAGATTATAAGTTACTTTTGATCATCGCGCCGGTAACAATTTCCCAGAAATTAGGCGTGGGAGTCGAATTTGGATCACCCTGTACATATTTGTATCAAAACTTGTGCTGGCCTACAGATAGGGTAGTGTGTTCGGCTATGAGAGTTCTATCCACACTTTGCCTTAAAACTGATAGTCTTTCTCCAATGCATCTGCCTTGAAGATCTTCGGTAAAGTGAGAGATGCGAAATGTCAGTTACATCACTTAACTTTTACATTAAATGTTTTTGTTTTGCAACATATTTTTTTTCTATTACTACACATTCTTGTATTGCGAGGTAACAATTTTATCTATCATTTCTATAATTGAAAGCAATTATATAAGCTATGCTAGAACATCGGGAAAACAATAAAAGTATTCAAACAGGATTCGAAAGTACACACAGAAGAATCTAGAGAAAAATACGTAAGTAAACCTGCTTTTAAAAGTTTTCCATTTTTTTTTTTTTTGTTAATGATGGGATTTTGTTCATAATAATTAGGCACCGGACAATTTCCGTGCGTCCAGGGTAGGCACTTGGGGTAAGAGACAATAACAATAATTTGTACGGAACAATTAAAATACATCGTCGAGTGTCTTAACATTCATGAAATCTCATGTACTGTGTTCAAGGTAAAGATGTATTGGTAAAGATGTCAAGGCATGGGCCAGACAGGTTACATGAATCATATTGGGATACATGGAATATCCGCTTCTCGCAGTTAACCCACAAAATGTTGCTTGTTACTTTTCGTTCCAAGAAAAATATGGAACTTTGACTTGGAGAACAGTAAAGGACGTGTGCTTACACATACAGCTGTGTAGCTCTTAACTAGGAACCAATCAAATGTCTTTACAGCAGAGGCGTAACTAGCAAATAAAGCGCCTGTGGCCAACAAAAATCTATTCGATCTTTCAAAGAATTTTTTTCAAAACTTTGGTTTTTGTCTAACGCGACTGAGACGTTTGCACAGGATAGTAGACAGTCAAAGTCGACGGGAGACTTGATGGGGTGTTCTTTTCATTTGTTTGATATCTACATCTCATCACGAGTTATAAGGACTTTTTGGTTTTATCATTTTATACTTCACGTATTTAACATCTATTCGATTTTTAAAGGATTTTTTGTTGTTTTTCATCTAAAGGGACTGAGATTTTTGCACTGGATAGTAGGCTGCCAACGACGACAGGTGGTTTGGGGGATGTTTTTCCATTTATTTTTTCAGGCAGGCTAGTATACAAAAAACTCATTTCCTTGATGCATAAAAAATGCAATTATGTGAAACTGAACTATATTCAGAGTGTGCTTCTGAAAGCTATGCGACCTACGAGTATATTGACCGTTTTTACGAGTTCACGAATACTACTTCTGTTTATGATGAACAGGGACCGCAAATGTGTTCCATTTTTCAGAGCAGGCACTTATAAAACAAACATAAATATTAATAAACACACACACACCAAAAATTCATCTGGTGTGTTTATTTATATACATCTAATATATGCAACCAGTACAACCACATCGAGGAAGAAAGGTGCAAGGGTTCTGCGGGTATCTGGACTCTCCCATGGATGCAGCTTAGTAGTTTGGCTGGTGATGTCTCCAGTTCAGTTATCTTAGTAACATGAAAGCGTGCGATTGTGTTGGAATTTGGTTTGGTTCTCGCATAAAACGCTCTTAGCAATAGCGCTGTTACTATCGTTTGTGCATAAACTACATAAAATGATTGAAAACATATCGTTACGGTGAGACAAAGATGCGCAACGGGCCAGGGTTGTATTAGTGTTTACATTGCTACACTCTTGTAAAAAGAAACTTTCAGAAAATTATTGTATTCTGTTTTGTGAACTGTGGTGCAATAAATTTTGGTGCCTCGCGCAAATCTGTGCCTTGTAATATTTGCTGTTTACTTTATGCAATCGATGTTACGTATTTCATACACGCCATCATTGTGAATGACACGTTAAATATGGCCGATACAATTACAAAAGACGAATTTTTTATGATGTGTGTCATGTTATGTGCATGTAGTATTCCTTTACCTAGTAGCCATACATTGCATGAAACATATCTACCAAGTGCGTATAAAAATGTTTTGGGTAATATTATAGAGGACGTACAGAATAATTTTTTGTGGGTCACTGGATGAAACAACTGACTTTCGGTGTAATAAAGTTGTTAATGTTATACTAAGAATTTTGAGTGCTCAAAAGGCTTTGTCTCCATCAGGCAGCAAAAGTCTGGCTATAAACAATAAGCTAGAAAATGATTTACGCAGGAACCTGGGATATAAAACAGTGTGTAAAATTCATGAAAATTATTTGCGCGGTTTGTCAGTGCCTGCCCATGTGAACTATCATAACCTGGGTTTGCAGGCCATTTTCGCAAACTTCAGTCGTAATTATTTTTTTTGCTAATTCTTTGTCGACTTGGGATTGGACTTAAAATATAGCATGGTGTCATGCTGAAATTGTTAGATATGGTATACATAACCTGTATTTACTACCCGCCGCTGGTCTTCACATCAGAGATTCCAACCACTTCAGGATTACTTCAAATAAGAGATTTTGCACTCTTTTATTTGTCAAAAGTAATTAGTGTTCTTACTTTGCAAACAAATATTTAAATTAATATTTTTTTTCAAGAGGCCGCCGATTCTGATTAACTAAGCAAACTAAGTAAAGAAAATACTGTATTTGCTGTTTACTATGGAGTTACCGTGTTTACTGTCTAAATCTGATTTACGTGCTTTGACTGTCAGATAAACTCTCTTTACTAATGAGACCAATGAGATCCTATCGGACATCAAACCACTGCAACCGTAACTTGAACTATACTACCCTCACAAATAGACCCCAATAAAAACGGCCCTGTCGACTGAACTTTGCATTGAGCGTAATTCACAAACATAAGGTACATGAATAGGCATTTCTGCCGCTGCACTTGTATATTTTGTACCTTGAAATACATCCATGGCATTACATTTCCAACATTTTATCCGCGGTTAAGCAAATGGGATTTTTTTTTAATTTTCATTAATTAAAAACATTTGTTTTTTAACAAACATTTATTTTAAAGAATTAAATACTGAGCTTTTTTATGAGTAGAACTAGGGAATTTGAATGTCATGATGTAAAAAACAGAAGAAGACTGCAAAACAGGGGCAAACAGTATTTACCTTGTAAACTTCTTTACATAATAGCTCCTCCCTGTTTCACCGCCTTTGTTTGTCTCCGCCAATCAACGTTTGGTGTTTTTTCGACAAATGTTTCGTCACAGCGCATTTACTAATAGTTGGATTGGATTTACGTATGATCCCACACTTTACACACCACACACAACACAAAAAATGTCTTTATACTCGCCGACCGTCGTACACACAACAGATCTCTAGCTTGATACTTCTCGAACTCGTTTATTTCTTGTTCTGTAAAAAGCTGTCTTATCTCGGGTAAAACTTGATTTTCTAGAAGTTCACCATAGGCTGCTCCCGTTAAACTGTTGTGAAAAATGAATGGACCAATTAAATGGCGATCTAAAAATAATAATTAAGGAAAGGGTTATAGGCAGATCATAGGAGTAGAATAGGAAGAGGAAAGGTAAAACCAAAGAGGTAGTACCTATCATGCCGCACCAAACATTGAATCCAAACCTAGTTTGGAATCTTCTTTGCGTAGTTACATGGGGATTTTCTGTGGCTCAGTGGTCATAATTGTGCTTTTTAAATACTCCACAATTTGAAAAACAACTTTCATCGGTCCATATCTCTCGATTGAAATCAGGTTGTTCTTCGCATTTCTGATTATACCAACGACAAAATTCAAGTCAACAAGGCCAACTGTCATTCTTCATCTAGTGTGAATTCAGTGTTATAGGCAAGTGTAACGAACATTTTTGTGATTGACTTAAGAGTTAAGATATACAGGTGAGAATATTTGTTTTGTTTGCATTGATTATGATTATTACAACTTGTGAAGACTGTAAAGATTAAAAAAATCTAGAATTAAGTATTTAAGTTTTAACGGGGGAGGACGCACTTGCCCCAGCTTTTTTTAGGAGTGGGGGAATGTGCGCTCATTGACTACGGGACAAGTGTGTTCCTAGAGCGCACTTACCCGCTAGTTACACCAACTATTATTGTAGGAAAATGCGCAACTATAAAAGAAAAAGTGGACGAGCTACTAAATATACAGCAGAAACTCTTCAACGTGCACTCGACGAAGTAAGCAGAGGTGTGATTACAATAAGAAGAGCATCAAGAACATATAATGTACCAACAACAATTCGTGATCATATCAAAAATAGGAGTGGCTTAAAAAGCTCTAGCCTAGGTAGGTCACCTGCTATACCAGTAAACTTGGAGGTAAAATTAACCACCGGAATAAAAACACTAGAAAAATGGAGGTTTGGCTTATCTAAGCTAGAGATATTAGAAATTGTTAGGAGTTTCGTGAAGCAGAACAATTTAAAAACTCCGATCAAAAATAACAAACCTGGTGAAGACTGGTTATATCGTTTAAAAGATGACATGGTTTATCGATTAAAAAACCCCAAAGTGTCGAATATGCACGTAAAAAAAACACAGACCCGTTTGTTGTATACGAATACTTTCATTTACTAAAATCGACACTGGAAAAACTAGACCTACTCGACAAACCAAACCAAATTTGGAATTTGGATGAACCCGTTATGTAGTTAGACCCATCAAAAACTAAAGTTGTAGGTGTGCGTGGAAAACCGTGTGCCAGAATTACGAATGGCCCGGGACGGGAGTGTATCACAGTATTTGCTGCAGCAAGTGCTTCAGGGAAAAAGGCGCCTCCACTTATAATATTTAAAGCCAAAAATATTTGGAATGAGTGGATTCCTCAAACAGATATATTCCCAGGAACTGTCTATGCTGCATCCTCCAATGGCTGGATGGAGTCAGACATATTCTGTAATTACTTTGAAAAAAGTTTTATCTCTACTCTTGGTGATAGTCGTCCAGTTCTAGTAATATATGATGGACATAGCACTCACGTGACTACCAATATCATAAAACTTGCAATTAGAGAACAAATGACGATCCTAAAACTACCTCCACTTACTAGTGATTTACTACAGCCACTTGGCGGTTTTTAAGCCATTAAAGGATTATGTGGGACGATAAACTGGTATCCTGGCAACGCAAAATTGTGAGGTATAAAGTCCCGAAAGTACAGTTTTCAACTATGGTGACGGAAACTTGGAGAGACCTGAAGATTGATGTTATTATTAGTGGCTTTAAGAAAGGAGGAATTGTTCCTTTTAACGATAAAGTTATTCCAGAAGATAAATTCGAACCTTCGGCGTTACTTTGTTGGAAACTCCAGCAGCCAACCATTGACCTCCATCCACCTGCTCTAGATCATAGATAACCGTTGGTCGAATTAAACGAACAACCACTGAATCCTGTTCCATCAACTTCTAAGTCTCTGCAATTATCTTTTGAAGATCTTCTTCTGCAGACAATTAAGCATACAAAACAAACACCAGCTAAGCAAAGAAAAATAATTGCTCCCGGAGCAGAAGTTATTACGTCACAAGAAGCTATTTGCAGAATGTAAGAGATAAAGAACAAAAAAGTTACAAAAAAATCAATACAAACTAAGAAAACTTCGGTGTCATCGTCTAGTTCATCTAAGGGTGACTAACAACCTTTTTATGTTGACACTGACGACGACATGGATCCTGATTTTAATGACGTTTCTGAAAATGAGAATCTAGAACAATCTTCTACTATAAACATAGACATAGGCAAATGGATAATTGTCAAATATAGTACGAATAAAACAACACGGCATTTTGTAGGACGGGTATTATTTCATTTAAGTACTTTATTAGTAATACTAAGTAGGTACTTTATCACTTTTAGGTGCACCAACAAAATTGGAAGCAATGAAAGGACTGTAAAATTCACGAAACATAATCGAGGGAAATTTTTTGGCCAGAAATCGATGATATAGATAATGTAACCAATTAAGGTTTTGACAGATCCAAAATTAGATCGCCGCCGAGGTGCTTGGATTTTTGACATATTTCCATAAATTTAACATTAGCTTAACTTAATCACATGGGAATGGATTTTGGACTAAATATATTTCGTTATTTGAAACTTAAGAATAACACTTTTGGGTTATCGTGAATTTTTAATAAAATATTTCTTAAATAATTTGAACGTTTATTTCAACTCTATGCAAATTTAAATTCTGCAAACTGTAGAAAAGAGTGGAAACTTGCCATCAAAACGATCTTACCCCATGGCAACTTCAATGGTTTTCATACTTTAGCAGTCAAATATGCACTTGCCCCGAAATTAAGGGTAAGTGCGCCCTCCTCCTAATTTTTTAAAAAAGTATGGGTGTAGGGCACATGTCTTTAATTAGTTAATGTTTTTCTATTTATATATTTGATTGCTTAATAACCAACAAAGAAGTACCTAAAATCTGAAAAGTGTATGATAAACCATAAATCCTACAATTGTCAAGAAATGCCAACTATTCAAAAATCGGTGTGCACTTGCCCCACTTTACCTTATCTTGTGTACAGTGTCTTAGGAATATTTGTTTCGCCTGCAATTTGTCGTACTGATATGCGGGGATAATTGTTAACAGTTTCGAGAATATTATTTGTGTGGTCAACATTATCGACATCATACCAGTCTCTTTTATTATCAAAACTCCCGTAATTTAACAAATTGCTTACAATTCTTCCAAAAACTCTTCTATGTGGTTGCATTCTCTCCGGAAATGTGTCTAAATAGGATTCGTTTTGCGAATTTCTATTTACATTTAAACAATATTCTAACCAAATTTTTCTTCATTTGAGAATTTGTGCGCCATTTTGCAATAATCACACTCTTGAACAGTAATAATAAATATTCTTGAACAATTTACAATAATGCTACTACTATTTAGTGAACAACTGTCAACTAACAGTAATGCTTATTTGTTTTAAACCACAGCCTACTAAATTTTACTACAAGTTATTTATTTGGTCGTCTTTAGAAAAGCATTTTTCAAATTTTACTAATTACTAACTACTTTACCTACTAGAATGCTTTTGATGAAAAGGATTTCTTTGTTCAAATTTAGAACACTATTGACAATTTTATGACAAATAAAACCTTAATGATCGTCTAAAAATAGATATTTTTAGAAAATTGTACAAATAAAGCAATTTACAGTATATTTTACGCACATTGATAATAATCAGTCGCCGTCTGAAAAAGCAACTTCCTTGTCTCTGTCTTTACAAAAACGTTTTGCTTTTCCATGACCTACTATTTTGTTTTGTTAAGCAATGGACAACTTTCCTTAAAGTAGTCCCTTGAAAAACAATTTTTCCTCGGCATGTGATACATCATCTGAAATCTCTTTTTTAAGCGCAATCTGAAACACGAAAAATCCAACATGGCTGCCATAAGAAAAACAAATTACCTCGGATATCTCGAAAACAAAAGACTATCGAGCATTCGTTTCTAGACCAAAATATTAGTCTCCAAAAAGAGTTCTAATAATGTAAAGTTTAAAACCTGTCTGACCAAGGATTAGTTGGCTACAGCCAAAAAGAGAAATCACAAAATTTACTTTTTTTTTTTTTTTTGGAAAATCTCAAAAACGGTTTCAGTTAGCCATGATCTCTTAACGGTTTTGGAATCAGCATAAAATTTGCTAAAACATTCCATTTCACCGACCTTGTAGCTCTTACCGTTTTTGAAATCCCAATGGTGAGCATCAAATTTGGGACGTTTTAAAGACACCAAAACGTATTTGTATGTGCTGAATGATAATATAACACAAAACTACAAAAGATGATAAAATGTATACACTTCGGCCTTATACATGATGCTAAATACTTTTTATAAATATTATTTGATAATTTCATGTTCACAAATATAAATATATTTTCAGCAAAGCTTTGATTTTATCTCAAAGGTAACTCGCCAACGGGTCATCTACACGTCATCTATAGGAGTCGTACAAATTTCATATTATATGTACATCATGGTTATATGTTATATAAGACGTACATAGGATGAATTATAAAAGAAATATATATTTTTTACTCATTGCTGAGTTACGGCGAGTAACGTGTTAAGTTGGTATAT
Organism: Rhamnusium bicolor; assembly: GCA_029963845.1. Lineage (NCBI taxonomy): Eukaryota > Metazoa > Arthropoda > Insecta > Coleoptera > Cerambycidae > Rhamnusium > Rhamnusium bicolor. The sequence continues at coordinate 41,969 of JANEYF010002177.1, read as the reverse complement.
TTTATTTAATTTAAAATATTTATATCTGTGCAAGATTAGAAAAAAAAAAACACAACCATCACTGAAGAATTTGCTTGGAATAACTCTAACACCTATTGCCCAAAAGTATTTAATGTAAGTAAAATGTAGTATATCATATCGGTCACCTCTGGCAAACACGCTGTATGTGTTCTTGTTCTTATTTGTGGCAAACGCGAATTGTTTAAAAGTTACATATGTTATATATGTTACCCAATGATACCACATAATTAATAAACTAATATCGTGTTTCTGTTTATCAGAACACAACGACAAATGAGCACGAACCAACTGCTCTATCAGCGTTTTACATTTTTATTTACATCTTTTTAAAACAAAATAATTACAATTCTTATCGAAAATGTTTTTTAAACTACCAACTTTTCAGTAATTATTAAAACAAAGAAATTATGTTCTGTTACATAGAACGGGTGCAATTAAAAAAGAAACCTAGCAATTAAACTTACGTTAAATTTGAGACATATAATTTTCTATATATATTATTTACAACTTTTACTAAGGATATTCATCTAAAATTCTCTTATATATAACGTTACATTGCAGTAAAAAATTACTGGCCCAAGGCGCATGCAATAATGAAACAAAAATACATAAATACACGAATATGAAACAATAATATAATAATAATAATAATAATAATGTTTATTTAGAAAGAATGAATATACAATATTTGACACATAAGAAAAATATTAGATATACAGTATGTATTTACGAATTAAGTGTATTAATAAATATAAATAAATAAACATAGGGAAATTCACAGAGAAAAATCTTTTCGTGGACTATGCTATGCGATAAATCAAACTATCTATGCATAATATAGATACATATGTAATAAGGAGAAAAAAAAAACAGTGATACGCATATTTAAATACTTAAATAATAAGACAATTTCACAATTGGGACATATAGATTTTTATTTATTTTTTTTACTAAATCATTTGATGAAATACCGTTCTAGGGGTTGCCAGAATCCACTCCAATAGTGTTTTTTTAAATAAGTTGTAAGAATTTAAGTTTTTTTAATTCATTTGGTATAATATTATACAGTTTATTCCAGACTTATTTGTAACATAAAAAACGTCGGTTTCTTTGATCTCTTTACCGCCGTCAAAGAAACCAACGTTTTTATGTTGCAAATATAAGTTTGAAATAAACTATACATCTTAGGACTTAATACCTGAGCCTTACTTCAGTACTGGTCAAATAAATGAGACCTCTGTAAATGAGTCTAGTACTAGTAAGCATGCTAGTTGTCTATATTATCAGAATATTAATAGTATGGGGGGAAAGTAAAGGAAGTTTTTCTGAATACTATTGCTTGCGACTTTGATATCATTGCACTTACAGAAACTTGTTTAGACAGTTTTATCAATAGCCTAGAATGTGTTCACGAAAAATGTATTGTCTTCAGGTGTGATCGTAGCCAACTGTCATTCAATAAATCGAGGGGATGAGGAGTTTTGATTGCCACTAACACTATATGAAATTTGCATGTAATTTTATAACTAAATTTGTAAAATTAGTTGACGTATCCTATATGAAACATTCTGTACTGTTATTTATCTCAAGAAATAAAGTATTTTTTTGTCTCGGTTTCCCGACGCTGGATAGTCCTCCCATTAACCACAGCCACTCTCCACATCCCGCAGGGGGGTCCGTTTCTCCTTCCCCCTTCAAGGTGATGTTTTTCTCCGCAGGTGCCGAGAACTCGATGACATACATCACCTTGAGTTAATGGTCGAGGAGTACCTACTATGTCAGGCTTGTTGGCTTGAATTAGCCTGACCGTCGGGAACGAGTAGTACTAGTGAATCCGGCATTTCTCGTTCTCGACAACGGACTCAATATCTCTGGGGACATAAGGCAGTACTGGTGTCTGGTCTACCCCGTACGAGTGTCTTAGATAGTAATATAGCACTCGTAACGCCGCGTTATGTCGGTGGATGTAGCCCGAATTCGCGTATAGGTTTTGCAGTTGATATCAGGAACCTTTACACGTCATATGCGGTTACGGTAGACCAAGGTGTTGAAACACTATCCTGGCATACCGTAATGAATCCCTCGGTCTCCGACTTAAGCCCGGCTGGCCTTAGAAAAGTGAATGTCAGCCTGAACAATAAACCTAGTGTTTTTATGTTCTTATAGAAGACACCATACTGGGGCTTATGGACGTGCTGCCGAAACAATTTTTCCTGTTCAGCAGTTTTGATTTGGGCTTTCAGGCGATTTGGCTGAAGCTCAGTAACTGACTCTACACAGCACCTCGTCTGGTGTCGAATGCGAGACATAGTTCATCTGCGGCTCCTTTTGCTGCCTTGAACAATCCTGCTCCCATTCCTATAGTTTCATGATGTTTCACAAGCCGCAAAAGGGAATCTGAGCTCTTGAGGAGGATGGTACATACCATACTCAGTACTACTCTGCCATGCATACACATGAGGAACGGACGATCTAGGATGAATACTTATATAATTATTCATCATCTTGCGGGTATCCCTGTCTAATTGGCACAGCTCATCTACCGTCCACTTTACTACTTCGAAGTGGTAGAGCAGAACCGGAACGGCAAACATGTTAGTTGCAGACATCTTGTTCTTCTCCGAAAGTTCGGAAGACCAAATCTTTCGGAGGCGGGTCTGTACTTGCCGCGGAGAGTATCCTTTATTTGTTTTACATCCTGTATGTGCCTTTGTTGCACATCCAGATTGTATTAGGTCTCTCCGGCATCCAGATATCTTAGGATGCTCCCGTCTGCGAGCTGCGCATCTTTAGAGAATTCCCCGCATCGTCCTCTCTTGAGGTGGACGACTGCACATTTGTCCAACCAAAACTCAATACTAATGGCCCGCGTGTAATCTTCGACCACCCTAAGAGCGCTTTGAGTTATCGCTCTCCGGAGGGAAAAAGTTTAAGGTCATCCATATGAAACAAATGGCTGACCTTATGCCTCCGGTCGCTGGGTGGTCCGCATTCATATCCGCGGGTTTGGCGGATTCCAATAGGTAACGGCAGCAGTGAGACGCAGAAGAGCAGAGGACTCAGGGAGTCACAATGGAAAACCCTTCTTCTAAATGCCACCTGCTCTGTCGAGACCTGCTGTGTACCTGATGTCATGGTGAAGCGAGTCTTCCAGAGCGGCAGTAGCTGTTCTATGCATCTCACTAGTGGTGCTGGTACCGTAACGCGTTCGAGCAAGTGTAGCAGTAGCTCAAATGCCTTGCGGTAATCAATCCAGGCCGTAGACAGATTCCGCTTGTATTGCACAATATTATTATTATTATTATTATTTTCGGAATATCCGATGTCGGACAGTCCTGCCGTGGCCTCCGACGCTTCACGGGAGTCGCGCCGGCGCATTAACTACAGCCGCTCCCCACATCCCGCAGGGTTAATGACTGTAGATACCAGAATCGCGGACCCTAAGCAGACGGAGAGAACCCAGAATGACCACCTTCTGCAATTGGCCTGCCAGCCACTCGGCTGATTTTTGGCAAGCCGGTATGGTCTTCAGTTATTTTTATTATTATTATTATTACTATTATTATTCGTTAAATCCAGGCTAGAATACGGCTCATTTATTTGGAATCCTGAGGATATACATTGACAATGTTTACCCGACAAATTGGTTTCCCACACGAGCAGTTGCTAAACAGATTTTCTTTCCTTAGTTTGCAAGATCGCAGGGAACTTCGTTCTCTACTGTTTTTACATAAAATAATTAATAATATGTTAAATTTTCATGCCCCTGCATTTGAAACACCTCAGCTTCAAACATTTTATCTTTCTACTCCACGAACTAATATTCTTAAATTTTCACCTTTGTATTTTGTGTAAGACATATATATGTGCAAGACAAACTTGATATATTTCATTCAAATATTGTAATAATTAAACAAATTTTTTCCTAGTCTTTTTGTGAATTAATCTATAATTATTAATTACTATGTAAATGTTTATTTTTAATACCTGTATCATGTGTAAGTACGTCATATCATTGTTATTATTTTAACTCTGACTATTGTTACTTCCCACCCCGTAATTGGTTTGTACTGTGGGGTGTTGTACCTAAATAAATAAATAAACAAATAAAATATTAAGCCAATTTAATGTTTTTAAATTTACGATAACATGGTTCCATTAAAAATGAACCGGATACATAAGTTCTCAACTTTCTGAATTATTTTTGTCGTATTTTGATAAGGCAAGGACCGTAAACTATATCGCAATAGTTAAAACATGACAGAACTAGTTAATAATTACCTTAATGAACTCTACGTTTTTTTTTCATTACATGATTTACATGTGGAATAAATCTTAAATCTACGTCTATAACGCGCCATAAATTTTTAAAATTCGTTTGAAATTAAATTTATGGTTTTCTACAAAAATATTAAGATCACCAGTAACCTTTTGAGGACTAGAACAAAGTCATCCTCATAACTTTTGATACAGTTGTCCACAGGAAAGCCTATACTCCCAGGCTATTTGGAGTTATATTTTAGGCCATTAAAGAGGGAAAAAAGGTGAAAATAAGTATGTTCATGTGATAAAACAGCCATTTTGAGGGCAGAAAAATATACTTTTTCTACATTTCTAGTACAACTGACTTCAAGCAAGATACTATTGAAAATAGCGTCAAACACAAAATTTGTAAGGAATTAATGCATCCCTTATACCCCTAAAGGTACCGTGTGCGGGAGAAGTTACACACTTAGACAGCGGCCGGCCATACACTCAATATCCGAGGATCGAACCCGGGACTCCTTAACGCTCAACCACGAAGCCAAATGACGTGCATAATTTTGCAAAAATATTGAAGTATTCATATCCATAAAGAAATACGTATAAATTTAGTTTTAAAAATTGATCACGGCTCCAATTATTTTATTTTAAATTGAGCGATTTCATATGAGGAGGATTCTTCATTAAATAAGCGCCAGCAAGTGGCCATTCAACTACTCATATTTATGAAATAAAAAAAAATTACCTTCTTTTCTTAGAGTAATGTGCCGCAGGGCTAGGATCTTGGCCCAATGCCACCGGTGGAATTTGTACATGTTGCGACAGAGGATGGGGTGGTGGATGAGGCTGAAGATAAGTGGAAGGGGTGCGTAATGCGGAGGAGCACCCCCTGCATAAGCAGCATACATATCCACAAATATATTCCTATGAAAATGTTTTTTACCGGTACATATCTAAAAAGCACTGAATAAAGTCATTAAACGCTTTAACTTTTTTCACACACACTGACAAAACACTTAATTTCCTAATACCACCACATTGCTTTTCACGAGGTTACAACACAAAAATTCATTTTCGAAATTTGACACAAGTCACATGTTACGTTAAACGATTCGTGGTGAGCGCGTACCTCTCACTGTATACACCGGGGTTCTGTACGGAACTGACGGATGCACGAAGTATGAACCTTCCAAGAGCCAGTGTTTGCGGATCACGGATGAACGAAACAAAGCGCGGTGTGCAGTGGAGATGGGAAATACTTATACAGGATGTATTCTTAATTCAAGAAATTTAAAACAGTACATACCTAACTAAGTACGACATAAACAGGCTCTAGAAGATGAAAAGCTGTGTTATTTTACTGCATTTTAAGTTTTTGTTTTTATTAATCCAATATCACGGCTAAATAAAATTCAAAACTGAAATCTTGGATCACTGTAGGATTAATCACATCAATTCTACGTAGGGACATTTTGAAAAAAAAAAGGAATAAAACAGAAAGGCAACAAGATGACACAAATTAGAAAAATTTTAAAAATTATGTAAATAAATTAATTAAACAAACACATACATTTTTTAATATTGGAGACTAGCGCATTCATATAAGGATAGTGTAAAATATAGGAAACTATAGGTAGTTTACTGTTATCATATTATTAGTAGGTATATGAATGGTATGCGAGTTACCATTCGTGTTAGAGTTTGGGCTTCACTTGAAATGATTATTAGAGGATTAAAAATAATAGTAGGGTAAGGGCCAAAGTATATTCCTCTTTGCAAAACCACCCTGTTATATTTTTTAAATTTTTTGGAATTTTATCGAAAACTATTGATCTTTAGGAAAAAAAGTCAGATGTGCTAATTCAAAGAGCACAATTGATTGATTTACAGGGTGGGTCAAATTCGATGCTTTTAGGATGTTTCTCCTACTTCCGAAGAGGTATATAAAAAAGTAAGTAAGGTGTCTAGGTTACGATTTTTGAATTAAATTTAATGGCGCAAACCGCATTCCAATATCTTCATTCGTTTAAAAAATAGTGTTTCTCATTTTCACCCATTTTCAACGGTCCCATTTTTTGTTTGTGGAAATTTTTTATTTCTGCAAAAACCTTTAATATTCACTTTTTTGAGTAGAATGCAGTAGAGCAGGCGGATTTTTTCTAAAGCCTGCGGTTTTTGTGTTATAACATAACACAAACTTATAGCTATAGAACTCAAATGAAATGCAAAGTCTTTTAGTTCAGCTGCTTTATGAAGTAAGTATTATAAAACACAATTTTTCATAAAAAAAAAACAAATAAGCATGTAACGAAGTAATTTTTCCGGTAATAGGTTCTCTTGTAATCAGACCTAAGTGGGTTTTTCGTTCACTTTGGGATACCCTGTAAACGATAACGTGTGTTCAAAGTTAAATTTATTTTGCATGTCCAGTATTTGAAATAACAATAATTTCTCAAACATAATTGTTTCAAACCGTTTTCTTTTCGAGGTAATCTTAGTCTGTTTTATTATCCTAATGATAAATCTATTATTATGCTTGTACTTAATCAAGTAAGAGAAAAGTTGTTTAATTTAATTTAGTTTAATTTCAGATCAAGTTGAAATCATTTATTATTCATGGTAAATAAATATGTTTCTTTTTGTTTTAATAATTTACCGGATGTTATTAGTTAGATTTATTTTAAATATTAGTACATGGCCGTTTGAAATTATTTCTTTTCGGAAATATAGTTTTAAAATTACCAGACTTGAAATATTCTATAAACATTTGTTTATATGAATTAACGCAGTGAATTTGTTTAAATATGATGCGCCGAGCTAGCTTAAATAACATTTGTCAACAAGTTCCCGCGTCGCACAGATCCCCGCTACTATTCTTGCCGGAATTTTAGTACAAATTAAAAAGGCACCGATAAAAAGAGAGACTTCTCCAGTCATTGCTCAAGTTAGCAGCACGCAGCTCCCGATCTTCAGTGTGCTCCGCAATCCGGTAGTGGTAAGAATTTTGACCGTTTTATTGTTTTTATTTGTATTTCAGTTATTTACCGTTTGTGTCCGAATTTACTGCTGTATTATTTTGTCCAAAGTGCCATTTTCTGAAAAAGTCGAGAGATATTCGGTAAATTTCGCGATTCATTGATAAAAGTAGGGTTATCTATATAACTGCTACTATCGGCAATATGAGGTTGTCATCATTTGTAGCTGACGTAAAGACAGAGCTCTAAGGCCTCATATGTGGATAGAGTTCCATCACTAGGTCAACGCGAAGTGGCATAAGTGAGGTTTTATGGCCTCGTATGTAGATAAAATCTCACGAAGTGCCCCGGGAAGTAATGTATTAACAGATCCGTCCGCCAGCCGTGCTCACTGAATATAAATTGTAAAGAAGACAAGCTTGAAGCTGAGGTGATAACCTATCGCACTGAATTATAAGTAATTACCGAACGTTACAATCCGTGCATCCAAGAATATCTCTGGTCTAATTAGTTTAAGGGACAGTTTATACTAAAAGACGAGTTAGTAAACTAAACTCCAGTGCTATAGAGGTAGAAGAGCAACGGTAATATTTGGTTGTCCTTATTTGTTGTTGACGTAAGGATAGAACTCTAAGGCCTCGTATATGGATAGAGTTCCATCTCAGTCATAGTGTGATTATTACCAGTAAAGTTCTAAGGTCTCGTATGTGGATAGCACTGTACTAGGTAAACGCGAAGCGGCATAAGTGTGGTTTTAATGCCTCGTATGTGGATAGAATCTCACGAAGTGCCCCTTGGTGTAATGTATTAACCGTTCCGTCTGACACACGTAGTTAATAAACCCTAATAAGAGACATTAGGAGTTAATCTAAAAATATTGCACACTCGCGATAAGGCAGACACATATACCGCCAGTATCCTGGACTGACCTGCTGCACTTGTGTCTTGCTTATACTCCGTAACCGCTTACCATTGAATATATTGCTGCACCGACCGCTTGCCGTAATACCGCCTCATTAACCGGTTGCTGTAGATACCAGTAGTAGTAGTAGCTGCCGTACCCTTTCTTTATTTTGAATCACCGCTTGCTTGGTTGTAGTAATCACTAATCATCTGAATATTGCCGGCTGATAGTAATACTCTCGTAGTAGCTTCCATAACTTAGCTGTACTTGATACAACTGATCACTTATAAATTATACTTAACTAAATCAGTATATTCAAAAAAAGAATACTTTTTCCTGTTGATTTTTTACAAGTTAACAGCCCTGAGCACGCCGATGATATCCATGGTGACCAGTTTCCTTAATGTTCTTTAAAGTCTATTCGCCGAATAAACTCCCGTGGCCGTATGACACGTTAAATTTGTCCCATGAACTATAACGGAAATCCCCATAAAACAGGTGGTACCCTTAAAACCAGGTATATTTTTATTCGTTCTAATGAGAAATAGTGCAAAACATTATATTTTGGTTGAGTCACCTGTACTGTATTTTCTACCTGAAATAATGACTTACTGCTGACCGCTCTATCTACTAGTGAAAAAGAGTATAGAACTGAATTTACGGCATTGGCGAGGTTTTAGTTTTACATATTTGTGAAAGAAATTCTTCTTTTTAATTCAGTAATGGTTTCACGAGCAACAGGAAGTAGGAGCACTTCTTTGTTATCTTTATTGTCAGTCTTTATGAACAGGTTTAAAACATGAATAAAATAATTCAGGTGTTTTGTTAAGATTTGGATGAGATATTATGTGGATGATATTTTTATGGTGATGTAAAGGTTGCTGACAAATTTGTCTCAGAGAATAGAATGTTTCTATTCACTTCAGTCAAATTTACATAAGAGTAAATTCAAAATAATAAGTTAAAATTACACGGGATGTCAACGAGATCATGTATAGAGTTCGGACATCGGCGAGTCATTCCAGTGCCGTCTGCAGGCATCTTGATAAGAAATGCAAGTTTGTCATGTGAATTTGTTTACATCGTATAAATTTTTATATAACCATATAAAAACTGAATCGTTTATGCATTTTTATTAATAATTTAAAAAACCTTCTATGTATCTAAAAGGTTGGTTGGTTGGTTAGTGAAAGGCGCGTCGAGTTTTATGGAAAACTACGTCAGTGTCCGAAATAATAAATACGACTATTTTACATGACGTTTTCACCCAGGTGGACCATTTTTTGGTAGCTTTGTCAGACGCCTGTCAAAATAGAAAAACTCCCATTTGGTGAACTATACTTATCAAGAACAATTACGGAAAATGATCAAAAATGTGAATGACTCACTGGTTGCAACACTAAGTCGCTTTTATTTTGCTGGCCATGTGTCTTCCTTTTTCAAATGAGAAGAATTTGTGGAACAAAAATGGATTTTCCGATTTAAATAATTTGCAAAAAATTAATAAAAATACATTCGTTGTCTATAACACATATTCAATCCATTATTTTAAAGAAAAAACTTTCGGTAAAACAAGAATGCTTTGGACAATCAATTGAGAATAAGCCATGAACAACATAATCAAGAAATACGAAAAAAATCGGGAAATACTTAAAAGATTTATAGACGTGGTGTGTTTCCTAGGTAAACATGAGCTTGGTTTTCGGAGTCACGATGAATTTGAAAATTCTGCAAATAGGGGGGAATTATGTAGATTTCATTAATTTGCTGGCAAAATATGATTAAACATTGCAATTCTATTTAGCAAATTCGACAGCATTTAAAGGCACTTCCAATCTTATACAAAATGATTTATTTTCGTGTGTAGAAGAAGTTACTACCATACTACTACAATTTCGTAAGGTGCTTTTGATTCTTTAAAAAAATATAGTATCACAATATTTTCAGTGATATACAACACATCGGAAAGTATAAATAAAAATAGTCTTTGTGACTTATGGAAATACCTTAATGATTGTGGACTAAATCAAGCTTGCCTTGAAATTCTTAAATTATGTGAATTAACTCTTACTATTCCCGCCACAACTGCAGCGATCGAACGTAGTTTTTCGGCGTTAAAAAGAATTAAAAACTTCATTAGAAATTCTACCGGTCAAGAAAGATCGACCAATTAAGCACTGGTATCCATAAAAAAGGAACTAATTCAAGAAATGTTACTAGAGCAAAAGTTTTATGATGACATCATTGACGATTTTGCAAAGCGAAGCCGGAGAATCCCGCTAAATTTTAAATAAGGTGGGTATTTATTTTATAACCGCTTCCCCGTTTATAAAAGTCACGACACGCCACTGGTAAATAGGCATAACTGGTGTTATTGGGTCCAGTTAATCCTTACTGAATGATTGAAGTTGAAGCGCCCAACGACCCCAGGAAGTAAATGTTTGGGCAGGTGTTAGCGGCAATCACATAATTGAACCCTCTTGTATACAGGTAAATTTAACAATGGACAGATATTTAGCTTTGTTAACGCATAATTTAACAATGCTATTTGGTTTCAACAAGATGGGGCATCCCCGCACTTTGGATTAGACGTAAAAAATTTATTTACATAATTTTTCCGAACAGGTGGATCGGGCGTAGAGGAGAAGTAGAGTAACCGGCTCGGTCACCCGAGTTGACTACCTGTGACTTTTTTATGGGGTCACGTGTAAAAGAAACGACCAAACGACTTATGCTTGCTTTTCATTTATGCGCGGCGCGGCGAAACGTTGCAATGGATTTATTTCATGGATTCGCGGCATAGTGCGTTGAAGCCGTTAAGTTGAAATTTGTATATTTGAATACATGAAAGAAATCCTTATGCACCATTTGTCTCCGTGCTTCGCCGAGCCGCGCCGCGCATATGTGGGCAACAAGCTTTAGACGAGCTGAGAGCTCGACTTGTTGGAGCAATGAGGCGATATGAGATCAAGTATTTGTGAATGCCCCTTTATGGAGAGATTAGAACTATACAGAGTGGCGCAAAAGTCAGTTTATCGATTTACAGTTTTAAATAATTTGTTTAAATAATTTGCAGCTCTATTGCAGACAGATGTCAAGCTTGCATCGACCACCAGGGTCATCATTTTCAAAATTATCCATAATATTTCTTAATTCATAATAATAATTTGTTTCCACATTAACTAACAGTGCAAATTCGTAAATTAACTTTTGCGCCACTCTGTATATTAAAACTAACGATAGATTTTTTGGACATTTGATGTAATTGATGTGCTGTATATCTGTAATTCTTGCTACTTTTTTAAATCCTATATTTTATTTTTGATATTTGTTGGTTTATTATCGTTGGTTGACATTGTATAGGGTGATTTTGTTCTTTCACAAAACATCATGGCGTCGAAAGCAGTTTTTTCGGAATTTCCGTAAGTTGGACCTGGGCGCCATACCGGACCACAAAAAATGCTGGTAAGGGTATTTTTGGATTTTTCAAATGGACGGCAAAAAAGTGGATTAAAAATTCGATGTGAAATTTTAATTTGAATTTTACAAGTCACATGACCGCCCTCACCACCCTCACTAACCTTCCCCCTCAACCTACTGACAAAGAGCGGGCAGAAAGTCGAGACTACGCACTTTTCGCACTGGTATGAGCGACTAATAGGGTAATAAGATGTGATTCCACCTCTAGACACACAGACGGTAGGTATTCTAATTTATTTATAAATATTATTTGTTACTATCTTTCTAAAACATTCACTAATGAAGGAAATTATTGCTGTAAAATATTAAAAATTAAATTAGCTGGGAACCAGCAAATTGGACTATTGATTATCTATATCATTCACCGAACTCATCTCATGCAACATTTATTGAGGATACAGTATTTTGTAATAATAGTCATTCAGTAGTCATTTTGGAAAATATTTATTTAAGAGTTTGAATCAAAAACTTTTTAATTTGTATGGTATGACACAAAATTAATCAAACAACCAACTAGACACACTAATGTTTGCACACTCTTATTGATTATATTGCAACTAATAATTTAATTATCGCGACTATTCATGATTGTCCCTAAAATAACCGATTATCCCATAATTAACCTAATTTCTGTTTCTAAAACTGAATCAGAGCTTGAAGTATGTAAAACTTATAACTCATAACCTTAATGAGAAAAACAATGAAAATATACATTCATATTTGATCATATGTATTTCCCAACTAGCGCACTGGTTTTGTAAAGGTAAATTAAATGATTGAATAATCATAAAAATTTGTAATATATTATAAATTATGTAGATATAGATAGATAGATATCGTTTATTTAACCACATTATATACAGGTTTGTACATTTGTAGCAAGTCAGAGCACAAAATCTTAGTTTACATACACACATACATACATATACACATACAAACACGCATACATATACACACACATATACACACACATATACACATACATATACACATACATACACCCATGAACACACATAAAACAAAATTAAACTAATTAACAAATTTTAACTAAATATCGGGTAGGTCTGCTCTACATCAATATAATACAATGCGATTTTAAATGGGTAATCTTTTATCATCTATTATTATTTATCAATTTCTTGTTTATTAGAGTGATGCCCATAAATAATCTTCAATTGAATAAAAACAATGTTTTAATATAATACTTCTAACATTGCTCTTAAAACGATTTAAATTTAGTGACTACTTCAGGAGGTAGTTTATTATACAAATTTTTCGGCCTAAAATGAGGTATCCTTAGTAAATTTGCAGATCTTGTACTATAGTTATGTAAATCAGAGTGGGTATCAAAACTACTGACGTTTTTATGTATATATGTAAAGATGGTAAAGGCATTATACCGAATTTTAAGAATAGTCGTTAACAGTGTTCCCTATTATTATTAATTCCACTGATTACTCTGACAGCTCTCTTTTGAAGACGAAAAATTCTTATTGCATGACTTGAATTACCCCATAAGGTTACTGCATAAGAAATACGCGAATGAAACAATGCAAAATATGCAGAAAGTAGTGTGTTGCAACCCAATACCAACTTCAATTTGCGTAATAAGAAAATTACACTTGTAAGTGTTTTCCCCAAATAGTCAACATGACTATTCCAATTTAAAATGTCATCTAATATAACCCCCAACGACTTAACGCTTTCTCCCTTAGTGATGCTATAATTCGAAGATACAAGTTTCTGCGTTTATTTTAAGTTTATTTGTAATAAACCATTTGTTAGCAATTTTTTCAATTTGATTTAAACTATCGAGAAGATTTGAACCGTTTTTATTTGAAGCGATTAAAGTTGTATCATCGGCAAAAAGGACACATTTATACGGCTCGGCTGGAGAAAATAGTAAATATCGTTTATAAATAATATAAATAGAACTGGTCCATATATGTGATTGATAAGTCATATAATTTAAATTATTTGACTAAAATCATATAGATGATTTGTGGTATACTACAAATCATCTATAGTCGGGCCGGTGTAAGATTACAACTTACTTCTTAAAGAGTCAAAGTCATAAATTTTGTCAACAGATCAGTTCTGCATAGGTATACGCATAAGTAATTTATATACAACTATTTTATTGGATGATTGTAGCATAGGATTGGTGAACAGTAACTGAATACTATTTGTGCTTTTAATTTGAAATTCATTCAACTATTTATTATGTTTTATATTATTTCTAAAATTAATATTACAAATTAGAATCATGTAATGACATTACTAAAATTACTTATTTTTAACCAGAAAATATTCTAAGCAGGTAAAATGTGTCCCTGATACAGAAAATCTGTTTACGTTAACCTTAACAAGACCTAAAATGAATTATTATTTTATTCTAGGTGAAAAATTCATCATTTTATGTTTTGCTTACAAGTTTACTAAAAGCAACCAAAGTGGTAACACATATGCTAACCTTGAATTTGGATCGAAAATATTCATATTAAAACAATCATGAATCAATCGAAAGGAAAACATTTAACTCGAGATGACATTTAAATATTTTTATAAAAATGTTCGTGAACCAGCCCCCTGAGATCAGGAAGACTGAAAGTAGATATATATCGGACTAGGGGTTTTCGTTTCTTGTACTGTAACTGGAGGAAATCATTTCTTGAGTGTAAAAAATTCTTCATTTTGGCAACTATATTTTTTTAATCCAAATATGTTTTAATTTCTAATACTAAGAACACTGTTATTTAATTCAATGCAATTCTTGCTTCTAGATTGAGTAGTTGTTTTAATAGTTTCTATGATAAATGTATTGGAAGTATTGTGTTTGATTTATTATCTACCTAAAACTTTTATACTAGCGCATTCAGATAAGAATGACAGTATAAAATATAAAAAACTATCAGTATTTATTATTATTATTATAACATTAGCTTTGAAAAATGCTTACCTACATAACATCCAATAATTAATTTATTATTTTTTATAGAAATATAAAATGGGCTTATTTAAGTTAGGTTAGGAGGTCATGAATGTCATTGTGACTAACGAAGTTACAATTAATCTAGATATTGTTTTTCAATCTAAAATATCAAAATAAATATAACAAATGTTCATACTTACGTTTGTAATTTAAATATATATAAATAATGTTTGTGAATCAGCCCCCTGAAGAATTCAGGAGGAATGAAAGTAGATATACATATACTGACTAGGGGATTTCGTTCATTGTATTGTAACCAGATGAAATCATTTCTGAAGCATAAAAAATTTTTCTTTTTGATTGTCAATATTTTTTTGGTTCTAATACTTAGAACACTGTTATTTAATTCAATGCAATTCTTGCTTCTCGACTGAGTAGTTGTTTTAATAGTTTCTGTGATAAAATTATTGGAAGTATTGTGTTTGATTTATTAACTACCTAAAACTTTTATACTAATGCATTCAGATAAGAATGACAGTATAAAATATTAAAAACTATAGGTAGGTATTTATTATTACTATTATAATGTTAAGTTTGAAAGAATGCATATGTAACACCTAATAATTATTTTAATATTTTTTTCCAGAAATAGAAAAATAGTGTATTTGGATAATTTACAAAAAACTCGGAAATGAATTAGTAAATTTGTTAAAACAAGAAAAGAAATATTATTATGTTATTGATAGAAATAAATTGACCTGAAATCAATGTGGCAAGTACTAAAAAAAATACAAATAATAGTGGAAATGCTAGTACTAACTGCATACAATTTAAACTCAATGGTCAGTTAACACTGATACGAGATGATAAACGTTTAACCAAAAACTTTAATAATTATTTCACTGATAGGCTAGACTAAATAATTCTAAGTATGGATACCAGAGAATGGAATAACACTAATTGTAATATACATACTGACATATCTAAATTTAAACTATTAAATATGGGTCAACTTATCCAATTGATCAATTCCTTACTTAACAAAATTGATATAAATGATATTTTAAAATTAAAAATACTGAAAGAAACTACTGGTTAGGTTCGGTTGGTCATGTAATGTTAAATTTTATTAATATTTCTTAACATATGGTACATTTTTAAGTCAATTAAAAACTAGTACTCTTCATCCCATTCTAAAAATAAGTAACACAATAAAAACGAGTAAAATTAGGCCCATTAATACACCAGCTCCCTATGGAAAATTTTTTAAATTAGCTGTTTATAACCTAGCACATTTTGAAGGCAATGGTATTCTAAGACGGTCGAAATTCTTGTGAAACAGCAGTTCAATTAATTTTGACTAAATTAAAGAATAACATAGATTGTAATAAATGTTTTCTTAGACCTAAAAAGAGACTTTCAAACAACTGACTACAATATATTTGCAAATATCTGGTGTAGAGGGTGATATATTAAGGTGGCTTCAAGATTATTTGACTGATCGACCTCAAAAAGTAAAAGTTTGAAATTACCTCAGATACAGGGTAAATAATTTTGGGGTACCATAGGGGTATTCTGGAACCATTGCTGTTTATTATTTATATCAACAATTTAAACTTGTTTGTGGACTGAATTTATTGATTTATTTACTGATGATAATTTGGTTACATGTATTAGTCAGAATATTATCGATCGAGTTATTGAAGCAGTTAATGAAATGAATAATGTTCTTGATAAAGTTAATCTATACCTTAAAACGAATAAATTAAAACTTAAAACATTTTTACAACAAAATATAAATATAATAACATTGATCTCGGATCACTTGCTCTTTCTATTAAATTGATAATACACCTATTGAATTTATAACAGAAATGAAATATTTAGGATGTATGTTGGACATATTTAAATTTATTGTCTACGTAAAATGTTTATGAGTCAGAATATGACACAGTAACTGTTTTTGTTTCTAGTTATCATGACCAGAAACATGTAAGAGCAACATATAGATTTGCCAGCCACCTGATAGAAATGCCATCTTAAAGAATGTACAAATGTATAATCATTAGAGTAAGCTGACGGGGATAAGGTATAACTAATAATTATTATATCGAAAGTAACCAGATATAATTTTTATCTGCTCTCATACATCGTATACATACATCTTTGTTTTGATAAAGGTGATTTTCAAAAGATAAAAATTGCTGGTACAAACAATGGTCTTAAAAATATACCTTCTAATAATTAGATCCACTTCAATATTATCAAACGTAAGACAAGCATTTGAGAAACTTTGAAATCGAGGTTTATGGCACAGAAATTTTCTATGCTTATAGACTTCTTGGAAAAACATTCTTCATTATTGGTAGTTATAGTACCCATGGTGTTTAATTTTAAAAAAAAGATCTTATACTTAACGACTTTAACTTTATTCACAAAGCTATTTTTGGGCAACTTGCGAATTCTAATTCTGGGATAACTTATTAACAATTTGAAACATATCAATTGTTATATACTTTTACTTCTCATAGAAGGTAAAAATATGCTGTTTATAATCATGAGCACTCTATTATCCCAAACTGAACTGATTCAAAAGATGAACAAAACTTAAATAGGTACAATAATAGTTTTAGACTATAAACTTACCCTATGCTTACTGCTCTTCGTTTTTGGATACCCTTTGTGGGATCAGCACCTAAAAGTAAATATTATCCACTTACAAAACAAAACATCAACAGAAGATTAGTTCATTTACATAGTTTTAATTCACCACAAATATGAACAAATTTGATTTGTGAAAATCTACCTTGTTTGAAACAATTAAAATTGAAAAATAAATAGCATTATTATACAATGTTTTATTTATTATTACAATACTTCTTTCACAACCACCAATTATTTACCCCACAAAAACATCAAAAAAATTACATTCTACACTACCTGGCGCAGAATGTGTAACAGCTGACATCAGTGTAACAAACCATGCGTTGTATTGTAAATGTACACCTCTATATAAAACGCATCACAATATTTAATAAACAATAATAATTAATTATAAGCATTTATGGAAATTGAAAATTATGTATACGACAATAAGGCCACGATCGACATGTTACAAACAACTGCTAGGGGTGGGAGCAAATTCAAGACATTGGTGGAACGAAGACGATCAAGATTTGTATACGATAGGTTGTACCGTAATTTTTTAAGAGATTGGCTACGTTACGTCATACGTCATCTCGTGCACTGGGATTTTCGTAAATGTTACCCGAACGAATGCTCTAATATATTTTCGGCTCATTTTAAAAAGTTTAGAAGAATGTGAACAGATGTAGATCAGGTTGAAATGGATAATACTTACGAAAAACCTCTAGTTATTGCAATTTTTGGATGTATGGGATGAGTTTCTCAAAAAAGTGTATTTATTTGTGGTTCTAATTGAAAAATGGAATAGGGTACACATTCATGAGAAATTCTAAAGTACTACTTCTTTCCTTATCCAAAAGTGAGGATTAGAAAAAAATAAAATTCTGAAATACAGTACAATGGTATAGGTAGAACAAAGCCATGGTTTGTTTATCAAAGCGAATTTCGTGTTAGCAAGTTGCTGCTAATCAAGGTAGTAAAAGCAGGTTGCCTCAGATAATAGGGAAATATGTAAACGTCAATTACTGCCTGTTTAACCAATAGTACAGTAAAAACAATTGTTATTTAGTTACACTCCAAACTGAATATGTCTCATCAGTAATCCTCTGATGCAGTGCTCTATTGGCGATAGAAATAGGAGACCTTTGGGAGTGGGACTGACCGATCCTAACTTGAATATTCCGTGATATTACATTACTGTTGTAAAAAGTTTAGAAGAACAATGTTAAAGCGGATATGGTACACGTTAGGATCGGGTCGAAATAGTTTAAAATTTATTTACTTTATATTATAAATCTTGGAAACGGATAACATTTACGAGTCCTTCTTGGCGACTTGTGGATATTCAAGGCTAAGTTCGAAAATAATATAATTTTTACTGGAGTATGACTTCTTTTCTTTCTAAAGAGTTAATGTAGACAAGGATACAATGATACTCTGGGTTACACTTTGGTTATTTTCGAACGGTCTCCAATATTTGGTGAGATATGATTGAGGGCTACTCCTTTTAGGCTCACCAACTGGCGCAACTAGCTAGTAAGGTAGCTGTCAAAAGTTATTGTTAAGCGCGGAATAAGTTTATAGGGTTTATTGTAATTATTTCATACACCAGTAAATAAAAAAAACTTGTTAATTATGCCTCTGTGTTGTGAAGTTCCATTTTATGTAGAAAGAAAAGGCGGACATATGTTTCCGAGGGACAAAACTCGCCTAAACAGTGGTTGGTAGCAATTCGCAGGGATAACTGTTCTTCTTCGAAACATTGTAACACCGCACCGTGTATAAAACCCGAACCCACCTTGCATGCCTTTTTATGTATTTATTTTATATTGGTATCGTTCAAAGATCTGTTCTGTGGTTCAAAGCGAATTTCAGTTCAGTTCGAACACAAATTTAGCTCACCGATTGGTTGAATTTACCGTAGCACGTGACAGTCGTAGTTCTCTTTGAACCCATGATTTGTACAAGATTTATTTATAAACTTGGGTCTTTACTAAATAAAGGACCGATAACACACCACACTCCACTCCTTTGGTTTACTGGGAACATTTCCAAAAGTCCCCATTGTTGGGAGTTTTGGCTGCTAAAGGAGATTTTCAAACCTGGCAACACTGGCGGAATGTACGAAATTAAAAATCATTTGTAAATAGTAGCAGTAGTGTAGTAAGTAGTAGGTAATTAATTAAATCAAATAATATTTTCGGTTATGTTGCTATGCAGGTTTATCAATAGCAACAAAAATAAATTCAAACCAAAATGTATTTATACATTATTTGATACACATGTAAGTCATAAAGCAAAAATATTACTTCGTTTTCATTCACAAAAACGTTTAGAGGAAGCCTATAAATTAATTAAAACAAAGTGCCAATGTAAGTTAATTGCCTGTTTAGTTAGGTATTCTAAAAATTTTGATCCACAACATTTTTAGCAAAGAAGTTGCCAAAGGATGTAAACCCAAAAGCTGTATTTGCTTGCAATGAACTGGATTTAAAAGAGGTTAAAGTGTATGGTTTTGATTATGATTACACGCTGGCTTGCTACAAACCATCTTTAGACTATTTACTTTATAACTTAGGTCGAGAAACTCTCATCGAGCAATTTAAAGTAAAAATGTTTTGTGATATATTCTGTCTTCTAAATTTTTTAAATTTTAGTATCCCCAAGAAATTGCCAGTTTAGAATATAAACCAGGATTTGCTGTTAGAGGGTTACACTATGACATTGAAAAAGGGGTTTTGTTAAAATTAGACTCATTTTTGCAAATTCAGTTTGGTTCGGTTTATAAGGGATTGACTCCATTATCAAATGAAGAAGTTCTGCAACTGTATAAAAATAGAATTATTCCTATTGCATATGTGGAAGGACCTCATAGAAATGCCTCGGTAATGTATTTTAAGTTAGTTTACCTCTTTCTATATTAACATGCTGAGAATATAACCTATACCTACCGAAAATTTAAGGGGCTTTTCAATCTGTAAATTGCGCTTTAAAACCTTTTCTGCGATAAACGATAACAATTATCTCATGTTAAATGAGATGCATAATTAGTAGGTGATTTTACAGGCAAAACTGATGTATATATATTTTTTAAGTATGAAACGCAACTTTCATAAAACAGCATTAAATAAAAAATACAAATCTTATTTCAAAATGGGTATATCCCACTATATTAAAAGTTGGATTTCTTTTTCTTGTGTATGGTTCTACACTTATGTAATCAGTGGTTGGATTTTAAAAATTAACTGCAAAAAAATGTATAAAAGTGAATTAATTTAAAATTGCCGCCAGTTAATCAACCAATGATATAATGCACCCTGTGATATGGCCGAACCTGTGTTGCCATCTTATTTATTTAAGTATTGTTTTAGTCAGGTTTCATCAGAATCGATCTAAAAGTCTACAAGATGAAGCCTGATATAAGAGAAACCGATCAATCTCTGTAACGTGTTTTATTTCCTGTCCAAGAACTACCCCACAAAAATTCAAATTCTATATAGCAATAGTGGACGGAAAAACCAGTAAAGATTAAAATTTATTTTTTTTTTGTTATATCAAAGATTTTCAAGACTATTTTAATTTGGATACAAAATAAAAGGTGTTGCTATGGCAACCAGTCAGTAGAATAAAAAAAAGGCATATACAACATACTAGATTTACTGATCAGTAAAAGTTTCATAAGTGACATATTTCATTGCAGTCATAGGAAAAATAAATAAATATTGTACAGCTGTCAAGTATAATATCTTGGAATTATCCTTACTATGTCATTGGAAGAGAACAAACTTAAAATTTGTATCTCCTGCCTATAGTTTTTTTTTTTAAAGAAGCATTTTAGAACATTTGTGAATAGGAATTTTCTTGCTCAGAATATATTATTTGTATCATTAATTTCTAGGTAAATTCGGCTATCACTTTTTATAGTTGACATTACAGGAACCCTCTTCAAAAATGGTGCAACTCGCTGACCTATTCTCGGTGCCGGAAATGGGATTGATCTGCAATGTAGCCGATTACTTTGAAAGAAATCACATTGATTACCACCCGGAAATTTTATTTAGAGATATAAAGGTAATTTTGTGACAGACCTGCCAATTACTTCGAATTAATGTCCAGTATTTCTAGAACTCGATACGAAATTCCCACCCTATAATGCACAAAATCGTCGCACAAAATGTCTCTGAATATATAGAATATAATGAAAAACTTAAACCATTTTTTGACAGACTGGTTAATGCCAATAAAAAACTTTTTTTGGTCACAAATAGCCCTTACGGATTTGTGTATGTTATCAGTCATTACGTTACTTTCAAATACTTAATATACTTTTTGTAGGAACAAGGGTATGGAATTTATGGTAGGTCGAAACTGGAAAGAATATTTTGATGTGCTTATCGTGCAAGCAAGAAAACCAAAATTTTTTACGGATATTTCTAGACCCATTCGAGTATTTGACGAACAAAGTGGCACACATATCTGGGACAGAGTTGTAAAGTTAGAAAAAGGAACTATATATTATGAAGTAAGTTATTAAATGTGTTGTCCAACAAACAAGTCATGAAAATGTTGCAAACAGGTTCACGCCCTTCCATGAGATCTAAATCCCAAGAAATTGAAATTCCATGAGATCAATTCTAACTACTCACCCTATACAAATGTATAAAAAACAGCTTTAATGTATTGATATTGTTGAAGTCGTTAGCATTTCTAATGATGAACCCTAGGGCTCTAAAACAATGAGATGTAATAACATTGATGTGATTCATAAATGAGAGCTTCTGATCAAACGTTACACCCAAGTCTTGAAAGATAACAGGTGCTTTATTCTTGAGTTATCTACCAAGAGAAGTGATGTGTTTTGTCTCTGTCTAATTTATTATTTACATACATTTCCATCTCTCTTATTTTCTTAATAATTCTGCTCCCTCAACTCAAGAATCGAGGCCCAGGTCTATTTAAAATGGTGTCATTTAAGGTATAATCAAAGATAATCATATTTGTTCTATTACTAAAAGTGACGATATTATATTTCGCAACGTTCAAAGGTAATTTGTTCGCAATACACCAATTGTTTATATTTATCAAGTCATTTTGTAACATTATGTAATCCTCACCCCCTTCTGATATTGTATTATAAGTCCGCATAGAGTAAGCAATTTACATGTCGCTCACAAATTATATTGTTAATAAAATTATTAAAAAGGAGGCGACCTAAGTTGGTCTCTTGGGGAACACCGGAAGTTGCTAAGATTTTGATAGGCTATTTGTGAGGTAAAATTCAAAAAGTGCTAAGGTATTCAATGAGAAACCAAGATGTTGAAGTTTACCAATGAGAATGTTGTGGTCCAATTTGTCAAAAGCCTTAGAAAAATCAGTATAAATGACATCAGTTTGAAGTCCAGCATCAATGGACTCCGCTAAGAATTGTGTGATGCAGTAGAGATTTGTGTCGGTGATCTGCTCTTGATGAACCCATGTTGAAGTGGACTTAAACGATTGTGCATAATGTAATATGTATATTCTTGTATTAGGATTTCAAACACTTTGGAAAAATTTTTGACTATTGTAATCTGTCTGTAATTTTCTATATTTGTCCGTTCGCCTTTTTTAAAAATGGGTACAATTTTGGACATCTTCCATATAGTTGGAAATGTTGTAGTGTTGATGGCAAAATTACGAATTATTTTTAGAGGTTCCGTAAAGGCAGAAACAGTTTTATTAGAAATGCTGGAATTTTGTGTGGATCTGTGCTGAATTTAGGTTTTAGTTTTTTTAGACTTCTATAAATATCAGATTCATTAAAGTTGTTTAAGTAAAAGTTGTCAGATGTTTTGTCATCATTATGCTCAATAGTAGATGG
Organism: Rhamnusium bicolor; assembly: GCA_029963845.1. Taxonomy (NCBI): domain Eukaryota; kingdom Metazoa; phylum Arthropoda; class Insecta; order Coleoptera; family Cerambycidae; genus Rhamnusium; species Rhamnusium bicolor. The sequence goes on along the minus strand of JANEYF010002177.1, from coordinate 18,888 downwards.
TCTGGGTGGTGCAAAAGAATTTTGGAAAAAATCCGCGAACGCGTTGGCAATATTTTGTTGACCTTTGACATTTTTGCAATAATTTTTGTATGCAATGGCAATTGCATCTTTAATTTGTCTTATTAACAGTCATCTCCAAATATTCCATTTATTATAGAAATTAAAACATTTATAAACTAGTTTCACTTAAATGGAGGTAATATTACTCTTATGTAATATTGGTATCCACTTTAATAAAAAGGTTGACTCAGTTGCCAAGGAAAGCGTAATATCTGGTTTGTTAACTACAAATCAGTTAAGTTACAATGATTGTGTGAATGTTTATAAACATGAACTGGTGGCTAGAATACGTCATTACAAACCCCACAAGATAAGTCCTGAAATACACACCAAATTTTGGCATGATAATTTGAACCTACCTAGGAAATACACCTTAAGCGTGTTTCAAGTATTCTTGACTAAAATCGAAGGAATAATTTTAAGAACTTACATCAGTTCTTTAATGTAAATAAAAAAAATTTGTTTATTTATTTTTGTAGGGCACCGTTAAACAACTGCAAGAATTAACAGGATGGCGTGGACATCAAGTATTGTACTTTGGAGATCATCCTTACAGTGATTTAGCTGACGTAACACTAGAGCATGGTTGGAGAACGGGAGCTATAATTTATGAACTTACGGTAAATAATTAAAGTTTTGAGCAGGTAAAATTGTGCATCCCTGATATAGAAAATCTATATGTAAAAAGGATAAGATCTAAAAGTTCTAAGAAAATAATATATTCTTGCCAAAACACATAAATAAATTCTTCATTTTACGTTTTCCTTAACTTAAAGTAACCAAAGTAGCAACACGTGAATTTGTTTATAGAAAATATTCATATTAAAACAATCATAAATCAATTGAAAGGAAAACATTTAACTGGAGACTCGACTCAAGATGAACGTCAGTTTATACTAAAGATGGAGAATTATTTCACCCACAAAAAAAGGAAATGGTGGATCCCTGTTTCTTGTTCGAGCTGTACAACGGCAAACGCCTGACCTGCGTGGAATTTCGAAAATTGTATCATATTGTTTGAGTACCACTGAGAATTTATCTGAATAACATTAACAGCGGCCAGACTATAGTGATATTTTAAAACATTACATTCTGGAAAAAGGGGACCAAACTCTATTATGTTTAAGATTGATTTATTACAGATTTTTGTCTGCTTCATTAAAAGTCTAATAAGTAGTAGGCTTTATAAGGGTTCAACCTGAAATGTAGTGATCTCAAAGCATTTTAAATTTATAATGGGGCATTAACAACTACCCCAAGATAATTTCATAAAGCAGTTATAAAACCACAACACGTCCTAAATTCTCTATAACACTCAATACACCTAACTTGGACTTAACAGCTGTAAAGTTTTATTAAAGGCTTGACCAATGCATTGATAAGTCGGTCATAAGCCAGTAAAGACTAAAAGATAATTTAGTTTTGATGTAACTTCTTGAAGACTTTTTTTAAACTGACAAAACTATCTTTAAGTGCACTTGGCATTTAATAAATCTTGCATAAATCACTAGTTTATGAGCTAGCCACTTAAAGCATTGGTAAAACTTATATAAAGCTAAAAGGTATTTAAATTGTTACTTGGAAAGCTATCAAATAAATATGTTTTTCTACCAAAAATATGAGAATGATTTAGTTTTTTTATGTAATGATTAATTTAGAATTTAATGATGTTAGTGCTTGGAAATAATTTAGTTTTATAGAAAAGATATTCGCGAGGAAGCATCCGCCGTCTGGGGTGCTTCAAGATGTAGAGGGAGTTTTGATATTGAGATTGCTCCAGTCTCCTAGCGGCTTGTATATCGGCTTAAAACACACAGAAGATATGCAATCTTAGGCGAGGTTTGTGTAGTCGATATACCGTCGTTCGGAGGGGATGTAAAGCAGACAGTCCCTTGTCTATAAGATGTACAAGTTAAAGATCCTTACTTTTTGATAAAGAAAAAGTTCGGCAAAATTTCCAGGTTTGGGGTAGCTCGTCTCCTGGCGTCGGTGTTTGGCCTTGATAGCGGATAAATACCGGCATTAAATAAATGAAAAAAAAAATCAATACAAAAATGAAATCGAAAATACTCATATCTTACTTACATTTTTTTTAGCATGAAATAGCCACTTTAAACAATCCAGAATTTAAGAAGAATGCCAATTGGTTGCAAATGTTGACTCAGTTAATTGAAGATCATCAAGATTGCGAGGACCCTGATGAGCAAAGAATTTTAGCCAGATGGATGGCCGAAAGAGATAAAATAAGGTAAGGAACTTTACTTAATTTATCGCAAGGAAAATGAGAATATTGTTTATTTGCGAGAGAAACGTCTAAATATGAATAAAGTACTTTATTTAAATGTAGCACCACGAAAGAAAAAGACGCATTCTATAAAATAATAAAATCACAGTTCTCTACAAATTAGAGACTAAAGGTGTAGAATTTTTTGGGGCACATGGACATTTTAAACCAATTCTTTTTAGTGAACTATAGTTTAGTAAATTATGAATCCATCTTGAAACTTTATTTTTAGCTAAGTACATTGTTTATATACGTTTACGCTTGAAAATTTGTATAATTTAATAAGCTGTGATGTGGATCGGGGGTAGCGATAAATACCAGAGATGACTTTTACTTAGATCTAGTATTATCACAAGAATAACTATTGTTAGTTATTCTTGTGGTATATATTGTAAACACCATTCCCAAATAATATGAAATGATTTAACAATAAAATATTCATATGTACTATATAATAAATCTTTTCTTTATGAAAATGAGAACAAAAAATTAAAGGGTTCTATCAGGTAATAGGACGGCTTGCAAGTATAAAAAACAATTTCATAGTGACCAGTGACTGGCGAGGATATGCTTATTATTATCGAGTGTCCAATATCAATGCATACAGGGGGATCGTATGGCTTGGCTATCACGTTTACTCCCACTGTCCCATGTTGAAAATTAACACATACACTCCAAATAAGTGGTATTTATGAAACGTCTATGTGAATAAGTTAGGTGTTTTGTGAATTATCTAATTTCAAGGCCAAGGAACTACATATTCTTGTCAAATTGAAATTTGACACCAACTTGCTAAACATTTTAAACTAATTTAATCATGTTACTTGTGTTGAATCTATTACACACGTAACTAATTTTTTTATTTATTTTTTTTATCAATGTTGAACTTTTTTCAAGAAAAAATTTTTTTAAATGAATCAGGAACTTTAGTGAAAATTTTTTATTAAAAATAAATTAGCAGGCAAGATATTTGGAAAAATTTAGAGACGGTTCTTAATTTCACCCAAACAATTTCATTAGATGCCCTTTCATTAGGTGGGCTACATTTGGTTTTCCCGTTTACGATATTTTGAGGTAAAAATTAAAAACCGTTTTCTTGCACACTCTTTTAAGGGGCGCAGCTGAACGGGGAAGGCTTATTTTTAAAATATAAAAATAAAATTTTTTTCACTTTATCAAGACATCCTGTATACATGAAATTAAATGGGTAGTCTGTCATTTTGTTAAATGCAGTACTAATTTTGCATAAAAGCTAATTATTTAATTTAAATAAACCTTCCACCATGGTTATGAACGCTGCGTGTTTACTAACAGGGTGGTAATATTAAATTTCATTGTTTTTCGAGTTGATGAAGCACCTTTTTATTAATTTTCTTTCAAAGTTGTCCAAAAATACCACATCAATTTTTTGTTAAAAGAAATTTTTTACCATGCAACTGGTTTTTTCCGTGGTGTTACATTTTTAATAAATATTTATCATTTTGTTGCAATTAAATTTAATGAACTTTACAGAGTGTACTTATCTCTATAATAGTTAATTTTTTTATATTATTTTATTTGTTACATTTTACGAATTAATGTAGCCCGTTTTTCAGGAATGATATTAAATATGTTTTCAATGAACAATTTGGAAGTGTGTTTCGAACTTACCACAACCCCACTTATTTTTCTAGACGATTGTTTCGATTTGCTGATATTTATACATCAAATATAACTAATTTATTACACTATTCTGTAAACCATACGTTTTATCCTAGAAGAGGTGTTATGCCTCATGAGTATATATCATATTTTGTTTGATAGAATAATTACTCATTTACTAGAAAATATTGTTTTTTTTTTTCATGTTAATTTATTTGTAATATTGAACTGAAAAGAACTGTATACTCTTTTTGCTTTGTTAAAATTTATGTAATATTATTATATAAAAGTATTTGGTGCTTTGTCAATAATGTGTTATGACAATATTTAAAATAATTTTACTTTTAATTAATTATGTCAGAATGTAATTTATTTATTATTTTGCTTATACAAATTTATTAAACTGAAAAAAATTTTTGTCCGAATTTACCATTAGCCCTAAGACCTGTTCCTCACAATGCATCAGACTTACCAGTGCCAACTGCGCGTTTAGATGGACAAATATTGTTTTGGAAGGTAATGGAAATAGTAACGACTCTTCAGACAGCCCAGACCCTTTGTATATTCCAGAAAGTTTTAGTGAACCTCCCTTAAATGCTCAAAACGAATTGGATGATTTGGTATGTGACATGGGGTTGTCAAAACAAAAAGCAGAACTTCTTGGCGCCCACTTAAGGTGTGGAACTTACTGGCTAAAGAAACAAAAATAATGATTTTTAGAAAAAGAAATGCAACATTTTCCGCATTTTATAATATGGAAAATTCACTATTGATATTGATGGTTCATTGCAGGAACTTAATATCGCATCCCTTATGGTGCTTATTTACAGATTCCTCCAGATACAGTTTAAAAGCTGTATTACTACATAGAAATTTAAAACCATCTATACCAATTGCGCAATTCGGTAACAATGAAAGATGATTATGTTTATGTAATAACCATTTTAGTAGGGCTTCAAGGAGGCTTTACAAAATATTGCTGTTTTCTTTGTTTGTGGGACAGTCGTGCAGTAAAAGAACATTATGTGAAAAGAATTTGGCCGGAAACGAAAGAATTTGAACCAGGAACTAGTCATGTTAAATATGTGCCCCTTGTAGACTCTAAAAATGTTCTTTGCCACCTCTTCATGTTAAACTTGGGCTAATGAAAAATGTTGTGAAGGCTATGAATAAAGAGGGTGAAGGGTTTTCCCAATTAAGTGACGTCAAATTTAAAGAAGGCATTTTTATTGGTAACATATATTAAAAGTTTTCAGATTATTTAACATTTGTTATTAAAATTTTTCAGATTATTTAACATTGAAGTATAAATATTTTTGTACTCTTTAAGTGGGTTGGAACCTTTGATGTGAAGATAATACTGACAATAGTTTTCCACAAAACACCATATACTGGCACTTGACGTGCATTTCGCCAACCAAGTTTTGGCATCACTAATTATTATTATAGCTGCTCTCACTTATAATCATCCCCAGATGGTGACAACTTGGTTGGCGAAATGCGCCTCAGTATATGGTGTTTTGTGGAAAACTACAGCTTTTTTTTACTGTTTTAATTATGTTTCGTTGGTTTTTTTTTTTTTTTTGTAAAAATTCGAAAACCGATTAACCGATTTTTTCAAAAGTCGATTTTTTGAATAAACGGCAGTGCCTAATATATAGGGTTAGGGTTTTCAGGTTTACCATTTTTAACTCTAGCTCTTGATTACGAAGGGTATTTTATAAATGCCTTCAAATGAACTAAGCCTGGTAACTCCTTTCAACCCAGGTTAAAGTAACCATCTTGGCAGTACTTGAGGATATCCCAAATATCTGTTCGCATCCGATGATTCATGATCCTGCTTCTTCTCTGGCCAAGGAATCGGCCATTTTGTTCTCTTCCAGACCAGGTATCCAGACCAAAGTCACCATATTGTTTTTGCTCAAATGATTTGGCGTTACACCAGCAGCAGCCAAGAGTTTTTAGAGCTGTTTGGCCATCTGAGATTTTTATTGATCTGGGTGCAGGATGCATATATTCCAGCCTTTGCATATACAGTTCAATAACATGAACCTCGACCTGAAATATAGTTGCATTAGTATCTAGTCTCGATCTGTAGCTATGTACTCCGGTTCCTGTTCCCTCGGAAGTTTTGGAATCGTCTGTAAACCAGCAACTCTGCCTTTAGTAGCTCGGCCTTACTCCGATCCCATATATCTTTTTCCGGAAAAAGGATGTTAAAGGTTAGCTTGTAGTTGGTTATGGTAGGCATAAGGGATTTTCGGATGCAGAAAAGTTTTAACCAGTAGTTAGAACCTCTCGATTATCATTGGTTGAGTTCAAAATCAAAATTAATTTCAAACAATGATAATCGAGAGGTTATAACTATTTGTTAAAACTTCTTTGCATCCAAAAAGCCCTATTGTATCAAAGACATTCCCAAGAAGCTGTGATTTTTTATATCATCTAGCAGCCTGTACCGCTCCATGATACCAGTGTTGCCAGTATTTACAAACACACAGCCAAATTTAGAATTAAAGTAGCCCAAAGTCACCGACTCGGCGAGGTTCCCTTGGCAACTTTTCTGTACCGGTATATTGTTGTTTATTTATTTTACATGATATAAAAGCCCAACGAAAATCAATTGATAAGACTTGTAAAAATTTTCTTTAGTAGCCCAGAATATCGTACGGCTACTATCACAAATTTTAGGTAGCGATTCTTAAAAATATATAGCCCAATCGGCAATAAATCGCCCAAGCTGGGCAACACTGCTTGGAAGAGATAGACGAGAGCAACAAGATTCTGATTCCTCGATTCGATACGGATTCATTATTCTGTCCTTGTTTCTGCCTTACCGAACTATATCTTTTATCTCTCGTACTACGGTAAATTGGTATCGAATCGAGTGTTCAGTCTGACTGGAGATCGTACGCGCGCAAGCGTGTTACGATCCCAGTGATGCAGTGCAGGTGCATATGTAAATATAATTGGACTGATGGATTTGCATACGTAACGGTTTGCTGTATGTCTGAAGAAGTAATAAAGTACGAGTTAACACAGTTATAGTATATAAGCGCCAAATAGATTGGTTCGCACTTGTTTTGAAAAAGACAACGCTAAATCGATTGCAAAAGCGCCAAATCTGGCAACCATGTCTATGATTCCTAATATTTTTAAGTGTGTTTTCGCGACGTATCAAGTAAGTAGCGGTATGTATTATTTTGTTACCGTGATTACTGATTAGGGATGGGAGTCCAATACAGGAAATTATACTTTGGTACAGGTATTGCGGCTGGGATCAGTAGAACTGATCCACAGACAAATCAGAACGATTACGCGTACAAATCCAACGAACGCAGTCCACCGCAGCTTGCGAGCGAGTGTCGGGCGCGATCGTTCGCACCTAGAACCGACGTGATGATAGAATTCGGAAATTTTATTCTTAAATTTATCTGTTCGGTAACTTTACCAGGAGGTGGATATACCGTTAGCGGAGTGTAAAAAATGTATGAAGAAATTTAAATTTATCCAGTGTCTGAAAGTTTTTCTTCCTGATCAAAGAATTATGCCTCGTACCATGCAAAACTACTAAAACTAGTAATGATGTCTCTGGTTAAAGGATTTTCCCATCTATTTACTTTATTAAATTATTCCTATCGTTCTACAAAATATTTTTTGATAATATATAATTTATAACTGAAAAAGAATGATGAAACCATATTTAAAGGTTAAAATAAAAAAACTTTTTAAGTCACTGAAGTTACGAGTATACAATGATCCAAAGTTAGAGCAAATTTTAAAACGTAACCATTTTAAAATGAAATCTTTTTTCGCGGTACAATGCTATTGTAATGAAGATTAAACTGTTAGATACCCTTAGATTAACCCAGTAGGTCGCGAAAATGCGCTTTTTGTTCCTGACACTAGTGACATTTGAAGGGTATTGTGGCATTTTTGACGTCTTTTTGTTGATAAAATCGCAGTTTGATCTGTGGTTTGAAATATTATTTCTGAAATAAATACTAGTCACGTTGGATACGTCTCCGGAGGTATCAACTGCTGGTGTAAAAGAAAGAAAAAAATGTACAGGTCATGACACGGACACAACTCCTATTACTCAACCAATCATGCCCAAAAAGAATATGATTGCCAAGATATGCCCATCATGTAAACAGCAGGTATAGAGACAGACTTGATTTCTTTTACTGTAATAATTAAATGACAGTAGGACGCTCTAACTCAAACTACGAATGAATATTTTTGTAGGTACCCGTAGCATGTAAGTCTTGTTCATGTGGCCATTTTTTTTACAATGCTAGGCGTATAGCAAGGGAATTTGCCATAGAAGCAGATTATAGAAGAAGAACTGCTCGAGTTCGACGTGAAAAGCCAAATTATTATGATGCCCTGGAATATGACAAACATATTAAAAAGGTACCAAAGTACTTACTAAAATATAAAAGTTTAAGCTACGACATGCATCTTGGTATACATAGTGTTAAATTTTCTTATTTAGAATTTAAATTTTCGGTAATTCTTTACAACAGCCACTTCTATATTTTTCGTGTTTTTTTTGTACACACGTGTAAAGTGTCTATAGAAGACATTTGCTGCAAAGGAAATGTTGCGCAAATGTATTTCGTATTTTCGTACTGTTTTGAGGCAAGGGAAATAAGTGATTGTGTCGTGTTATCTTTCACATAATAGATGTCAGACTTGAATAGAATAAATTAAAGGGCAAGGGAAAGATATTTGCAATATCGTATTTTCGTACTATGTTTTAGGGCAAGGGAAATACATAGATGTTAATAGTTACTTTGTACCTGCGCTGTCAACCCATAAGGAGTCATATAAAGCAGGTATAGAATGTATGTGTGTAAGTTAAACGCGCCGTATAGAGGTTATCGTAAATTCCACCAAACGCATTGAAAAATTTTATTATTTTTTTTGTGACATTTCCCATCATAAGCGCAACATATAATTTTGTGGGATGTATTCCTAACATGACGGAGCATCGTACTGTATTTGTTTTCAGGCAGAAGTGGCTGTTGTAAAGAATGACCAAATTTTCCTATCTAGAATTTATTTTTTAATGTATAGATCAAAAAAAGGATAAGCGAGTGTGAAAATGAAGAAGAGGATGAAAGCAGAAAGGATAATGGAAAACATAAAAAGAAAAAAATTAAAAAGGACGAAGATGAAGATGACGACGTAATATCGAGGTTTACACCAGAAATGCAGGTCCATTGTCAGATGGTTTTGGAACAACTAAATATGAAGTTGCAAATGGTTACTTGGAAACCAACTTAAATGTATTTGGCTTTAAAAGTGATGTAATATATATATGTATATACCGTGTTTTCGTATTTGCACACTACATAGGGAGCAGTGTTTGTTCGAACTCGTACATTTGGAATAGATGGGAAAGTATGGACTGCATGGCCGCTGCTGTGACAAATTCACGATAGTCACATTTTATATCTAGGGGAGTGCATGAGCTTGACCCGTTTCCCTATGTAGTGTTTTGACATGAAAATAGGGTATACATGGTGTTTTCTAAGTGATGTCAACAATTTCAGGAAGTGATATCTTGGACGATTTTAAAGAAAAACGTTCCCATGAACTTAGGTTCAGAAATGCTTCCCTGCAGAGATATGGCCATTCAGAGTTAAAGAAAAAAAGTTTTTTGGCATATTTTTGAAAAAGCTCGGCACCGGTCAAATTTCCCAATTTTAAAATTGAAATAGCCAGAAACAGGATATTTAAAACCATATTTTTCATAGTAGTACCACCGTTTGTGCATAAACTACAAAAATTGATTCAAAACTAAAATAACCGTACAATAGATGCGTCATATATTGTGTACTCCATGCATTCGACGTTTCTTATTTCGTACACCCCGTGATAAACACCATCGCAGAAATTAGATAACCACCGAATCTAAAGCCGAAACTGCACGGGCGAGGGTTACTTATGAAAAAAAAAACGCGGACACAACCATTCCCACCGATATTGCCTGTGTCGGTGGCGGGAATCGAACCAGCAAATATGATGAAGAGATTATCTAGTCACATTTGCCATCGCACGCTCTAAAGTATATTCACGGAGAGCAATCAGGAGTCATAAACAAATACATGTGACCACTGGCGGTTCTTCTATAGGGTCATTTGATCAATGACCTCCCACATACAAATAAAAAAATAGAGCTATTCATTTTCTGAAGTTTAAAAATATATAATATATATATTTTTAAGAATATTAAAAAAAAAAAAATATATATATATATATATATATATATATATATATATATATATATATATATATATATATATATATATATATATATATATATATATATATATATATATATATATATATATATATATATATATATATATATATATATATATATATATATATATATATATATATATATATATATGTTGTTATTCAGGTTTTCGCGGGTGGTGAATGTTAAATTCGTTTTCCGGGTATACTCCCGCGTAGGTGATAGGCCCCGAGAGGGACCGTGGTTGTCTGAACGACGTTTCGGCAGAATCTCATCTGCCATCTTCAGGTTCTAACCGATGACTGCTAACTGTGGCTTCTTTCATTTTACCCGAACTGAAAATTTTCAGTTCGAGTAACCAGGGCCTATAAACCTTCGCGGGAGTATACCCGGAAAACGAATTTAACATATATATATATATATATATATATATATATATATATATATATATATATATATATATATATATATATATATATATATATATATATATATATATATATATATATATATATATATATATATATATATATATATATATATATATATATATATATATATATGTATATATATATATTTAAACTTCAGAAATTGAATAGCTCTATTTTTTTATTTGGGTACAGTTACAAAAGAGAAATTTTTTATGATGTTTGTCATGTTCTGTGCATGTAGTCTGTTTGCAAAGTAATCGACAATGCCGACTTCAGAGGTTTCTTTGCAAAATACCTACCAGGTTTTCCTTTACCTAGTAGCCATACATTGCGTAAAACATATCTATCAAGTGTGTATAAAAATGTTTTGGACAATATTATGGAGGATGTACGAAATAATTTTTTATGAGTGACAGTGGATGAAACAACGGACTTTCGGTGTAATTAGTTCGTTAATGTTATACTAAGAATTTCGAATAAAAAGCTTTGTCTCCGATATTAATAGCCAGTAAATGAGTACAACAAACCACAGCATACACTGTAGAAGTAACAGTGACATATACATTATCCAGTATATGTTCAAAATAATAATGTACTAATGTTAGTAACCATTTATGGACCCATGTTCATAGGAACTTTCTTTAAAATCATCCAAGGAATCACCTGAAGTTTTCAACATCACTTAGAAGCACCCTTTATGTATAATTGTAAGCATTATTTAAATAATTATTTTATTAGATATTTTGCTTACATGATTTTCAATCTTATAATCTCTAAGAAACCTACATTTTAAATGAATGTCGCGATTTGCTTTAGTGTTATTAAGCCTTGAAGAGAATGCTATTTTTTTAACCGCCGGGCCTTTTTTTTATATTAAATGTATTTTACAACTGATAGTCCAGAATCAAACAGTAAATTTTTGTGTAACAATCACGAATTTGATTTCGCTCCCCCCTCAAGGGTAATGCAGGAAGGTCCAAACGGTTACGAAGCGACAAAAAAAAAAATTAGATCCCGAAATACCCCAAAAATGGTGAGTTTTGGCAAAAAAATTGCTATTATCAATCAGAAATCTGATGAAATTCGAGCCCAAATACTTTCTTTTTTTTTTAATATCTTCATCCATTATTGAAATAGAGATAACGAAAACTTTATTACTTGAAAAAGTTTACAGATATTAAAATCGACTTTTCTTTCAAAAGTAATTTTTTTTGTTCAAATATTAATTCGATAAATAACATAAATACAGAACACCGCACAGATGCTGAAGCATTCAAGCGGGCCGCTACCAGGCGAACACCTCACGCCCTCTATTTTGATAACAGATGAAGGTATTGAAAAAAGAAAGTTGTTGGAAATTTCAAATGGTTTCTGGAACCAATTGTTTTCGAGTTATTCCAAGATAACTGAATTTTTTTAGGATACAATACTTCCCGCGCCCTCCCCCTCCCCTCAAGGAAGGAATCAAATTCACGATTGTTACACAAAGCTTTTATGAAAAACGTTATAGGATGACATTATTTTTAGGTACTGGACTATCAGTAACATGCCAGTGATTTTATTTGACACAAATTTTATTGTTTTTAGTTTTCGTTTTTTAAATTTTATTGTTTAAAATAAAATAAATTCGTGTTGAATATAAAAGCTCTAATTTATTTTGCTTCTAATATTTGAACTTTCTAAAGCTTAAGAATCTTTTAATTTATTGAGGATTCTAAGAAAATAGGAACAAAATGTTGACTAATTCTTTATTGTTATCAATATTATTGCTATATCAATGTTACTGGTAATATCAACTAGTGATATTTATCAATTGTATCAATTTATCAATAATTTAATTTCATTATCGCCCACTTCTGATCAACAATCTTATTCCAAATTTATATATAGTTACATGGGCGAATCCAGGAGCTCACTAAAGAGGGAGCACTTGACACAAATATTAAAAAATATTTAATAAGAAATGCCAAAAATGGTGTGTAATGGAACAAATACAGACATTTTGAACACATTTATTTTTTATGGTAACGTATATTAGATCGAACGTCCGATGAAAAAACTTCCCAAACATTCTCATTTTTACCTGCCGAGCACGAATTTCGAGTAAAAATTCACGTCCAGTTATACTTTTTGAGATATTGGGGCTTAAAGTGCAAGAATGTCACATTTTCTCAATGCTTATTGCAAATTTTATTAAAATAATTTACGGCCCGTACGACCATCTTTACCCAAGCTATTAACATGACGGTAAAAAATCTCTAGATTCAGCTAATAACCTGCAAAAATAGTTTAGAATATTGTGTTATATTTCGTAGCACTTTTCAACAAATATTGTAGGCAAATCTTATTAAAGTGAATATATTGGAATATTTAATATCATTCAAAGAATCCCTATACTGATTTCTAGAAAAAAATAAAATAATTATTGTGTATTACATAAGCATCCTTTAAAACCTAACATGATAACAATAACAAATACACACACCACATAATTTTTTATGTGGTGTGTTTATTTATATACCCATAATAGGATTTTTTATATAACTGCCGGCCCTGAAAAATGGCAAATATTTCCCCAGCCTATTATTACGTTAACAACTTCACGTGTATTTTTTTATCTGGTCAGCACCGCTAAGTTTTTATTAAATTATATTACTCATAAATATATATAATTTGATAAACTACAAATGTGAAACGAGCCTTACATACTTAGATTAGGAACTAATCTAAGCTTACATACGACAGACGTGATAAAGGTTTGGTTAGGTATATCTATAATATATATTTATCTATGGGGATATCCACTACCCAGTGGCGTGCTAACCGTTTTGGGGCGCGGGGTGCAAATCGTAATTATATATATTTTTTAATTATATACATCAAATGTTTACGAAGAGTTTTGCTTGAAGCGCTAGGGCGGCAATATAGACAAGGTGGGGGCTTATACCCCTATCCCCTCCCTGGGCACGCCATTGGGTATACCTATTGTTTGCTGTAATATTGGAAGTACTTCGAGTAGTGAGTTAGATTATTATTTGAACATATGTATAATTTTAATAAATACAGCGTGCTTTAATGATGTCTCGACAAAAAAAGCAAAAGAACAAGAATAACATTTTAGTTAGTGCATAGTCTCGTTTAGCGAACTGCTACCTGTCAACCTGTTCGTTAAACGGGCCGCATATAAGCATTCCTTACAGTCATACGGAAATGGCAGTATTTCTAGCAATTTCATTGGCCGTTTCAAGGCCACGGCATGGCGTGCTCATCAGATATCATTTTTGAAGGGGAATTCGGCACCGTGAAAATAAACAAACTATAATAAAGGGCAAGGAGAAAATGTAATAAAGGGCAAGGAAAAAATGTAATCATATAAATCTTACTAACGAACTAAAAATACTTATTTAAAAAAAAAAATAATAAGTTTGTGATTCGAACCCTGGACCTACCGCGTGCTACACGAGTATCTTCTCTATCGTCTAACGAGCTCTTCGCTGACAAATGATTCCAAAAGAATTTAATACTTTAAAATGTCATGTAACTGCGCATGCCCTGTGGCTATATTAAAACGGCCAATAAAATTGCTAGAAACACTGCCATTCCCGTATGACTGTAAGGAATGCTTATATGCAAACGGGCCCATTATTTCACATTCCTATCACATTTTATCTGTTCCATGCTATTACTTACTAGTTACATTTTATCTGTTCTGTGCTTGTTACGATAAACAGAGATAACCATGTTTCTGCTATAAATGGAAAGTGCCTAATGAGGTTAGGTTTAATATTTGAAATAAATTTAATTAAAAGTACATAACAAATGGCTTGTTTTTGGTTTAACCAAAACAAAACCAGAATAGAAATACCATCCACTGAAGAGATAGCTAATGTTACATTCTATAAAATCCAAGTTTTCGTTGGGGAATTTAATTGGACAGTTAATCATCGATACAGTGAATTTTACCAACTACATAATCAACTAGTAGTAGATCATGGAGTATCGAAAGATATTTTGCCTTCCAAAAAAGTTATTCGTAATAAGCATCTTATGTTTATTGAGAATAGACGAAAAGGATTGGAGGAATACTTGCAGAAAATATTAATTTTTTTGAAAACGAACTATGCCCAAGTTGTTTGTAGATTTTTTACATTTTAATATCTACGACACATTCTTTTTATTGCAAGACTTATCATCAAGGTGCTTTTTAGAGGCTGACTTTATATTGTCAAATAATAAACCTTATAACATGACAGCGTTAGAAGTAAGTACTTTAATTCAATTTGTAGGAATATTTGGCATGAGTACAACCATTAAAAATTAATTGAAGGGTCACTACAAGAAGTGCCTGAGTTACAAAATACTTGATACTAATTTGTAGGTTGAGATATGGTATAATGTTTAAAATGGTTTCAGAACTTTGCTACTACTCAAATGACTATATCGATATAAATCAATTATTGTTATAATAAAAGTTAGTGATCTAAGAATGAAAGTAAGTAGGTATTTTCATTAATAGGATGTCAGGTCACAAATCTTAACAAAAATTAACCAAAAATTTGTATTATTTTAAGTTAGAATAATTAATTAAATTTTTACGTCAATACTTGTTTCAATAGTACGCTGAAGTGAAAACAGTAGAACAAAACACAAAAATGTGTAAAAGTTGTAGTGAAGAAATTCATATTCAATATAAAAATTGCATAAAATGTTTCTATGGTTCCTCATCCAGAAAAATTTTTATAAGAAACATTTTGATATCAAGCGAAATCATTTTTCGACCTTTATGAGAAGTACTCTCGCTAGTACACTGGTTTCACTAGAATTCACTTGGGTTCTACCTTGAACCTCCCAGATATTCTATATAAGCTTCAGGTTTCTATGTTGAGCTATGCTAACTCATTTATTGTAAGTAGGTACATCTCAAATGTTGCCCAATACACCATCAGCTAGGTACTATCTACTGTGATTTAAGTACTTAGACTGACAAGTACTGCCCATCACTGCTGTCAGCATATGCTAAGCACTACCAGTTCTCCCAAGTATTGCTTGAGTAGTGTTGATTCCATAGCGATAAATTAATAATTAGACATTTTCTCTTTTAGTTACATGCAATAAGCGAATTTTTTAAAAAAACCTTTGCCCATGGTTGAAAACACAGGAAGTCGATTCGAAATAAGTCCAATTTTAGATCTGTGCTCTCAACTAACTTTGTTGAACATTAATGGCAGTTCTTCTAACTATATGCAAAGTAACATTGCTTTAAATAAATTACCATTTGAACTGTCATGTTTCAAGGTATATAAATTGCAGGGTTAGAATAACAAGGTTCTATCTGAGTTAAGCGAGTTATGATATTTACAAGGTTCTATATGGTACTAAGATAGTACCCATTTTACACTGACTTGGAATATAATTTAAGAAGTTTTCCTAAAACACTTTTAAAGACCAATACTTCGCCAATCGAGAGGACCCCATTTTAAGAAAAAAAGTCAATACACATATTGTATTTTCTTTGGCTTTAGAGATACAGAGAGGGCGTTTTTTCTGTTTCTTTTTAATTAACTCTCAAACACGTTGATATCGTCGATATAAAACTTAGTACACTTATTAAACAGTTCATACGCAATATTCAGTAGCTGTTTTAATAATTCGGATATACTGGGTCTCTTAGTTTCCGAGTCCATCTACCGTTTAAACCCCACCATTTCTTCTATACTATGCCACTAGTAATTTTTAATTATTTGCTTGGAATGGCTAATCAATTTGGAAATTTTGTTGTCAATTGAAGATTTTCGATATTGTGCTCTGTTTAGAAGTTTTTTTGCATAATTCATTCAAAAACATGTATAAAATTACTTAATAATTTGAAAATAATTAATTTGACCTCAGGCAGGTGCTTTGTCAATGAACCACATTAAAATAAAATAACCTTTTTTTTTATTTCTGAAATATGAAGGGGGTGGGTCTTCACCTTATACTTCTGTTAGTGTATATTTTAGAGAAATCTAGAAAAATTATTACCATACGAGGATCTTGAATCAGTTGGTGTAATAATCAAAATGTAGAAGTTTTGAACCTGAAAGTCAAAGCTGACCCATAGAACCCTAGTATTGTAACCCTGAGAAATATGAGGTATCTATACATTAATATAATTGTTATATCTTGTTTGTTTTTTAGAATTTAAAGCTTCTCTCAATGAAAAATGTAGCTCTAGATATGATTTATTCACTAGGCACTTTAAGAAATAATCTTAGCAAGCTACACGTACTACATAGTACTAATACTACCAGCATTTGTCAAATACTTCAATGTGATGTTATACATAAATACAATTTGGAAGGCAGTGAGGTAATGTTTTATTTATTATTCAATAAATGCATTACAAATATTTTGTAACTATGGAATTGAAAATAATGAAATTGAAAGAATTGGTAAATGATTTTTCACTAATATTCAAGGACCCCATACATTCCTTATGCAAAAATTATCTATTCGTGTATATCAAATGTCAACGAGATCATGTCAGCCTACTGTTTTTTATTTATTGTAATAAAATTTTATCAGAAGCATGACATGTATATTTTTAATAACACTTCCGGTTATTTGACAATCAAAATTAATAATTGAAAATCTTTGTATAATAAAAATTTACCATTGGAAATGATAATGTCGCTTATTTTTGACATTTGCATGCAATACTCAAGCAAATGTTTATTATATTGTGAAATTATTAAAATCAAGTCAAAATATTTCTTCCCTGATTTAGATGACAATGATAATTATTATATATATATATTTTTTAATAGTAACCCCTGTGTTTTCTTTCACTATAGGAATTGTTATAATTTAAGCTTCAAATTGGTTAAATATTAATGGGTTAAATTATAAAAGAATTGTAGAGAATCTGAAACTTAGATAGGAATCATTCCTGTCCAAACATTTTTTTGCGCCTACCATCGTTTAAAAATTACCTTTGAGGCTCACAATTTTTCCAACTTTTTCCACAAATTTTAATCGCAGTTTTTTTTCTGCAAAACTTCTTAGTCTTGATAATTACGCCTTAAAGTATTGCTTGGGTCTCATGCTCCAAGATATGACATAGCCTTAATTTCACGAGCCGCCACTGGGATAATTGTAAATTTTGTGCGTGGAATTGCTTGCTAGCTCTATGAGAACTTAAACCGTTGTCATTATCGAAAACATTTAATATTTCATTTTTATGACTTCGTCACATCTTTCTCGATGATTAATGTTTAACCTAAACTCTTGAAAACAACAATATGTGTTAACAAAAACTTGAAGATTTAGTTGTCTCCTATTTGGAAATCCAATAACCATACATAAAATGTTTATCAGTAATTCGGACCAACCTGTATATTTTATGGGAGGATTTAGTTAATATACCTAGTGGATAGCTAAGCAATTTCTGCTTTATGCATATTTTAAGTAGACTGGCTTTTCCATGTTGGCACTGTAGGTTGTTACCACTAATGTTATATAAGATTTTTACTGAATTTGTAAAAAGTAACATTTCTGTCTATTATTCATCATACTAACAGTTATTTTTCCTTTCAGAAATGGACCAATTTGGACACATTAGATTTACGCAATAACAATCTCACAGAGATTGATAATACCATTAGTTTGGTACCAAACTTAAAAAACCCTTATTTTAAACGATAATAAAATATCCACAATACCAAATTTATCAGATTTATCAAGTTTGTCGAATTTAAGTTTGTCCAATAATTTAATCATAATATGTGACCAACTACATACAAAAGTGGGAAATATTCTTACATTAAATTTATCACAAAACAGTATTGAAGCGTGTAAGGGCTTTAGCAAATTATATTCATTAGAAAATTTAGATTTAAGTTGTAACAAAATAACAGATATTGAACAAATAATGTACATAGGCAGTTTGCCCTGTTTGGAAAATTTTGTATTAACGGGTAATAATGTAGCAACAACTGTTGATTATAGAATAAAGGTGTTAGAGCTTTTTGGGGAACGAAAGCAAAATGTATTTGCTTGGATAATGAAAGGCCTACACAAGCAGAATTAGATAAAGTGTCAGTATTACAGGCATTAAGAATTGTTAAAGAAGGAAAGACACCAAATTTAACAAGGAATTTTAACCGATAATATATGTATGTATATATATTAAACAGTATATCAAATGTATTAAAATACAAAGG